>VZQC01004776.1:1668928-2274120 GCA_009823505.1 Rhizomys pruinosus
TTGGTTTTTACTTCTGCAGTTATGTTTTTATTAGTTTCTCTTTCTTGGAGCTTGGGGATAGTTGCTCCTCTCTTCTGTCTTTTGAATTGCTTCAAGTATTTTCTGAAGGATTGGTTTGCCGGACATGTATTCTATCTTCTTTATGTCATGGAAGATTTTTCTCTCTCCTTCAACTATAATTGACATTTTTGCTGGGTAAAGTAACCTGGGTTGGCATCTATAGTCCTTTAACACTGGGAATGCTTTGCTCCATGTTCTTGCTTTCATGGTTCGCACTGTTAAGTCAGTTGTAATTCTGATGGTTTCCCCACATATGTAACTTGTTGTTTTTCTCTTGTGGCTTTCAGAAGTTTGTCATTGTTTTGGGCATCTAGCATTTTAACTATGATATGGCATGGGGAGTTTCTTTTCTGATCTTGTCTGTTTGGAGTTCTATGTGCTTCTTGTATTTGTATGGGTTTGTCTTTTTTTAGTTTGGGGAAATTTTCATCTATTATTCTGTTGAAGATCTGATCAATACCATTCTCTTGGGATTCTTCTCCTTCCTCTATTCCTATGATGCAGAGGTTTGATCTTTTCATAGTGTCCCATATTTCCTGGTTGTTCCACTTTTGTGTATTTGTAAATTTTTCATACTCTTTATTTGAGGCTTTTTGTTGTTCTGTGTTATCTTCCAGGTCTGATATTCTTTGTTCTGTTTCCTCCATTCTATTTCTGAGGCTTTTCCCATTCATTTCCTCTTGATTTGATGAGTGTTCTATTTCCTTTTTCATTTTGTCTTCTGATTTCTTTAGTATTTCCACTTCCTTTTGGAGCTCCTCAATCTCTTCTTGATGCTCCTTACTTCGCTGGTTGGCTTCCTTTTTCAGTGTTTCCACTTCCTTCAGAGTTTGTCATTCCCTCTCTCTAAGTGCTTCTTGAGTTTTTCATTCTCTCTCCTTATTTCTCTGACTTGTTCTTTATGTTCTTTGATTTCTTTGAATATGTTCACAATTGTTCCTCTAAGATCTGTGTCCTGGGCCATCCCCAGGGGCATCCCACTATAGGAATCTCCAACAGGGTTGGTAGAGGTTGGTGTGGAATTATCTGGCACCTTTCCCATGTTGTCCCCTCGTTGTGTCCCTGGCATGTGGGTTTGCCTTTTTTGCCTGTATTCCCATTCGAATAACAAATGCCTTTTCACTGTGTTGAAGGCTTGCTTTGCTTGCCTCCTTCAGATGCCTTTTTTTCTCTCCTTGTTTATGGAATGTTGACTTGTCTAGGTTCCAGGCTTTCAATTTTGTATATATATTGGAAATCTAATTCACTCTTCCCTTTCTGTTCTGAAGGTTCTCCAAAAAAATCCACTTGGACACTCAGCAATTTCAGTTGGTGGGGTTCGGGTAGCGGAGTGGGGGTGGGGTGGGGGTTATGCCTAACTCTGTGCTTCAGGTGGTCCTGGGAAGTCCCTGATCTAAGCACTGTGCACTCAAGTCTCACAGTGGCAACAGGCCCACTTTTAATACTAGCTAGAAGGGGGACTCGGCCCCGACAGCCACACCAGACAATGATTTAACAGGCCCACCTTTAATCCAAGCTAGCGGGGTAACTCCACACTGCCATCCATGTAAGACAAAGATTTAGCTATCCCACAAACCAATGAATCAATTATCCAACAACCCAGGAGTAGATCTATCTAAAATCTGCCTGGCTGAAGTGCCCAGCTCCTACCTGTGCTTCAGGTGGTCCTAGGAAATCCCTGACCTAAGCACTGCACACTCTGGAGTTCTTTTTACAGTACAATACCAAGTCCAGTTTCTACAATGCTTGGGGTCAAACCCAAAGGCTTTGTGGATGCTTGGCAATCACTCTACAAAGTGAGGTTCATCTAGCCAGGCTCCACCTCCTAAAGGCACCATAACCTCTCCAAACAGCACCACCAACAGGGGATCAAGTGTTAAAATACATGAACCTTGATTGCAGGCTGAGGCACCATTTGATTCCAGAGACCAAGGTGTGCTTATAGAAGTGAAAGGTTCAGGGGGCCAGAGAGATGGCTCAGTGGTTAAGAGCACCAACTGCTCTAGTAGAGGACCCAGGTTCGTTTCCCAGCACCCACACATCAGCTAACTGTCTTTAAGCCAGGAGTGGTGGCACACCCTTTAATCCTAGCACTGGGAGGCAGAGGTAGGTGGATCTCTGTGAGTTCAAGGACAGCCTGGTCTACAGAGTGAGTTCTAGGACAGCTGGGAATATAGAGAGACCCTGTCTCAAAAAGATGAAAAAAAAAGAAGTGACAGGTTCAGGAGTGTTACATCCTATGTTAAACTCCCCAGGGAATGAGCTGCAGGCACCTGAATGCCCACCAGATGAGTGGGGGCAGCCTCCAGGTCCCCGGCCTTTTCAGGTTGTTGGGGCAAAGCCAGCTCACTTACTGCTCAGCCAACAGGGAATATTAGGCTCAACAAAGAGAGCACAGAGTTCTCCCTAATGAAACTACATTTGAAATGGAGTGTGAAGAAGTTTAAGCCTAAAGATGTTATAGAAAACAGTAGTTGCTTTTAATTGAAAAATTTTAATTACAAATTCAAGGCCAGCCTACATAGTGGAGTTCCAGCCCATCCTAAACTAACAGGGGTCTGTTTCAAAGAATAAATAAATAAAAATGAAAAAAAGTTAAAAAAATAAGTGGGGTGTGTTGTGGTTTGAATGAGAATGTCCTCCATAGGCTTCAAGTATTCAGAAATTTTGTCCCCAGTTGGTGGTGCTGTTTTGGGAGATCTTAGAATGCGTGGCCATGCTGGAGGAAGTCTGTCACTGGGCACGGGCTTAGTGAGTTTAACAAGGCTTGCTGGCTTGAGTTGCTCTCTCTTGGCTTCCCCTGCTCATTGGAAGATGTGAACCTCAGCTTTCTGCTCCAGCTCCTGCCACCATGCTTCCTGCCACATGGACTCTAATTCCCTGGAAACTTCAACCCTTTTTAAAAAAAATTTTTTTTTTCCAAGAAGTTTGTAACTAGAAGAACTATGTTTAAAAATGCACATAAAGTGGCTGGAGAGATGCATCAGGAGTTAAGAGCACTGGCTGATCTTGCAGAGGACCCAGGTTTGGTCTCAACACCCACATGGTGGCTAACAACCACCTGTAAGTCCAGTTCCAGGGGATTCAATGTCCTTTTCAGCCTCCATAGGCATTGCATAATGTACTTACATTCATTCAGACAAAAGTAATGTACTTACATTCATTCAGACAAAACACTCATTCACATTAAATAAATAAATATTTTTTAAATGTACGTAAAGTAAAAACACTCCTATAGAAACAAAACCAAAGAGAAATTGTTAGCAAGCATACATGTCTTACAAAAAATACTAAAAGTTTTTTAGACTGAAAGCAAATAAATGGATATAAATTCAAATCCACATGAAAAAAGAAAGACCACCATAAAGGGAATTGTGTAATTGTGAAAGACAGTATAGAAGAATATTTTCTTATATTAACACATTTAAATGCAATTGTTTAAAATATGTACATTATATTACTGGATTTCTTAATTAAAAAAAATCTGAGACAGTGTCATGTAGGCTGACTTCAAACTTGCTATGTGGCAGGAGTTGAGTTTGAACTTCTAATCCACCAGCTTCCAACTCCTGAGTGCTGGTACTACAGGCATGCATGTCACCATACCCAGGTGGAGTTTTCTTAAAAGTGCATTACGAAGCCAGTTTATACCGTTCTGGGAATCAAAGCCAGGGCTTTGTGTGTGCTTTGCAATCACTCTATCAATTGCTTACATGCCAAGCTGCTTTATTGGACAAATACAGAAATAGTCAGGATACTCAAATATCTGAAAATAACACAATAAGGCAGTGGGTGTAACAAGTTGTAGGGGCTTAAGGAAAAGCCAAAATAAACATTTGAACATGTAGGGATATTCGAAGAGAAGCAGAAAGGGTAATAAATAACAAATGTAACAAATTATTTTTCTGACATCTTTAATCACTATAATATTATAAGAGGTAATAATCTCAAGATTTGTGACAAAAATGTCTAATTGTGACAGATATGGTGGCCTATGCCTTTAATCCTAGCACTTGGGAGGCAGAAGCAGGTGGATTTCTGTGAGATAGAGACCAGCTGGATCTACATAGCAAGTTTCAGGCCAGCTGGGACTACAGGGAGACCTTATCTCACAAAAGAATCCCCTAAGTATAATTATGTAAATATAGAATAAATATGCAATATTTATATAGTGTCATTAGCAAAAATGTGCAAAGAGCCAACATTATATGAACATAGCCTACTAAAATTAGTATAAATTATAAATATATTCTGACAATATATATTATAAACCCTAAAGCAACCATGAAGAAAGTAACTCAGAAATATACAGTGAAAATAATGATTAAAGTAATGAAACTTACATTAGAAAATATTCAGTTAATGCCAAAGAAATCAATCAAAGAATCGAGAAACAATTCAACAGAAACCATGGAGAACAAACAAATGGATGCAGGTGTGGTGACTCTTGGTTATAATCCCAGGATTCAGAATGCTAAGGCAGGAGGACCACCATGAATTTGAGGCCAGCCTGGATTACACTGTGAGTTTCCAGCCAGCCTGGACTATCAGAATGAGATATTATCTCAAAAAAAGTTAAACGGTATGCATAAATATAGTTATATCAATAATATTATAAAGTATCAATGACTCAAACACCTAACCAAAAGGTAGAGATTGTTAGACTAAAGAAAAACACCATCCAACTACATCTACAAAAATATGGCAAGCAGATTATGATAGCTAATCTTGGCTGTCAGCTTGGTGGGATTTTCAACCACTATAGACACAAGCCTGTGGGCATGTCTGTGAGTGAGTTTGTTGCTTGGGTTAATAGAGGTGGGAAAACCCACCCAAATGTGGGAGGCTGGGGTCCTGGACTGAATAAAAAGGATAAAGCTAGCTGAGAATCAGCTTTCATTTCTGCTTCTCCCTGTGGATGCAGGGTGACCAGCAGCCTGACGCTTCTGTCTCTATGATTCTCCTGCCATGTACCTTCAAACCATGACACCAAATAAACCCTTCTTTCCTCCCTTAAACTTTTGTCAGGTAGTCTGTCACTACAACAAGGAAAGTAACTAATTTACAAGTTAAAAATGGGAAAGGATAACAAAAATATATATAAGCAACATGAGAAAACAAAATTAGAGTTTTTACATTTTATTTTATTTTTTTATTTTTTATAAATTCTTTTTTTAAATTTATTTCTGTATGTGTATAAATGTACTGTCTGCATGCAAGTTTGTGCACCCATGTCGTGCAATGCTGCGGAGGTCAGAAGAGGGTGTCGGATTCCCCTGGAACTGGAGTTCTCCTGGAATTGGAGTTTCAGACGGTTCTCAGCCACCATGTGGGTGCTGGGGATCAAACCCAGGTCCTCTGTAAGAGCGGTCGGTGCTCTTAACCGCTAGGCCATCTCTCCAGCCCAGAGTTTTTACATTTTAAACAGGTAAATTGTGTGTGTATTTTATATGCCTTATGCCTCAGTAAATCTGCTTTAGAAAAAAAAGCTCTGTGGACTCCAAAGGTTTTACATCAGAATGACTGTATAAGAAAGCCATTCCACCGTAAAGGAGATCATATTTTCCAATGCCTTCTGGGGAAATACTAATAAAATAGAAAACAGATTTCCCAGGCAGAAGCCAAGAGTCACAGAGACCAGACTGGACAGCCACAGAGTGGTGTGGTCAGAGAGTAGGATGGGGGATAATCAAACACTGTGTTCTGTTCTCTGGAGTAGAGAAAATGTACAAACATTGCCCTAAAGGGCTTCGATAATGCTAAGGGCCAGCCACTCTCCATGCTCACCACACTTACTTCTTTGAATGGCAATGCATAAACATTGTGTTTACTCAGTCCCCATCTTGCTACTACAAGGCAGATGTGCTGGGGCAGATAGCTTACTTTTTAGATCATACTATTCAGAGAAATTGAGCCAAATTTATGTACATAATGGGATCATGGACTTGACACACTGTCTTGGTGGGATCTTGCGGTGTCGTGGTGAGGGAAGGAGTGCATTTTTTCTTACAGTATATGAACTGTTTCGGTTACAAGTGTTTTCATTTCATAATGCGCCCTCTTTCCTTCTTTTTCTCCTTCCCTTCCTCCCTTCTTCCTTTCCTTTTGCCATTATTCACCTTGAATAGGACACATCTATTTTTTTTTCTTTCTTTCCTCCATAAGTCCCTAGTGATTGAGGATCCAACTTTTGATCCTTCTACCTCTCAAGGGCTGGGTAAACCACACCCATTTTATGTAGTGTTAGGGACTAAAAGCAGTGTTTCATGTATACTAACTAGGCAGGTAGCTAGGTAAGGATTAGTAGCCTTAAAGGGAATTTAGGATGGACTCTTTCCTAACAGAATCTATCTCTGGCCCTGGGTGGGGATATGACATTCTGATCTGACCCAAAGATTAGAAGATTACACAGCATTGCCTCAAGAGTTAACCCGGTTGGGTTGGTTACCTGGCTAAGAGTGCAAGGAATCTGGTTCCCCTGGAAACACACTAAGGAGAAGAGAGGAATAATTATGCCCTTCATGAAATAATGTCCTCATCTTTCACAGACTCTTCTCCTTTGCTGTCTTTACTTGTGGAGTCCTAGCTATGTAGCTCTGCTAAGCCTGTCTGCTTTTCTGACTCATAAAGACATAACTTTCCTTTTTTTCCCCTTCTTTCTTGTCTCCAGAGCCTGGCCATGTTCTGGGCTTTCTCGCTCTTTCTCTGAAGCCACGCTCTCCTTCTGCCATGCGGCTGTTTATGACGCCTTGACTTTCTCTCTTCCTCTTCACCTGCTTCCTCCAGGTAGCTGCCAAGATTTATAGCTTGTCTGACCACTTGTTTTTCTCTCAAACCCAAGTAAAATAATCTTGAAGTTTTCTTATGAGTCTGTTTTTAAATTCTTATACTAACTAGATGAAAAACCCAAACAGGGAACTCCAATTTCCTGGTGACATAAGTACTCTTCCAACTGAGCTTCATCCCTGCCTGACTGAGGACCTTCTTTTTTTGAATAACGTTGGCTTGGTCATATGATTTCTTATATTCACAGTATGTGAGCATATGTAATGCACAAGAAATGCATCCAAACTGAGTTTCAAACATACTTGCATAGTTTGGTTGGTCCTTTTCATTTCTTCTTTCTTTCTTTCTTTCTTTCTTTCTTTCTTTCTTTCTTTCTTTCTTTCTTTCTTTCTTTCATTCTTTCTTTCTTTCTTTCTTCTTTCTTTTTGTCCTTTTCATTTCTAATACCATGGAAATAGCAAGTGTTGGAAAGCCACCAGTTATAGAATAAGATATATGTAGAGCCAGTCTAAATCTACAACAGCTTCTGAAGTTACAGACACTCTAACTCACTTCTTGACCCATGAGTGAAACTCTTCTAATTTTAACCAGCAAGATTTTGGGGTGTGATTCATGTCATTATTTCAGTCCTGCTTGGGGCTCTGGGATTAGCAATGTGTGGTATTCACTTAAGTCCTGGTTGGGTTCATTGACCCTGTACTGGTCCCAAGAGAAATTCCTCAGAGGCTGGCTGTACCACTTCCTTCTCAAATGGGGGTGGATTTGAGCCATCTGCTTCAGTACTGGTCATTGGAGGCCAAGATAGTTAGACCAAGTGACTGAGCTTTCTGAGGTGTAGGACCTGCTACTGGAGCAAGAAATAAAAATAAAGATTATCAACCACTGTAACAGAAATGGCAAAACAGACTTGGTTACCAAATGACCTGACAGTGTTATGGTAATGGAGATAGACTGCAGAAGGGCAGTCTGGAGCCTTTATCTCTGGCCCCTGCAGCTACCCAGGATAGGAGCCTTTCCTGTAAACTTTACCCAGGACAGAAGTCTTTGTTTCTCCGGGATGTCACATTCTGGTGTAAACCAGGATCTCTCATTTTTATAGCTTTTGTGATTCTAACTTATCTGTTGACCAGGATGCCACATTCTGGTGGCCTGTGAGTTTTCCTGTTGCCTGTTTTACCACTTGTGTGTTATATACTTTTCGCTTGCATTTGTCTCAGGGGTATAAAGGGTCTGAGAGACTCAGTCAGGTTGCTGACTCCATTATGGAACAATCACTGGGGTTCAGTCCATGCTGGTGGGCTAGCCACTAGGGTGAAATAAACTTCCTCTCCTCATCCAGCTTTTGGCTTTGATGTCGTGGTTTTCCTGGAACACCACAAAGAGGAACCACTGACTTAATTTTTATAGTCCCCATAGAAAATATGAAGTCATGCAAAAAGCATGCAGCCAAAAGTACAGAAAGAAGAAGTTCCGGGCTGGAGAGATGGCATAACGGTTAAGAGTGCTGACCGCTCTTGCAGAGGACCCAGGTTCGATCCCCAGCACCCACATGGCAGCCGAGAACCGTCCAAAACTCCAATTCCAGGAGAACTCCAGTTCCAGGGGAATCTGATGCCCTCTTCTGACCTCCACAGCATTGCACGACATGGGTGCACAAACCTGCATGCAGAATAGTACATTCATACACATACAGAAATAAATTAAAAAAAAAAAAGAAGTTCCAGAGGATATCAATTAACAAGCAGTAATGCCAAAGTGTGATGTTTTGTGATGGTTTAGGATTTGTCAGCTTTAACTATTATAGTATCACGAGTCTCTGTCTCTCTCTGTCTCTATCTCTCTAAATCTCCCTCCCTCTTCCTCCCTTCCTAACTTCCTTCTTTCCTTCCTCCATTTTTATTTTTTGAGACAGGCTCATGGTATGCCATCCAAATTGGTCTCATTATGTAGCCCAGAATACCCCTAAACTTATGATCTAACTACTTCTGCCTCCTGAGTGCTGAGATTATGGGTCTATGCCACCATGCCTGGCTCCAGCTATTTCTTCTTGCATTCCAATGAAATTCTCCTTGGCATCTATTTTGTTTTTCTCAGTATTTTTCTTAAAAGTGAGCCACAAACTTGTACAAAGTTATGAATCCTGAAACCAAGGCAACTATTTTGAGTGATTTGGGGAGTCTGGAGCTGTCAGCATCACCATGAGGTGACTGCGGGTGAAGCAGTGGGGTGGAGCTCATTCAGGACCTTGGTGCCATAACTTCAGTCAGAGAATAGACCATGCAAAGCTTTCAAGGTCTGAGCAAATGTGATTTCAAGAAGTATCACTGGCAATATAAAATGGCTTAGTGGAAGGAGTAGAACATGATGCGGATAAAATGCAATTAAAAATATCATTCATGGGGCTGGAGAGATGGCCTAGCAGTTAAAAGTGCTGACTGCTCTTGCAGAGGACCTAGGTTAGTTCCCCAGCACCCACATGGTGGCTGAGAACCATCTTTGACTCCAGTTCCAGGGGAATCCGACACCCTCTTCTGACCTCCGTGGCATTGCACGACATGGGTGCACAAACCTACATGCAGACAGTACATTCATACAAATAAGAGATAAAAAAATATCATTCATTATGGCCTTTGAGGTATCTAGCCACCAGTTCCTGGCTGTGAATAACCACTCTGCTAAAGAGTTATAATATTAAAGTGACTCACAATGACTTATTGTTATACCTGTAGATTAGTGTGTCTCTCAATTTTCACCAGAGGAGACTCTTCTTGAAGCAGATGATGAACACAGAGACTATAAATGGATGATAAACAAGGAGTATGAGACCATGGAATGGCCATAAATGGGATACCTCTACTGCAACTTCCTCCCAAGGTTCAGGGATCATTGTGGAAGAGGAATGGAAAGACTGTAAGGCCAGATACAAGGAAAATGTGTTTTCTGAACATCAGAGGGTAGTTGTACATATGAACTCATTGCACTTATGACAGCATGCACAAAAGCTGTGTACATCCAGCCAGGCCCAGCATAGATGGTGGAGGTGGGCAGGAAGCCCCAGGCCTGGCTGAGGATCTATAGACAATTGATGGATACTGGGAGAGGTTGGTAGATTGACCAGACTCCAGGGGATGACCAGACTCCATATCCAGGAGCACAGATCGGATTCAATAGGCATTTAAAAAAATAAAACACAGAAGAAACAAAGTATAGATAATAACTGAGGACATGAAGCAGAGGGAAGGTTATTGGGATGGAGAGGGGCAGGGGTGTAAATGCACTCAAAATGCATTGTATAGAATCCTGGAATCAATAAAATATTTTAAAAATATCATTCATGCTTTTCATTCCTCTGGTCTTCTTGGATCCTGGTTCAGACCTTTTATCTAGATTATGAAAAGAGTAGTTCTCCTTTTGAAATTCAGTTTCTAAGCTTCAATTTCCAACCTTAAAAGGGTTAGCAAGACTGCTGTCTTCTCTCACAAGGTGTTTGTGAAGACTACATAAGATTAGGCACATATTCTCCAGCACACGCAAGTCCTCACTATTTCCCCCTTTGTAAGTTTCTGTTTTGTCAAATGCCTCATTCTCTTCATATCTGATCATACCACTCCTTTCTTCAAAGATAGTACTATCTTTTTTTAAAATTTATTTATTTATTTTTTATTTTTTTATGTCTGCATGTAGGTTGGTGCACCCGTTGGATTCCCCTGGAACTGGAGTTAAAGACAGTTCTTAGTCTCCATGTGGGTGCTGGGAATCAGACCCAGGTTCTCTGCAAGAGCAGCCGGTGCTCTTAACCACTGAGCCATCTCTACAGTCCCAGATAGCACCATCTTTATTGAGTTCAGCTGACGTACAAGGACCCGTGCAATGCTATGGTTTGGATATAAAATGCCCCCAAAAGCTCATGGATTGAAGGCTTGGTCCACAGTGCAGCAGTGTTTAGAGGTGGTATCTCTGTGGGGTGTGTGTGTGTGTGTGTGTGTGTGTGTGTGTGTGTGTGAATCATGAGGGTCCAGAATGCATTAAACCATCGATGGATTCATAGCTCAGTGGGCTGCTGTGGGGGGAGTGAAATCTCCAGGAGGTGGAGCCTATTTGGAGGAGGTAGGCTGCTGAAGACACTCCCTTGATGCTGTATTTGTCCTCACCCTCCACACCTTAGTCTCTCTTCTCCTTACCACACTGAGGTGAGCAGCTTTGCACTGCCTTGCACTTCTCTCTATGGTGTTTTGCCTTGACAAACCATCCCTCTAGCCCTAATAATTTGAAATCTTTTAAAAATAAACAATTCTCTCTCATATTATTACTTGTGATGGTTAATCCTGGGTGTCAACTTGACTGGACTAAGGAACAAATAAGAGAAAAAGGATCTTCAGATTGGACTACCTCAACCTGGATGGCCCACCCCAAATGTGGGCATTACCTTCTGCCAGCAGGCAGTATAAAAGGCCATGGCAGAGGGAGCTGGTCCCTTTTTTTCCTGTGGCTTGCATCTCTCTCACTGGTGAGTTTGTCTTGCTGCTGTGATCAACCCTTCGGATCCCAGAGTGTACTGAGACCGGCAGATCTCCTGGAATCCATCTGGCCTTCAGCACCAGATTGGGACTACTGAGACATCCAGCCTTGCAGACTGAGCAGTTCCCTGGATTCTCAGCCTCTCCAGTGTGGCATGGCTACTGTTGGACTCCTTGAACTCTGTCACGTGAGCAAATCAATAAATTTTACATAGCTATATATTCGGCCTGTTGCTTCTGTTTCTTTAGAGAACCCTGACTAATGCACTACTATTTTTATTTCTTCCTGAAATCATTGTCGTTTCAGAATCAGTTTGTGTATACAAGTACCGAATACCCATGAATATATCCTTGTCCTAACACAAAGCATTTCAGCACAAATTAATTTACCCATGCAAGCCACAGTGATTTGTTTGCTTGGGTTTGTAGGATTTAACCATTTTATCATGTCTACCACTTGCTTTTGAGATATTTTTGAGAGTAATTCTCTAAACAGGATCTGGGTTTCTGCAAAAATGTAGATAAGTGATTATTAGAAGTTTAAATATATGCTTTTGCAAATTGCCTGCCTCCTGTCTCAAGCTACTTCGTCATCTTGCTAAGTGGATGTGGAGACAATTTAATGAAGACAATTTACCACAGACTTTAGTAAAAAATAAATTTGATTCTGGAGCTTCACAAATAACAGAATCTCAGAAATGGAAAGGACACAGAAAGGTCATCTGCCTTATCCTTCTTCATCTAGACAGGTATGTACTTCTCATTACCACGGGGTAAGAATCTATCCTAATTCCCAAGACATCCTGGGAAGATCTCACCACCTCTCTCCTTACTGCTAATGTGAAACATCTATCACATGAGGAAAATTTGTCTAAAAGACACCTAATTTCCTCACATTGGCTTATTCCCATTTCCTCTAAATGAGTCTTCACTGATAACCACGGACGTTTTTTGTTAACCTACTACTTCAAAGAGATAGCAGGGCGATCAAGTTCTTAGAACAATGCTCTATAACGTGCTCTCAAAGTACATCAGCTGCCACAATTACAACAATTGCCATTATTACAGAGGAAGATATAGAGCTCTTTCTTCATCCCCTGCTCCTGATTAAAAATATTGCATGAGGGATTTAGCAGCTCTGACTGGCAATGGTTGATTTGGACATTGTATCCCAAGGCTGCATCTTGACTCAATAGCATGCAAGGTTAGGGGTTGATAGGAGAGAGGGGAAAGGACTGGAAGGCATGGTGAACCTGTGTTGACTTTTGTCATTCCTGTAATGCCACCTGGAAGCTGAGGGCAGGTACCCCATCTTACTAGGCTTGACCCCTGGTACTCAGAGAAAAAGATGGTATGACTGAGTTGAACGTTTATTATTCTAAGAATCACTCAACCAAATGTGTAAGTTATCACATGTGTGTTAGTTACTCCTATTCAGTGACAGAAGTTTTAAAAAGTTGTCCTTGAGCCAGGCATGGTGGCGCACGCCTTTAATCCTAGCACTCGGGAGGCAGAGGCAGGTGGATCTTTGTGAGTTCAAGGCCAGCCTGGTCTACAGAGTGAGTTCCAGGACAGCTGGGGCTACAGGGACACCCTGTTTTGAAAAGACCAAAAAAAAAGTTGTACTTGAGTATATTGCTGTTTCTCTGGTAAATTCTTCCTTTGTTTTACTTTCCCGTTCCCTTTCTCTACAGAGAGAAGGCGCTGTGGCTCTCCTCTGATGGTGCTTCCCATTCATCTAGGCTATTCATGAGTTGCAGAGGCCCGAAGTACAGAAACTGTGTGACTTGCAACTCCTTTTGGCATTGTGATGAGATCTGATATTGTCTTCACTCTACGCTGATGCTTTCTGACATCACACTCTCTGCCTATGTGAGGGATGACAAAGCTCAAAGTCATAGCGGTGTCACGATGTTTCAGCCAATCAGAGGCTTCTATGCAACATTTAGCCTTGATCATGGTCACTGACCACTTTCTTAGTTAAGTTCTGAAGTGTTGGTTAGGAATGCTGACAATCTTCAGCACTGAGAACACATTCAGTAGAGTTGTAAGGGCTGAGTAAAGAAGGGCCCAGGGATGCAGCCAGGGGTGTGCTCAGTGTTGGCTGAGCCATCTGTGCTATTCTAGCCATCTGAGTCACACTGTTAAACCCATCTGTTTACATGAGGTTGACTATGGGAGAAGGTGGAGAAGGGAGGAAAAAAGTCTTTTTTAGTTCCTTTAGAGAGAATTAAATAGAGAGAGCTAAATAGAGAGAACTTAATACCCACGCTATTATCCCCCCTCCCACCTCCATCTTTTTGGTTGCCCACATCGTGCCCTGTACCATTTCTTTTCTAAGGCTGAAGGAAAGAGAATGAATAGGGTGGACTGGAACCATGAGCAGGGAGCACCTTAGGGTGAAAAATTTGTAAATTCAACCAGGTCAGCTGGAGAAAGATCTGGTTTTGTTCCATTATTCTTGCATTAGGTAGAGTTCTAAGAGTGGGTGACCTCTCCCACTTAACTTTCTTTCTTAGTCTGTTTTTCCCTGAATCTTCCAAGAGAGGATTCGGATGAGTGCGGTAGACAGAATAGAGGAGAAGTCTATTGGGAGATTTAGAATGGCTTTATGTGAATAGATCATGTTTTCTGGGGGCTGCCAACCCTCTGGGATAACTTTATGGAAGTACTTTGTGCAGCTGATGTGGGTGGTACTGTCACATCTGAAGAATATGGGGGCTCCAGCTCTTCTGTCTGTGACTTTGGACACTGAACTAGCAGTGGTCGTTTCACTTCTCATCTGTTTGCAGAATCTAGTACTGAGTCACCTGACCTTAGCAAACCCTAACTCATGTCCATAAAAATATATCCACGAGTTTCTACCTCTTTTCAATCAAATGACAACTATGGTGGCACTTGTTGTGCAGCCTGCCTCTGTGATATGTGGCAGTTTCTGAGCTAGGATAGCAGAGGGACAACAGAGGCAGGTGAAGCCAATGCTATCTCCCTCTAATCATTCTTTTCTGCTCTCTGCCCAATACAGAAACAGGTTGTAGAGACCAGGCCCTCTGCGCCCACAGTTGAGTTGGGGTCCACTGGTAATATTTTATTAACTTTGAAGCTATCTTATTAATTTAACACGGGCAACGGTCTTTGTGGAGAGCTGTAATTTCTCAGGTGTCACCTTTGAAACTTTCAGGGTATTAAGCAATAGTCTTTAAGGTAAAGACTCTAATGCATTTACTAAACACTCTACCAGCAAACCAAACTAAGTACTTTTCTTTCATGGAAGGCAACATAGTGAAGCAAGATATAGAATGACCTAGGTCAGGTGCCTAATGCAACTAATGCTTGGGTTTAAACCCTGGTTTTCCTACCTATGTGACCTTAAGAAAACTATGTAACTCCTCTGCCCTGACTTCCTTGTCTGTAAATGGGTGGTGATAATAAAACATAATGAAGATTCAATGAACAAATCAACGCAAGGTAAGTGCCATGTAAGCCTCTCTCTTCAGTCTGTTTACCTTTTGCCTCAGAGGGTCTGAATCACTGGGAAGTCCTTTTATTTACCTAGCTGGTCATGCAGGACTGGCTACATAATACATGAGGCCTATGCCAAATAAAAATACAGGGCCTCCCCTTTGAAACTGAGAAAGAATTTCCAGATGGCACCAGCAGGCCCTCATCACTTTGTGTTAGAGAGCTTCCTGAGGGGACACACTTGCATGTCGCTGCCAAGGCCTCACATCCAGTGAAGCTGGCACTGGGTCCAGAATTAAGGTTTGATTTGCCCACAGGCACTGCCCTGAATTGGTTATAGGAATAACAGTGGAAGGCTGTCTCAAAGCCATTTATTGTCTCGCTCGGGGATATTGGCATAGGTGTCTGTGTTGGATTTTAATTTTTTAAGACTTATCTTTATTTTTAATTATGTATATATCTGTGTGTCTGTGTGTGGATATGTGCATGTGCACGCCGGTACCTTCCAGGGTCAGAAGATGGTGTTGGACACTCTGGAGCTGGAGTTACAGACAGCTGTGAACTGCTCGACATAGGTGCTAAAACTGAACTTGGGGACTCTGTAAGAGCAGCAAGAGCCCTTAACCACCTCTCTCCAGCCTTCGCACTGGATTAGAAAATATATATGTTTCCTGCTGGGCGTGGTGACGCACGCTAGCACTTGGGAGGCAGAAGCAGGCGAATCTTTGTGAGTTCAAGGCCAGCCTGGTCTACAGAGTGAGTTCCAGGACAGCTGGGGCTACAGGGAGACCCTGTCTCGAAAACACCAAATATATATATATATATATTACTTATTATTTTTATTTTATGTATATCAGTGTATTGTCTGCATGTGTGTAAATGCATTCATGTTGAGCAATGCCCTTGGAGGTCAGAAGAAGGTATTGGAACCCTTGTAACTGGAGTTACGGATGTTCGTTAGGTATCATGTAGTTACTGGGAATCGAACCTGGGTCCTCTGCAAGAGCAGTCAGTGCTCTTAACCACTGAACCATCTCTCCAGCATGAAGGATTTTTAAAGTTATAAAATAAGTAGCATTTATCTGTTATCTGTCTAAAAGGATTCCTTGAAATGGAGAGTGTAATCTTTCTTTTCTTTGAATGGCAAAGCACCTAACTTTCCTCCCCACCCCAAGACTTGGGTAGCTTTCTACACTTCTTGGAAAAGCCACCTGCCTAAAATGTCACTAATGAGGTGTTAGGAAACCATGGGTTGTTGGGTAGTGGTATGTGTGCCATGCTTAATATTAAAGTGGCTTCATGCAGAGAACGGAAATGACACAGATGATTCATTTACACATTTATTTTCTATCTCACTTATTCTAGCAGACTGAAATGGAGAACAATGCCAGAAATTTTATAGACATTTTGACATAAAGTAAACAAGTATTTTGATGTTGAACAATTGTACAGACTCTACATGCAAAGAAGTATGCTGATTGATGCGGAATTACTGATCAGCAAAATTATAAATACAAAAATCATGTGTTCTTTTTATGGAGTTAAAATGCAGCAGATCTGGGGACACAGATACAAACACCATTAAATGGGAGGGAAAGGCATTGTATTAATGGTGCAGGATGGACAGCCAAACAAACACGCATAAATCACATCCTTTTTACAGAACTGAAATAAAAACATCTCATTTACCAATATAATGAATAGAGCACGTGGAGGGAAGACGAATGAGACTAGACAAGACTTAGCCACTTACATGGATGGTTCAGCTTATATTGAGAATCTATTAAAAGTCAGCACAGCATAGGATGAAAGGCTGATGCTATTGTGAGTAGACAGGATAGGATAACTCAACGGAGAAATCTTGAGAACACAAAACACTGGTTGTGCTTGCTTCTTTTTCCCTGCAGATTTCAGAGCATTCATTAACTAGTATGAAAACCCTCTAAGACAGTGAAGTTAGCCAAAGAGAATGGGTGTCATGCGCTGTACCTAAAAACATTATGTCATGTATAGCTCTGAGATATGAGGTTGTGTTACTTAATATATATGCATATAAGTGTTTTATGGACTATTAGGTTAATGATTTATTTAAAATATTCTAGTTATTATTTTTATTTTTATGTGTATGTGTGTATTGCCTGCATGTATGTAAGTGCACCCGTGTCGTGCAATACCTAGAAGGTCAGAAGAGAGCATCAGATTCCCTGGAACTGTAGTTACAGACAGTTGTTAACTGCTATGTGGGTGCTGGGACTCAAACCCCGGTCTTCTGCAAGAACAGTCAGTGCTCTTAACTGCTGACCGGTCTCTCCAGCCCCTAATATTTAATTTCTGATACTTTCCTCCTTAGACTTGAAAAAAATCTAAGTTTTGAATAATTTTAACTTGGGAGATGCTAAGGGGCTTCATATCAGTAATTAATATTTCTGTAACTTGAGAAAAAAAAGAAAAGTTTGTATAATAATGGATTTTATAGAGAACTCATCAAGAATTATCCCCAACGGGACTTTTTATATGCATTTATTATGGACAGTACTGAGTACCTTCACCTTAAGTTTTCAGGAAATTAAAGTGAATCTTTTGACAGAGTTGTCCTGAGTTTAACACTAAAGTTAGAATTCTAGCATTAAAATTAAAATGAATGAGTTTTGGAAGTTAGACAATTAGAAAATATCACTCTGGTAAACCAGAGGTGGGGGAAACAGTAGATAATTTAGGATCACCTCTTGATCCTAAATATTCACACGCCTATGTATACACACATGCCTGCGCACGCGCGCATGCGCACACACACACACACACACACACACACACACACATTTCTCAAAGCCAGTCACCTTTCCAAAAATATTCACTATAAATATTAGCTTCTCCATTTAATATTTTCTTTTGTAGCACTGCTTATATTTTTTTCTCCATCTTCTTTCATCTTCCTCTTTCCCTCTTATTTTTTCTTCCCCCCTTTCCTAAAGACTTGCCCTTGAATGTCCATAGACTTTTGTGGATATCCAAATTTTTGTTTGTTTTGTGATACTGGGATTTGAGCCCAAGGCTTCTTACATGCTAGGCAAGTGCTCTGCCACTGAGTACATCCAAAGGTTAGCGAAAGTAAAGATGATATACGTCAGACTACTGGACAATAATAAATGGGTGTCCTGAGGAAAACATAGACTAGTTGCAATAGGGAATGTGAGACACGTAAAATCTCATCTCTGCATCTCCTATTTTACTTATAGCAGTGGTGAGAGAAACCATTTGAAGCAGGCCTACAGCAACAACAGAATTTAAGCAATTGTATGGGAAATCTGCAGATATTTCTCTTTAGTTTGCTAGTAGGCAACACTTTTAAACTGAGTTACTCGACATAGATTGACTATGTAGATATGACAGAGATTTTTATTATAAGTCTGAAAAAT
Source organism: Rhizomys pruinosus (assembly GCA_009823505.1). NCBI lineage: Eukaryota > Metazoa > Chordata > Mammalia > Rodentia > Spalacidae > Rhizomys > Rhizomys pruinosus. Next base: position 1,687,170 of record VZQC01004776.1, read on the forward strand.
AGTTAAAACACTATGTCAGTACTTTATGATAAAGAATTCAGAGACTGAAATGATTTGCACAGTGAGCCATTTTGGCTGACAGTGCTATTGCATTGCTTCAGACCTTTTTGGACTAGATGTTGTGTAAGCAGTTTACAGTCCTGTTTGTACCATGGCCTATGTACATGACACCACAGCTGAAGTGTTGTCTAGTAAGATGGGTGGATCACAGGGGCAGCTTTGAAATGAAGCAGATGCAGGAAAGCCAACTCTGAGGTTTCATACAAGCTACACAGAGGCAGGTATCAATATACTTAGAGCTGCCTGGGCAGCATGATGCTTTGTCAGAATACTATTTAATAAACTAGAAAATTTACTGTTTTGAAAAATCAGGAGTACAGTATCTATTAGGCTATAACTAAAGAGCAATAAGATTTAAACTTTCATGCAGTTATGACTTAGAACGTGAATTATTTTTTAAAGCATTTATAATGAATTGAAAGTCCAAACTAAGTAATGTGCTATACGGAAGTTTTCATAAAATAACTAGGCAACCCTCCCAAAGAGCTGCCACCTCCTCCCCTACATCCCCAGCTGACTAAACTTTACCCTAAACAATCACCCCAAACCAATTAAGTAACAAGAACAAAAAAGCCTGATTAAAATTAAAGTATTATTTTCTATTTCCCAGTTATGGCTATTAGGTCCTCTGAGGGTAAAATTTATTGTATCTTAGAAATTTCTTTATAGGTTTAATAGAAGAATCCACAAATCTGATTGTCTTTAATATCAGAGTCACCAAACCCCTTGGCTGCACAGTGGTTCCACAACATGCTTTGCCTGCAGTCAAAACAGTTCTAGAACTGACTGTGTACTCTGCTGTGCTCAGTGGAGTCCCTGGTCACCCAGCACTCATCATAAGGGCTCCATTTAAATTTCATAACCTGGAATTTTAAATCCACTAAGGTGAAAAATTAACCTCTTTCTTTTTTTTTTTAATTTTTATTATTTATTTATTTATTTTTGTATGTGTATGAATGTACTGTCTGCATGCAGGTCTGTGCACCCGTGTTGTGCAATGCCGCGGAGGTCAGAAGAGGGTCTCGGATTCCCCTGGAACTGGAGTTCTCCTGGAATTGGAGTTACAGACGGTTCTTGGTCTCCATGTGGGTGCTGGGGATCGAACCCGGGTCCTCTGCAAGAGCGTCGGTGCTCTTAACCGCTAGGCTATCTCTCCTAACCTCTTTCTATATTACCTTCCATGACCACAAAGATAAACACTGAAACAAAGCAAAATAAAGTCTCTGATAAAAATCTATGCTAACCCACAATTTTTACATTTCCACAACAAAATTTAATGAGAAAAATTTTGATACCAAAGCTTTTGTACTTATAATACAATTTATTATGGCAAATAGTTAGTTATTGTAAGAGTGAAACCAAACTAGTTATGATTACTTCATGAAATAGACCCACAGGTTTATGAATGTTTAAAACAGGAAAATGTATTACTTTTGAATATTCTCATAATGATGATGTATCCTTAAATTTATGATAATAGGAAGATGTAAAAGATTCTTCAAATAGTTTATTTAAATAATTATAGGAAGATATTTTCCTCGAGAAGAAATTGATATTTGTTTACTTAAACATTGAAAATTTAAGGCAACTAGGTTAAAAATGTATGATTAGCTTTCATAGCAAGTTATTTGTTTAAATAATATCCACCTCTCTTGAAAGTCATGTAAGATAGATAAATGTGTATATTTTAGCAAAATAAAATACCCTTTATTTTATGTAACGCTGAGTTCTACTTAACTGCATGTTAAAATTTTTGGCTATTTAGGAAGCTGCAGAAGAATTTTAGAACTAAGTATTTAGAACACAAATGTGAGTTGAATCGTTTCCTTTGGAATATTTTCTTATTGTTTAAATACATACCTCCTGTTTTTCTGGTGTTGTGCTAGGTGCTTTCCTGTGTTCCATCTCATTTAATTTACAATGGTCTTTAAAAAAAATCTACATATGTATAATAAAATAATATCAGTTTCACATGGTTACCTAAAGATGCTTTTTTACATAAAAGAGAATTTTAAAATCCTAATTCAAATATTAATTATTTGTGACTAGATGTATAACAATGTATGATTTTTCAATATGGCTTTCATTCCATCACTAATATCTTTTTTTAAGGTTTTGTTTGAATGGCTATTATAATTTTGGCTTTGAACTATATAAAAACTTATCAGAATATCGGTTTTCCCTGACTGAAATATCTGTTACTGTAGAAAACAAAGATAATATTGGTATTTTCCTTTTGGTACATTGCCCTGATAACATATACACTCATTGGTCACACACACACACATTTAGTAGAAAGCTTGCATTTAAGATGGTGCCTTCGGATCAATTAGCAAATTATGCCTGTCTTTTTCATCAGTCCAACTACTTCCTTTGAAGTTTTAAGAGTTTAGTAGAGATATAAAAATGCTGTGTTTGGGGGGGAGGATCTTATGAGTGTAGCTCAACAGTAGAGCACATACTTTTCAGGGGTAAGGGCCTGGGTTTGACTCCCAGTACCATCCAATAAACTGTATTTTTGCCACTCACTGGAAATGCATTATGTCCCTGTTTGGAGGGTCAAATCGTGTTACTCTACTACACTGGGATAGTTTTCCTGAGGCCTCTGTTAGTTTTCTGACCTCCTTGCCATCCTCCTTTTGGCTCTGGGCTTCAAGTTGCTATTTCTTTTTTATTTTTTTAATTTTTTAATTTTATTTTTTTATTTATTTCTGTATGTGTATGAATGTACTGTCTGCATGCAAGTTTGTGCACTCGTGTCGTGCAATGCCGCGGAGGTCAGAAGAGGGTGTCTGATTCCCCTGGAACTGGAGTTCTCCTGGAGTTGGAGTTTCAGATGGTTCTTGGCCACCATGTGGGTGCTGGGGATCGAACCCAGGTCCTCTGCAAGAGCGGTCAGCGCTCTTAACCGCTAGGCCATCTCTCCAGCCCCATCAAGTTGCTATTTCTAATGGTTCATTTGGCCCTGCTTTTGACATGATACATTCTCTAAGCTGGAAGCCCTGGGGAAGGTTTGCTGGTGTGTACTGTAGACAGGAGAAGAAGGAAATATTGGAGTGAGCAAGATTTGAGATACGATCAAAAGACTGTCTTTGCAAACGAGGATAGAGGAGCTTGGCACAAAGGTAGAAGGTGAGATGATCTCCAGTACCCGCCAGATGTAGTGGGTCATAATAAGTTGGTCAATAATTTCTCCCTTTCTCCTTCTTTCTGCATATCTTCACTTCTTCAAACAAAACAGAGAAATTAAGCAGGCAGCATGTAAGCAACAGTATAAAATAAAATACTTCAGCTGAAAGGAAGGCGTTAGGAGTCTGCAAAGCTGTTATGTATTTAAATTAAAGGCCTTTAAAATGCTTCAGTGTGCTAATGGCACCTCATATTTGCTTAATATTTTTTATTTATGGTTTTATATTTACCTTTTTAAAATTGCATAAGTTTGGAATCTGGCTAGTATGTGATAAACCTATTATTTTGTGAGTTGCAGCTTTTTCCTTTGCTTTCTTTGGTTGTGAACTAAATACAAGAATTTTGCCAATTCTTCACTAAGATTTTAATAGTGGATATATTTTTGTAAATTACTTTCGATGACAGCATTCCTGTTGAGTAAGTAATTAGAGTTGATATTAGTAATTTTTTTTGTTTTTGTTTTCCTTACAAGAATACTCCTAATTTTAAGTAAACAATGATTTGTATATAATTTGCACGTTGAAAACAAAGCCTGGTCCATAAGCTAGTATAAATAAGAATGTTAGATGTATCTTGTTCTAAAGATGGATGTAAAATCTGGCTATGATAGAATTTCTAGCTAGCACCAACTAATGTCTGTGGAAGTTTAGAAAACACCTTTCCCTCCCTCTGCCAAGGTCAGTTCAGGGGCTGTTTCAGGCTCTGTAATCCTCAGGCAGATTGGAAACAACCTGAGTGGCTTTTGAGCAAATCACCTGTGTAGCGTTGACTTTATTGGTCTATGACTCTGAAAGCCCCCATTTTGAGTTCTTATTTAACTTCTCAGGAGTGGCAGAATTTTCAAAGCAACATATAACATGTATCTTCCTATAGCACAAATTTTGGGCACTCCTCAAGATTTAGCTAAACTTGAGGTTTTGTTGTGTTTTTCAGGCAGCAGATGGGGTGCCCTTGAAAGTGTTCAGAGGGGAGCAAGAGTTTGGTGGCAGGAACAGTGAAAAGAAAAAGGAGCGATGATGATGATAAAAGTGCCTGGAATCTAGTTGTTTTCTGGCTATTTGCAGGGAATATGGAGGTAGCAAACTGTAGACAGTGTCTTTAGTCCCAGTTACCAACGTCTTTTCTGTGCAAATAGAATTCTTTGTCAAAACACATGGAATTGTGAGGGAATGACAGTAGAGAAAATAGGGAAGGAATGGGGTGGTTGAACTTAATCATATGCACGTATGAAGGTCTCTCTCGAAAATTCCTATATAGTGAGGTCCAGGCTGGCTGGGGCTTATAGGGAGACCTTGTCTCAAAAAGACTTCCCTCAAAATCTTTTTTAAAAATCCACTTGGAAGAATACAAAGGGGGAAGAGAATGACAACAGCACAAGGACTGGGTCAAAGAACTGACTGTTGCAGTTAAATTCTGCCCAAAACAACAAACCTCTGCACAGAAAAACTTTGGAAAGACTGAGAGAAAGATAAAAGACATGTATGGCAGAAGGCATGAACTGGGGTGGGGTGGGAGGGCAGGGAGAGGGGAATGTATCCAAATTGGACTGAAAATGATGTATGAAATACACAAAACATCAATAAAAGTATTTTATTTCCAAAAAAAGAAGCAGCCACTATTTGACAAAATCCCCCCCCCCAAAATAAAAAATAAAAATAAGTAAAATAAATCCCCCTTTTTAAAGACTGACCGCTAGAGGGCACAGGATGCTGGGAATGAGGAGAACCGAACTGCCACTGTTCTATCTTTGTTCTGCAAGTCTGCTCTTGGGAGTTTGTATGATACCCCAAGTCTGTTTCAGGTTGAAACACAACAAAAATAGCTAAAAGGAAAATTATCCAGCTATACCATTGCCAGCATTCTCCACTGTAGATAGATGGTAAGCTATACTGCTCAGACCAGCATTTAGCTGTTACCAAACCAAGAGGTTGTGATGGCTTCAAACACAGACTGGCTGTTGAAAAATGTCAAGTGGAATAGTTAAAAATTATCCTTTTACAGGAAGATGGGAATCGTGAGCTTGAGGCTAGACTTAGCTACCTAGAGAGAGTTTCTCTTCTTTTTAAGCCATTTTTATTAATAAACATGAGTTTTTGGCTACAACCTTCCTTCCTTCCTTCCTTCCTTCCTTCCTTCCTTCCTTCCTTCCTTCCTTCCTTCCTTCCTTCCTTCCTTCCTTCCTTCCAGTAGGAAACATTTTCATTGAAATACACTGTCACTAGAGATCAGATAACTACTGTAATTTTTAAAGCAGGATGTCTAGAAATTATGAAGTGGAAATTCTGGTATTAGATTAAGGAATGAAAATGAACAGTTTGATTCTGAAGGAACAAAAGGACTTTAGGAAATCTCAGACAAGAAACTCAAACATAGCTCACCCCGCAGAACTGAATTTCACTTGAGAATACAGTCACTTAAATATGAAACCTCTGCTTGACTATAAACTTGAGGGGATGAACTGTATATAAGTCAACTTCTGGCACAGTGTATATGCTCAATAAATTTTGTTGTTTATCCACAGTAACCTAGAATTGTTTGATGATAACAAATGACTTTTTAAAGAGAAAAAGTGAAGTTGAAACTATAGGCTCATTTCTACTCCTCATGTAAATAATGTTTCTAAATTTTATACATGTATGTTTACATAAGTACAAAATTTATACAAGTATATACAATAAAATTCTTTGTATTAGAACACACTGATTACTTACATTTTCTTAACTTTTCTTCTTTTGTATTTGTATCTTTTGCTGGCTTTGAAATGAAATTATTATAACTTTCTGGATATGTACATATAACATAAACTTTTTAGATGTAGTAAGGAACATTATACATCGTCAATGGTAAATAAGGATTCACGGATTAAATCGGGTTGTTTTTTAAAATCAAGTAGAAGAAATGATTATTGAAACCACCAAAGGACTGTAATACATCACAGTAAGTGCTGACCTGAAACATGCCCCAGGACTTTGAAGCCGAGACCTTTCCTCTTTCTTAGCAAGGTTTAGTCTTTAAATATTTTCATTTATATTTTGGTTTTGTAGTTTCATAGTTTCTTTCTATTTCCTTTTCTTCATTCCTCCCTCTCTCCTTCTCCCTGACCTTTTTTTTTTTTTTTTTTTTTTTTTTTTTTTAGAACAGGACTCATTATGCAGATGGCCTAGAAATCAGTATATAGACCAGGCTGGCCTCAGACTCACAGAGATGTACCTACCTCTGACTCCTGAGTGCTGGGTATGCACTACTATGCTTGAGGCACTTTCTTCTCTCCCCCTTCCTCCTTCCCCTCTTCCTCCTCTTCCTCCTTTTCCTCCTCTTTTATTCCCTTCAAGACAGGGTGTTACTATGTAACCCAGGCTAGCCTGAAACTCAGCAAGTCCAGCTGAGGTTTAACTCTTGATCTTCCTGCTGCAGCCTCCCAAATGCTAGGATAATGACAAAGGCACGCACCACCACACTCCTCATCCTTTCTTTTTCTTTTCTTTTCTTCTCTTCTTGACTTTTTAGTATTATTTGGAGAAAGATGGTGTAGTGGAAAAATAGACAATATATTTTCAAATCTCCATGGACCTACTGATTAAATTCTTTGAGTCAAATTGAGTGAGTTTTAAATGTTGAATTTTACATGTTAGAAATGTACAGAACTAAGCAAACAATAATGATACAGTCTCAAATTGTTGCTAAGAAACTAGTAATAAAAAGCACTAAAATACTACATTTTTATTTACTCTTAAAATGTAGATTTTTCAGTACTTTTTCCTTAGTATTCAATTTTGCTCTATTTGTGACAGACTAATGTTAGCTATTTTGTAAGCAATATATCTAATTAAATATCATTTTGTTGTTGTTGTTTTGGGTGTCGATTGAACCCAGGGCCTCATATATGCTAGGTAAGTGCTCAGCCCCTGAGGTACATTCCTAATCCTCAAAAACTATTTTTAATTTGCCAGATAATAAAGAAAGACAGCCCATGACCTCATTCAGTTATATCAACAATTTGTTATTTCAGGCATGAAAACTAAACTATGATTTAAACATAATTATACATTAGGCTTTATACAGTCCCTGTAATTCTTAAGAAAACAGTTGTTTGGAGAGTAGTACAATCTGTTTGTTTTTGCCATATGACTCTCCTAAGAGACCACTGGGTGACTTTTTTCCATCCTGTCGGTGACATTGTTTTCAGTGACCCCAAGTCTCCTGAGCTTCACAGCAGTGACACAGTGGAAGGTAACAGGAAGTCATATGAGGCTAAAAGTTACATCCCTCTTCAGGCTACTGCACCTGATGTGGAATAAAGAGATGCTCAGCTAGTATCTGCTGGAGGAGTGAACAGGGAAGTGTTGATCAAATTCAGTGGGACCACATTTTACTTTAGATTAGAAGTATTTCTAGTCCTGCCTGCTTTATTTAGGAAGATCAAGTGATTTCCTGGAGCCCTCTGTATAACATGTATGTCATATCATAACACAATGAATCTTTCTTGAATGGATTGTGTGTGCTGTGGTTATAGTTAGTAAACATGGGTGCTGAACTTGACTCATGCCAATTATCAGGTCCTTACTCTTCCACAGGGTTTCCTGCTCCTTTAACTAAGCTGGGCACTATCATTTCAGCTCCTATTTATTTACATAATTTCAGAAATAAATAAAGAAACTATTTAAACGTATTTTCCAGTGGTACATTGGAAGGCCAATGACTGACGTCAGGGTCTTCCACTCACCAGCAACCTGTGGGAAACAGAACAAAGAACAAATTTCTTGTCCTTCACTGATATTTGATGTGAGAGACAAAACTATGAAGCAGTCTACATATGTAAATGTTTTTGCCAGCTTTCAAATTTTGCGTGAAAATGGTTCAATTGTCACTTTTTCTTAGCCAGTATTTGCATGAGAGTAAATGTTAATAGGAGGTTATGGGAACAGACACTGAGTGTATACTTTGTTAGTGGATCTAGTCCCACCAGGCAGTGCATGGCCACATCCTCCTTCAAAGTAGTTGGCTGTGTCAGAGTAAGGACATTTTCTAGTGAAAATATTTAGAGACCAATTAAATCAATCTCAGAGGCCCACCTGAATCAATTCACAGACCCTACATAACACATTTATTATTTTTCCATTTCTCTCTTTCTTTCCTTTTTTCTTTTTCTACTGCAGTGATGGAGCTGAGCAGGGTGTCATGCATGCTAGACATGTAAATGGCATGTAAATGGCATGCTCGTTTACATCCCAGCACTCACTGCACTCCTATTTTTATGGTTTTATGATTAGTCTCTATCTTTGGGGATAAAAACTATATTGCTGCCATTTACAGTGGTTAAGAGAGCCAGGATAATCAGATTAGCCATTCCTGGGGTGATGTTATTTGGAGGCCATGTAAGAAGTCTTTCTCTCTGACTTTGATCCCTGGTCACTGAGCTGGCTAACAGTGAAATGAACCCTCAGTAACAGAAACTTCAAAATGCCCATTTAGACAGTCCTTTCTAAACTTGGTTTGTGTTTTTCAGAGGATATAGAAGAAGAGGTATTTGAAATCATAACAGTATCAGTTTTACTGGTTCATGAGTAACATAAAAACATCATTAAAAAATATCGAAACATATCTGAAGTAAAATGCAGCATCAAGATAAATTTTTAATATAAAACATAAGACTTCAAAAGAGCTCTGTGCTTCATAGGTGTATTTCCAGGTTTTTCCAGGCATCCATGTTCATCCTCTGGGTTAGGTGCCATTGCTGAAAGGTTTAGGAAGTGTTGCACAGGTGCATTTTGGGAGCCCTTGGTCCCTGAGCTGCTGCCTTGTGAAATACCAAAGTCAAAGATTTTTTTTTTTTAAGAGAAAAAGTGTCCTTTTTTTTTCCCTCTCCTAGCTGAAGACTTTTGGTCCAGAGGAACTAAAAAGAATCAAAGGATGAGCTTTGAAAATTCAAAGAATCCAAGGGGGATGTCTTTGAGAATTCTTTAAAACTTACAAACAAAATTAAACACCAACCTCCCAAACAAACACTTACAAGGAAGGGAAAAGGGCTTTTAGGAAAAATGCTTCCAGGAGGAAACGGCAGAGATACCTGGCCTGGGCGAGGGTCCTGATAGTAAGTCTTATGGAACAGGGTTCTCAGTAGGAGGCCTGACAGATACACGAAAAGGAGGACATTAGTCACATGTCAGGGCAGTAAGTCCACTTATGCAGCCAGACGAATTAAAAAAAATAGATTCATCAATAAGAGACATTAGAAAATAACGTTTCATGAGGCTCTATAAAGTAAATGGTTTCCGTAACTTATTTGCTATTCATCTAACAATAGATATAACTATTTGACTTTGAAAAACTATATATATATATATATATATATATATATATAAAATTCAAATACTCTAGATTTACAAAAACTGATCAACATTTAGTCTTAGGCACTAAAATAAATATGGGAAATATAAATGTTAATGATTAATGTTTTGAAACAAACATGAAAACCATTAAAAAATTCCAAACGCAGTGGAGGGAGGGGTGGGGGGGAGTGTTTTAACTTATTTTTTAGCAGCAGGACTATTTGGATTTCAACTAAGATCAAAACCTATATTCTTAGCTGAGATTTAATGACCAGATTCTGTTAATTAAGCAGTGTTAAAGACTTAGATTACAACTATTTGGACTATATTTTCCTATTTTTTTCTTTAAAAACAGAATAACAATTTGATCTTTTAAAACAATAAGCTCTGCTTTTAATTTGGTCCAGCAGCTTTTCTACTTCCCTGAACTGTATACATATAAGTACATAATGCATTTCACTGAGGCAAAATCTGGACATGCCTAGGAGACTAAGAAGCCACTAATTTGAAGTCTTAAGGGAGCTTAGAAATAATTTGGTCTTAGTTTTTATTTGGCTGAAACTGAGATTAAAAGATGGAAAGGGTCATCAAGATCACACACTTAGTAGCTGCTACTCACCTCTAAGTAGACCCTTGGTTTTCTACAAAGCAGTGTGGATTTATAGCCCTGCATTGCAGAGTGGACTTCACCAATGGGGCAATCTCTAATGTTTGAGTTCCTCTTCATTCAGTGCTTGCAGTAGAAAAGTATTAGAGGTGACTTTCAGCAGACTTAGTCCTGATCCCTTCCTAGGGCTCAAGGGTTAGAAACCTAGGAAAGCTTTTCTAGTTGCTTCCATACTTACTGACAGTGCTGTTGCTATGAGCGGCTTGAGCAGAATTCAGATTTTTGCAAAAAGAACAACTTCCTTCTACAAATGGCACAGTCTTCCCTTACCCCTAACCAATACTGAGAACCATTTAGTGCCCCGTTCTCAGACCTGGTCTCTTGGCATGATAGCTCATGTTGTAACCAGCTCTATGAAGGGGGCTCTGCTTTTAGTTTGTTAAAAGTCATTTTCTGGAATTTCTATTTTAGTATCTCTGCATTCTTGTTGCTAGATCATTACTTGACTGTTGAACACAAGAGGAAAATGAAGCCATATTTAGAGAGCCAAAAGACTTTTTTTTTTTTTAAGAATAATTTCCAAACATGGAGTGGTAATAAAAAAAAATTCCTTCATTGCAAGATATAACCTTTTATATACTTTTCAGGTTTTTGAAAAATTAATTTCCATAATAGTTTGTGACATGGTATATCACCTAGCAGCAAAATTTCAAGCTTAAATTCCAAATATTATGCTATCTGGTCATTAAATCTTACTTATTTCCATGACTTATAAGTTAATATCACAAATGCAACAACTAAGCAGAAGCAAAAAAGAAAAACATACCCTCTGAGTTAGACCACAAATAAAAAATACTGTATTCCCTTAAACAAATGTCTTATAAGAGCTTTATAATCCAAAGCGAGATACACAAGGTGTTTTAAGAAGAGGTTGTGATTGATTTTTCAACCGGAAGTCTGGACAGCTTCTCCAGGAGGAAGCTGTGAAGGAAATACCTGTGTCTCAGAAACTTTTTTCCACATGTTCTTGACATTTTTGCATCCAGGCCCCATTATTTACAAAGTTATGCATTTTGCAAGCTCAAAGCACCTTACTCCTCAAAATTATGAACACATGCAATGATATTTCATCCTTTCATGTGCAAATTCTAAAATTCATTATAACATAAAAGTTAAAACTTGAAAATCTGCCTACAGTTTGAAATGAAAGGATCAAAAATGTCAGACATTGCAGAATACCGGTTCCTAATAGAGCTCTCTTTATTTGTTCATGGTTCTTCAGTTGGTTTTGTTTGTTTGTTACAAAATGCAGTCTTGGCTCTTTATTTAAACAGTACTTAACTGTTCATGCCATGCAAAAATAACATTTTATGCACTTTGTGGGGGAGGGGCTTCCCATATTTTAGTTCACAGGCATTATTAATCGAATTTTTAAGAAACAAGATTTTTTTATTGCTTTTATAACTAGTCACATGCTGGTTTCACGTGTCGGACAGTAACCCGTGTCTCCTGGGTTGGAATGAATTTCTGGGGCAAACAAGTGGTTCTCCATCTTGTACCCTTCTTGAGTACTGTCCTTTTTTCCTTCACCCACAGCCTGGTAAATGTCTTGCCTACAGTTGTGGCCCGTGTTCTGAGGGGAAGAGGAACCCACACAGCCCTCTTCTCTTAAAGGGTCTCTGGCTTCCCCTGGCTTATCTGCTGCTAAGCAGTTGGGGCTAGAGTCTGCTTGCTTATCTGGGCCTGCGCCCTGGAGCTCCAAGAAGTCTTCCTCTTCTCCAGTATCTATTTCCGTGAAGCTCCTCCTTTCCCTGGAAGAGAAAGGAAACCCTTTCTGCTTGGGAAACCGAGGGGATAGCCCTTTGGAAGGTCCTTGACAGTGTGCCGGAACCTCAGCGCCCAGCAAGGGTTTGTCTCCTTGGGGGAGGTCTTCTTCCAGAAGGATGGTACTGATGTGCTGTGGTGTGGTCAGCGGAAATTCAGCGGTGGTTACTGGCAGTGGCCTGGCTGTGCTGGGTGGAGTCTGCGGTGCACTGCCTCTGTTTTCCTGAAAGTTCACTTTGAGGGATCTGGACTTTAGGGGGTTGCTCCCTTTCAGCGAGCTCTTAGGGCTGTCGGTGGCACTTCCAGACTGCGAAGGACCACGGTGTAGCCCACACTGGGAACTCCCAGCTTCTAGGTTCACAGTTATATCGATTGGGGCATAGTCCAGTGTAACCTCTCTGGCAGCAGGCCCCTTGTCTCTGCTGAGTGTTAGAAATGGGGGACCCCTGGCTCTTTGGTGCTCTTCTGTCCCTGGGAGGTCAGTGGGGAACTTCATCTGCAGGTGAGAGGCAGAGGGCGGTGGCAGGGGCGACCTCTCCGTCTCGGTGAAGTCGGTGGCACAGCTGGTGAAGCTGTCGATGCTGGAGGTGCTCTTCATGTCCACGATGACCTCAGTCTGTGCCACTGCCAGCTGCTCCTGTGGGCAGACCACCTCTTCCATTTCGATCTCTTCTTCGTATGCAGATGGCCTCTCAGGCTGTTCTTGACTGTCCGGGTTCGGGTGGGAATGAGGCTGCGTCTTGGTGATTTCATTGTACAGCATTTCCAGTTTCTGGGCACTCAGATGCTGTGGGCTGGAGGAAGAAGTGTTGTTCAGCTGTTCGTGGGAGTCTTTTTGGCTAACCTCCTGGTACTTATTCTCATAAGACTTGTTGGAACTTGTTTCCGACAGCGCCTTTCTGGCCCACTTCCACCTGCTTGGAGACACGTGATTGTCGTCCGCAGAGTCCTTGGTATTGGCCGACTCGCCAGCCTTCTCCACGGCCACATCTATCAGTTCCATACTTCGAGCAAAGGCATCTTTTAAGTTCATAGAAACGATACTTCCATTCCTTTTGGCCCGCTCAAGAGCCTCTCTCCTTTTAATAGCCTTCTCCTGGCGTTTCTGCTCCTTGTAAAACTCAGAGAAATTGTTCACAATGATCGGTATAGGAAGGGCAATGACGAGAACTCCGGCAATACAGCAGAGGCCTCCCACAATTTTCCCCAGTAATGTTTTAGGGTAAATGTCACCGTAGCCCACAGTGGTCATGGTGATGGTGGCCCACCAAAATGATGCAGGGATACTGGTGAATTTGGTAGCATCCTCATCTTTCTCAGCAAAAAACACCAAGCTGGAGAATATCATTATCCCCATGGCCAGAAATAATATCAATAAGCCCAACTCATTGTAACTCCGTCTGAGGGTGAAGCCCAGGGACTGCAGGCCTGTGGAGTGTCGGGCAAGTTTCAAGATCCTGAGGATGCGCATGATTCGGAAGATCTGGACCACACGCCTCACATTCTGGAACTGCAGCACGCTCTTGTTGGACTCCGTGAGGAAAATGGTGACATAGTACGGTAAAATGGCCAGCAGGTCAATGACATTCAGCGGGCCTTTGAAGAACTTCCATTTGTTTGGTGAGGACAGGAACCGCAAAAGGTACTCCATAGTAAACCAAGCAATGCACACCGCCTCCACGTGCGCCAGCTGGCGGTTGTCACTGGGTTGCCCAAATTCGTCATTTTCCTGAAGCTCCGGAAGTGTGTTGAGAGACAAAGCAATGGTGGAAAGTACGATGAACAGAATGGACACGATGGCCAGGATCTAGAAAAGAGAAGGAGGTCCAGTTAGCAAACCCTCTCTGTTGCTCAGACAACCACGCGTGTGGATTGGGGATTCCTGGCATGAAACAGAATGCCCCCAGTTACTCCAGGAAGGTTTTAAGACTGTAACTTTGTAACCGAGATTTCCCTAAGGAATACATAGCACTCACTCTTTGTGACTTCATTTCATGTAACAGCTTCATGCACATTTAGATTCCAAACCGCAAGCAATTTAACAAAACCCCGGGTCTCCCCTCCTGCCATTGTTCTGAGGTCTATTTCTGTCCCCATTTGGATGAAGGCGCCATATGCTTGGCCTACCTTTTGGGGGAGTGATCATTTTTTCTCTCTTAGTGGTGTGAAAATTTCCTCTCTTAACTACCCAGTTTGTGTTCGCTTAAGTGAATTATTTTACATGCCATATAAATTTGACAGAGTATCCAGAGGTGTTGTTCTACAGCTAAGAACCAAGTGCAGAACCCAGATGTGAAGAGGATACCGTACAGCAACATGAGAAGAAAGACTTCTTATGTGGTCAGAGTTGACTTGAGAAATATTGACAAAGTCAGGATAGCCTTTGTCTGGAATGTGTGGATTTCTGGCCAGCATCACGGGGGGAGGAAAATCAGGAGCTAACTTCATTCAGGCAAGGGAGTTTTCTTGAAGACCTTGAAGGATGGACATGGGATGTCAGTGCAGGACAGAAGGACAGAGCAACAAGACAGAGGAAAGAGGAAGATGATCTCAAAAAGAAGGAATAGCCGGGCATGGTGGTGTGCGTCTTTAATCCTAGCACTTAGGAGGCAGAGGCAGGTGGATCTTTGTGAGTTCAAGGCCAGCCTGGTCTACAGAGAGAGTTCCAGGACAGCTGGGGGGCTACAGGGAGACCCTGTCTTGAAAAGACCAAAAAAAAAAGAAGGAATAAATGGGATCCAGTGACTGGGTTATAGAGCAATCAGTCCTGGCTCTGACCTTGGCTATACTACATACTGTGCGACCTGGAAAATCATTTACTCTGTCTGTGTCTCAATTTAAAACTCTGGGCAATGGTCATAGACACTTCATGGTTGCTATAAAAGTATGTATGTATATATAACTATGTATATATGTATACATAACTATGTTCATATATATATGTATATATACTGTAGCAATACAAATTGGAGAGAACAACAACAAAAGAACTGAAAAAAAAAACTCTGGAAAGACTCAGAAAAAGATACAGGACATGCATGGCAGAGTTCAGGGACTCGGGTGGAGTTGGGGGCATGGAAAGGGAAGTGATTCTAGATTCGACTGAGAAATGATGTATGACCTATGGAAAAAGTTTAATAACAATAAAAAAATAAAGAAAAAAGCAAAAAAAAAGTTGCATACTATGCAGGCACTGCCAAATAAACAAAAGATATTCATATTGTTAAGGATGAAATGACCCAGGACTTCAATCTGGGAAGACAAAGGCCAAGAAAGAATTTTCCTCTGTAAAACCATATAAAGTATAGATAGCCAAGAAGAGATTTCCTTATTGTAACCTGATGTTTGTGATTTATGGGACAAAGCAGGAACATTGACACCTGAGGACAATGCAGGGATGCACTTTGGTTAGCACAGTCTGCACATTTGGTGCACATGGTTTTGAGTAGGAAGTGTTCCTTAGTTTGGATCTGGCTTGGTTTTATCTGACCTTTACTCACAGCCTTGTAGGGATAAAAGTCCAACTCAAAGTAAGAAGAAGTAAGCCCATGATAGATCCCACCCAATTCCCACGACCTTGACAGGTGTTATTAGTCTCCTGTATTATACCTAACTCTGAGAAAAATAGCCTGACAGTGACTGTTTTACATAAGACTCAGCATCTAGTTAACATTTCAAAGCACAGTGATTAAAGGTTTTAAGGCTGCAGCTCAGTACATATTAGACTATGAAAAAAATAGTGACAGGACTTCTATTCTCCTATTCTCTCTGTCTCTGTCTTATATGTGTATATGCATTGCACACATTCCTGTAAGTATGTGTGTGAATGGGAATGCTTGGTGCTGGGTGGATGTCAAGGACGACTTTGAGTGTCCTTTCTCACCTTCTGCTTTGAGACTGGATCTCTTTGTTCCTTCTCTGCTATATGTGCTAGGCTATGTGGCCTGTGAGATTCTGGGACTTTATGTGTTTCCCATCTCCCTGTAAGGATGCTGGGGTTACAGATTCTTGTGTTATGCACATAGACATAGACTTTACATGGGTTCTGGGGATTTGAACTTGGGTCCTCTTGTTTGCATGGCAAGTGCTTTTTGCCCTACTGAGCCATCTCCTCAGCCTGTATTTTCTTGTTTTTTATCTCTGTAAGTTTCTCTACTTCTAGGCTATTCTCCTTTTTCTTCTTTCCCCTTAGGCTTCCTTTATATTTACTATTTTTCTTCTCATTATTCCGGCTCCTGTCTTCCTTCTTCACTTGCTGTAAAGAAAACCATAATAACATAAGGCATTTCAGAATGTGTTACCAATATTAAGTGAGGATGTGTGGCTCTTTAACCTAAAGTAAAGTGCTTTATTAGTAAGTTTATTTTTTTCTTAGAATTGGTTAAGTAATTTCCTTGAGTGTATTTCTGAATATCCTTTTAAAAAGATGGGCCAATCAGGCTGGAAAAATGGCTCAGTAGTTAAGAACACTTGCTGCTTTTTCAGAAGACTGGAATTTGGTTCCCAGCACCCACATCACATGACTCACTGCCACCTGTAGGTCTAGCTCCAGGGGATCTAACACCCTCCTCTGGCTTCCGCGCATGCGCGCGCGCACACACACACACACACACACACACTCACACAGACATGCGCACACAAAGATAAAAAGATATAAACCTTAAAAAAAGGTAGGCCAGCAAATAGTTACAGAAAGAGACACTGTTTTCATCTACTCTAAGAGACTGTAGGCTTTCGTTAGAGAACACTTGTTCTCATACTCACAGACAAAAAACCAGGGCTGCCTGTGCAGTCCTAGGAGGTCACACTCTCATTAATGCCTTTGATTCTTCTTTTGATGCAGAAGCTGGCCACCAAACCCAGATCTGGACATTTTAATATTGGGATTTTGCCTGTTATTCTTGTACCAATCACCCATATTCTAGATTTTCTACATCTAATCTTTGTCCTTGATTCGTTTTACTGATGTTTATTGCTTCAAAGGGAAGAAGAAAAGCAGAAATGCAAATGTACCCAGTTGAACCCAGGCTCTCATCCATGGTAGGCATGTGCTGTACCACTAAACCACACACAACCCTCCAATTTCCCACTTTGGGCAAAGAATATCAGGCCTTCAGTTTCCCTTGACTTTACAGACAATATTAGATTTATAGAGCATTTTATTTCATTAGCTAAATATTTTCTTTTTGAAAACTCTGGAAACACTATCTAATGCAGCCCACAGTCTAGTTACAACTTGATAAATATGGCTTCACTTGATGCTTGGAAAGCTAATGGTGTATCTACAAAATGACCAAGAGTACATTCTTGGAGAAAAGAAATTATTGAAGGAAAAACCAAACGTTCAAGCTCTTAACAACCTCACACGCACATTAAAGAAACCAGAAGAGATTACAGTGCATTACTTTCTGTCTCGTGTTGAAATTCAATCTGTCAGTACCCATTTGCTCTCAGTTTGGGGGAATGGCTTATTTTAAATGTCTTGCGAAGCTTGGAATTCTCTCAGGAAGACAGTACTTTAGACAAATTATTCACCAAAGCTAAGGGTTGGAACAAGATGCCAAATGCATGTGTTTTTTTTTTTTTTTTCTATTGGAGAGATTTTAAATACAATAAATATGAAATTTTGCTTTGAGCTATAGGATAAGCTTCTAAACATGGATATTTACAACAGTACGGTGATCTCTGATGACATTTAGGTGTTGCTTTACTTCTACAACTGTGTGTATATTAGGATATGAGTGACTCAGATTTTGAATGCTTTTTCACCTCCAATTGGTATCTGGAGCTGGCAGGAGCCAATTTATTCCCCTCAGCTTTTGCAAGTAGACTTATGTTTGTACATGACAGAGGAAGAAGAGATTCCAAGCAACTGTCTGTGTGAGGTTGATCCTGCCTCTTCGAAGATTTGAAGTAGGTCATTGCCAAGGCTAACATTTAGTGATTCTGTGTTTAACAATTTGTTAATTCCAGTCAAGACTGTAAACCAAATCAAAGACAAGTCACAAACAACCCTGACATTTAGTCGAATGGACACAATTAAATTTTGCTGTTTAAGAAGTAAAAAGAAATTTAAAGGGAAAGCTTTGAAAAATATCATACTGTGTGTCTTCCAAGCATTAAGTTACTGGGATCAGACATTCTTTCTAGATGAAGCTTTCCCTCGTGAATCACCTGGGCAATTGCTTCAGTTCTTCATTTAGACACAGGTATTCTCAGGGTGATATGGCATTCACAAGTTAAGGACAGAGCTCTACACATCCTTTAGTAGCCACCCAAAGTTAGCTGCATGGCTTTCTGTTTTTTAGAGGATGTAAGGTAGCCCTACACTTGTCACAGTTATTCAATCTGTTGACCTTATTATTTGTTTATAGATAATGTATGCTTTCTGGGCAAGGAATTGAAACACATGGCCTTGCTAGACATGAAGACCAAATCAATGCTCCCCAAGTTCTGTTGTCTCAAAACGAGGTGCCTTGGAGGATCATAATCCACCCAACTGGACCACAAGGAAAACACCTTGCAAAATGTAAAGTGTGATGATGTAAGAAATGCTGGCAATGTATTTTGAAAAAAAAAATCTTAGACCAGCATTGAGAAGGTGTGAAAACACTTAAAATGCTTATTCCTCCTCTCCCACACATCATTTTTGTTTTTTATTTTTGACACAGGATCTCATGTATCCCAGGATGGCCTTGACCATACTATATAACTGAGAATGAACTTGAATTCTTTTTTGAATTTTATTTATTTATTTATTTATTTATTTTTATGTGTATGAGTGTACTGTCTGCATGCAGGTTTGTGCACTCGTGTTGTGCAATGCCACGGAGGTCAGAAGAGGATGTCAGATTCCTCTGGAACTGTCGTGCAATACCACGGAGGTCATAAGAGGGTGTCAGATTCCCCTGGAACTGGAGTTAAAGATTGTTCTCAGCCGCCATGTGGGTGCTGGTGATCGAACCAGGGTCCTCTGCAAGAGCAGTCAATGCTCTTAACCACTAGGCTATCTCTCCAGCCCCTGAACTTGAATTCTTTTTAAAAAATTTTTTAAATTTATTTTTTATGTGTATGAATGTACTGTCTGCATGTAGGTTTGTGCATCCGTGTTGTGCAATGCTGCGGAGGTCCTAAGAGGGCGTGGGATTCCCCTGGAACTGGACTAGAGTTAAAGACGGTTCTTAGCTGTCATGTGGGGGCTGGGGATCAAACCCAGGTCCTCTGCAAGAGCAGTCAGTGCTCTTAACCGCTAGGCTATCTCTCCAGCCCCATGAACTTGAACTCTTGATCCTGCTCCTTCAGCTTCCCAGGCACTGAGATCATAGGTGTGTTCCATCCTCCTGTTTTATGGGGTCCTGGGATTCTAACACAGGGTCTTGTGCATGTTAGGTGACTACCAACTACATCTGCAGGCCATGTCCTCTTATTTATTATTTATTTATTTATTTATTTATTTATTGGTCTTTTTGAGACAGGGTCTCCCTGTAGCCCCAGCTGTCCTGGAACTCACTCTGTAGACCAGGCTGGCCTTGAACTCACAAAGATCCGCTTGCCTCTGTCTCCCGAGTGCTAGGATTAAAGGCGTGCGCCACCACTCCTGGCACCATGTCCTCTTTACATATGATTCTAGAACTTTTGTAAAAGGTCTTGTTTTGTAGCTCCAGGTAGCTTGGAACTTGCTGCATAGCCCAGCCAGGCCTCCAGCTTCCCCTTCCCCTTTCTCTCAAGTGCTGAGATTACAGGCATTTGCCATCATATCTAACTTCTTATTTATATTTCCAACACTTAGGAACATATTATGTCACCTAAGCAATGATTTGTTTCTTATTTTCCTCTTGACTAAGCCATGTAGATATCAATATTTATTATAAACAGAGATTAGTTCAGGTGCCTCATATCTTAAAAACAGCAGACAGTTTTCTAGCTTGGGCCTCATGGGCTATATATTCATTGACATTCAGTGTGCCACAAAAACCATATAGAAATTCTGTGTTTTATGTGGAAATTCTGTACTTCTCCCTCTCCTCTCCATCCTAACCTTTCCTTTCTTTTCATAAACATATCAAGAGGCAGTAGAAAGTAAGTTGAATGCTCCTAGCTTCTATATAACATTCCTGCTTTATCATCCTAGTGGGACATAATCTATGTTTTCAAAGCTGATCAGCTATGGAAAATGACATGGAGAAGCATGGTGTATGAGTTTTCAGGATAGGACTAAGTTATTTAAGTTAATGGGAAGGAAAAGGGCTGTAACAAATGTTCTTAGAAGCATGAATAATTTTCTACTTTCAGAACAGGGATACAACGTGTTAGCAGTTTTAAGTCTATTAGCCAAATGCCAATCCACTTGTTGAAAGAAGAGGCAGAGAGTTGGTAAGAATATCATAATTTTCATCCACTTATCTCCTATTTATTTCTGTTTCAAACCCAAAAGACTACTGGGTGCAGCCAACCTAAAAGTAAGCCCTTTGATTTCCACTAAAGGAAGAACCACATATAATGGTTTTCAGTTCCAGCTTTTCACATTCCTTGAGCCACATGGTGCTTTCTTTTCTAAGGCTGAAGGCCACAGACTGGATAAGTGCCCTTCTTCTGCTAATGTTCTCTCAGCCATCCTAGAAAAGGACACTCCATGTATAAGCGCGCTCTGCTGATTTGTACGTGGAGGCAAGACTTCTTATGCTCAAACACCAGACCCGACCAAATGCAAAGAATATACATCAGCATAAAATTGAGTTGCTTGGCCGGGCGTGGTGGCGCACGCCTTTAATCCTAGCACTCGGGAGGCAGAGGCAGGCGGATCTTTGAGAGTTCAAGGCCAGCCTCGTCTACAGAGTGAGTTCCAGGACACCTGGGGCAACAGGAAGACCCTGTCTCGAAAAGACCAAAAAAAAAAAAAAAAAAAATTGAGTTGCTTGAAAATGTTTGGGGCCTGATCCAGAATCAAGACCTCCCAGTTTTCAGAGGTGACTGAATGATGAATCATCTAAGTTGACATCAGCTGAAACCTCCAGTACCTTTGGTGTGGGGGGAAATGGGATGTGAGGAGCAAGCAACTCTATTTAGATAATCTGTTTTTAATTACTTATTTATTTTCATCTTATGTATGTAAATGTTTTGCCTGCATGTATGTAAGCACACCAGGGTCATCACAATGCCAGCCAGTGCTCTTAACTGCGGGGCCATTTTTCCAGCCCGATATTCCAATTGTTCTTTTTTTTTTTTTTTTTTTTTTAAATTAGTTTTTATTGATTGTCTTGGCATTTCATACATTTTTTCCATTCAGTTCAGGCGTATTGTCCCTTTCCCTCCCCCCCCACCAACTCCCGCAGATCATGCTTATCGCATAACTGTTCTGCGCACTTTCTCTCAGTTTTTTTTTTTTTTTCATTTTTTAGCTATGAATGTGAAATCCCTGAGTACAAGCCTCCCTCATTACCTATCTGGAGGCTGTGTGCCCAAACACCTACAGCCCACAGTTGGTGAGCTGGGGGTGACAGTTGTTTGTCATCAAGTTGATCATGAGTGTCCAGACTATCATTGCTTGTAGTTTCACATTTCACCCCAATCGCAGCCCTTTACTATTCTACCACCCACTCTTCTGAGATTTTCCCTAGGCTTAGAGAAAGGGCACAGGTGGATGAGGAGGTAAAACAGTCCACTCTTCTCTGGAGCTGTGACTTGGACTGCTGGTCAATCCGGGCTGTTTCCTTTCAGTGTGGGCTGACAAGTTTGTCCAGGAATGTGTGTGGGGTAATAGCACAGGTGGTGAAGGCAAATGAGGAGAAACGCAAGAACAATGTTCTAACTGTAGACTGCGCTCCAGACCCACAAGTCTCTAACTTTTTTAAAATTTTTTATTTATTTTTAGGTGTATGATGTCTGGCCTGCAGGTAGGTTGTGCATACCTCGTGTTTGTTCTGATTGCCCGGGGTCAGTAAGATGCATTGATCCACCTGGAATGGAGTTAAAGACTGGTTCTTACGCTGCCATGGTGGGTTGCTGGGGATCGAACCCGGTCCTCTGCAAGAGAGTCGGTGTCGGTTTCTTAAACGGCTAGGCCATCCTCTGTTCCCCCACAATCTTCTTACTTTTTAAATTTTCTATATGAATACCAAGCCTATTGAGAAGAGGGCTTCTGACTATCTTTGGACTAAAGATACTGCTTGAAAGCTGGCAAGTGGAATTTAATATTATTCCTAGTAACTCTACACACAGCAGAACAGTAAGCTGGAGATGACATGAGGCTTGCACTCACTTCCACGGTTAAGCAGTCCCTTCCTAGGTAAGTGGTCCTCAGGGAAGTTGGAGGAAAAAAAAAACCCACCGAATGACAACGGGAGAAGGTTGGAGCCTGAGCAGAATATGTTCTTCATGGGTAGACATGGCTCCTCTCTGTTAACTGCTTAGACTTCCTCCAACAAGGTTTAATTAATTAATATTAATACATGGTTAATGTTGTTTTTGTTGTTGTGCTGAGATCAAACCCAGGACTTTGTGCATATTAGGCAAGCACTTTACCACTGAGCTATAACCCTACCCAGGGGGACACACACTCTACAGTCTTGAGGCCAGCTGGGGCTGTTAAGGAGACCCGGTCTAAAAAAAGACCAAATAAGAAAAAAAATCATGGAAATTAAAATCACTTGTTTGTCAGTGCGGGCTGTGTTGGTGCAGCGCCTTTAATTCCAGCACTCGGGAGGGGCAGAGGCAGGTGGTCTTTGTGAGTTCAAGGCCAGCCTGGTCTACGAATGAGTTCCAGGACAGCTGGGGCTACAAAGAGACCCTGGTCTCAAAAAAGACAAAAAAAATAAGAAAAAAAGAAAATACTTGTTTTGTTTATCCTAGACAAGTCTTGTTTTGAAGACAAATTACCAAAATGAAACATTGCCTTTTGTAAACTCTAAAGTTTAGGATTACACTTACTTGAGAGGCTCTCAAACCATGTCCGTCCCTGTTAAGCCTAAACAAGAATCTAGTTTCTGATTTGTTCATTATGTGAAAGCCCATTTCTTTTTCCTTTTGAGACAGATCTCCCTATAGCTGCCAGGTGACCTAACTTATAGGGTGTAGAACGCTTGGCCTCTTCCTTCAAGAGATCTGCCTGCTATCCAGCCTCCAGGAATGTCAGACCTGTAAAAGTGGTGGTACCCAGTCCATGTTATTTCAGTCCCTGCTTCAAAATAGAAAAGGCTGGAATCCAACCCAAAGGGACCCTCAGACTGAGCTGAATGTAGAGAATAAATGTGGAACATCTAACTTTATGAGCTAGCATGGCGGTAAGAAAGATGACTATGAACCTTTGAGGTAAATTGGATGGAGCGGAGACATCATGGCCTGAGTGAAGTAACACAGTCCCAGAAAAAAAAATGCAATGGTATACTTCCTCATCTGTGATCCTACAAGCACCAATTGTCTACAAACATCAATGTTAATGATGTTTTGTGATCTGAAACAGCTGTCGCTCGTTATATTTGCAAATTCCATAAATAATATAAATAAATAATAAATAAATAAATATAAAAAATTTAAAAAAAAATGTGTGTACACGGACCCTCCCAAAAAGATAAAAAAATAAAACACAATTTTCACATCATGCTTGTTTTTTAGTATTCTACAAAGAGAACATATTCAAGTGCGTGGCCTAATTAGGAAAGCCAGAAAAACAGCAAGTTCTCAGATGTGTGGTGCAAGTGAACAAGAGTTCTGTTCTTTTCCTATAGCTAAGCAACTTCTAAGATGCTCCTTCTTCCACTTAGCTATCTGAAGCAAACTCAGAAGTTGGGTGAAGCATTCCTTGGAATTCCTAGGGCATTATTTTCCTGTGTTCATCATAAACAAGAGGTTGTGAACACTTTCTGCATTAACCCTAGCTTGTAAATTTTCCTTCTGTAGACTTACACTAAGGAGAACCGCCTTTTTACAGAGTATCCAGATTTAGGAGAATAAAAATGCAGACAATTTCAGAGCTTATTTGGAATATACTAATATAAATATAAATCTCCTATTTGTATGAAATTCCATTTTAATCATGTAACCTGTATTTTATCTGGCATGCTGACTGGGGAGAATTTCTGCTCCTAGATGCTCCACCAGATTTTTTTTTTTTCCGCTCTTGGGCATTAAGAGCAGCTGGGACAGTGTTTCGTGAATGGTGGTATTCTGTGACAAGGAGCAGAAAACTCATACTGTAGGGAGCCTTGTTTCTGCTCCTAATGGGACCATTCTTACTGTCCTCATCTTCAGCTGAAGCTAGCCAGAGTTTTAGTCAGGGTCCATTCCATACATGCAGACAACCTACAACCCTCTTCAAGAGTCATTTGACAATTTCATAGGCAAAATTTGAGGTTTATGTTGACTAGTGGTTTTCTTATTTATTTATTTATTTATTTATTTTTTATGTGTATGAATGTACTGTCTGCATGTAGGTTTGTGCACCCGTGTCCTGCAATGCCGTGGAGGTCAGAAGAGGGCGTCGGATTCCCCTGGAACTGGAGTTAAAGACGATTCTCAGCCGCCATGTGGGTGCTGGGGATCGAACCCCGGTCCTCTGCAAGAGCAGTCGGCGCTCTTAACTGCTAGGCCATCTCTCCAGCCCCGACTAGTGGTTTTCTACAGAAGTTCTTTTCTTTTTAAGACTGGGTCTCTGTTTTTTTTTTTTTTTTCTATGTGTATGAATGTACTGTCTGCATGCAGGTTTGTGCACCCGTGTCGTGCAATGCCTCGGAGGTCAGAAGAGGGTCTCAGATTCCCCTGGAACTGGAGTTCTCCTGGAATTGGAGTTACAGACGGTTCTCAGCCCCCATGTGGGTGCTGGGGATCGAACCCGGGTCCTCTGCAAGAGCAGTCGGCGTTCTTAACCGCTAAGCTATCTCTCCAGCCCCTCTACAGAAGTTCTTAAAGTGTCTAATTGAGCAGGCATTTTGTGAATATATTTTTGATAAATGATGACCCCCAAATAAAAATAGAGATCTAAGAACTGGAGAAAATGACAAGGCACCTTGAAGAAACTAAGGATTTTTGAGATACTTATGGTGTAATTCTAGAAATCAGGAGACCGAAGCAGGTGGAGCATGAATTTGAGTCTAGGGCTACATAGCAGGAACCTACCTCAAAAATACAAAAATAAGTGAGAGAAAACCAAATATTTTCTAATTACGAAAGAATTTGACAGATATTTTATCATTTTGGCTTGTTTATTCGTAGCTCAAAAGTCAGCCTTTAGGCTTTGACTGGCTACCAAATAGATTTTTTTCTTACATAGAAATTCCTATTATAAATGGTCCATTTTGAGATAACAGAACAGCTTTACAAGTTCAACAACATAATCTTTGCCTAGTTTTAAGATCTATATTTTTAATTAATCTCCTTTTTTCCATTACACTGAATAAATTGCCTTAAAAAAATCCTTATTCTTTAGGCAGTCTGCTCTGGACTTGATATTGACTGAGGGCTTCACCTTCACAAAAAGATAGATTTTTCTTAAAGAAAAGTGCTGTATTCATTCTATATCACATTTTTTGTTGAATGTAACTTGGAATTTCCATTTAATCCAACTAGTTAACATTGTGATAGTTCCATGCATAGATATGCATGATTCAGGCTTGTGCAAAAATGTTCAGCCACTGAGAGGAATGAATAATAATGTAGCTTATTCATTAAAGCACATATGCTTACACACACATTTTATGCATCCATAGACCAATCATTGCTCCATGTGACCAAATCGAAGTCTCACAAAAATGTTGAAAATGCATGGAAATATAAAATTAAAAAATCTGCATATTTTATTTAAGAAATACATATTTACAAACATAATTTGTTAAAGTACCATGTGCACATAAATAAAATATCTTAGATATGTGTAGACCTATGACTGAACAAGAGAACAGAAATCTTCATTTTTCTGATTATTGTCAGGGTTCCAGTTCACTAAAAAGACAATTCATGGAAACTGAAAGAAGAACTCTTATTTTGAACTTTTTTTTTTGAAGTATGTAAACATTAAATAATTTACATGTCTATACAGATTTTATAATGTTTTTTTCCTTTTCTGTTGAATAGATGTTTTTTTTGACTTAAGTACAGTTCTAATCCTAAATGTTTTTGAAAAGGAAGGAAGCCTTAAAGGACAGGTAGATATTTCCATTCAAAAGGGGAAATAAATTCACAGTAGGCTGCGAGGAGAGGGGGTCAATGGCTTTGAACTCCCCTAAATTACAGTTTGCTCTGAAAATTCCATATTCCTGTGTCTGGAGGTAACCCTAAAGAGGCATGGCAAGGGCTAAATTCATGGCCGTTACATATAAGGTATGGGCTGTGCACCAAAAAGCCCCAGAGGGCACCTGTCAGGGTATTATAATGCCAATGATATCTCTGTCAATTGTACAGCACAGAACTGCGGAAGCTTTGATTCTAGGGAACCCGAAGTTCTGTAGGATGTCTTTGCTGGATGCAAGCGGATGCCCAGAGGAGCGGGAGTGTAACACTTCCAGGAGGTTGGGCAGCAGACAAATCCTGAAGCCCACTTGATGCAAGGAATAAGAGTCTGGTGGGCTTCCTTCTGCAGTCAGTTTTCCTCAAAGTGTGGTGCCTGGCTCAGCAGCATTAGATCAGGAACCTGGGTGGAATATGGCAAGATGTTGGGAATGTAAATTCCAAGGCCCTGTTCCATTATTATGAGATCAGTAACTGGGGAGAGGCCCAGCCATCTGTTCTGGTTTTGTGTTTTTAACCATTCAGCTGAATGACTCTAATGCCTACCAAAGCTTGAGGATGATTCCGGTAAGAAGTAAATGGCCTCAGAGGATTTCCAACAGGGCAATAATCTGCTCAGACTCCAGAGTAGAGATTTCAGTGGCTGCAGCCCATAAGTCAGGTTGGGAGGCATAAATGAAGCTCAGGAGAGTGTTCTACTGCAGTGACACATCAGAGAGGACAATGGGGTAGGTTCTAGGACTTCCCCAGGTGGAATGTCACCTTACCTGTTATGGAAATGGAAGAGCTTAGGGCTTTCTCCTATTTCTCACAAAGTTTACCAGAAGATTGTGCAGCTCTGACAAATCTCCATCATTATCTTATAGAACTAGAAGACTCATAGCCATCATTGACCTAAACCATTACTTATCTTTGAAAATAGTTTTTCATAGTTAGAAAATATTCTGCTCAAAACTTTAAGCTTTGAAAAGGAGAACATTCTCTTAAACACCAGTTTATTGGCATGCAGATAAATTATGAGATGTATACTGTGTTATTTACCAGAACTGTTTTATTTGATATAATTTTATCCTAGGTATACATGCTAAAGTTCCATAGGGTAAAGACTAGTTTCAAGACCTATTTATATTTGTTGTTGCCTGAAAGCATGCCTATTTGTTGAATGACTTCTTATCCATCCTGACTTCAAATTCTTCAAGGAAGTCTTCTACATTTCCAGAATTAAACTGCCACTAAAAACTGGCTTTGTTCCTTGGATACCTACTGACTCTCAGTCCATCAATCACCATTAGTGGAGAATTGCAAGGACTTAGTTCCACCATTAGTCTTATATCTCGAGACCGTGTCCAGCAGCTTCAACAGAGGGGAAAAAACAAGGCTGTAATGCAATCATTTTTCCTTTTAATAATTCTCTGCAGCAAATGTCTTCCAAAAGTACTTTTGGGGTCAACATCATTTAGACCACATTATAGAATGCCAGAAAACAAGGCATTTGAGGGCCATGCTGGAACTGAGTAGTACTGCCAAGGGAGAAGTTAGATGGGAGCCAAAGCCAGCCGAGCCTGCAGGAAACTTATCTGACTCACTTTACATCTATTATGGAAAGCCGCTGTGTGGTTTCAGGTCCCAGAAGCGCCAGTATCTCCTGGATGCTCTCGAGCTTCTGATGGAAGTGTGATGGGTGTTCGTCCCAGCATAAGCCTGAGCATCACAAACAGAAGCCTTTCACTGGGTCCTGCTAAGCTTGCTTCAGAAGATTCATGGTCTGAATGGGCCCCACCAATTCTGCACTTAGTACTTCTGAGTTTAGTACTTAGTCCGAGGAGGTGTTTATTGGGTAGAGGAAGGATTACTCTTTTTAATGTCTTACGTAGATAATTTCTACAATCACATAGATTCTGTTATGTGCCTAGAGTCCCTCATGTATTCTAATATGAGTGCTGCTGAAGGCCTTGCCACTTAAAATATGCTTTTGAAAACACTATCAATCCTAGCACTTGGGAGGCAGAGGCAGGTGGATCTCTATGGGTTTAACGCCAGCCTGGTCTCTACAGAGAGAGTTCCGGGACAGCTGGAGCTCCGGGGAAACCCTGTCTCAAAAAGACAACTACAACTACAACAACCAACAACAACAACAAAAACAAAAACAAAAACAAAAAAACAACCATATTACCATAAGATAAACTAGTTTATAGGAAAAGCATTTTCTTAAATTCTTTATCTTTCTTTCACTCTGTGTGTGTGTGTGTGTGTGTGTGTGTGTGTGTGTGTGTAGCCCATAGGTCAACCTTCAGTGATAATGCTTAGTCCTCATCCTCCTTTTCCAGTCAGGGTCTCTCACTGGCCTGGAACTCACTTATTAGGCGAGGCTGTCTGACCAGCGAGTTGCAGGGATCCCCTTCCTTAGTACTTAGATTACAAATGCATGTCACCATGTTGTTTTATTTGTGGGTTCTGAAGATTGAACTCAGGCCCACGTGCTTCAAGGCAAGGAAGGGCTTTGGCAACTGAGCTATCTCCTCAGCTGAGGACAACTTTTACAAAATGCACAGAATCTAGACTAATGACTTTTATTTAACTTTGCACCAAAAAGCTACTGTTTATAGTGTAAACAATCTCTGTTAGCCAAGTGCTCTTCTTGTGACTTGGGCATAAAACCTCAATCCCTAGGGTCTTAATTTATCTGCTACCCAAGATAGTGAGCAAATGTAGATATGCTTGTTTATCATATCAAAACATATCAAAGCACCTAAAGCAGCATGATATTCTCATGGAAAACAGTGAGATGAGAAATCTGCCTGATATTGTGGCATAAGATATTTTAGACCGAGGAATCAAAGTGTAAACTTCTCTGATGAGCGTAGATCCTAGCTTCTACTTCCCAAATTGCTGCTGGGAAGGCTCCTTCAGTAAAACTCCAAGAAAAGCATAGCTCAAGAACATGTTCTGTGAGACATCTAAAGGAATAAACTCTCGAGTTCAGGTCCACTCTTGGCCATAAGACTAAAAGCTAAGAGTCAAGCTGTTTCTTTACTCAGGTATAACTGTAATTTGAAATAAAAGCATCACACCCATTAGATAAAGCAATATCTTTTAAATTTATTTATTTGTAAATTCAGATTTTAAAATAAAAGTGACTGTAACATCTTCAATTTTAAGACAATATAGTAGGTTAGGTTTATTAAAGCAAATCTCAAATGGTGTTTTTTTTTTTCCTATTCAAATATTTTCTCTGAAGGTTTTCTGAACCATTATCTTTGCTACAATACAAAATATAGTTCTTGAATTAGCAGTATCACTGTCAGTATACTGGTGTGCAAAGCCAGGTTGTACTCACTCTACCTTTTTGTCTTTAATTTACAGAAGCCTGGACCCCAGGTCTTGCTCATTCTAGGCAAACACACCGCCACTTATCTATAATCTTATCCTAGAATTTATATTTTCTTTTGCTTTATTTTTGAAGCAAAGCCTTAGTATATAGCCCAAGCTGGCCTTGAACCTGTAATTCTCCTGCCTCAGCTTTCCATGTGAGATTACAGGTGTGTGCTACCACACCTGGCTCCAGATCTTGTATTGTAACAAGATTCCCAAGTAATTTGAGAGGCATTGGCCTTAGACAAAAGTTTGTCACTTGAGAAAAAAACTCAGAAGGGATGGGAAGTATTGCTGATTAGTAGAATGGTTGCCTGACATGTGTGAGGTCCTGGGTTTTATCTTCAACATCACAAGAAGGAAAAAAAGATAAAGGACAGAATTAGAGAACACATTTTTAATGAGTTGGTTTCAGTTCTGTGGGTAGAGGTGTGTTCTCAAGGGCTGTAGGCTGTTTAGAAGTTCTGGGGTGGGTGATTATATTGAATCCACAGTCATAAAGTAGAGCTTGGCCAGGAAGCAAGCCAATACAGGATTAAAGCTCAAGTCCTACCCCCAGTGACCCACTTTCTCTAGTGGGGCTCCACCTCCTAAGGATTCCTCAACTTTTCAAAAACAGTACTACCCGTGGGCTACCAAGGGTTCAAATGCAACAGTCTATGGGGAACATTTTTATTCAAACCACTATGGACATCAAGGACTAACAGCAACCAACAGAAACTGAAAAAGGGACAGGGAAGGATTCTTCATTTTCTTTTAAGATTTATTTATTTATTTTTCACGTGTCTGAATGTTTTGTCTGTTGTATATATGTGTATGTGCATCATGTGCATGCAATGCCCATGGAGGTCAATAGAGGGCATTGGATCTCCTGAAACTGGAGTTACAGATGGTTGTGAGCTGCCATGTGGGTGCTGAGAAGCAAACCTGGGTCTTCCACAAGATCAACAAGTGCTTTTAACCACTGAGCCATCTCTCCAGGCCCATGGAAGGAGTCTTTTACAGTGCCCTCAGAGGGAGCCTGGTGTGAGATAACAGTTCCCTCTGTTGTTTTAGGCCCCTCAGTGTGTGGTGATTTGATTTGCAGCCGAGGACAGGAATGCAGTCAGGTTGTTTATTCAACAAGATAGTCTAATCTTTAGTGAGTGACGGCGCTAAGAACACTCAAAGAGCTCTTGAGTCTATTCACTTCAAGAACAAATTTAATGTCTTTTGAAAATGGTTGGAACTCTAGTCAGCAGGAAAGCCAGTTTAATTGGGGGACACTAAGTTGTATTTACTGTCGGGTGTCAATAGCTAGGGCTTCTCAGGTAGATAATTAATACCTGCATTCTAAGTAGCAACCCAGGGCAAGTTATAACATAGCAGGTCAGAGACGGAAAAAGTCACTTATACCAGCAGGATGCAGAAGAAAAATAAATAAGGAAATACTACCAATAATAGATTGAAAGTGAAGTTTGGAATAAGAAAATTCTATGATGTCAAGAAACTGAAAAACCCAGTCTAGTTTTGAGTTGCTTCTTTTTTGTTGTATTCATTTTAAATTGATTTAAAAATTTTTTAATATATTTTTTATTTATTCTTGTATGTGTATGAATGTACTGTCTGCGTGTAGGTTTGTGCACCCATGTTGTGCAATGCCGCGGAGGTCAGAAGAGGGCATCAGATTCCTGTGGAACTGGAGTTAAAGACGGTTCTCAGCCGCCATGTAGGTGCTGGAGATGGAACCCAGGTCCTCTGCAAGAGCAGTCAGTGCTCTTAACTGCTAGGCCATCTCTCCAGCCCCCTTAAATTGATTTTTAAAATAAGCATACAAAGTGCTGGGTTTCATTTGGGCATTTCCATACATATTTGTCATTATAATCTGTCCTTACTTCTCTCACTGCTTTTCTTCATTCTTCCTGCTTCCTTCTTCCACGTCTCTTTCTTCCTTCCAAATAGTTCTTCCTTCTGATTTCAAGTCATTACAGTTTTCCCTCATATTCACCTCTCCCTTAAGATCTCCTCACCTTTAATGGCTCCCTACTTACACACACACACACACACACACACACACACACACTTAAATCTACATTCTGCATATGAGAGAAAACATGCAGTATTTTTCTGAGCCTGACTTATTTAACTTTACATAATGATCTCCAGTTCCATCCATTTCCCTGCAAATCTAATGATTTCATCCTCATGACTGAAAGAAATTCATTGTGTATGTGTATCATGTCTTCCTTATCCTTTCATCGGTAGATGGATATCTAGGCTGGTTCTATTTTTTGGCTATTGTGAATACTGCAACAATAAACATGGCTGTACAAATATATCTGTGGTATGTTGATTTTGAGTCCTTTGGGTGTATACTCAGGGGTGGTGTCATTGGATCATATGGTAGTTCTTCCTATTTTTAGTTTTTTGAGGAACTCTCATACTGACGTCAATAATTGCTGTGCAAGTTGATGCTTCCATCGGCAGTGAATAATGACTCTTCTTTCTCCACATCCTTTTTTCTTAATTATAGCCATTCTTATGGAATTTCAAAGCAGTTTATTTTGCATTTCCCTAATGGGTAAGAATGTTGAACATTAAAATATATTTATTGGCCATTTGTATGTTTCTTTTGAGAACTGTCTACTCAGTTCATCAGCCCACTGATTGGGTGACTTTTTGGTGTTCATTTTTAGTAATTTTAGTAATTCTTTATGTTTTAGATATTAATATTCTGTCTGATGTGTAGTTGGCAATGATTTATGGTGGTTTGTCAGTTAAAAGGGTTGAGGACTTGTGTTATTGTATAGATACATCAATGTTTACATCAAAAGCATCTTAAATGAACCTGTCCTTACTATTTGCTTTTCTTCTTAGTAAAGCAGGTCCTGCCAAATATGGTAGTTGCTGCCTGTGAATAGAATAGCATTTTTCCAAACTGTGAGTAGCAATCCATTGGTGGTCTCAAATCACTTTAAGAGTTATAGTCAGTATGATTTTGTCTCTGTCTGAACATTATAGAATGCACTTAGATAAACTAAGATGGCTATGGTGCCAGTTTATGTTTACCATGTTATTGTTGCATGTGGAGTCTGTCATAGATGGAGACATTGTTATACAATGCATGCATGTATATACTTTGTTATAGTCATATTTGTGCTTTTTTAGTTCTGGCATTAAGATTTTTTTCCTTTTATTGACCACTTTCCATACTTCTGTTACTTTGAATATATTTAAGTAGCTTACTTCAGGATATTTTCCAGAATATAAGTTGTGGTGATAAATTTTCACAAATCACTAGGTATTTAGCACTTAATGCTTTGTTATATGGGAATGGCAAATACTAAATTGGTCATTACTGTCCTACTAGAACATTCTGTCTGAATTTCCAATCCAGTGATTCAAGATTTAAGAGAATTTGACAATATTGATAGATCATCGATTGATACTGGTTTCTAAAAACCATATTGCTTTTTCAATTATATGATTTGCCTCAAAATAAGCAATCCAATTTTTATCACACAAATATTTATTGATCATGCAATAGTTCTATATGACTTAAACAGGTAAAATTTAGATAATTCATTCCATAATGAGTACATTAGGTCATGGTTTGGATTCAGATTTCAATTCTGTTACTCACTATCTATGAGGTTGTTACTCTTGAGAGGACAGAGTTGACAGGATCAAGATTAGAGAAGAAATGTATATATGTATAGAGTATATAATAAGCATATTTAAGACTCTTAAAGCATATATTCCATAAAGTTTTCATACACAAAGCTTTATGACTAAATTGATTCCTGGTTATTAAGGCAAAGCTCAACCATCAATGTCTTTAGTGTACAGATAAAAATACATTGAGGTTGTTATGACAAATTTTCAGATAAATTTGTTTGTTTATTTATTTATTTATTTATTTATTTATTTATATTTATTTAGTCTTTTTTGGACAGGATCTCCTTGGAGCACCAGCTGGCATAGAACTCGCTATGCAGGGTGGCCTCAACTCACTGAGATTCACTTGCCTCTGCTTCCCACGTGTGCTGCTTTTCTTTTCTGAGACAGGGTCTCTCCGTAGTGGTAGTGGTAGTTTGGCCAAGTGGTCTAAGACACTGGGTTAAGGTTCCAGTCTCTTCAGATAAATTTTATATGTAGCATAAATCCATTATTTTTTATGTTTTAAGGGGAAGCTTAAAATATTCCTGATATCTCAGGCTGGGGATCAGTTTGTCAGCTCTTGGCCTATGCTATGCAAATGTGTCCGGTGTTTTGACATTTGACACCATGTTGTCATCTACAACATTCACATTTGAGAACCATGCAACCAAGTTACCAAAAAAATTCACAAAAATTCTCATAAGGCGAAGCAGAATATGGTTGCATATGCCAGTAATCCCTGTATTTGGGAAATG
This sequence comes from Rhizomys pruinosus, assembly GCA_009823505.1. Taxonomy (NCBI): domain Eukaryota; kingdom Metazoa; phylum Chordata; class Mammalia; order Rodentia; family Spalacidae; genus Rhizomys; species Rhizomys pruinosus. The sequence goes on from VZQC01004776.1 coordinate 1,721,162, forward strand.
AATTCAGGAGGTCAGGAGTTCAAGGACACCCTTAATTACACAGCCTGTTTGAGGCTAGCCTGGGATACATAAGAACCTATATCAACAAACAAACAAACAACCCCCGAACCTCATGTTTAAGTAAGTTTTCAATTTTGTTTTGGGTTCATTCACATCTATCCTCAGCCTCTTGTGGCTCACAGGCCAGAGGTTAGACAAGTCTGGAAGCATGGCTAGAGACTGTGATAGGGCTGCCATATTGTGGAAGTCAGCATCTTATAAACTGTTTGTAAAATGGAAGTGGAACACTATTCCCATTGGAGGGAAGTATTCTGGAAATCTATGTTCTATGTGGTACATAGCTGTTTTGAATAAGGCTGTTTAAAATCTGTATCTTCCAAAATGTTTATAATTAATTTCCATTAGGGGGAATCACTCTCTGCTGTGGTTTGCAGAATGATTTCTAGACCCTTGGTGTTATGTTCCCAGAGAGGCCAAGGCTGAGGGTAGATTTATTTAGTGGCCAGGGCTCAGGAAACTCTGCCTGGCCTAGACTAGGGGGGAACTGTCCTCCCGGGTAGTGCTGAAGACATGTGCATAGGCAAAGAGAAATTTTTATAGAAGCATCTTAATACGATGGTGTAACATATACACACACATATAAACACACATGAAAACAGATGCCTGTGTCATTCAGAGTTGATGATAATGATAAATAGTGTTTTTACTAGTGGTTCTTGAAGATATTATGAAAAAGTCCTTGGTATGATCACAAGCCATTTCCATGCTATTTGTGGCTATTGTTTACAGAAGTGGTTATGGAATGGAGCTCTTAGTTTTGGACATCTAGGCCTCCTAAGTGTCAGTCCAGTTTTGCACATTCCAGGAAACTAAAATTTGACAGATCACCTGACATTATATTAAGATGGTACATAAGAGCATCACCTCTGAGAATCTGCCTATTGCCTGCTAGCTAGCTGCAGTGTGCTAGCCAGCCTGGAAGGCACTGGGGAAGGTGCAGTCATCCATGCTCTCCTTCTTTAGGGGAAATATTTTATATTTTTGAATAGTTAGATAAACAAAATAAAACAAGTGTGGCCCATCTTGCCACATTATTTACAAGTCAGTTTACAGTTCCTTAGAAAGAGTTTGCTAGGATTTTATCCAGGTCTAAGTATTCAACCCAATCAATGCCCAGTAAATCTATGTTTTCTCATTGTTTCTATTCAGGCATATGCAAATGCAGTGAATGCCATCTACCCTTAGACTGCCTTAACCTTTGCTTTAATACAGTAAGTGGAGGAAAACAAATTCTAAGCTTTCTACATAAATAAAAGGATGAGTGTACTAATCATTTAAAAACTCCATGGCCTCCTCCTTATTCCATTTTCTCATTGCATAAAGGTCAGTGTTTGCTTCTAAATGTTTAAACAGATGAGGGAACAAATCCAGGCAGACAACAACTTAGCACTTCTATGAAACAGCCTTCATGCTGCTTGCTCTTTCCTAATGATATGGCTGGAAGATTGTCAGATACCACAGATTTGGTAGATAAACAGAAACACCCAAATCCTCACCAGATCTAGAACTAAAGGAAGTGCTAATTTGCTTTCTACAAAACTGTGACTAGGAAGGTTAAAAATGAAAGTGTGATTGTATATTGCATGTTGGCATTCCTGGTTAGCCAAACATTGTGAACCAAGTTTTATTGATCTTACTTGTGCTTTAGCCTGCTTCTTCTTGTCCCCTTTACATCTTCCCCTCCCCTTCCCCTTTCCCCTCTCCTTCCCTGTCCTTCCCTCCCCTTCTTTGTCCTCCCAGCCCCTCTTCTCTCCTCTTCTACTTTCTCTCCCCTTCCTTTCCTTGGCCTCCTTGGGCCACTCTGGCCCATTTCTTTTCATGCCTCTTCCTTTTTCTCATTTAGTGTCTTTCCAGCAAACTTTGCCTGCAACTCCTGCTCAACCAACCTGATGGTACTGAGATAATGGATTAAGTCTTGACCCAATGACTATAACCTCATCAGTAGAATGTCAATGTCAGGCAATGGAGACATTTTTGATTAGTATAACCCACTGAATTATTGTATGAAAATTTACCTATTTTGCCCAATTATAAGGTTGATATTACTGGACCTTTTAAAAAACTTTAAAGTTTACCATTAAAATAAGTGGTATAAATCAATTTTTTCAACCCCGGGCAAAACCAAAATTCTGTTTAAATTCAAACCTAAATACTTGGATTTTTTATGCCATAAACAATAGTCAATAGTCAATTAAGGACATTTTAAATAGAGTGGTTTTATTGACTATGTCTCAGGCTTTTAATTCTGGAAGTTGTTGTTATTTTCAACAAATGGCCATATGCACTCATACACTGACTTAAGGACAGCATAAACAAACTCCCCTCATTTATACCACCTGATTTTGGCTTCTTTATCTGAGTGTCACAAGAAGGGTGACATCACACATATTAATGGCTGCTTTTCATCAACTGATTATAGTATTTATTCTCTCTCATTCCACTGAGGATATATTATTTGGTGCTAAATTTAACCTTTTGATTCCTGATTTCTCTTACCCATAAATGAGTTTATTGTGTTTGATGTACTTACTCTCACTTTCCAAACAGTTAAATCATTTATCAACTTTACTAATAAAAAAAATCTTACTCTCTCAGGTTCCTTCTGTAGGAGACAGATGCTACTAAGGGGAGAATGGGTAAAATGGGAGTCTGTAAATGGGATGGAAGAGGGAGGGTTTTACAAGGAACTATGGGGGAAAGAGGAGGAAGGAGTTCCAGAGAGGGGGACCATAGGTAGCAGATCTTGTCAAGGGAGAAAGGGGGGATTTCATGACACTTTAAATGGGGAAGGCATGGAGGGAGAGTTAGTAGGGAAAGGAGGGATAAAGAATGTCTAACTGGTATAAAAAAACAGAGGGAAATGTATTAGTTCAAAAACCTACTGAAAAATTACACATATAGCATCTCTACATGAATCTATGTCTGAAAACTGCATAACAAGAAACAGTGCCAGACAGAAGAAACATTTCTTTGAGTTGTTGGCCAGGGTAGTTCAAGAGACTCTCAAAATTACAGGAACCATGGCCACAGCCCTTGATTGCTCCCCAGAACCTGAAGGTAAGATTCTATTGCCAAAGACGGGATGTACTTCAGACACAGGACTTGGAGCAATGGAGCTGGAAGTCACCTCCCTGAAGGTTAGCTTTCATAGTTCTAGAGAGTGCTGCACAAACTGCTAAGGGAGGATACCAACTGAAGGTCCACTATCGGCTTTAGGGCCTAGTAAGGACAACAATGGCATATCAAACTATACTGGGGCAATAGTGGCACTTGTATCTTGGAGGTAATCAACAGCTACCTAATTGGACCTAAAGCTTACTTAATGGGAGGGAACTCATGTGTGGTACTGTAAACATAGCCAAATACACATGGTTGAAAAGGTCATAGATCTTAGAGAAAACCCCAAGGCTGTCACCTCTCTAGACAAATGTAATTCTTTCTTTGTACTAAATATGGATCCTTATATTTATAGACAACTATACCAGTCACCACTCATCAAAGATGCTTCTTTTGTACCAGACAGACCACAAAAATGGTCACACATAAAGATTAAGTGTCTGTGAAATGCTCAGTCCTAAGTGACACATCTACAATGGAATTGCTATACCGAAGACTCATGGGACATATTGGAACAAGGGGTAAAGAGAATAATAATGCATCTCTCAACTCTCATCAATGAAACTCACTCATGTAACAGGGCTGAGGAACCATTTCAGAAGAGGGGGTGGAAAGATTGTGAGAGTCAGGAAAGGAGATACATGATTATAGTGACATAGAATTATATAGGTTCCTGAGACCCTGCTCATAGGAGACTTCAGCAATGGTGACACCATGCACAAGACCCATGCAAATTCAAGCAGCCAAAAACCTAGCATAGAACTGTAGAAATGGGTAGCAGGCCATTTCCTGAAGAACTATTGGCTAGCTGATTACCACTGGGTGAAGAAGAGCTGGTCTTTAAAAGAATAATTCTAGATAGGCTGACTAGACACCAGTGCATGAACTGTTACTGAAGTACCTCAGGGGACAACCACTTGACTTGACAGAATGCAAGAAATCCAGTGTTGGGGGTGCTGGAGGGGAAGCGGGCATGAAGAGGACAAAGATATGAAATAACAAAAAATTCAATAAAATATAAAACATTGAATGAACAATTTTTTAAATAAAAATGTATCTTACAAGAAAATGTTTTCCTTCTTGGCAATTTGTTGTGGGTCATGTTTTGAAAATTCTTTTATAACTAGTAATCTTTTATAGTTAACCAGCCTTATACAAAGGCCTGTGAAATTGATTTCAAATCAACCCATAATATAAATGAATTAATATTTCTTCCTACCAAGTTTTGGGGGGTGGTTATTATCTCACAGACTCCCTCCATGGATTTCATGATTTAGACACAGCTTCTTGTACCTGGCTCCAGATTTTGAAACTCTTCATGTGACATTTCTACATGACTGTCAGTGTCTCTAGCCTTATGAATAGTTGAGAAAGGAAATTCATGATGCTGTCTTCTACCTGATCCAAAAAAGTATTATTATGTGTATGTGAGTGTGTGTGTGAGTGTGTGTGTATGTGTGTGTGTGTGCGTGAGTGTGTGTGTGTATAGCACAGCACACTTGTGGAAGTTAAAGGACAACCTTGTGGAATCTTGTCTCTTCTTCCTTCTTCATATGCACTCTAAGGGGTCAAATTTAAGTATAATCAAAAGTTTCTGGAAGTACCTTACACTGAACTTCCTATAGGGCTAATTAGCTGATTAGTACTTCCATGATTGTGGAGAGGTTGGAATTTGCAAGTCCAGAGACAAATTATAGTTTATTTTCAGCCATCTTTAGCCTTCTTATAACCATTCCAGGACATCTCTGTATCTGACTTAACATCCTTGGGACTAACAAGTGACTTTTTTTGAATTTACTAACTCAACAGACTACTAGCTTCCATCAAGCAAAAGGTGAAGGATGCTGTCAGCTAGCATCTACAGTCATAGCAGGGATTTCCTTACTTTGCTGGAACCTGCAAGACTGCTTCCACCAATATATTTGAAAATTGCCTCCATTTATGATTTTCTTTGTTTTGTTACTATAAAAACTTCAGGAAACATTGGAACATGGAATTTGGGGTAACCTGAGTATGTGTTCCCAGGCCATGGTCACTCATATTTGGCTTCAGAACAAACTCTCCCTTACCCCCTTTGAGGTGAGAGTTGTGTTTTTGTGTCAACACAGGTAGCCAAGCTTGGATGGTGAGTGCCTTTACCTGCTGAGCCATCTCTGTGGCTTGGTCCTGATCTTTATATTTCTATTAAAAGCACCACTCTATTTCAGCTCTCTTCACAATAGCAAGGAGCTGGAACCAACCCAAATGCCCCTCAATTGATGAGTGGATAGAGAATATGTGGTACATCTACACAACGGAGTTCTATGCAGCAGTAAAGAAAGACATCATGAGCTTTGCAGGAAAATGGCTGGAGCTAGAGGACATCATGCTGAGTGAAGTAACACAGTCCCAGAAAAACAAACGACGAATGGTATCCCTCATCTGTGGATGCTAGTGCCAATTACATAGTTGTAAGTATTTCTTGTGTATGGCCCCCTGAGCTTTGTCCAAAGCAGTTGGGAGTGATGCATATTGGAAACAACAACAACAACAACAACAACAACAACAGAGAGGGCTGCATCGAAGAACTGACTGAAATGATGAACTTCTGCTCAAAAAAGTCAACTTCTTCGAGAAAGACTGAGAAAGAGTGAAAGGTGAAAGGCATGTTTGGCAGAATTCATGAGCTCTGATGGGGAGTGGGGATGGGGTGGGTGACATGGGTCTAAGATTTGATAAAAAAAATATATATATATATATATATATATATATATATATATATATATATATTAAAAAAAGCACCACCCGTATTCATTGTTCACAACTTGGAATTAAATGTTTTTTTCCTAGTTGAAATATTTTGTCTAAATCTGTATTTATGTATAATTCTTTCCCCTTACATCTATGTTCCTACATTGTAGTCACTGATTCCTGAACATCATTCCAATTTGTTTCTCTTCTCTCCCATCCTTCCCCATCCAGGCTGTTAACTTAAAAAAAAAAAAAAAAGCAACACACTTTCTTTCCATCGCAGCACTTGGGAACAGGAGGCTGGCGGATCTCTGTGGAATGGAGGCCAGCCTGGTCTACATAGTGAGTTCTAGGCCAGATGGGGAACAGCATGTCTCAAAAAAACCCAAAAAGTATTCCTTTCCCAAGATTTAAATCTTCTTGAGGATTTCATACACGAACACACTGTATTGTATTTGCATAACTTCCACCCCATACCCCTCCCAGCTCCGAGTCCCCACCCTACATCTCCCTCAAATTCATGACCTTTTCTTTTATAAATGTTATTGTTTAAATATCATGATTTCTGTGTGCTTTTTTGAGACACAGTCTTACTATTTGGCCTAGTCTGTCCTCTAACTTGCTATGTAACCAAGGATGACCTTGAACTTCTGACCCCCCAGGGCTGTGTGCGTGCTAGGCAAGCACTCTGCCACTTCTCAGCTACGTCCGCAGCATCAGATCCTTAACTTCTTGTTCCTACTGCATTAACCCAGAGCTTCAGCTGCTCCAACACGTGCCCCCTTTCCTTCAGATGGCATGGATGTGGGGAAGAGGGGGCTCAAGGAGCAGAGAGTGCTTCCCATTGTCCTTATCTTTTGATTCTCCCCGCCTCTTCCTCAGGATTTTTCAGATTAGTCTTTAAGGCACTCGACACAGTGCTTACACTGAGATGCCTAATGTATAAAATTTAATCAGTAGTACTTATGAATTTACTTTTCGTTTAAAGTGGTATATATCTTAGTCAGCTAAATATTCAATTCCAATGCAAATATCTCTCACTAACTTGATTTAAATTCTCTTGTCTTAACTCCCCTCACCCTAAGCATCAAGCTGTCCTCTTTAAAACACTGGATTCTTCAATCACTTTTATATCATTCAGTTGCATTTTAAGATAGGCAAACTCCTGACTTAAGCTTGTTTCTACACAGAAGCTAAAAACCACATTAACACATACTATTGCATCCAAACTGCCCAACCAAGACTTATTTCTTTTAAAGCCACCTAGATCTTTCAATTCCATGTTATCATAATTAAGAGGTTTAAAAAATTTAAAGAGAGAATCCAATTGTTTTAATTAATAGAACTGAAACAAAAGGTGATATTGCTATTCCTCATAAAGTTTTTGCTTCTCTTAAACTTTATTTTCTCTCATCCTGATATGGTCTGAATGTTCATGTTCCTCAAAAACTCATACTTTGTTGAGAGAAGAGATAGCTATGAACAAAGTATATGATATAGATGTACAAAAATGTCATAATGAAATTCATCATTTTATACAATAAAAATATACTAATAATCTAAAATAAGAAACAATTTCACGTGTTGAAAATTTAACATCTAAGGTAATGGCATTTGGAGCTGGGGCTTTTGGGGGGGGTGACCTCTGAGAAGAGAGCCCCAAAGAATAGGTACAGAGAGCCTGAGACACTTCATCAAAGGACAGAGAAGGTATTTGTGAGTCAGGAAGTGGGTCCTTGATCTTGGGTGCGCAGAGCCTTCAGAACTGGGAGAAAGAAGATTCTGTCGTTTATAAGCTACATGGTTGTTCAGTATTATTTTCTAGCAGTCTAAACAAACTAGAACACATTGTTTCTCTCCATTATCTCTTTAGGAACTCTTTTTATTCTTATCTAAACTTAGGAAAGTGGGCTGCTGGAGAGCTCTGGATCAGAGGAATGTTCCTCTTACCATTCATCAAAGTAACTTCTTCTTGCAGCAGATGGAGACGATTACAAAGTTCTGCAGCTGGTCAAGTGACTGTGAAATGCCCAGTGCTATACATCTACAATGCAACTCCTACACCCAAGACTCAGGGAGCATCAAAGAAAAGGGGGTGAAAAGACTGTAAAAGCCAGAGAGATGAGACACCTGCTGCTGGTTAATGCATTCTAGACATGAGAGGAAGCTCCCCTCATGAACTCACCACAGTATGGTAGTGTAACGAGATCTGCATATCATGACAAAATCAATTGATATGTCAAGGTGGATGGGGAAAATTTCAGGGGTCCTTCTTCAAGATGAAGAATTACAGGCAATTAACGGATGCTGAGGGAGGGAGAATTAGTTTTTTTCCAGAGACTAGCTCCCTGAGAAATTATCTAATTCCAAGTAGGCAACCTTAAACATAGGTACATACAAACATCAGTAAGTGTACTCAGTGAATTATATGTATATGTGTATGTATATTTATAAATGTATGCATATGTATGTAACAGTAATAAAGAAGAGGGCAGGAAATTGAGAGGAGGTGAGGAGACATGGGAGGCACTGGAGGGAGATTTGGAGGGATAGAAATAAGCAAATACAGAACTCAATCCTCACGATAAAATAAACAAAACTTGATAAGGCAAAGTTTTTAAAGTACAATAACAGCAACCAACCGAGGTGGCATAGGAGAGAATGCAAGCGATCTTTTCATGAACGTTTTCATGGAAAATGTCATCACTGGGGAATCAAAGCAGCATCTGAGTTTCCCAGGAAAGTCTGGAACCTCTGATTAGAAGGCCATGCTTGACTCCTGGGAGGTTCTTGTCTGCAGCCACCTGTGATGTCCAAAGATATGAACATCTTGATTCCTGGCTTCCTAGATGGAAATGTCTTGTGACCATTTGCTCGCTTATCCTTTGAAGGCAGGCGTTTGGTCAATGTCTATTGCCTTAAAATAATAGGACTGGGGGTTACAGGGACTTGCACTCAGCATGCAAATAGAGCAGGATCCTAACAAATAGTTTGGTCTACCAGGGATGGCCAAGGTCCTGTACTTGAGTTAGTAAGCAAATAATTGAATGTATCTGATTTTTTTCCAAATGCAATTTCCCACAGGAAAGAGTCTACATAGTACCGTTATATGGATTCTTTTAAAAAAATTTTTTTTCTAAATTTTTAAGTTATTTTCGTATGTGTATGAATGTACTGTCTGCATGTAGGTTTGTGCACACATGTCATGAAATGCTGTGGAGGTCAGAAGAGGGCATCGGATTCCCCTGGAACTGGAGTTAAAGATGGTTCTCAGCTGCCATGTGGGTGCTGGGGATCAAACCCGGGTCCTCTGCAAGAGCAGTCGGCACTCTTAACCACTAGGCCATCTCTCCAGCCCCGTGTTATATGGATTCTTGCCAACACATTTTAAACAATAATGAGAAATTCTGGATTCCTGAAAAAATTGAAGTCTGTAACACGAGGCTTGCTCTGTCCAGTAGGTGTCTCTGTGCCATCATGTCCCTTTCCCAAACACAGGCAGGTTTCTCCTAGTCCTCCCTATGTTATATAAAAGGCATCGTTTCTTTAGAAATTGTATACTTTAGAGAGAGGATGAAAACGATTTTTCCTTATTTATACTCACTTCAGCTCTGAATTTGGCCTTGATTCTCAGCACTGATTGCTGAAAAATGTCGGAGTGTGTTTTCAAGATAAATTCCCTTTTCGTTCTTTGGTACTTAAATTAGCTTTATGGCTAAGCTTTATCTCTGTTAGATCAGTGTGCATTTCTGAGAAATACAGCAATAAATGCATTGTTAGATATGCAGATTGCTCAAAAGGTATGAATCTCTCTTCTAAATATTTATTCCCTCTCTGATAAAATGAAGGTCTGGGTTAAGCATCCTCTGAGCTATGCAGGCAATGATCACTGGTATTAGTTTTTGAGAGCTGACATAGACAACAGTGAGCTAGGAAATCTTGGGCTTCAGACCATGTCCAAATTCTGTGTCTGCCTCTGCTTCTCAGTCTGTTTGATCTTCTTTGAATTTCATGTTGTGTATCAGTTTCCTCATATACAAAAGGGTGATAATAATACTAATAATACTATTTTTCTGTGATAAAGAAGTAGAGAAGAAATACCTTAATGTTTTAAGTACTCTGAACTTGTGTAGTGTATAACAGATTGTATATAATTTTAAAATTATTTACTTATGTGTATGAATACCTATATGTAAGTGCACCCATGTGGTGCAGTGCCCACAGAGGAAAGGAGAATGTTGGATCCCTTGGAACTGCAGTTACAGCCACCATGTGGGTACTGGAATTCTAACCCAGGTCTTCTGCAAAAGCAGCCGGTATCTTAACCTCTGAGCCATCTCTCCAGGCATATATACGTATATAATTAAAAATATTTTATTATTTTTATCTTATGTGTATGAGTCCATTAACTGTATGTGTACCTGAGTCCTCTGCAAGAGCAGCCAATGCTCTTAACCAATGAGCCCTCTCTCCAGTCCCATATATATAATTCTTTTTTATTTTAATTTTTTATTTATTTTTGTATGTGTATGAATGTACTGTCTGCATGTAGATTTGTGCACCCGTGTCGTGCAATGCCGCGGAGGTCAGAAGAGGGTCTCAGATTCCCTTGGAACTGGAGTTCTCCTGGAATTGGAGTTAAAGATGGTTCTTAGCCGCCATGTGGGTGCTGGGGATCGAACCCGGGTCCTCTGCAAGAGCAGTCGATTATAGACTCTTCCCGTTACCACTTTTGTCATAGCTGAACTGAGACAATGTTTATTATTAAAGGGAGGTGTGTACCTTCTCTGGGACTTGTATCATAAAGGCCATGGGTACTGCAGTGGTGGAAGGGTCTCTTGAGGTTCTTTCCAGAGTCAGCTATTTTGCCTACCTATGCATTTTTATAAGGGGAGAGACATGTGCCATCTTCTGAACACCTGAGGAGTTTTTCCATTCCACACAACTCAGGAAAATCCCATGTGGGGTTGGGTTACACACTCTAGTTGTTACAAATACCATTATTAGCTGGGCATGGTGGCGCACGCCTTTAATCCTAGCACTTGGGAGGCAGAGGCAGGCGGATCTTTGTGAGTTCAAGGCCAGTCTGGTCTACAGAGTGAGTTCCAGGACAGCTGGGGCTACAGGGAGACCGTGTCTCAAAAAGACCAAAAAAAAAAAATACCATTATTACCTTAAGTTAACAGGAAAGGTAATAGCCCAGTGTTATGGTGATGACATGGTAATACATGATGATCTCAGTACCACCTCCCAGTTGATGCTATTGTTATCCCCGTAGTACAAGGTGAGAAACAGAGGCACACCGAGATTAAACTTGGACTTGAACTCTGCCAGTCTGATTCTGCAGATGGCCCTGTTAAACAAATAATTAGCTTAGTGATTCTCAAAGTGAAGATTGTACCATTGGATCCATTTACTGAAAGGTAGTCCATTGAACAAATGCTCAGCGCCTGGGAGGGAAGCCCATGATGAAAAGAGAATCTTGGTTAATGGGAAGAGTGCCCAGCTTCGACTGTAGCTGTAGTTTTATCAGTGATATAATAGACTCTTGTCTAAAAGGAAATCAGGGCAGGAGAGATGGTTCAGCAGGTAAAGGTGCTTACCAACAAGTCTGATAGTATCAGTTCAACCCTTTGGCCCCATATGGGTAGAAAGAGAGAATTTATTCCTTCAATTTGTCCTCTGACCTCCACATGCACACTATGGTTCATTACCCCTACCCTCAATAATAAATAAATAAATAAATAAATAAATAAATAAATAAATAATAAACAAAAAAACCAAATGTAAAAACAAAGAATTTTGTACCTCAGTCTGCTAATCTGCCCAATGCCATTTCCAGGTGAAAGGTTTGAATGGTGTGTGTGTGTGTGTGTGTGTGGTGTGTGTGTGTGTGTGTGTGTGTGTGTGTGTGTGTACCTCAGTCGTTCAGTAGTGGTTGGTAGGAATAAAGCTTGCTCAATCTGAGGGTAAAGACCCTAAATGCGGGCACAAGGACAAGTGCCAATTCCAAATATCTTCTTGCTCCCTGTGAATGAAGGGGATGCTGGAGTGGTTTCTAATCCACAGAAGTCATTGAGGAGACCCTGAAGTGGGGCCTAGAGAGATAGCCTGTCATCAGAATTTCTGCTCCATTGAGGCCTTTTAATGCTCTAAGTGGGAAAATGAATTCTCCAAGTGAATACACATGCAATGCAGAAAATTGCTACTGATGCTATATTGAGTTTAATTCCTTTTCAAAAAAGCCTTGAGAACAGAATAAACACATTATGCTTGGATGGTGTATTCAAGAAGTCCCTTCTATAGGAAATGACTTTAGAAATTATTATTTTTCCCCTTCCTTTGCCAACGCCTGACAATACATGATAAAAAGCAAGACTTCGGCATCCAAATCCAGACCCTGAAGGTCTTTTTATCACACGCTCAACCACAGCATGGAGGCGAAATCTCATTTCTATTGTCAGAACACACTTTCACTTGTTCTTTATGCCCCTGAGCTGGATTATTATTTTAATATAATTTTTTTTCACATTGAGTAATGATGTATATCTGCTAACTTCTTTTAACCTGATGCAATTCTGCCTTTGTTTCTGCCCTTCCATGGAAATTCTTGTCTTGGGGTCACAAATCCTGACTGCAGTTGCAGCCTTTCTTGTGTGCTTGGCAGACTTTTCTTCAGTGGCTCACTTCCTCTTCTTGATGCCCTCCCTTGCAATTCCATTTGGACAAAGCAATCTCTTTGATGCCCTCTTGCCTCCCTGGCTACGGCTCATCTCAAGTGCTTGCCCCTCCCTGCTCGTGCTCTTTCATACACTCACAGTCACTTCAACGGTTCCCATCATCATTTATTTATTGTTCGTTATCAAATCTATATCTCCAGAGAAAAGGATTTCACTGTTGTGATTTAATGAGGCTACATGGTTCACAGGCATTACTTCACTTATTTCTCCCAGCATCCTTTGATGGAAGTGATGCTTTCTCTCCATCTTATGATCATGTTCTCACTTGTCTTTGAGTCTTTGCATTTATGTGTTGGGTCTTTGCCTGACATGTTCTTTCTCTTTCTCACTTCACTGACTTCTCTCTGGTTTACAGTTTAGATCACATGTCTTCTGGCCCCACATGTCACCTGAGACCAGGTTGCATGCAGCTCCCGGGTGCCCACAGCTCTCTTCACTTTTTCCATCAGAACTTTTGCCACATTGTACTACCCTGGACCGTCTGCTGTGATGTTTTGTTAAACAACTTCCAAGCTTTGCAATGACATTGGCCATATCTGCATTCATGTTTTTCCAGTCCTTCTATCTGTAGTACATGGTACCTGACCTGTGTCTATCAAATACTAGTTAGCTGTTTGTCTGACTAAGCCTGGAGTCTTCTCAAAAACAGCAGCTTGCCACTCTGCTTATAGTGCGTGTGTGCACTGAAGTTTGGATTAGCTCCTGACTCCAAGTTATTTTTGCAGTGTGGGTCTAACTGTGTCTAGGGATTTTTATAAGCCAGGCCTCAGTTTCTCTTTGGGTAATGAAACATCCTTTAAAGCATATTCCTGGAAACCCTTGTTGATTGTCTGGAAAGGAACAGGGCTGTCTGAGACTGGGTGACTCAGCTGCTCTGCAGCTGTTGCTTTTGTCTGAACTTCATCAGTTCACACTGGGGTCATTGCCGCACCTTATGCTTCTTCCTCTGGCCTCTTCCTCTGCCTCTCCCTCCAGCCTCTGCCTCTCCCTCTGGCCTCTGCCTCTTCCTCCTTTCCTAGGCTTCCCACCATCTTTCTACCTCAGTGAGCCTCCTAAATTCCTAAGCTGATCCTCAAAGTTTCAACATCTTTCTTACCTTATGGTTCCTTACAAAAGAATGCTGACGTGCTTCGGCAAGGCTGTTTATAATCTTGTCCCACCTTTCTAGACTCACTGTGTTCCAAGTCTAGTTATGCTCATTTTGCTGTAGTACACTACGGGCTCTTTGGTGCTTCATCCGTCAACCCATCATTAATCCATCATTCGCCAATCAATCCACCAATTAACTGAGTACTACTGAATGCCAGACATCGGGATAAATTGCTGAAAAAATTCAGACATGGTTCCTGTTCTCAAGTTCTGGAGGCAAGCATTAATCAAATAATCAATAAGTGAGTTTATTTACAATTAAAATCAGATCTAGGATAGAAAGACTGGGGTTTTATGGGCTGGAGGGATAGCCTAGCGGTTAAGAGCGCCGACTGCTCTTGCAGAGGATCCAGGTTCAATCCCCAGCACCCACATGGCGGCTGAGAACTGTCTGCAACTCCAATTCCAGGAGAACTCCAGTTCCAGGGGAATCCGACATCCTCTTCTAACCTCTGTGGCATTGCATGACACGGATACACAGACCTACATGCAGACAGTACGTTCATACACATAAATAAAAACATAAATTAAAAAAATTTAAGGGACTGGAGAGATAGCCTAGCGGTTAAGAGCACCGACGCTCTTGCAGAGGACCCGGGTTCGATCCCCAGCACCCACATGGTGGCTAAGAACCGTCTGTAACTCCAATTCCAGGAGAACTCCAGTTCCAGGGGAATCTGAGACCCTCTTCTGACCTCTGCAGCATTGCACGACACGGGTGCACAGACCTGCATGCAGACAGTACATTCATACACATATAAAGATAAATAATAATAAAAAAATTAAAAAAAATTTAAAAATGGAAAAATATTAAAAAAAAGAAAGAGTGGGGTTTTGTGCAACAGCTATGGACTAGGGAGCATACCCTAGATGCTTCTCCGAGGTCATGGTGCATGGGATAAAGGAAATGAAGGAGTTAAACAGGCAGGGAAGAGGGATAAAAGTTTCCTTTACTGTTTTTTTTCACATAAATTTATTTTTATTTTTTAAACAAATCTAGACCCGTGTTCCCATCCATTCCCCTGCCCCGCCAGAGCTCATGCATTCTGCCAAACATGCTTTTCATCTCTTAGTCTTTCTCAATATTCTCCATGAGGAAGTTGACTGTTTTGAGCAGAAGTTCACTGTTTCAGTCAGTTCCTTTACTGTTTAGAGATATTCCTCAGTGCAAAGCCCAGAAGGGGTGCTCAAAAAAAAAAAAAATACTTGCTGAATAGAGACAGCATGCACAAATTCCATGTAAGCTAAAACCAGAAAAAAAAAAAAAAATCCCAGCACAAGGCATGAGGAAGTGGGTAGGAAGCTCCAGCTCCACCAAAGGAAGTTGTGGCCACAGATGGCTGCCAGGAGGGACAGAAACGGTCTCTTTTAAGCATGGGACTCTTGGTAGGTTAACCGGTCTCCAGTGGATGGATACACACTGAAGGACATTTACAGATACAAATTAGACTCTAGAGGCCATATCACACACACACACACACACACACACACACACGCACACACACACATACATACTAGAGTACATGAAATTGTACAGAATCATAAAAATTCAATAAAAAAACCCACTTAATGAATTAGGAATGGTGGGGAGAATACTAAAGAAAGATCAGTGTGGACTTTGTCTTAGACGAAGACTAATCCAACTCTTCAGACAGTGGGTGAATCAAGAGCTCCACATTTCCAGGATACTCCAGAGGAGAGAAATATTCTTTGTTCAAGTGGAGGATGACAGGTCTTATAGACAGCTGTTTTAGGAAGCTGGGAAAAGGAGCAATTCCTTCCTCAACTCAGATAAAAAAGAAAAAAATGAATTAAAGTTAAATGGAAGAATCGAGTAATTCAGGCTGTAAATCTTATTATATTTAACATTCAAGGAACATGGAGCATAAATAGTTACATTGTCCATTGGGTTCATAGACATTAGGAAGTCCATCCTTAGGCTCCAATGAATCTAAATTACTAATTATAGTGACACAGAGGCAGATGGAGTTACTGATGCTTGGATATCATATGTCTGTGATAGTCTGACTTAGGAGTCTTTTAAACACAGCTTTAAGTTTTAAATTTGCAAACAAATTAACAACAAATTTTGGGTTGAGAGAATCCAAATATGTCTCTATGTTCCTCTAGGTCAAGTTCTAGGTTGCAGGAAGACTTTAGGCCAGGTTAGAATCTGCTCTCTGAGGTACTCTATGTGCTGGGTGACTGCCTTCTCAGTTTGTATTCTATCCTGTGTAATGTACAGCTTTTAAAAATATACTTTTCAGTTGTTTTTTGAAGATTGCACCTTGGTTTTATTTATCAAGGATAGTTCATGGTTGGTTAATTCTTTGTAAATAAAGGGAACAAGGAACACAAACTTATCATCAAGTACCTATTTTTACTTATAAGCAAACATTGATTTCTTCTTAGCTATTAATGGCAACATTGTAAGCGTGGTACTGATTGTACTGCACTTCTGGTAGAATATAGATGATTTCTCTTTGGAATCATGGATGCCCTTGGTCATAATTGTCTCATGTATTCTCCAAGACAGGTAATATGAGGTCATAATGGGTAGTTCTCCTGGCAAAAGTGTGATATTTATAATGGAGAATTTAACATTAATTAGAAAGCAATCAAATGACAAGGCAGTCGTTCCTGTCAGGAAAGTTATATTTTAGAAAGTCAAAACATTGTGAGTCACCCTCTTACAATGCGATTCTCTCTCTATTTTGGCTCCACCTCATTAATTTGCAAACCAACTTCTACTCTAAGAGAGGAAATGATTTTTACATAAAACCACCCAAGCAGCTTTCTTTCATGGTATAGTTTAAATTCTAATGAACATCTTTGAAACTACTAAATATTTTGGTTTTAAAAAATGGAAACAAATGCTTTTTCTAACGGATAAAAGATGTTGTTTAATCAGGCCTTCTCTTAGGACTAAGGAAGATGGACATCTTATGGGAAATGTGTTTGAAACCAAGTAGGACTGATGCTCTACCAGGAAATAAAAAGCAAAAGATTTGTTGGCTTCTTAAAATAGGAAGTTTGGAAGAAAAATATGAAAGATCTTAAGAAATGAATGCTTTTTAGTGGGAAGAACAAGAGGAGCATGGTCTTGCTTTGCTTTTGTGTGTTTTCTTCTACTCGAATTTTCTTAGCTGCAAATAACTTGTCTCAAGATGAAGCCCAAGGTATTCATCAAATAGCCAGAGTGGAGGGAAAGGGAGCAAACTGAACAGTGACTTGCTTCAGAAGACAGTGGAGAAAAGTTTTTATTCAGGAGGAAAGCCTTGAGAATTTGGCCTGGACTATTCCTATGATGAATCCTGCAGGACTCTGTACTCTTCCTGGCTCCTGATCTGTATCTCAAATATACCAATTCCTGTTGGTCTGGCAGCTCTGACTAAGCTTGGTACACTGCATAAATTCCAAGTGGAGTTAGATGATGAGTCTTTCCAACACTTGTGGTAGGTTCAGGGTTAAAGTTGGGTTTTTGGACTGGATTCAGTTATCCGTGAAATGATGGCTCTTTTGCTACAAGCAAGCTTGCCTTATACACAGCAGTTGAAAGGTTCTCCTTCACCTAAGTGTGTGTGAGGGCCCAACTTTGATCCCTATACTATAAACAAAACAAAACAACACCCATAACAGAGCACTGACTGTAAGTGACTGTTCCACCGTTTTTGTTTTTCTGAAAGCTTTCTTTCATATCAAAATGCTTTCACATCATTAAATTCACTTAAATTTCTAAGCCTCCTATAATTTTAGTGCGTGTATATTTCCCTAAGTTTCTTAGAGGTTTGTTGTTGATGTTGTTTTAAATTTCCACAATTATACTTCTGTCTTTCCTTAAGTTCTTTCAGATTGGACAACATGGAGTAGAGAACAGTACAGGACACTGTTGGGGACACTGTTGGGGACACTGTTGGTGACCAGTGTGGCAGGAGAGGATGAAGAAGGACAGTAGAGGATCCTTGAGGAAGCTACTCCTTTAGCCTATGTATGCATTTCATCAGTCTACAATGAACTTTAAACATAATCGGTTATCTTCATTTTCAGAGGTTAAGTTTAACTTCTAAAAGCTTTTGAGAAACTTTAAAATACTTTAGTTGTTAAGTCATTAAATAAACCATTTGGTAGATAGTAGTCAGAAACCCATCGTAAGTGACATCACTATTTGTCAGGTGTTTCATGGATAAAGGAGGATGAAGATTGTCTCTTCAGATCTTATCAAAGAGTTCAGTTAGGGCTATTATCCATCTGTCCATCCATCCATCCATCCATCCATCCATCCATCCATCCATCCACCCATCCATCCACCTTTCCATCAATCTCTCTACTCATCTACACTATACAAAGTACAAAGAACACAAAATGAATAAGATAAGGATTCTGTCTCTTAGAGGGTGTATTTTGGAGACAGTTAAGTAAAAGATACATTTTCAAGCTTAAGTTTATGTAAATAGCTATAGGGCCATTAATAGGGACTGCTTAAAAATTTTTTTTTTAATGTAAAGATATGTAGAGATAGAAGCTAAGCAAGTTTTGTTTGTATCTTTGTATTCTTTTCCTCTTGTCCAATTGTTAAAGAATTTCAAGATGTCCAAGATTGTTTCATGGTACTGAAGAAAAATGAAGTGAAGTTAATCTTACATGGAAAGTTAGATACTTCGGATAACTAAATTTCAGAGAGTCGAAAACTATGCACTTAAGAATAGCATATTAGTTATAGATCTCAGTAATACCATATTTATCTTTAAGTGCATCAATATATAAAAATAATTGGTGACAAAGCCATCTTATGTATTCAAATGCAAATCATTTAGATAATAGGAAGAGATGAAAATAGAAAAATGTTGGTATAAAAATGAGAAGTAGAAATGTCTTAATTGCTTGTATGCCTCAAACTCCTTTTTATAAATAACCCACTGTTCCACTTTTACACACATGATTCATCAGGGAGTTAGTCTCTTTTTGAATAGTGATTATTTGTTTATATTTCCATATGATTTTTATCTAATTAGCACACAGTCTTATCAAGGGCAAAGGGCTCTCTCTTATCCATCGAAGTACACCATAAAAATAGATTTTTGTTAAATAAAATTACACCTTTACTGAATAAAGAATGCATTTTTATTTTTTTTCTTCATCTTTTGTTTTAATTAATTTATTTTTTTATGTATGTGAGTGTACTGTCTGCATGAAGGGTGGTGCACCTGTGTCGTGCAATGCCACAGAAGTCAGAAGAGGGCCTCGGATTCCCCTGGAACTGGAGTTAAAGACAGTTCTTAGCCACCATGTGGGTGCTGGGAATTGAACCCGGGTCCTCTGAAAAAGCAGTCGGTGCTCTTAACTGCTGAGCCATCTCTCCAGCCCCGAATTTTTATTTTCAAAACTTAGAGTAGCCAAAGAGAGAAACTTCCATGTTCTTTACCTGACCAGGATTTGGCTCTCTGGCTTCCTATGTCTGGCATTCATAGGAATGATAGTTTTTAATATGACATTTTTATTCTATGAGAATGTTATATACACATACTATTTATTTTGATCATACTCACCCCCCTTTCCTCTGAACTCCTCCCAGATCCACTTCAATCCCATCCACTGCCTCCTCTTTTTAAAAACAATTCACAGAATCTAATTTGTGCTGTTCATACAATCATGAATGTGAGGCCATTTGCTGGAGAGCAGTCAATCTACCCAGAACCACATCCTTAAAGAAATCTGACTCTCCATCTCCCAGAGGCCATTAGCTGTCAATAGCTCTACAGCTAGGAGTGGGACTTCATGAGCTCTGGGGAAGATAATCTTTCCAGAGATTTAGGGTCATTGACTATTTGAGAGTTATTTCCATAATCTCAATTTTCGCTCTCTCCATCATGTCCTCCATAGCAATTTTTGGCTCTTCTTTTGTGCCTTGACTTTTTCTTTAATTAGGCTCTTCTTAGTTTCATTTCTTTCTGCATCCATTGTAGACACCACTCTGCTACCAACACCTTCAGTTTCATTGCTGTCTTGCTCATGTATCATTGTGTAGATAATCCCCCAGGCCTGCTGGGGAATTTCAGGGTCCCACCGTGATGGAAAGGGGGTGAGAGGCGCAGAGTCAAGACATAGACCCTGAGAATCGGGTGAACGCAGACAGAGGGCGACCTGTCGCGGATTCATTCATTGGGGGCAGGGTTAGGGGTTATGTACTGTTCGCATTTCTCGCTCTCCTCTTGTCGCCTTATGATTGGCCCAGGTCTGCAAGGCTGCTTGTATGGTCTCGACTGCCTAGGGCAGGTTAGGTTGATGAGGGACAAACTCTGCGCATGCGTAATTCTCAGCATACCGGCTACACCTAGGTTAACGCAAATGCCTATCTTTTTAAAGTTCTATTCATGGTCTATAGATCACTGTCCTAGGCTGTTGATTAATGCTTGGAGAAACATGACGAGCAGAATCTTAGCCGAACCCTCAACACTACTGAGTAGTCCTGTCTCACTTGTTTGGTTTCTCCTGTAGCTTTTCTAAAATGTCTCTTTTCCCTACACCACACCAATTTACACCAGCCTCCCACTGTAAATTGAATAGACACTGATAACTGCTTTCTATTTCAAAAGGAAAGAGAAGCACCAGGCTCTGCGTTTATCACATCCCTCTCCTGCTTATCCAACATCACACTGGGCTCGCTTAACTTTCATTGCTGATAGGAATAAAAAAAAAAAAATGCTACAACCTCTGTATAATGGAATTTGGCAGCACCCATCAAAGATGCACGCACTGTGTCTCAGCAAATCTACTTCTAGGAACCTACTTCAAAGACAAAATGGCTAAAATACAAAGCACCTCCATACCAGGTGATTTATTAAAAAACTGTTTTTAAAAAGTAAAATACCCCAGTGTTCCTGAGTGTCATCGATGGAGGGGTGTTCAGTATTGATTAGGTGAAAATAGCAAGGTAAAGA
Organism: Rhizomys pruinosus; assembly: GCA_009823505.1. Lineage (NCBI taxonomy): Eukaryota > Metazoa > Chordata > Mammalia > Rodentia > Spalacidae > Rhizomys > Rhizomys pruinosus. The sequence continues at coordinate 1,741,896 of VZQC01004776.1, forward strand.
AAATATAATATACTATTAAAAAGTGATGAAGATGTGAATTTGTACAATTTTTATTATATTTTATAAAGGAAATGAGATTTGGCCCTTTGACTCCACGGCATCAGCTGTTGCCTGGTGTCCGGGCACAGTTCTAGGCTCTTCTTTTGAAACTCTGCTACTCTTTCTTGTCAGGCTTTTGCTAAGATATGCTTGATGTCATGGTTGCTCTGGGATAGTCTGTCACCTTCTTCATTGGATCTCCAGCAGCATCCCCTAGAACCTGTACTTTTCATGCTAGATTCTACCTTGCTATTCTACCTGTATTCCCTAAAGACTTGTGTCTTTGACCTTATGCTTCCAGAAAAGAGGAGTGCAGAAGGCTCAAATAATGATGGCTACTAAAATTCCTACTTCATATTTAATTAATATTTCAAGTCTCCTGTACTTGAGCACAAAAGAGTACAGCAAAAGCAATCACCCTTCAGTTAGGCAATCTCTTAAGAGATAAAGGAAGCTGACAGACTTCTGTAAATTAAAGTGTCTACAAGAAACTTATCAAAAGACAAGTTCACTGAGACATGTGACTAAACACCCTAAAATTCCATTGACTCAGCCCAGTACTGGGTCCATAGTTAATATTCAGGAAAGTTATTGAATATTTGTTGAATTTAAACAGTTTTCATAAGGTTGACTGAAAAGCAATGCTCATGAAGAAACAATGTATTAAAACAAATTTCCAGGAAGCTCAGCAAAATTGGAAAGGAACATGAATGAACAAGAGAAATTTCTGGCTTGGTTTGATAAGAGCTTCAGCTGAATTTCAAAACCTTTCGTAAGTATAATTCAAACTAATTCTTTGGCCTCCATAATGCAGGCCAGGGAATAGATGGCTGTTCTAGACAAAATAAGTGGTCAGCTTTCAATGTCAAAGTATTTTCAGCCTAGAGTCTGGGAGACATCTCAGCTATCATAAAACAATCCTCGGTGCTTTTCAAATATGCTAGTCATTTGCTAGACATGCAAATCCTTCTGAATTCCACAAGGAAATTAATCCCCATTAAAAACGACTTTCAAGTATGGAATGAAAGACAGATAAGCCAGGTCTCTGGTCCCATGGTTGCTTTTGGAAAGCCCCTTAAATTCATAAGAGGCTGGTGCTTTCCCAGGTGAATGGCTTTGAAGCATGCAAGACTGTATAACTGCCCAATGTGCCTCCGTACTTTCACTGGGACTGTAACGGTCTCCTCCAAATCCCCTTATAGTTGGGAACAGGGCATACTCAAAACAGTCTCCTCAGAATTTAGGAACAGGGCATGCTCAAGAAATCAGAATGAATATGAAGAACAAAGTGTCAAGCTGAGAATTCCTTTTCCTGATAGGATTTTATATCGATTGCCCACATTTAAAACAGCCACCGTTCCTCTCTAAGGAGAGGAGGCTTCCTATTTTTATCTAAATGATTTGCATTTGAATACATAAGATGGCTTTGTCACCATTTATTTTTATATATTGATGCGCTTACAGGTAAATATGGTATTACTGAGATCTATAACTAATATGTTATTCTTAAGTGCATAGTTTTAGACTCTCTGAAATTTAGTTATCTGAAGTATCTAACTTTCCATGTAAGATTAACTTCACTTCATTTTTCTTCAGTACCATGAAACAATCTTGGACATCTTGAAATTCTTTAACAATTGGGCTCTGGAAGCTGAGATCAAGACAGCCTAAATGAAGGGGAGTGCAGGAAAGAACAATTGTGAATTAATGAATTTGGGACAGGTAGAAAAAATCAATCTGAATCATTAGAACTAAGCCCTGAGCTTTGGTTGTTAATGGGTGTTATTGTGGTCGTAAAGTTAATTATGTTTGTTCTTACATATGGTACTTAATGTGATCTATGATTACATACGTAAATCAGGGAGAGGGGGTTGGAATGTTCTGTGGGTAATCCAAGCTAAACATGGTTTATATTTCAAATATCTTGGAGGAGGCAAAAGTTGGTCTTCTAAATGTAATGTTCAGGTAACTCATTAAATCGTCTACTATCCTGCTAAACTGGGTAAGCTCGGGTTGGAAGTCTGTTCTAGTTTGACTTCAATTGTTGTGACAAAACACTCTGACCGACACCAACTTGGGGAAGAAAGGGTTTATTTGTCTTACATCTCCCAGGACACAGTTCATCACTTAGGGAGCCCAAGGTAAGAACTCAGGGCAGGAACCTGGAGGCAGGAGGTGAAGCACAGGGCATNTTTTTTTGGTCTTTTTGAGACAGGGTCTCTCTGTAGCCCCAGGTGTCCTAGAACTTGTTATGTTGACCAGGCTGGCCTTGAACTCACAGAGATCTACCACCCTTTACCTCCTGAGTACTGGGATTAAAGGCATGCACTACCACGCCTGTTTCAAATTCTTCTTTCTTTCTTTTCTTTCTTTCTTTCTTTCTTTCTTTCTTTCTTTCTTTCTTTCTTTCTTTCTTTCTTTCTTTCTTTCTTTCTTTCCTGTTTTTTTGGTCTTTTCGAGACAGGGTCTCCATGTAGCCCCAGCTGGCCTGGAACTCACTCTATAGACCAGGCTGGCCTTGAACTCACAAAGATCCACCTGCCTCTGCTTCCTAAGTGCTAGGATCAAAGGCGTGTGCCACCATGCCTGGCTTTCAAATTGCTTTCTTATATAATACAGACCAACCCGATTAGGGGTGGCACTGCCCACATTGGGGTGGGGCTTCACATATCACTCAACAATTAAGAGAATACCCCACAGACATGGACACAGGGTATTCCGATGGAGACAATTCCCCAGCTGAGGCTTTCTCCGCCCAGGTGTGTCAAGCTGACACCAAGGCTATTCAGCACAAAGCCTTATTTAGCCCTACTCCCACCCCCTAAAACTTCTTTAGTCCTGGAGATTGGCTTCATGCCCACTAGACCAGTGCCCTACCACTGAACTGCACTCTCAGCTCCAATTATCTATTTTTACTGTCTCCTTGAAACAGGTATAATTAGTTGAATTATAAGCTTTACTGGGCTTTATATTAATTTTCCATTATCCTCAGAATGAAATTCAACAAAAATTTCAAATGGAAACTGCACCCAAAATATAAGAAATTACATAAAGTAATAAGTGGTGGTCTTTTTTTTTCCAGTACAAGAGTGAACACAAGAAAGAGCAAGGCAATTTCCTATATTGTTATGATGTAATAAGAAAATTCAGTCCAGAATTGTTTAGAATCTGGATCATGTTGCACAAATCTATGCACTTGTAGGCAAAACCATAGCTGGTATTTTCCATAAGCCTTACTTGTTTAGTAGTTCAGAACAAACAAGTTAACCAAGCAGCAAACAAACAAACAAATGCAATTCAAGAAGGGCTGATTAGGGGTAAGTAGATACTGACAATGAAAAGAAAAGAAACTTTCTGGGCTTGATATCTGTATCAGGCTGAAAATTTGAGTTTTTCTGATTGACTCGCATCTTGACATTTTCTTTCTAGTGATAGAAGAACCCTCAATTAAGATACAACATGAAACAGTCATTCTGAAGAAGTGCAATGAGAATACATTTCTGACTCTTAAAAACAATGCTTTCTTGGGCTGGAGAGATGGCCTAGCGGTTAAGAGCACCGACTGCTCTTACAGAGGACCCGGGTTCGATCCCCAGCACCCACATGGTGGCCGAGAGCCGTCTGAAACTCCAATTCCAGGAGAACTCCAGCTCCAGGGGAATCCGAGACCCTCTTCTGACCTCCGCGGCATTGCACGACACGGGTGCACAGACTTGCATGCAGGCAGTACATTCATACACATACAGAAATAAATAAAATTAATAAAAAAAAATTAAAAAAAAACAATGCTTTCTTTTGAACTATTTTCTGCATCATTCAGTTCAATGGATTTGATAGAGTCCAACAGTCTTATATTTGTTGCCAACAAATTGCACGTTAGGATAATCTTTGCAATTTATAAACATATGCATATGTGTAATGCATTAACTACAGAAGTTTCATACATATGAAGATGCATAATTGGATAATATTGAGGTCAATAAAAAAAAAGGCAAGATAGGATGATGTTTTAAATAGGCTTGTCTCTAGTGTTGATTTGGACTGACTGTTCAAACTTTCTGCTAAGTTTAGAATGCTTAGTTTTAACTTGGTCCATGAAATTATTCATAGAAGTGCTGACTTTATGAGAGACTGGGCTCATAGCTGGATGGAAATGAAGGTGAAGGACACACATCTGTAATTGTAAAGGGTGGAGAAAATTTAGAGAGCGACAAATACTGAACCCACAGTAATGGCCAGTGTAATGAATACAAGTGATGGTATCCTTCTTAATTGGTTTATATAATAGACAAACGGACAGTACTGACCTTCTGGAAGAAGTACTGGTTTAAACTGGTCATCAGAGCCAAACTTATTAAATATTGATAGGTGCTTAAGAGGATACCCTGAGCTAACATTCTCTTCTGAGACATTTAGCAAAACAACACTCTGCCAGGGCATAGAATATACTCCATCAGAACTCCTCTTTTTTTTTTTTTTTTTTTTTTTGGTCTTTTCAAGTCAGGGTCTCCCTGTAGCCCCAGCTGTCCTGGAACTCGCTCTGCCTCCCAAGTGCTAGGATTAAAGGCATGCACCACCACGCCTGACTCAGAACTCCTCTTAAAGATCAGCAGTTGAGAGCACCGACCGCTCTTACAGAGGACCCGGGTTCGATCCCCAGCACCCACATGGCGGCCGAGAGCCATCTGAAACTCCAATTCCAGGAGAACTCCAGCTCCAGGGGAATCTGGGACCCTCTTCTGACCTCCGCGGCATTGCACAACACGGGTGCACAGACCTGCATGCAGACAGTACATTCATACACATACAGAAATAAATAAAATAAAAAAAAAGTTTTTAAATTTATTTCTGTATGTGTATCAATGTACTGTCTGCATGCAGGTCTGTGCACCCGTGTCATGCAAAAAAAACTAGTAGCTCAAGGATACTTTACCCTTCAAGTTTTATGAGCTGTAAATGACAGCTTAAATGGTTATGAACTATAGACCTTTAAAATTAGGAACAAAAATCTATCCCTAATCAACAGCTGTATTCATTAGCCCAGATATTTTTAGATTTATAGAGAAATCAATCAAAGATATTCCTGTACCCTGTGCTAATTTAGGCAGGCTTGCTGGTCATGGGTGTTGGTTCCAAAGATGTGAAGAACTTTTGTTTTTTCTATATGTTGTACAAGGATATTTATCATAAGTTTTATGGACAAAATTTGTCTCTTCTGTGAAACCCTGGGCCTGTGTCTCTGTGTTCACTTCTCTCATCTTTAGGGCACAATGTGTTTCCTCTGTTGCCTTAGTTTTGTGTTGCTGCTTTAACAAATTAGCACCAATTTAGTCTGTACGTAACACAAGTTTGTTATCTGATAGTCCTATAGTTCAGAAGTTCTTGACCCAGGTGTCAATGGGCTAGAATCCAGATGTGTTGACAGGGCTGGGTTTCTTTCAGAAACACAGGAGGCTCTGGAGTGCAATCCACTGCCTTGCTGTTTCGATTCCTTGGGTTTGGCTGCCAGCTTCTGTCTTCAAAGCATCAGATCTCTGCCCACCTATCTTCTATCTTCACATCCTTTAATAACTCTCTACTGAATCCTTTCACCTTGTGATTTCAGGTGAGCCACCTCCATCACCCAAAATAAGGTGCCTATTTTCAGGTCAGCTTTACTTCCATTTTCAACCATAATTCCATTTGCCATATAACACAATACTGATATATTCTGGGAATTGGAATATGGATGTTTTTGGGGAGCCTTTATCCTGCCTTCACATCTGTCATTATCAAAGTCCAAAAAGCACCATTCTGTTGTGCTCACTTACTGTTTCAGAACTATTGATCTGTTTTCCCTACAACTTCCTAAGGGCCTTAGGAAGGGGCCCAGTGGACCACAGGACTATTTGTTATCTCATTCTCAGCGGTTAAGAGATCTTTGGAAACAAAACACAAACATTCCCACCTGAATATTTACAATAGTTTTCAAATGTCCCTCTCTTTGCCTGAAGGTATTTCCTGCCTGTGTCTGCATTCAGCTTCCAAAGATCTAAAAAGGTGCTACATAAACCTGCCATGGTTACATTTCTGGAGAAAGAGGCAGAATTTCATGAGCTTACAGAAAGTGATGGAAATGTCTTTCAGTCACACATAAGACTATTGGCAAAGAGAGTTTAGACCAGCCAGCATCTAAATAAGACAAGCTGTCAAGGATGCTGTAGCCTCCCAAGGGCCTTGGAAAGACTGATGCAGTCGGTGTCTCATACAGCATCTTTATGGTCATATCACAAGGGGAAAGTGAAATTCAGAGGTGATTTGATGCCATGGAATCTGATATGATCCACATGTGATTCATTTTCTCATTATTCCAAGAATTAGTGTATAGTCACAATTCTATCTTGGACTTTTAAAGAGTACACACACACACACACACACACACACATACACACACACACACACACACGCTTTGAGCCATTTAAAATCCTTGGTAATGATTTGTCCTTCCATTTAGAATAAAACACAAACTCCTTTCCCAGGCCTGCGATGTTCCATGTGGCCTTATGCCCCCTCTCTTTTCTCATCTCCTTCACTGTCCAGTGTGGCCAGTGCCCAACAGCTACATGGCCATCTGGCCGCCCTCTTTTTCACTTGGGTTAGCTTGTCTCTTCAATTGCGTTCTTCTTTGTGACGATCGCGGCACTTCTGCTCTTGTTTGTCTTTGAGGACTCAGACGAAATGTTGAAGTGAGCCTTCTGTCACTCGCCTGCCTCATACCTGGCACAACGTAGCCCTCTCAATTTTTCTAGTAGCTAATTATCTCCAAGAGTCTATAGTCAATGTCACTTTGGCTTAGTGCTTTATCTCCTGTGCCCAAAACAAAGCGAGGCAGATGGCAGGAGCTTAAAAATTAGGGCTGGCATAAAAAATGGACGATTGACTTTATCACTGTTATCATTTGGGGTTGGTACTCCTTTGGGTTCAAAACCAGTTTAAATGTCTTGAAATGTACTCTGCTGCTTGAACATTCATGTTCAAGATCCACCTAACACATCAATGTAATCAAACCATTTGGTTTTTAAGTTTGTAAACAAACATATGCATTTGGAAAAGAATCTGGCTCAAAATTCTTTATGTGTAGGCTGTGAGCCTGAGCCTTTAATGGCTAAGCCATGCCTCCTGCCATGGTTCAACATTCTTATGTTGTTTAGACACTATTCTTCAACGTTTTTCCAGTACTACCTAAGTGGACAATGCTAACGAGTTGTTGTTTAATACTAGTTGTTTCAACTAAGCAATGCACACAGATTGAATGAGATTTTGTGTATGTATATGTTTATTTGTATTTATTTTATTTATTTATTTATTTATTTTCATATGTGTATGAATGTACTGTCTGCACGTAGGTTTGTGCACCCGTGTCATGCAATGCCATGAGGTCAGAAGAGGGTGTCGGATTCCCCTGGAACTGGAGTTAAAGATGGTTCTCAGCCACTGTGTGGGTGTTGGGGATCAAACCCGGGTCCTCTGCAAGAGCAGTTGGCGCTCTTAACTGCTAGGCCATCTCTCCAGCCCCTTTTTTTTTTTTTTTTTTCTTAGTTCATTTTTAGTGCTGCTTTTACTTCGTGAAATGTATTCTGATTAAATTTTTAGGCTATGAGCCAGGTGTGGTGGCACCCACCTTTAATCCCAGCACTCAGGAGGCAAAGGCAGGAGGCTCTGTGAGTTCAAGGCCAGCCTGGTCTATATAGTGAGTTCCAGGACAACTGGGGTTACAAGGAGACTTTGTCTCAAAAAACAAAACAAAACAAAACAGAGCAAAGTTAAAATTTTACACTGAATTGGGCTTATTAATACTTATTTTTTTCTGTTAAAATAGATAGAAATACCAGAAATGTAAGTAAAATATCTAAAACTATAGAATGCACAAGATGATGAAACATTCCACAGGGATGGAAAGAACAAATCAAAGCTATATTTTCCACCCCATGCTGGGATGAAAATAAATTTAGTGTAATAGGACTCGGGACATGAAATGTATCCATTATGTCTAGAGAGCAAACTGATGAGTGTGAATTTTTTTTAATAAGCAGAATAAATGTCAGTCTAGGTAAATCTATCACAAAAAGCAAACAGAATCTCTTTATAAATAGCAAATCACACCACACAGTGGCTATGTTTTCTTTTCTTTTTGTCAGCTTGCATAAACCTTCCCCCTTTTTATGAGTCTTCAGGTCTAAATCACACACATTCATCACCCTAAGGTCAAACCAAATTTTCTGGCTGTGCAGTAGTCCAGGACAGAATCATTATCTGTTCCCAAGGGATGACCAGCTAGCACTGTGAAATTCATAGCTTCAGATGCAGCATGTTATTGTAGTTCCTTAAGCAAATTCCATGCTTTTTAAAGATAAATTTGCATACTTGTTTGAACAGTAATTTGATTTATTTTACAATCTAATTGCTGTATGTCCAGTACCATAAGATGGTGGAAAATTTTTCATAGCAAATAGTTTTCATAAAGGTTTTAAAAGAAAAAAAAAGATTTTAAAAGAAAATAAACAAGAAACAAGTGAGATAAAGAATTGGGATGAAGGCTAGGGTTGCAGCTCAATGGGAAAGCTTGTCTAATGAAGCTTTCCTAGATTAGTTTGGATCTTGGCTCTGCTACTTTGTAGCCACATAAACCTTGGGCAAGATTTATAACCTCTGGGAACCTTGGTTTCCTTAAGTGAAAGATAAGGATGCCTAGCCAACTTCTCTGGCTACTGAGGTGAAGTATGTGAAGCACTGGCTTATGTTGGAACCTTGTAAAGGTTCCAAATGGCCCTAGATCATTTCAGAAGAGCCAATTTGTTTATGAAAAAGCAGGAAAAGTAAAGAAGTAAGCTGTGATGCTCTTAATTTATTGAGAGGTCATTTTTTTGCCTTCCTGAATGGTGACTCAACCAGAAGCTTCTCCCTGCTCTGTGGTCACTCCTGTAAATGCCCGGCACACAGCCAGTGCCTTCTTCCTTACCTAGAACCACAGGGAATGCCCTGCATTTCAGCTGGACAGCTCAAGAGTGGGACAATATTGATGTTTGCTAATTTCTAGTGGGAAAGATGTTTAAGATGGAGGCCTGCCTCGTGGTGGTGAACACCTTTAATCCCAGCACTTGGGAGGCAGAGGCAGGTGGATCTCTGTGAGTTCAAGGCCAGCCTGGTCTACAGAGTGAGTTCCAGGACAGCTGGGGCTACAGGGAGACCCTGTCTCAAAAAGCAAAAAAAAAAAAAAAAAAAAAAAAAAAAAAAGGAAGATGGAGGCTCATCACAGCAAGCTCAGGGAGCATCGTCAGGCTTCCTCTCCTCGTACTCATTCTCATAAACAGCAGCGATGGGATGGACACACCTAAAGGCCTTTGAAATGATGTCTTTGCCTTTCCTCATCTTTGATTCCACCTTTAGTTTCAAGTTGCTGTTCAGAACTGTGGCCACTTGTCAGATCTTCAGCTCCCCTCGTCAGTTCCCCAAATTCTCTTCTCTCTGATGGGAGCCCATTGAATCCCATTTGAGCAGCTGCATAGTATGAGGACGACACAATTCAGTTATTCTTACTAAGGAATCTTGGTTGGTAGGGAGTGTAACACGTTAACTCTTGAGAGAGTATTGTTAGTTAAAAGTAAAAACATCCCTGGGTATTTTTGTCCAGAGCTAAATGTATACGCTGAAGTGTCACCCTCTGTTTGGATCACAGTCGGCTTGGGTTAAGTCTTAGTTAATGTCATATCTGTAATACCAGCACTCTGGAGGCTGAAGCAGGAGGATTACTGTGCGTTCCTAGCCAGCCTAAGCTACAGTATGAGAATCTATCTCAAAACAACTACTTTGGGGGCTGGAGAGATGGCCTAGCGGTTAAGAGTGTCGACTGCTCTTGCAGAGGATCCGGGTTTGATCCCCAGCACCCACATGGCAGCTGAAAACCATGTTTAATTCCAGTTCCAGGGGAATCTGATACCTTCTTCTGACCTCCGTGGCATTGCACAACACAGGTACACAAACCTACATGCAGACAGTACACTCAGACACATATGAAAATAAATAAAATAAAAAAAAATAACAAAACAAAACAAAGAACCCAAATACCTTTCAAAAATAAAATGTTACAAAGATTTATGAACTATGAAGGAATGAAATCATTAATTCAGCCATCAATTCATCAGAGTTGTGTCTCCAGTGCAGGTATTGCATGTACATGCTGAAATGGATCCTAAGACCCAGGTTTATCTGATTGTTTAGACTTGGCTTTCTTGATACACATTGAAAATCACGCAGCTCTTCTGTAACTCAAAATGGAGAGTTACCATTTCAGAGAATCATAGCTTATGAACCTTGTCCATTCACAGCTGCATTTGCTCTAACTGTTCCTCCTCTAATTCTTGCCACACAGCATTACAGTCACTGTGAAGACAGCTGTAGCCCTTTGAGCAGGGCCCCCCATCCACCCAGTGTTACCTACAGCTCTCCCTCATGGGTAAGCAGCAGTCCAGATCATCTCCAGCTCTACATCTGCATTCCTGGGTTCTGTTTCTGCTATAGCCACCCATGATGACATACAGCCACTAAACTATCTTTAAGGGCCAAGAACACCAATTTACTCTGCATGAAACACAGGGAAAAACCACTACGAAAATCTTAGAACCACTAATATTTTTATACCAAAGCAGGAAATTGCTGTGCAATCTTAATAACTTTTATAGATGACTCTACAGAAAATGATGACCTTAGTAATTTCTCTTGTTGAGCTGGGTCAGTCTTCCCCTACACAAATTCACTGGTTCTGAGGGGGGGTCAAGGGATTGTGCTGAGGTTCTTGTAGTGGTAATTCTGAGGCTTCTTCTCTACTGCAGTTTTAAAATGTAATAAGCTGCTATGGTTGCATGCTAATTGTCTGGTATGGATCTTCAGTTTTCTTCTATGTAATCTTCAATAAAGAGCCTCTTGAGTAGTCAGCAGCAGGGCTGTATGCATCACAGTTGGTCACACAATGATTCAGAGTAAAGCAGTGAGATGCAGTGGCAGGAACATGGAGTCTGAAGTAGACGCACGTGGCTCTTTCCTTTCCTACTGTCTGATATTGGTATTATGATGCTTCTAAGGCTCAGTGTTCTGACCTGAAGGAAAGCGGGTTGTGGCAATAATTAAATGTAATCGTTTCCTTTGTGAAAGAATGGATGTGCGAGTTCAAACACACTCCCTGCAGGTTCCCGTAGTGACTTAGGGGCAGGAACAGGTGAGGCAGGTAGTTTGCACCCATGTGATGGGCCTGGGGAAGGGATCTGAGCTTTTCAGGCAGGTGGAAGCTCGGCTTGGTGGGCTGAGGCCTGCTTGTACTGTGTCTGTCAAGCAGCAGGGTTCTGTCTCTGCCTTGCCCACCATTCTCCTGCTCTGCACTGCAGCTCAGACATGGCATGGTCTCTCGAGGTTAGACTTGAGGTTCCTTCCCTGCCTTGTCCTGTCATTTTTGTAGTTTGGGTGCTTGGTTCTGCTGGGAGAAGAAATTGAATGAGTTTTAGGTAGTTCAATGCAGACGATGGACCCATGTTTTTTAGAATTTTAATCTGATCTTGTGGCAGAAGATTAGAGAGAATGATCTCCAATTTTTTTTTTTTTTTGTCCCTCCCTTTTCCAAGCCTAGAAATAAAGATTAAAGAATAATGGTTGTTTAGGTGGTATGAGTTTTGTATTTCTTCTTATTTATTACTTGCCTGTATTATTTTCTCTTATTAGAGTCATGTGTGTTTACCTCAATGAATGTTGTGATGGAAAAATATGCCTTCCTTTAATTTCTACCTCATTCCACAGTGTGCTAGGATCCCAAATCACCTAGCCTCACAGAGCATTCCTTTCAGCTGCACAGTGAATGAAGATCTCTACACATAGTGATGTGTTTCGAAGGGATTTTTATGCAGTATGGTGCAATACCTGGTAGAAAAAGCTCTCCTCCCCGCTCTGCTTTGAGAAGCCTGTGGCAACGTCTGTGAGATGCTGGGGAAGCCTTGCAGAAAGTAAGCTTTATATTATGCCAGCGAGCTTTCCAAAGTACTCCAGACTATTTCCCTCAGGTTACAGATCCTGCCGTAGATTCTCTGAGTCCCAGAGTTAGTGTTATACAAACTGCCAATTGTGAATCCCAAATTTCACAAGAGCAATAGCAGCAGCAGATGGCAAAAATACATTTCTAATTCATTTAAAATCTGCTCCAAGAAATGAGATCTCTCTGTACTCTTTATACTGTTATTTTTCTATATGTCTCTTTTATGCCTTTTAAATAAAATAATTATGAAGAAGAAAGACGGGCTTATGTTTTTATCCTCTGAAAGGCAGCAGCAGTTGTGTTTTATAGTCTTACTGGGGAATTATAATATAGGCCTCTGTTCCTGAGGAACAAGGAGCTTAATTTTGTTGTTTTTCACATCTACGGCTTTAGAGAGGGCAAGGCACTAGGTATAATTTACCTCTGTGTTTGTGGAATGTTTCCTTATTTTAAATGCACAGCAGCATCAAAAGCAATAGTCAGCTTAATTTAAAGGCTTATATCATATACTTAAGACTTGCTTCTCCATGACTTTTATGTATCAAAAGCAAAGCTTTTGTAGCTTTAAAAATATTTTATTCGTTATTTTTACTTTGTGCGTATGAGTGCATTTGTCTGCATGCAAGTAGGTGCACCCATGTCATGCTCCAGTACCAGTAGAGGGAACTGTATTACAGATGGTTGTTAGCTGCCATGTGGCTGCTGGAAGTCGAACCTGGGTCCTCTTGCGAGAGTAGCCAATCCCTTTAACTGCTGAGCCATCTCTCCAGCACCTGTTTTTTTTTTTTTTTTTTTAATGTCTTTTATAATCAGGGTGTGATTACAGAGAGATTAGAAAATTAACTGATTGGAAATCAACTGGAGAATCTTTCTTAATGGACCACTAGATGTTAAAGTTCTTTCAAGATTAGCATCTCTTGGGTTGAGACACTCAGGTAGCATAGCAGCCTGTGTCTGTTGGGACTCTCTGTCTTCCATAGAGCCCGCTTCAATGGAATGATCAGAATTGTGGAGATGTCTTCCTCCCTCAGGTCCATGGGAAGCTCTGTGGCACGATATACTGCCTATTCTCTGCAAGCCTTCCCCAGCATCTGACATATCCCCCTGTAGGCAGGAGAGAGGTTCAGGGTCCTGGCCTCAGTTTGGACTCAGAACTAGACTTGATTAGTGAAGGTACGTGAGGTAGAATTGAGTTTGGTGGGGCTGGAGAGATGGCCTAGCAGTTAAGAGCGCCGACCGCTCTTGCAGAGGAGGACCCGGGTTCGATCCCCAGCACCCACATGGCGGCGGAGAACCGTCTGTAACTCCAATTCCAGGAGAACTCCAGTTCCAGAGGAATCCGACACCCTCTTCTGACCTCCGCAGCATTGCACGACACGGGTGCACACACTTGCATGCAGACAGTACATTCATACACATACAGAAATAAATAAAATTAATAAAAAAAATTAAAAAAAAAGAATTGAGTTTGGTTCTGCTTGTGGGATAGACAGGAGAAAAATCCCAAGGGAGACAATTAGCTAGATCAGTAAAACACAGGGAAAACTGAGTCCTGAACTATCAGTGGTGTGAGTTTGCTCTGTAAAGAAGCCTTTTATGGAAGACGTCAGCTCCCCTATGTGTAGGCTGCCAGGATGAATCTGCTCAGTCAGGTTAGATTGAGAGATTCTTGTTCTGAAGTCCTCTTCTTGTTCCTAGCCTAGAGACTGAGTTAATCTTCTGAAAAGCTCTATGGTTACCAGAAACAGGGCCATTCAACAGAATCATTTTGTCCGAAATTATTATCTATTTTGATCGAATTCCTTCATTTTGTATTTTAAAGTAATATTCTCCATCTCATTTTAGTTTCGGAGAGGATGTTCACTAAGTATCAAGACCCACTGCCGGCACGACCACCTTTGAGATATGGAACACTGTGAGGCTTGACACCAGATTGCACTTGCAACAGACAAATGTGCCATTGAGGGATGGGGATGAGGCACTTGAGAGTGCTGCAATTTCATTTCAAGGTCCACAGTCAGGATCTAACTCAACTCCCTTCCTCGTTGGCCCAGTAATTGAAGATAGGAAATTCTCATGAAGCCATCTTAGGAAATCCTTCACAACCCTCATTCACTAGCACAGCTTAGGCAGAACCAGAACAGTCCTTTGTCCTGGAGAGAATGGCCTTTGGAAGGGAAATGCTTTTGGCATTGGATAGATTCTCTCGACAGGAGTTGTTGTTGATGGGGGGACATGTGGCATTCCTTGAAGATTAGGGCCCAAGGACTGTTGAGTGTGGCCTTGTTTAAGCCATCAGATTAAGATTTTGCCTCTCTTCCATGCCGCTGGGTAGCTATTGATGGATGTTTACTGAATGTTCCCAAAGCACCAGCTGCCACTGTGATGAAAGAAGCTGCTGAGCTGTTTAAATTGTGGTTATTTGTTGGGATGAAAGAGTCTAAGTCATTAGAAACTTGTTGAGGCTGTCTGTGATCGTTGCAGTCAGGGACAGTATCTGAGGAAGTCACCTCTCCAGGGTTGGGGCCAGGGTTAGGCTCTGTGAAGTAAGAGGAAGGCAAGCAACTCTGATCCCTTCTTTGAGGGGACCTGGTACAGGAAATACTCCTCCTTCCCTTCTTCCTCCTTCCTCCTTCCTCTCTCTCTCTCTCTTATTCTCCTTCCCTCCCTCTCTCTCCCTCTCTCTCTCTCTCTCTCTTTTTTTTTTTAATTTTATTTATTTATGTGTATGAATGTACTGTTTGTGTGTAGGTCTGGGCACCCGTGTCGTGCAATGCCGCGGAGGTCAGAAGAGGTTCTCAGATTCCCCTGGAACTGGAGTTCTCCTGGAATTGGAGTTACAGACGGTTCTCAGCCGCCATGTGGGTGCTGGGGATCGAACCCGGGTCCTCTGCAAGAGCGGTCGGTGCTCTTAACCGCTAGGCCATCTCTCCAGCCCCATCTCTCTCTCTTTCTACTGGGTATTGAACCCAGGGCTTTGCTCATGCTAGGTAAAGCACTATATCCCTGCGCTATCTCCAGCTTCCAGAGTGGGTAGTGAGGATTGATGCTTTCCCAGATAGGAAGATACTTGATGCCCAATTCAGTAGAGGAGACAGGATGTTGAGAAAAGAAAACAGTGGGTTAAGCTACAGTGTTATAGCGTGTTGCTTGTGCATAACTGGGGCACCTGTCCATCACAGACAGCCCCTTTAACCACCAGCTACAGGTAAAAAAAGAAAAAAAGAAAACAGAGATCATTGGAAGTTGAACTTTCCAGTTCAACTCAGACTGTCACAGGGGTGCTGTGGTTTGCTTCCCTCACCCTCTTTCTGTTTGGTCTTGTTTACTTTATGGGATATGGGAAATAATGAGACTAAGATTGAGCAGACTTTAGGACGACAGAAAAGTGGAAAAAAAAAAAAAAAAAGAAAAGTGCCAGGGTTTACAAAAGCAAGACCATAATTTTTCTAAGGTGACGTTGGCCAGTCTGGGCACAGCGGCCAGGCAGGAGAGCAGGCACCTTAGGAAAGAGACGCATGGTCTTTCCTGGGGAACTTGAGCACAGGAGAAAGTATACAGAAGAGTATATGTAAAGAACATGGTTGGACAGAGCACAGATCCTACAGAAAAACCTCCTTTTGTCACATTCCGAGACCAGTGAAATTTCTTACTGTATTCTAAATATGTATTCCTATATTTATAGACAAGTATACTTTTCACCATTTTTTTTTGCAACAGATAGAGACTATTACAAAGTTCCACAACAGGTCAAATGCAGAGAATAAGTGTGTACGAGGTGCCCAGCTCTAAGTGACACGTCTATAATGCAACCTCTCCACAGAAGGCTTAGGGAACATCGTGGACAAGGCGGGGGCGGGGGGGGCGGGGGGAGAGGGCGGGGGGGGGGCGGCGGTGGGCAGAAGGATTATTAATGTAGCTCTCGGCTCTCACCGGTGAACTTCTTCATGAAACAGATGGTGATGAACCCAGAAAACCACTGGGCCGAAGTGCAGAGAATAAGAGGGTGCAGAGTGTGTGTCCCTGAACAGGACTTCTATAATAAACCTTTGCATCTCGGGGACCAACGTGGAGGAGGGGGCAGAAAGCCGGTAAGAGCCAGCGATGGTGGATGGCCACAAGAAGCAGTTTCTGGACAGCTGGGAAGTTACTTATATGAACTTACAGCAATAGTGACAGCATGCACAAGACCCATGCAAGCTCATACCAGACAAAAACTCAGCACAGACGTGTGGAAATGAGTTACAAGTCTTAACCAAGAAACTATTGGCAACTGATAACTACTGGGAGAAGGAGAGTTGGCTTTCTTTTTTTTTAAACTTTTATGTGTATGAGTGTATTTCCTGCATGTATGTGAGTGCACCCCTGTCATGCAGTGCATGCAGAGGTCAGAAGAGGGTGTCAGATCCCCTGGAGTTACAGACAATTGTTAGCTGCCATATGGATGCTGGGAATTGAACCCAGGTCCTCTGCAAGAGGAGACAGTGCTCTTAACTGCTGAGTCATCTCTTTAGCCCCCAAGAGTTGGTTTTCTTTGAGGGAGTGATAACTAGGGAGGTTATCCAGGCTCCGGTGGATGCATGCACGTGAAGGACATTGGGGGACATGCTTGGCTTGATATGTGTCTTAGTTTGTTTCTCCATTGCTGTGATAAAAAACACTGACCAAAACCAACTTGGAGAAGAAAGGGTTTATCTTACCTCTCTCAGGTCACAGTTTATCACTGAGGGAAGCCAAGGGAGGAACTCAGGCCAGGAACCTGGAGCACAGACCATGGGAGTAGGCTTACTAGCTTGCTTCCCTGGCCTGTGCTAAGCTTACTATTTTTTTTTTTTTGGTCTCTTTGAGACAGGGTCCCCCTTTAGTCCCAGCTGGCCTGGAGCTCACTCTATAGATGAGGCTGGCCTTGAACTCACAGAGATCCTCCTGCCTCTGCCTCCCGAGTGCTGGGATTAAAGTTGTGGGACACCACACCCAGCTCAGCTTACTTTTTATACAATTCAGGACCACTTGCCCGAGGGCAGCACCACCCACAGTGGGCTGGGCCCTCCCATATCATTCAACAGGACAATATACTGAAAGTGATTCCACAACTGAGGTTCCCTCTCCTCAGGTGTGTCAAGTTGAGAACTAAACCCATCCAGCACAATATGCTTTAACATATGACAGAATATGTGTGTGTAGGGGCTGTTAGAGGGGTGCATATGGGGAAGGGATCTAAATATAATAAAAGTGTATGACATTTGTGAAAATTCAATTAAAAATAAAAGAATATGTGTAAATGAATATTTATACTTTTCTTTGAATATACTTGGGCTATATTTAAGAATTCCCTTTGAATATAAAAAGTGGAACAATTACATGATTAATGATTTAGGGAAAGAGAATTTCTGAGGTATATTTGTGGAAGATTAAAGTTTTGCTTTTCATCTTTAGAGATGAAATTAACAAGTTACCTCAATAAAGAGGGAACCCAAATATACTAACAACTAGTGAAGAAGTTAAATCATTGATCTGCAACAGGCAAAGACCAAATGGTTTTATACACGATGTTTGACAAATCTTTAAGGAACAAATAAACCCTTTGCTACCAAATTAGTTTTACAGAATAGGGAAGAGTGGAACTCATCTGGCTGGTAACTAAAAGCAAAGGGAGTGTAAGAAAACCAGGCAATCTCACTAAAGAACATACATGAAAATTTTAACTTATAATTGGTAAACTAGTTCCGCAGGGTGTTTGTGTGTGGACTATTTATTCAAGGATAATGTAAGCATAGGTGATTTTTTTTTTTTTGAGATAGAGTCTGGCTATGTAGCCCAGGCGTCAAACTTGTATACTTCCTACCTCAGTCTCCTGAATAATAGATTTACAGATGTATGTCACCATCTTTATCTATGATCATAATAAACTATTTTATATTTTTCTTATTTAATGCATTTTATTTTTATGTTTATTTTTTAATATAATGCTTTTATTGATGGTTTGTGTATTTCAGACATCATTTTTCAGTTCAATTTAGACATATTCCCCTTTCCCTTCCCCCCACCCCACCCCAGATCATGCATTCTGCCATACATGTCCCACATCTTTCTTTCAGTCTTTTTAAAGTTTTTCTCTGCAAAGGTTTATTGTTTTGGGCAGAATTTAACTATATCAGTCTGTTCTTTGATCCAGTCCTTATGTTGTTGTTGTTCCCTCCCAATTGTATTGCTCCAAAATATGCCTATATAAATGTCATATATGTACCAGAATTATGTCCTCCAGGAATAAACTGTATGTTAACTCTGATATATGTTCAGGAGTTCACATTTTTTCCCTTTAATTTTATATTACTCTAAAATATGAATATATACCTTCTACCCATATACATTAATTAGCATGTCTGAAAGTAAGTGGTAAGTTAATTCTAGGGCTCATTAAGAAATTCACATTATAACATCACAGTTGCTTTCAGATAGAAAGAGATATAACAATAACATTGCTCAGCTTGCCTTTCAATTGGGGGATTTGGTACTAGCATCCAAAAATGAGGGAAATCATTCCCTGTTTGTTTTTTGGGGGGTACTGTGTTACTTCACTTAGCATAATGGCTTTGAGTTCCATCCATTTACCTACAAAGTTCATGATGTCTTTTTTTTTTGTCTTTTTGAGACAGGGTCTCCCTGTAGCCCCAGCTGTCCTGGAACTCACTCAGTAGACCAGGCTGGACTTGAACTCACAAAGATCCACCTGCCTCTGCCTCCCAAGTGCTGGGATTAAAAGCATGTGCCATCACGCCTGGCTGATGTCATCTTTCTTTACTGCTGCATAGAACTCCATTGTGTAGATGTACCACATTTTTGTTATCTACTCATCAGTTGAAGGGCACCTGGGTTGCTTCCAGCTTCTTGCTATTTCGAAGAGGGCTGCAATAAACATAGATGTTCATGTATCTTTGCAGTAGGATGAGTCTTGTGGGTATATAACCCAAGAGTGGTATGGCTGGGTCAGGTGGTAGGCTCATTTTGAGTCTTAAGGGTTCTCCACTGTGCTTTCCACAGTGGTTGTACGAGTTTACATTCCCACCAGCAGTGGATGAGTGTTCCCCTTTCCCTACCACCTCTCCAGCATTTGATGTCTTTTGTTCTCTTGATCTTAGCCAGTCTTATTAGAGTGAGATGATATCTTAGAGTGGTTTTAATTTGCATTTCCTTAATTATTAATGATGTGGAACACTTTTTTTTTTTTTCCGAGTCAGGGTCTCCCTGTAGCCCCAGCTGTCCTGGAACTCACTTTGTAGACCAGGCTGGCCTTGAACGCACAAAGATCCGCCTGCCTCTACCTCCCAAGTGCTAGGATTAAAGGCGTGCGCACCACGCCTGGCGATGTTGAACACTTTTTAACATGTTTCTCAGTCATCTTTACTTCCTCACTGGTGAAGTCTTTGTTCAACTCTTTTCTCCATCTTTTGAGTGAGTCATTTATTTTCTTACTTCTTTTTTGTTTGAGGAGTTTATATATTCTGGAAGTTAATGCTTTGTCAGATGTATCACTGGTGAAGGTTTTCTCTCTGTGGGTTTTCTCTTCACTTCCCTGAGTTTCTTTCACTGTATAGAAGCTTTTGAATTTAATGAGGTCCCACTTGTCAGTTGTCAACCTTATTTCCTGCGCAGCTGCTGTCTGATTTAGAAAGTCTTTTCCTATGCCTATGTTTTGTAGGTTGCTGCCAGCATTTTCATCTATCACCTTCAGAGTTTTGGGTTTCACATTGAGGTCTTTGATCCACTTGGAGTTGATTTTTGTACAGAGCGAGAGGTAGGGGTTTAATTTTGTTCTACATATGGTGATCCAGGGAGATTGAAGAAGACATCAAAAGATGGAGAAACCTCCCATGCTCATGGATTGGAAACATTAATATAGTAAAAATGCCCATTTTACCCAAATTTATATACAGATTCAATGAAATCCCAATCAAAATCCCCCTGAGCTTCTTCACAGACTTGGAAAAAAAATCCTTAAATTCATATGGAAAAGACAAAAGACCCCAAATAGCTAAAGCAACCCTGAGTGAAAAATACAATACAGGGGGTATTTCTTTACCAGACTTCACACTATATTACAGGTCCATAGTCATAAAGACAGCCTGGTAGTGGCACAAAAACAGATCCATTGACCAATGGAACAAAACTGAAGATCCAAACTTGAGCTCATACAATTTCAGCTACCTCATATTCGATAAAGGGGCCAAAAAAGTTCATTAGAGAATTGAATAAACTATTTTAATACATTACAGATGATATCATAGTATCATCATTTGATGGAATTCAAACACTCAATTAGAGTTATGAAGTAAAGACAGAAAGAAGCTTCCTTAACTTGATAGATGTCTCTAAAAAGAAATTACAACTCCATTTGTAATAACATCATTCCCATAAAAACCGCAAAGAGACCCTAATGATCATACCAGCTGATCTTAGAAACTATACAGAATAGCCAAGGTTAAATAGAACAAAGATAATTTGAAATACAGAAGGTAATGGAACCAGTGGTATCAGGAGGACCTAGTGACTAAGATGTGAATTAGGGGTTGGACAGACAAAGAAGAACAATGAAACAAGACAGATCCAAGAAATGGCCTTAAACCCATTTGAAAATACATAAATAGCAGAGGTCACCCAGTACATCACTGTGGAAACATCAGTCTTCAAAGAAAATAGGAAAGGAGCAGGTCCCTTCTCTTAATATATGTACGTTCTACCGGGATCAACAATTTAAGTCCCTCCTCTTAACATATGTACGTTCTATGGGGATCAACAATTTAAGTGTGGAAAGTAAAATTTGAACACCTTTACAAACTAACATATGAAAATTTATGACTTCATAGGAAAATATTTGTTAGACTAGACATAGAAAACATAAGCCATAAAAGAAAATATTAACAAACTGGCCCCAAAGAAAATATTAACAAAAATATTAGAACCCAAACCTTCTGTAAAACAAAAGACTCACTCATTTGCAATGTATATAACCTTCGAATGATTGTCATTAGAATTACAAAGCATGTCTATCAGTGGGTACAGAGATCAACAGGAAAATAAGAGGAGAAATTAAGGAAAACAGACTGCACTGGCAGTAAAATGGACCCGTGTCCAATGGTTAAGCCTAAGAAGTGCATTTGAAATAATTGAGGAGAAAGATAGTTTAGGCCGCTGGTAACCTCCAGCATCAGAGAAGAGGCCATAATTCTGGAGGGGTATGTAAAGGACTTCATATAAAGAGTAATTCAGTCCTCAGGAAGAAAACAGACTGCACTGGCAGTGAAATGTGAGATTTCAGTAAAGTCTGGAGGTGGACATTTATCCTGTTCTCACAATTTTTTTCCTGTGGATCTGAAATAATTCATAAATGAGTAAATTTCATATAATGTAAAATGAGGCAACATTGTAAAATTTAACAAGTCCAGAGGTGGAGTGTGCCATTGCACCTAGGCAAAGGACAGGACATGAAAGGACCTTGCTCAGATAACGCAGAGGGGAAGAAGGCAGAACTTCCCTGAGGAGTGGCATCCAGAGATGCCCAGGTGGACCGGCAAGAATCCCTAATTCTTCAGAGATTTCTGGCTACACTGCAAGCAGATGCTGGCTGGTTCCACCCTGCTTAGTAACCTGCAGGGTCTATGTAGAAGGGTGTTTCAGTGCCTCCTTGGTGCGTGCCTTTGTTTTATCTAGTATTCTGAGATTTAGAAAGATCTAAGATGCTTTGTAAAGGGAGGAAGTGGGTCTTCTTTTGGCCAGGTTCTCTCAATCATCTGGGCTCGCACAGATTCTGTGCGTCCTCTCCCAAGCCCAAGTCCTGATAGAGATCACCTCCACCACAAGTCGTGAATGGGGTTGAAAATGTAAATGCTTCTGGGTCCAGGTGGGTAAAGAATATGGAGGGTAGAGTGGGCAGGCCAAGACTCTAGGGGATGCGGGTCTGGGCTTTAAAGATGGCATCTAGAGAGGGAATAACCACACCGTTAGCTGACTCGCCACAGAGAAATGAAGTTGTATTCAGCTTTCCAGTTCAGAGGAAGCCAGAAGTCTGGCTTTTTCAAATAAAATTGGGCAAATTTTCCCAATTTTCAAATATTTCAAGTAATTTGAACATTTCTTAAAATACTACACAGAACAAAAACCAGCAGAAGCAGCAATCCTTGCAGGAGTCTAGTCAGCAGACTTTTTATCTTGTTTGCCATCCACAAAGAAAGCACTGGCTGCTGGGTTCCAGGACTGTTCTCATTAGAAATCTGATGCTGAGAAACAGAGACACACATACAGACACACACACACACACACACACAACATACATACGAAAACATACAACACATATTACACGTGCCACACATACTACCTAACTCCCCAATACACATGCATATACACACACGCAGATACACACACTACCTAACTCCCCAACAGACATGCAAAACTTACAACACATATTATGTATACTGCACATACCATACACAGCACATATACACAGCACACACATATACACATAATATCATATACACATCCCTCTTGTATGCACAGATAATCCCCAAATTCCATTCATGAGTCTGCATGACTGAAATAAAAGATCTGGCCTATCAACTTAGTGAAATAAAAGAAAAATCAGTACTGAATAAGGAAGAGGGAGGTGGGGGGATCACCTGGGAGTGAGCTGTGACCCCAGTTCACACTCGGTTCACACTCGCCCTTTCTGTGCGTCCTCTCCCAAGCCCAAAGGTGTTTGAATTTCTCAGCTCCCACATACCAACATATTGCATGGGAAGACAGAGGGTTGGAGAGGGAGTGGCAGCCTGTGAGTCAGGGCTGCTCTTTCCTTGGGACCCTGTCCCTGCTGTGGAGGCAAAGACGGGCCATTGGAACCTGCTCATGGCTTTGTCAGGCGTGCGCTAAGTAACACCTGGATGCTTTTCTCTCTCTTTTTTTTTTTTTTTCTGGCAAGGAGAGATTACAGAATCAGAAGAAATTCAGAATTGTTACTCTTCTTATTCCTTGTTATAAAAAAGATCAGTACATTTCCCCAGTCTACCAAAATGATAATTCTGGGGCTTATTTTTAGAAAAAGTACTGTTCATGTTGTAAAAATTTAATGGTCTCTAAGTGACAGGGAAGTTTCAAGTGGTTTTGGCTGGCTGTTTCCTGGCTGTATCGGACAGTGGTGGATGTGAGGAGCAGGCCCTCCCTGCTCCTGTGCAGACAGGCAGACAGGAAGCAGCCCTGTCCACTGTGTGGGTGCTGTTATCGTCAGGAAGCTGCACCCACTCTCTTCTCCCCTCTCTGAACTAGAGGCAGGGCAGATGGCCAGACCTTTGGGTCATACTGCTGAGATTAATAGCTTTGTGTAGTGACTTTCAGGCCTTTCATTCCTTCCTGTTTTATAGTGTGAAATGAGAAGGGATTTTCTTCCATTTGGTGGTTCATACAGAGCCATCATATCTTCAGACTAGAAACAAGGCAGTTGTATAGACAAATCACTTGGGGGTTTGTGAAAATGCAGATTCTGGTGTGGTGGGTGTCGGAAGAGTCTGAGAAGCTGCTAGCAAGCATGCTGAGGCTGCTGGTCCACAGACAGCGCCCAGAGGGGCAAAGAAGGGCTACAGATAAGGGCAGGGAGCCTGGGAAGAAAACCCAGTGTCCTTTTTCATTCTGAAGACCTGCCTCTTTTCTCTCCTCCTAGGGCAGTAATCTATCATCTGATCCTCCTTGGGGATGAAGCATTGGCTGCCATGGCCCAAGGGGAGGTCTCAGGTGCGTTCCTTTGTGAGAGATGACAGGGCCAGCATTGTTTTCAAAACTGCAGCCTGGGCTCTTCAGCTTCCTGACAAGTATTCTCTGGGCTCCAAAAGCGGCAACAGCTGAAGGGCTGGAGGAGGAGCGTGAGGCTAGAGGGTGTCCGTGCAAAGTGGCTCCACGAACTCCTGGATATGGCAAATTATCAGTTGTGTGTTTCCTTTGAGGTTGTGGCAGATCAGGTTAAGTGAGAGAGAGGTTGTGGCAGATCAGGTTAAGTGAGAGAGAGGAAGAGAAAGCTACTGGTCTGTTCCAAGGTTTCTTTTGGTGCAGCCTGGATGGAGTGAAATTAAGCCCTACAGTGCCAGGCCATTTGGCCCAAGTCCCTGGCACACAGATGGTGTCACAGTCAGGCCGGCCCCCTTCTGCTTCCGACAGGGAGGTGATGAGAACCTTTGGGCCCCAGAGGACCACAACAGATGTTGTTTGGTTTCGGGAGCTGAGCAAGAGCCTAGCCCGCAGTGTAAACATTTCATCTGCTCAGCCTTGTGTTGCTGTTCTGCCTTTGAATGACTGTCTTCCTCTCTCAGTGTCTGTGTGTACTTCTTCATGCTTGGGCTGGTCAGGGAGTGCAGGGCGGGGCTGGGTGTGTGAGTTTCGGAGCCAGCCAGCCACTCTGCTGCTGCTGCCCCACAGTAGAGAAGACACAGGATAATAGACCAAGGCAGAAACCCAGTTCACTGACAACCAGGGGTCTAGGGTCTGTGAATTCTGCTCAGGGTTCATCGTGGGTGGAAGAAAACAGAGCCTAAGGCTCTCACTGTAAGACAGCATCAAAACTTCTGGAAAATCTCCAGCTAATTCTGATCAGTCCCTGGAGCAAAACTACAGCACTGGTGAGGCTTAAGTAATCTGGGGTGATGAGAGGGATTTTTTTTTTTTTTTGAGTTGTGTCCCATTCAAATTAGAAAATAAGTCAAAAGAAAAGAGCAGTCTTTACGGGTTAAAAGAGTAAACTGCAGTCAATTCACTTTAAATTGCAGATCTGAATGGGCAGGAAGAGGCACGTCCCCACTTGCTTCTTTTGGAAATAAGGAAAAGACTACATCTTGTGTATTTCATGGAATGCAAAACCTACCCTAGTAGCAAGCAACACCAAAATCAAAAAACCCCCAGGAATTTCAGCTGGGGCTTAGCTCAGTTGGTAGAGGGCTTACCTAGCATACACAAAGCCCTGGGCTCAATCCCCCCCAGCACTGTATAAAGTTGGCATGGTGGCACACACTGTAGTCCCAGCACTCAGGAGTCAGATGCAAGAGGGTCAGAAGTTCAAGGTCATATGGCTTCATGGCAAGTTGGAGGGTAGTCTGTGCTAAATAGTGAGAGTTTGTCTCAACAAACAAATAAACAAACACCTTCAAAACAAAAAGGCCCCAGGAATTTCAGGAAATACTATTTCTAGGGAGACGGGGAAATTGACATCTGTGTATAGGAGAGGCTTCTGTTCATGAAGAGGCAGATGGGGAACAGGTATTACCTTACAGATCCACCTGCAAGCTGCCCAATCCCATCCACCTGCAAGCTGCCCAATCCCGGTACACTGCAAGGTACTTTACAGCATTAAGTACCTTACTTTAGTACTTAATGGGAAAATGCTTGAGGGCAGGAATAACCATCACAGCGTGTAGGGACAGGTCTGCATGATTCTGGATAAGGTTGGGGGAGGACAAAGACCGTGTTTCTAACTTTGTGCTTCCTTTCATGGGAAGTCTGTTTTGAAGAGTTGTTCATTTCCACCTAGACCATCTTGCGGTCATTAACTACTGTGTACCACTTCTGACAATTTACTGGTGATAGGCACTTTCAGAAGGAGATTCATGTCACAGAAATCTCTCAACTCATAAATAAAATCTAAAGAGCACCGACGCTCTTGCAGAGGACCCGGGTTCGATCCCCAGCACCCACATGGTGGCTAAGAACCGTCTGTAACTCCAATTCCAGGAGAGCTCCAGTTCCAGGGGAATCCGAGACCCTCTTCTGACCTCCGCGGCATTGCACGACACGGGTGCACAGACCTGCATGCAGACAATACATTCATACACATACAAAAATAAATTAAAAAAAAAACTTTCTAATTTCTCATTTCTCCCACAACCAAAACAGATTAACATTCAAAAGACTATCCAGAGATCTACTGTGCACAGGGTATGCACTGGGACTGATGGAGAAAGGAGAAGACAAAGTACAGGATGAGATGCAGGAAGCCAGGTAGAGAGAAGCCGTTTTAAAGGCAGATTTGGAAATGCTAGGAACGAGTGGGGCTTTTCTAACAGAGCTATTTGCCTAAGAATGATGGTCAGTGCCCTTTCTGCTCAGAACTTCAGTAAATTATAATCACAGCTGAACCACCGAGATGCCAGTTTGCACTTAGATGCTGCCAGAAGGAGCAATTTTCCAAAGATGCACCACATGCTAATTCTCTGAAGATAATCCATTGAACAAACTAGTACCTCTGCTTTAGTGATTCACACGCTGAGGGGAGCTCACAAGCTGAATGGATGGGAGGCATCTTTACATCTGAGCATGGTGTTCTTAAACAGCAAGGGGTCACCCTCCAACATTGAGTAGAGAGCTTGTAGTCCCATGAATGAGGAACTCCTGCATTTGGTCATGATTCTTTGCCTCTCTACCAAGGACTTGTGTGAAGAAACAGTTCACATGAACATGCTAGTGGAATTCTGATTTAAGATACTGTATGAGGTTAAACTATTATATCTCATATCATATAAAATCTATTATTCTGTCACATCTCCTAAATACAAAGTACATATTTTTTAAGTACTTGCTGTCTATAGGTCAGCCAATAAATAAAAGTACAGTGGATAAATCTGTTAATTTATCATTTAAGGAATATGTGGCATAACTAACTTTTTTTGTGTGTATGTTTATGTTGCTGGGAATGGAACCTATAGCCTTGCTAAATTAAGTACTGTACTGCTGAGCCACATCTCCAGTTCTAATGCAAGTACTTAAAAATTTTAAACTTTAGTATTATTGTGTGAGTGTGCGTGTGTGTGTGTGTGTGTGTGTGTATGTATGCAAGATGTACATGTGTGAGGATGTGTGCCATGTGTGCATGTGAAGGTCAGAGGACAGCTTTGTGGAATCTGTTCTCTATTTCTACCTTTATGTGGGTTCCACGGATTGAACACTTGACTTGATATCTCTCCTCCTAAAACACTGTCAAGTGCCTGATGAAGTATTGTTGAGTGTAGACATGATGTCACACACCAGATCACTACAACTACCCATCTTGTATAACTCAAACTTTATTCCTAGGGAACATGATACCATCCTCCATTTCCCTCTGTCTCACACATCATTTTAATTTCTGTCTCTGAGTTTGACTGCTTCACAACCTCATGTGAGTGGAATTGTGCAGTATTGGTCCCTCTGTGTTGGGTTATCTCACCTAGGGTACTTACTGCCTTCAAGTTTTGTGAATGATGCCACACTTGGTAGGATTGTTTTACTTTTTAAGGCTGGGGAAGAGTCTATTTGTGTATCCACCATAGTTCCTATATTCATTCATCTGGTGGTGGACCTGTAGGTTTTCCCCAGGCCTGAACTGTTGTGAATAATATGGCAAAGGACATGAGTGGGCAGATACTACTTTGAAATCTTCATATAAACTCTTTTGGATATGTTCTCAGAAGCTAGATTGCCCAAACAATTGAAAGTTATATTTTCATTTCTTTTGAGGAACTTTCACACTCTTTTCTGCACTAATTTACATTCCAATTAACAGGTACCAGGACTCTGTTTTCTCCACAAACTTACTAGTGATTCCTTCATGATTTTGATCACAGCCATCCAACAAGTATAAGGTGATATCTCAGTGTGGTTTTGATTTACTTTTTTCTGATGTTGAATATCTTTTCATATACTTGTTGGTCATTTGTGTATCTTCTTCCTAGAATTGTCTATTCAGGGGCTGCTGAGATGGCACAGCAGGAAAAGGGGCTTGCTGCCAAGCCTGAAGATCTGTGAGTTCCCTGGAACCCACATGGTAGAACCACTTCCATAGGTTGTCTTCTGATCTCTACATGTAAACCATGACATATGTGTGCCACATCCCCCCTCCATACACGTACATACACAAAATAAAAATATTTTAAAAATCAATTTACTGCCTTTGCCAGTGCTCTAAACCACTGATCCATCTCTCTCCCCCCTTCCCATGCCCATATCATCTTCAAATCACCCCAATTCTGGCTACATAGTTACTTGGATCTGATTCTGATTAATGAGGACTGTGGAGGAGAAAACAGACCTTTTCTCTTAGACACTGGGTTGGTGAATGATGGTTAGTGATGTTGAGATATAGTCAGGGGCCACATTTTAACCTTTGGGGACTAAGATGGAACACTCCATGCATCTGGGTATGAAGCTTTGACCCAAGATCCCCTTTTCCGACTTCTCCTTCACCAACTTACTCTACTGTGAAATTTTCTAATCTTCTGACCAAATAAATGCAGAACATTTTATTTCATGTCTTCCTATCTGGCTGGGCTGTAACTAAGGCAACTAAGAAACCTTCTGTTTTATGTAGTCCAGGATAGCCTTGAACTCACCATGTAGTTGAAGTTGGCCTTGAACTCCTCCTCCTCCAAGTTCTGGGATTATAGGCTTTGTAGAGCCTCTTTAAGAGCAAGGCCCTTATTATAACTGGAAAACAATTACTAGAATGTG
The DNA here is from genome assembly GCA_009823505.1 of Rhizomys pruinosus. NCBI lineage: Eukaryota > Metazoa > Chordata > Mammalia > Rodentia > Spalacidae > Rhizomys > Rhizomys pruinosus. The sequence goes on from VZQC01004776.1 coordinate 1,770,499, forward strand.
AAGGAATTAAATGCAAAAGCATCCTCCACTGACTTGAGACTGTTATTTCATTGACTAACTGCTTTGTCCGCAATATTCATTGCATGGAATTTGACAACATTTGGGAAGTCGAAGGTGAAAAAAAAGGAAACAGCCAAGTCATGTTAGAGCAGGAACTGTCACTCGATGGCTTCATTGCTCACTTTCAGTGTGAGTGGATGTACAAGGCATACCTTTTTCAATGCCCCAGTAAGCAGAAGCAAAGAAAAACAAATAAGTGGCAACTCATTAATTAAATTCGTGAAAAATGAAGGCTGCATGACTGTGAGCTACTTTTTATAAAAGTCTCTTTAGATTACAGACTAATTTGACTAATTGAAGTTTAAACAAGAACCACTATTATCAACAAGAAAATCTTCATCTCACTACTATTGTAAGACACACTCAACATAGGGCTTACTTCTCACAACAAAGGTAAGACTATCTTCCTGTGAGTAAATAGTCATACCCTCAACAACTGGATTTCTCTTACTAGGAAATATGTTTTACATTATGGTATTTAGTAATATGTTAATTAGGTGTTGCTTGTGTAGATCAACAATGTCTAAAGCAGAACAAGATTAAGACTGTTAGAAGTGGTTGAGCAATTGAGTAGCACATCTCCAAACCTTTGGCTGATGCAAAAACTGAAAGCTGATCAAGCACTGGCTACACCTCTGCAATCACTTCCTGATGGCAAGAAGATGGCCTTGACTGGTATCACCAGTAATCAACTTGACTCACAATTAATTTTGTTTTTTTGAGACAGGGTCTTCCTGTAGCCCCAGCTTTCCTGGAACTCATTATGTAGACCAGGCTTGGCCTCAATCAACCAAAGGTCTGCCTGCTTCTGACTACCATGTGTTGGGATTAAAGATGTGCACCAGCTACCACACCTTGCTAGCTTGTGATTAACTTAAACATAGGTCAAGTGCTATTCTACCTGATTTTAATCATTCAAACAAATAAATGATAAGAAATTTTATTTTCTTTTAAAATTAAACAAAATAGAAATGTCAGTTCTTGCTACTAACATTGCTTATAGGAAGCACCCCCGTATGGAGTGTCACCATAAATGGCCTCAGAGAGGCCCCTGAATGTTATCTTGAAAAATGTTTACCCCACAAAAGATTGCTCCATGTGAAATGTATTCAAACAGCAGCGATGAAGATAATGATTTTAGGCCTTTAACTCTCGAGGTTAACTACTTCCTGGATGGAAAATCTGTCAATTTCCGGATTCTGTGTATGACTCTATTTTACTTATGCAAAGGAGTTCCATAGAAATTTCAGTTGGATAACTGAATATGAGGTTTAAATGAATCTGTGCACCCACACTTGGAGACATGCTCCAGGGACTCTCTTCCAGGCCCTTTCCTAGACACAGGTCTCTGACCTTTGAAACAGGTGAAGTTTCTGTTTTACAGTGGAATGCTCTAAGTATTCAATGGAATCTGCAAAAGAGCTTGTCAACACACACTTATAGGAACCCATTTTAAGGTTAACACAGGTTTCACAGTAAGAACCATTTTAGGAAAGTTGTGCTCAGAAGACATATCCAGGCCTTTTTAGTGGCTTATTCTGTTGACAGTATGCATTCATCTTCCCTAATATCTGGACATAAATTTGTAAGAGATTGAAACAAATGGCCAATTCAACAAGTACTTATTGAATGACCATAATGGGGGAAGGTAGATGTCAGGAGCTGGGGACGCAGAGGGGAAGAAAGTCCCTGTGCAATGAGCGGAAAGCACAGGGTAGAAGGTGAGTGTTATAAGGCAGTACTGTTAGGTCTGGGCTTCCCAGAATCCTAAGGGACACAGACACCCATTTCCTTCAGAGGCTGTCAATCTTCTGACCACATCTTCTGACCATTTCCTCTGTACCTGAGGCCCCGCCCCCTGACTGTAAGACTGTAAGTGGGTGGGCCCTAGGCACCATCTCTCTCTCTCTCTCTTTCTCTCTCTCTCTCTCTCTCTCTCTCTCTCTCTCTCTCTCTCTCTCTCTCCCTTCCATGCTGTCCCGTTCCTCCAGGAGTCTGCAGGCAGCCCTTGCAGGTGGCCCTTGCTGGTAATTCCACATGGAAGTAAAGCCTCATGTGCCTTTTTATCTGGGGGCTGGGGATACACGGCCCTTTTTATAACCTAACATTATGGTGCCATGTCCCTTGGGATTCTGGAAGCCCAGACCTAACAAGTACTACAAACAGATGGCTATGATTCTCAGCAAACGAAGGGACAAAATGAAGCTAGGATGTGGGCGGACTCCTGAGGTGCGCAGGTATGCCTCCCTGAGGGCACATGCCTGAGAGGCCAGAATGATAAACCAGAGACAAAGGGTGGAAGACGGGTTTTCCACACAGAAGGCTCGAGAGTGGGTGTGCTGGTAATCTGAGACTAAAAAGCTTTTAAGGAGGAATGCTTCTTGCATGTAAGCTTATGGGGGGGGGTTAGCATCTATTCGCTATTATGAGATTATTCTGAGTCGTTAATGACAATTATTATTTACTCCTCCTTGGTGAGTGCTAAGTACTATATAATGCACTTAAAACACATACTCTTAAGAAATACACACCACAAAATATGTCCTTAGACTTTAGGGAACATTTCAGTTTCTCTGAAAAAGGATTGAGAACAAATACGTAGAACAGAAAGGAAGCTGAGGTACAGGCTTGGAACCCGGAGCTTTGGAACAAAGTATTCCTGTAACAGCTCGCTCAGGGAACAGAATTCCAGGCATTTAGGGGACAGGTGGTGGGTGAACTCTGGTTGTGGGGTTGGGGAGTAGAGGCAGCATGGATGAGGGTCCTCGGGCACTTCCAAGGAGATATCAGACTGTTTATTGTTTCGAACGAAAGCAGGATATATTAAAGAGAACGAGACCCTGAGTGGTCCTTAGTGTGAGGTAGGACCAGTTGCAGGAATTCTGAGGAGAGACTGTAAAGGCTTTGCTTGATAGTGCCCATGCAAGTAGGGAAAGAGGCCCAGGTAAGAGTGCTGGGAGGAAACACAGAGTAGGTGGTGTGGGGTGAAGGCTAGGAGTTTTGCATTGGAAAACTTGAATTTGAAGTGTCAGCAAGAGAACGGCATTGTATAAGTAGCTAACTGTGGTTCTGATTCCTTCTCAGACTCATTTCATTGACCCAACAGAAGCCCTTGCTTAAGATTTAATTAATCAGGGCTCCCACATAGACTGGACAGTATAATTCGTATTTTCTTCCAAATGCTCTTGAAGGACAGAGGGCTAATCAAGCTGCGCTAGGAAAGAAGAGTAAGTGTCTGGAGTGTCTCCATGTTAAATGCTGTCTGTAGATCCCAGGACAGGTATCTTCTGTCTTTGTTATTTTCCACATCTGTACTAGTCAGGTGCATATCAGGACACATCTGGATTCCTAGACTGCTGCAGCACCTCCCTTGTCTTGGTCCTTGATCATTAGCTCCTGCTCACCCTCCCTGCTACATCACATTGTAGGTAATCCACACTCTGGTTGACCCTAATAGAAATTCAATCAATTATTCATGCCTCTCGACAGCAGGCAGAGGCTGTTGACTGGGAGAACTCACAGAGGAGTTTTTGCTCTGGTTTTTGTTTCTGTCTTTAAAAACTAAAAGAAAGGTAAGAAAACGTTTTTAGAATAAAAGATCCACTTTTAAAGTTATAAAAGCTGGACTTTGCTGAGCGTGGTGGTGCACATCTTTAATCCCAGTATTTGGGAGGCAGAGGCAGGTGGATCTCTGTGAATTCAAGCAGAACCTGGTCTACATAGCAAGTTCCAGGCCAGATAGGGCTATAGGGAGACCGTGTCTCAAAAGACCAAAAAAAAAAAAAAATCTTGTGTTATCACTGAAGCTCTGATTCCTTAGCCTTCCTCAGAGCACAGCCAGTCCACTAGGGATACTGATTTAGGATTAGATCATGGAACATTCATTCATGAGGCAGGCTGGAGTCTGGCTTTAGAATGCAAGTGAATGTTCTTAGTCTATCACCTGGATATGTACACACTTAGTCACACTTTCACAAATTGTCAGGCTCCTACCAAGACTCAGATGCTGGAGGTCAGTCTAAGAGTGCCCTCAAGATGCTGTTCCGGGTCACTGACCACTAAACGACAGCTGGTGGTGAGGGCTGCTTGTTGGATGAGGGCCCAGAGGGTGCTGAGCTGCTGAGGAAGCAGATACAAATACCTGGTTCCCTTCTCCCTCCCTCCCTCCCTCCCTCCCTCCCTCCCTCCCTCCCTCCGTCTTCTCCCCCCTCCCTCCCTCCCTCTCTCTCTCCTTCCCTTCCTTCCTTCCTTCCTTCCTTCCTTCCTTCCTTCCTTCCTTCCTTCCTTCCTTCTTCCTTCTCTCCTTCCTATTTCCTCTTTATTTATTTTTCCTCTCAAGGATGTGCTAGCTGACTTGAAGTTTTGGATAATTATCTGGTGTAAATTTTGGAAACCCATTAAAATATTCAGAAACCTAATAAAAATTCTGCTAATTCAAAATTTATTATCATTTTGACAGACCCAAGCTGGGTTGGCTTACTTTTGCTTAGTAAACGCATTCTTAATAGTGTAAAATTAATAATGCAAAGCAGATTGCAGAGGGAATGTTTAAAATACCTAAAGGACAAATTGTTTTCAGCACCGACAGGCCCTGAGGGGGTGCTGTTTACACAGAAACAAATGGCATGCTGCTTATAAACCATAGAATCTATTAATGAAAGCAGATCTCCCCTACTAGGCAACACCAAGTTGGCTTAATTTGAGTTCTTTTATGGTTTTTGTTTTTGTTTTGTTTTGATTTTTTGAGACAGGGTCTCATTATGTTGCTCAGGCTAGCCTTGAACTCATGATCCTTCTGCCTCAGTCTCCTAAGAGCTGGTAATACAGATGTCTGCCACTCTAAGAAATGCCTCTGAGGGGGCTGCAGAGATGGCTCAGCAGTTAAGAGCACTGGCTGCTCTTGCAAAGGACTCAGGTTCGATTCTTAGCACCCATATGGCAGCTAACAACTGTCTGTAACTCCAGTTCCAGGAGTCTAATGGCCTCTTCTGACCTCTGTAGGCGTTGCATGACACGGGTGCACTTACCTACATGCAGGCATTCCACTACGCCCATGTACATAGAATAAAAATAATACATGAAATGTTAAAAAAGAGAAATGCGTCTGTGGTCTCAAGAAAATAACCATACAATCCAAAGTATTTTGGCAAGGCAAAAAGTTTACTTCTGTATAAGGGTGCAGAGCTGCTCTAAATCCAGCAAGCGAGCACACCCAGAGTCCTGCTGGGTTTTTATTCCTAAGTCTAAGGGGCCCTTTGCCTCACTCTGAGTGGTTAGAGCTCAGCCTCATATTCTTACTCTGTCGGCTAATTCAAAATGATGTAGCTGATAAGCAAAATGGAGTTTTTGAGAGCAGGATGCAGTCTTGAGCACAATCATTAATCTTGGAAAAAAATCTGACTGGGGGAGGAGTTTTGCCAGGTGGTATTTTTACAGATTACTTTAAAGATGGAAATTTCTTGGTCTCATTTAACCCTTTGAGAGAAAAAAACAGTCCATTTCATTTACGTGTTCCACAGCTATCATGCCCAGCTACAAGAAAAGAAAGACACCACCACCATCAAACCCAAATTCCTACAATCCATAGTATTCCATTGTAATTGAAGATTATGTGGAATAGAAAAAAAAACAACCCATGCTTTTGCAATGAAAATAATCTGAGTTTATGTCATGGCCTTTTCATTAGCTGTCCTTGTGGCTTTGGCGTAGAGGAGCAGCTTAATCTCTGTGAACTTTAGTTTTCCCAACAGTCAAGTAAGAGTTATATTCTGACCTTTGTGAGTAATTGTGCTCAGGTAGCCAGAACCATCTCTAGCATATTACAAGGATTCAATCGTGTTTCTACCCAAGTAGTCGTTGAGTTGCAGAAGTAGAAATATAATCTACAAAATACAAGCTCACAGACTACAGGAACAGTAAGGAAAACAGCTTTGGATGACTGAGGAAATTATAACTAAATCCTTTTTACATAAATGGGAAGACTGTGGAAATTCCCATCTTTTATAACTTCAGCATTAAATCCCAAGACTTATTATTTACAAAAAAGTTTTTCCATAACAATAAGATTTTAGGGGCTGAGGACTGGAGCTCAGTGGTAGAGCACTTGCTTAGCATGGACTGGGTTTAATGCCTAGCAAAGCATACCAAAACAAAATCCCAGAATCTTAAAAATCATAGCATCTTTTAAGTTTTGAAATGTATTTGAAAATGCTCTTGTACTTTCAATTTTTGCAACAATTCCAAATCTTATGCCTCAAGCTTCATATATAAATAAGAAACATAGAAAAAGTTAACTAAAGAAAAAAAGTTAACTGTGTAGTTAATGGTCACTTTGTCACAGTAAACAATACCAGAAAGTTCACAACATTCATTTCTCTTTACTTGACCATTTAACTTTCATTTATACCTGAAGATTACATATTTGGTTGACTTATTAAATTAAATTTTTTTTTTTTTTTTGTCTTTCCGAGACAAGGTCTCCCTGTAACCCCAGCTGTCCTGGAACTCACTCTGTAGACCAGGCTGGCCTTGAACTCACAAAGATCTGCCTACCTCTGCCTCCTGAGTGCTAGGATTAAAGGCTTGTGCCACCACGCCTGGGTAAATTAAATTTTTAAGTGATGGCTAATCCTGGTTGTTAATTTGACTCACATGGGAAGAGGAAATCTCAACAGAGAAATTTTCTCCATCCAGTGGTTCTGTGGGCCCGACTGTGAAGCGTTTCCTTGACTGTTAATTGAGGCAGGAGGGCCTAGCTTACTGTAGGTGGCACCGTCTACAGGCAGGTGGGCCTGGGATATGTAATGGTGGCTAAATGTGAGCCTGAGAACAAGCCAGTAAGTGGCGTTCCTCCATGGCTTCTGCCTCTGTGTTCCTGCCCCGTTTCCCTTGGCGATGGACTTTAACCTGTAAACTGAAATAAACCCTTCTTCAAGTTGCTTAGGGTTGTGATGTTTATCAAAGCAACAGAACACTAACTAGAACAGGTGACTTGTGTTTATAGTTGTAGAAATTAGAAATGGAGTTCATAAGTTCCTTTGAACTTCTAATTTCTTCTGGTGTTTCTCAATGAAATCAAGTTTCAACTAAACACTGTAACTTGGCAACAGCTCTAACAAGTAGAGTTATTGGTTGCAGGAGACATTCACAAATCCCAGGAAGTCACTTTAATCAGCAGTCAGTAAACTTCCAATGCAGCACTTGTTTTTATAAGATCTTTGATCTTTTGTGAATTAGCCATTTTCACAGGAGGGGAGTCTGCAAATTGAGATTACCCTTTTGCAGGAGATATCAAGTCCAGGCCTGATCTGGCTGGGTGAGGTACGCGCACAGAAGATCACCAGCAAGGGTGCTTGTCAGCGAGGGACACCACCCAAACCAGGGTGGGACCCTCATTATACCGTTCTGCACAAAGCTACTCTTGGATCTAAGCAGCCAGGTCTTGATGAGTTAGCTTTCAATTGCTCATTTGGGCAGGTGCTGCCTCTGGTGAGCTTTCCTCTTTCAGGATGCCTCTGGGGAATGGAGGTGTAATTACCTTTGAAAGGCTGTCATGGGAAAGAAAGAAGCAAAAAGCAGTCTTGGCTTTAAATTGCATGGATATGATCAAATTCTTATTTTTATCAAAATTACATTATATCAAATGACATAATGGCTCTGAGATTATAAATACACAGAAAAATCATAATTTGCAAATTTGATCTTTTGATTTGTTTCCCCAGGGGACATTTGCAAATGTGTAGGAGCTCAACATTTATAAATGGACTTTTTTTTTCCAGAGGAGACAAACACTTAGACTGAGAAACAAGGAAGGTCACTTGCCTCATAATAGACCTTAGCTATTCCAAGAACAAATTAATGAACAATTAAGAGCAAAGAATTTTTCTGAGTCTTTCTAGGTTTTGTGATGGATTTGCTTTGTGCATTCTTCTGTACTAGACATTTCAGCTAGTGACATACTTATTTGTAAATAGCTACCATACACTCAGCATTTGCAACATGCTTTATGACAGAAGTAACACACAGCTGTTGATTTGGATCTTACATATAAATCCAAAAATGAAGCAGGAAAAATGACAAATATGGATAATATACTATCACAAAATAATTGCATAGAGTTCACAAAATTATATTCATCTACTAGCTTCCGTTATCTGAGAATGATTTAAAAAATTAAACAACATAAAAAAATCTAAATTCACCACCATTAATAAAACCCAACAGGAACTACACATGTGCACACACAAAAAAAGCAAAAACAAATAAGTGGGATTATGACAACATTAAAACAGAATAAAGAGACAGCCTATAGGTTGGGAGAAATATTTGCAAACCACATATCAGGTAAGAGATGAATACCTAAAATCTATGAAGAACTCAAACAACTCTATAGAAAGAAGCAATCCAGTTAAAAAATGTGTGGTCTGGGGCTGGAGAGATGGCTCAGCAGTTAAGAGCACTGACTGCTTGCTGGGTTTAATTCCCAGCACCCACATGGTGTCTAAGAACCATCTTAGGCCAGGCGGTGGTGCATGCCTCTAATCCTAACACTCAGGAAGCAGAGGCAGGCAGATCTCTGTGAATTCAAGGCCAGCCTGGTCTACATATTAAGCTCTAGGCCAGCTGGGACTAAAAAGAGACGCTGTCTCAAAAAAATAGACCCCCCCAAAAAAACCCAAAAAAGAAATGTGGGGTCCCAAATAAACATTTCTAAGAAAACGGTAAACAAATAGCAAGAAGATGCCTGAAGATGCCTAAGTGGTTCCCATCACTAACCATTAGGAGAGTGCAAAAGAAAACCACAAGATGTCACTTCCTGATGTTAGGATGGCTAGTGTAAAAGAGACACGGTGTGGAGAAAAGGAAGTCCCTGTGCACTGTTCGCAAGAATATCACTCAGTACAACTATGATAAGAACAGTAAGCATAGTTCTCAAAAGACCAAACAGTAGTTTTTTTTTTAAAGCAGTGTTTCTGGCCCAGATTATTCTTACATTTTCGTTTTTTTAATTTTTAATTATTTATTATTTTTTTTTATGTGTATGAGTGTGCTTTCTGCATGTAGGTTGGTGCACCGTGTCGTGCAATGCCTCGGAAGTCAGAAGAGGGTGTCGGATTCCTCTGGAACTGGAGTTAAAGATGGTTCTTAGCTGACATGTGGGTGCTGGGAATCGAACCTGGGTCCTCTGTTGAGCCATCTCTCCAGCTTCGTATTCTTACACTTTCTATCTAGCTGAGGATGACCTTGAATGTCTAAGTCTTTTGCTTCCATCTTCTGAGTACTGGGATTATAGGTATTTGGTATCATGTGTGGTTTCGTTGTGATGCTGGGGATTGAACCTAGGGCTCTGTGCATGTAATGCAAGCATTCTACTAACTTATAGCCCTAGCGTTCAAAAGAAAATTAGACTTCTCTGTGGCCCAGTCTCACTTGTGGGTGGCATTTACTCAGAATATCTAAAACCTGTATGCTTGGATGCACACCATATTTCGTCCAACACTGTTCACAACAGCCAAGTTATGGAACCAGTGTCAGTATACAATAAGGAATGAATGCTTCGAGAAACTCTGGTACCTATACACACAATAGAAAAATATCCAGCTTCAGAGAAGGAAGTAATTCTGTCATCTGTGACAGCATGACTAGGACTGAAAAACATTGTCCTAAGTGAAGAAAGCCAAATACCAAAGGACAAATAGAGCACAGTCCCAGCCACACAGGGTATGATCTCCAAGGGTTCATGGAGCCAACTGGCTGTCGGAGCAGTCACCACAGCCTCTGTGTAGTCCTCTCTATGATGGGGGCAAATGAGATGAAAAACTCCATTCTTTTTTTTTTTTATTTTTTTTTATTTTTGTATGTGTATGAATGTATTGTTTGCATGCAGGTCTGTGCACCCGTGTCGTGCAATGCCGCGGAGGTCAGAAGAGGGTCTCAGATTCCCCTGGAACTGGAGTTCTCCTGGAATTGGAGTTACAGACGGTTCTCAGCCGCCATGTGGGTGCTGGGGATCGAACCCGGGTCCTCTGCAAGAGCGTCGGTGCTCTTAACCGCTAGGCTATCTCTCCAGCCCCGAAAAACTCCATTCTTAAACTAAGAGTCATTTACATGAAGCAAGGGCACAGAGTCCAGAGAACCCAGTTCCCCCTGGAGAATTGCATTTATTCAGTGAAAGTTACCAGGGACAGGAGCAACTCACACCGAGTAAGGCAACTGTTCTGAGGAGAGAAAGCAACAGGAGAAAAGCTGGACTCGGGGTGGCCCCACGCTGTGTGCTCACAGCAGATTCCACTAGATATTTATAGACATCTACCTTGAGACCACACATAATACCCACCTCATTTCAAAATCATTTTTGATGTGTTTCTTTTTTTTTTTATTAGAGGGGCATGACTATAGTGTTATATTATAGAGAAAAGCCAATTTGTGCTGGCAATTTAGCTCTGCAAAGTGGGAAAGCTGTTTAGTTTCAATGCTTAGAATTAGCGAAAATACAGTTATGTACAGTTATTTAACAAACTTCAGTGGAAAGTAGCTTAATGGCACATTAGAGAGGTAAAGGTACTCCCTGCTCTGAACATATTTTTTTCATTGCAAAAGCACACTTTAAAAAAGCTAAAGTTAAAAACTTGCTGTTTTTAATGGCTATGGTTTCCTTTTAAGATATATGTCAGCCAGGTGTGGTGGTACATGCCTTTGATCCGAGGCCTTGGGAGGCAGAGGCAGGCAGATCTCTGTGAGTTCAAAGCCAGCCTGGTCTACATAGTGAGTTCCAGGACATCTGGGGCTACAGGGAGACCTTGTTTTCAAAAAGACCCAAAAAAGGTCAAAATTTACAAGTGTCATACAGTATGATTGGACCAAAGCCATTTAATTAGGCTAATCTTGTTAAAAGATTTCTTTACCGTTATCATTTTTTTGAAATGATATGAACTAGATACCCTATGATAATTGTGGATTAATGTGTCACCTTCGGCCAGGTCACAGATAGCAAGCATGCTATTTATGACTTAAACACTCAGGAGGTATTTTTTGGACATGGCCACTTGGAAATTAAAGATGTAGATTTCATCATTATATTTCCATCTGATAGTGCTAGTCTACATTCCTAGACGGTTCATTTCAGCAGTCTGGAGATCTGAAATACAGGAGAGACTGGAAACCTGAAATGCTATGGTTTGTGCCAATTCTGATGAAAAAGTTTACGACAGTACATGCAGTATTGAGTTGCTGGAGTGCAATGGGGCATAGAGAAATGAGTGGCATAAGCTTTTCCTACAAAAGTTTAGCTTGAAAATAGCGAAAAACTTCTGGAGGGGTTAAAGCAGGATCCTGTCAAGTATATTATACACCTGAGGAGGCCTCAGTGCTGAATGGGTTTAGTCTCAAATCTATTCATCCCGGTGTTAGAGATTATAATATGTTTTAGCAAATAATACAAGGTTCTGGTTGCTTTTACTGTCCCTGGCACAAGGGTCATGCAAGGGAACCATTGAGAGGCACATGTGTAGAGGGGTGGAGTGCATTGGAGTTGAGAGGTGTTGGTAGGGTCCTCAAGGAAGGCCTGCTTACATCCAGACTGAGCACAGTCCCTTGCTTATAGTGGACACAAAATATACTTTGATTGGACTGAGAGATTACTTGAGTTAGATGACCTCTTTTTCAATTTTGCTCATTTTATCTGGGTTGTTGCATAGTTTCTTTGCTTGTTTGTTTGTTTTGATACAGTAGCCCTAGCTAGCTTTGAACTTACAGAGATCCACCTGCCTCTGCCTCCCAAGTGCTGGGATTAAAAGCATGCGCCACCACATCTGGCTATTGCACTAAGTTATCTATCTATCTATCTATCTATCTATCTATCTATCTATCTATCTATCATCTATCATCTATTTATTTTAATTTTATTTATTTATTTATTTATTTATTTATTTATTTATTTATTTGTCTTTTTTTGAGACAGGGTAGTCCCAGCTGGCCTGCAGCTCACTATGTAGACCAGGCTGGCCTGGAACTCACAGAGATCCACCTGCCTCTGTCTCCCGAGTGCTGGGATTAAAGGCATGTGCTACCACATCCAGTTTAAAAATGGCTCTTAGCCACCATGTGGATGCTGGGAATCATACCCAGGTCCTCTGCAAGAGCAGTCGGTGCTCTTAAGCACTAAGCCATCTCTCCAGCCCCTGCACTAAGTTTTAATGTTTACCTTAGAAGCTAACCCTGCTGGCAATAGGTGGCTATGCTGGATAGCTTTAGTGTCAACTTGACACACCTGGGTTGAGGGAGCCTCAATTGGGGAATTAGCTCCATTGGATTGGCCTGTGGCCACATCTGTGGAGTATTGTCTTGTCAGGCAATGTGGGAGGGCCCAGCCCACAATGAGTAGTGCCACCCTGGGCAGGTTGTTGTGTACCCTGTAAGAAGGCAGGTTGGGCATGAGCCAGGGGAGCAAGCCAGTGAACAGCATTCCTCCATGGCCTGTGCTTCAGCTCCTGCCTCCAGGTTCCTGCCCTGAGTTCCTGCCTTGGGCTCCCTAAGTAATGAACTGTGACCCAGGAGATGTAACCTGAATAAACCCTTTCCTCCCCAAGTTGGTGTTGGTCAGTGTTGGTCAGTGTTATGTCACAGCAATGGAAGACAAACTAGGACAGTGGCCATGCCCTCTCCTGCCACAGGGCTTTTGTGTATGTGCTAGTCTCTGCATGAAATGCTTTTACTCATTCTACTTCCTCCTAATTTTTCTCCAATGTCAATTTAACAATCAAGTGTTGGGGAAACCTATTCTGATAACTGGGGGCTGATCTCCTTCCACTACCCTGGAGGGATGGAAAACATCCATCACAGTTACCCTTAGTCATTCTTGGATTAAAGTTGGTCTTGCTATCTATACTGCAACTGGAGAGGACAGGGGTTCTTCATGCTTCCTGCTCACCTGAGATTTATCTTTGTATCTTTAGCAGTGTCTGTCACTCAATAAGCCCTTGACAAACATCTGTTAAGTGAAAGGATGAGTTCTTACTCTTCAAAGCACAGTGGAATCTAAAAGTACTGGGTCACCATGGAGGGCCACAACATAAAAATCCAAGTGTTAGATAGTTTCTTACCATTTCAAAAATATAACTGATTCTTGCATCTTCTCTCAGGTATCTTTTCTCAGCATGTGTGCAAGAACATGTGGTTTTACACACTATGATTTTATTTTGCCTGCTTACAAAAAATAAATACATATTTTTGCAAAATACCAAGATCCAATTTAGGGAATGCCATAATAGTATTCTTTATTAGGACTGATTAATCCAGGAAACAATTAGATGTCTTAAACAAATAAGTAAATGAATAGTCATAAATAAGTATCTCATAGGGATAGAACAAAATAGCCTAAATGTTTCTAATTAAATTGGGAGGAAATGTCTTAGACTTGCAGATGAGCTGTCATTTTTTTTTGTTTATACTAGCAAGAAGAATAATATTATCACCAGTTGGAGGGTTAGACAAGAAAGTTGAATCTTGCAGTGATATCTATGTGTTTTCATGGAAAATATCACTTAGAAATTTTTTAAAAGTAGATTGTAGGAAAGAAAAAACAGCTAGAAAATTCTCCAAGTCGTGCTGATGTGAGGATATAGAGAAGGGTTTATTACATTCCTTTTATTAAAAAGATGTATATGGCATACTTTGGGAGAGGGAATATAAGTCCCAGACAACTACAGGAATATGTTTACTATTGCTGGGTGTATTAGTCANTCAATTATTCATGCCTCTCGACAGCAGGCAGAGGCTGTTGACTGGGAGAACTCACAGAGGAGTTTTTGCTCTGGTTTTTGTTTCTGTTCTTTAAAAACTAAAGAAAGGTAAGAAAACGTTTTTAGAATAAAAGATCCACTTTTAAAGTTATAAAAGCTGGACTTTGCTGAGCGTGGTGGTGCACATCTTTACTCCCAGTATTTGGGAGGCAGAGCAGGCAGGTGATCTCAGTGTGAATTCAAGCAGAACCTGGTCTACATAGCAAAGTTCAGGCCAGATAGGCTCTAGGAGGACGTGTCTCACAAGGACCCAACAAAAAAAAAAAAATATGTGTTAGGTCAGCTGACGCTCTGATTCCTTAGCCTTCCTCAGAGCACAGCCAGTCCACTAGGGATACTGATTTAGGATTAGATCATGGAACATTCATTCATGAGGCAGGCTGGAGTCTGGCTTTAGAATGCAAGTGAATGTTCTTAGTCTATCACCTGGATATGTACACACTTAGTCACACTTTCACAAATTGTCAGGCTCCTACCAAGACTCAGATGCTGGAGGTCAGTCTAAGAGTGCCCTCAAGATGCTGTTCCGGGTCACTGACCACTAAACGACAGCTGGTGGTGAGGGCTGCTTGTTGGATGAGGGCCCAGAGGGTGCTGAGCTGCTGAGGGAAGGCAGAGAAAAAAAAAAAAAAAAAAAAAAAAAAAAAAAGAAAGGAAGAAAAGAAACAATGCCAAGGACCTCCAGGCCTCCCGCCGAAAGGACGCAAACACTAATAAACGAAATAGGAGCGAGCGACGTCACTGCTTCACTTCCTTCCTTCCTTCCTTCCTTCCTTCCTTTCCGTTCCTTCCTTCCTTCGTCGTCTAGACTCATATTTCCTCTTTATTTATTTTTCCTCTCAAGGATGTGCTAGCTGACTTGAAGTTTTGGATAATTATCTGGTGTAAATTTTGGAAACCCATTAAAATATTCAGAAACCTAATAAAAATTCTGCTAATTCAAAATTTATTATCATTTTGACAGACCCAAGCTGGGTTGGCTTACTTTTGCTTAGTAAACGCATTCTTAATAGTGTAAAATTAATAATGCAAAGCAGATTGCAGAGGGAATGTTTAAAATACCTAAAGGACAAATTGTTTTCAGCACCGACAGGCCCTGAGGGGGTGCTGTTTACACAGAAACAAATGGCATGCTGCTTATAAACCATAGAATCTATTAATGAAAGCAGATCTCCCCTACTAGGCAACACCAAGTTGGCTTAATTTGAGTTCTTTTATGGTTTTTGTTTTTGTTTTGTTTTGTTTTTTGAGGACAGGTATCATTATGTAGTTCAGGCTAGCCTTGAAATCATGATCTTCTGCCTCCGTCTCCTAAGCACTGGAATCCAGAGTCTGCCACTCTAGATAGAAAAAATGTCTGCGGGGCTGCAGAGATGGGCTCTCAGCAGTTAAGACCATAGGCTGCTCTTGCACAGGGATCAGGTTCGATTCGTAGCACCCATAATGCAGCTAACAACTGTCTGTACCTCCGGTTCCAGGAGTCTATATGGGCTCTTCTGACTTCTGTAGGCGTTGCATGACACGGGTTTTGCACTTTACCTACATGCAGGCATTCCACTACGCCCATGTACATAGAATAAAAAATAATACATAAATGTTAAAAAAAAGAGAAAAGCGTCTGTGGTCTAAAGAAAATTTAACATACAATCCAAAGTTTTTGGCAAGGCAAAAAGTTTACTTCTGTATAAGGGTGCAGAGCTGCTCTAAATCCAGCAAGCGAGCACACCCAGAGTCCTGCTGGGTTTTTATTCCTAAGTCTAAGGGGCCCTGTGCCTCACTCTGAGTGGTCAGAGCTCAGCCTCATATTCTTACTCTGTCGGCTAATTCAAAATGATGTAGCTGATAAGCAAAATGGAGTTTTTGAGAGCAGGATGCAGTCTTGAGCACAATCATTAATCTTGGAAAAAAAATATGGATGGGGGAGGGGAGGAGTTTTGCCATGTGGTTTATGTTACAGATGACGTTTAAGAGGGAATATTTTCTTGGGCTCATTTAACCCTTTGAGAGAAAAAAACAGTCCATTTCATTTACGTGTTCCACAGCTATCATGCCCAGCTACAAGAAAAGAAAGACACCACCACCATCAAACCCAAATTCCTACAATCCATAGTATTCCATTGTAATTGAAGATTATGTTTTTTTTTTTTTTTTTCTGTACATTAGAAAAAAACAAAAAAGAAAAAAAAAAAAACCCATGCTTTTGCAATGAAAATAATCTGAGTTTATGTCATGGCCTTTTCATTAGCTGTCCTTGTGGCTTTGGCGTAGAGGAGCAGCTTAATCTCTGTGAACTTTAGTTTTCCCAACAGTCAAGTAAGAGTTATATTCTGACCTTTGTGAGTAATTGTGCTCAGGTAGCCAGAACCATCTCTAGCATATTACAAGGATTCAATCGTGTTTCTACCCAAGTAGTCGTTGAGTTGCAGAAGTAGAAATATAAACCAAAAATGCAAAGCTCACAGACTACAGGAAACCGTTAAGGAAAACAGCTTTGGATGACTGAGGAAATTATAACTAAATCCTTTTTACATAAATGGGAAGACTGTGGAAATTCCCATCTTTTATAACTTCAGCATTAAATCCCAAGACTTATTATTTACAAAAAATTTTTCCATCAACAATAAGATTTAGGGGCTGAGACCTGGAGCTCAGTGGCTAGAGCACTTGTTAGCATGGCACTGGGTTTACATGCCTAGCAAAGCATACCAAAACAAAATCCCAGAATCTTAAAAATCATAGCATCTTTTAAGTTTTGAAATGTATTTGAAAATGCTCTTGTACTTTCAATTTTTGCAACAATTCCAAATCTTATGCCTCAAGCTTCATATATAAATAAGAAACATAGAAAAAGTTAACTAAAGAAAAAAAGTTAACTGTGTAGTTAATGGTCACTTTGTCACAGTAAACAATACCAGAAAGTTCACAACATTCATTCTTTTTAACTTGGACCATTTAACTTTCATTTTACCTGAAGATACATGCATTTGTGACTATTACATTAAAAATTATTTTTTTTTTTTTTTGTCTTTCCGAGGACAAGGTCTACCTGTAACCCCAAGCTGTCCTCGGATACTCACTCTGTAGACCAGGCTGGCCTGACACTCACAATAGATCTGCCTACCTCTGCCTCCTGAGTCTCGGATTAAAGGCTTGTGCCACCACGCCTGCGTAAATTAAATTTTTAGTGATGGCTAATCTGGTTTTGTTAATTTGGACTCACATGGGAAGAGGAAATCTCAACAGAGAAATTTTCTCCATCCAGTGGTTCTGTGGGCCCGACTGTGAAGCGTTTCCTTGACTGTTAATTGAGGAAAGGAGTGCCTAGCTTTACTGTAGGTGGCACCGTCCTACAGGCAGGTGGGCCTGGGATATGTAATGGTGGCTAAATGTGAGCCTGAGAACAAGCCAGTAAGTGAGCAGCTTTCCTCCATGGCTTCTGCCTCTGTGTTCCTGCCCCGTTTCCCTTGGCGATGGACTTTAACCTGTAAACTGAAATAAAACTCTTCTTCACAATTGCTTAGGGTGTGTTGTTTTATCAAAGCAACAGAACACTAACTAGAACAGGTGACTTGTGTTTATAGTTGTAGAAATTAGAAATGGAGTTCATAAGTTCCTTTGAACTTCTAATTTCTTCTGGTGTTTATCAATGAAATCAAGTTTCAACTAAACACTGTAACTTGGCAACAGCTCTAACAAGTAGAGTTATTGGTTGCAGGAGACATTCACAAATCCCAGGAAGTCACTTTAATCAGCAGTCAGTAAACTTCCAATGCAGCACTTGTTTTTACAAGATCCGTGATCTTTTGTGAATTAGCCATTTTCACAGGAGGGGAGTCTGCAAATTGAGATTACCCTTTTGCAGGAGATATCAAGTCCAGGCCTGATCTGGCTGGGTGAGGTACGCGCACAGAAGATCACCAGCAAGGGTGCTTGTCAGCGAGGGACACCACCCAAACCAGGGTGGGACCCTCATTATACCGTTCTGCACAAAGCTACTCTTGGATCTAAGCAGCCAGGTCTTGATGAGTTAGCTTTCAATTGCTCATTTGGGCAGGTGCTGCCTCTGGTGAGCTTTCCTCTTTCAGGATGCCTCTGGGGAATGGAGGTGTAATTACCTTTGAAAGGCTGTCATGGGAAAGAAAGAAGCAAAAAGCAGTCTTGGCTTTAAATTGCATGGATATGATCAAATTCTTATTTTTATCAAAATTACATTATAGCAAATGACCTAAATGGGCTCTGAGATTATAGATACACAGAAAAATCATAATTTGCAAATTTGATCTTTTGATTTGTTTCCCCAGGGGACATTTGCAAATGTGTAGGAGCTCAACATTTATAAATGGACTTTTTTTTTCCAGAGGAGACAAACACTTAGACTGAGAAACAAGGAAGGTCACTTGCCTCATAATAGACCTTAGCTATTCCAAGAACAAATTAATGAACAATTAAGAGCAAAGAATTTTTCTGAGTCTTTCTAGGTTTTGTGATGGATTGCTTTGTGCATTTTCTGTACTAGACATTTCCAGCTAGTGACATACTTTTTTGTAAAATAGCCTGACCATACACTCAGCATGTCAAACATGCTTGATGACAGAAGAACACACAGCGGGAGGTGGATCTGACATAGTAAATCAAAGAATGGCAGACAGGAAAACATGACAAATATGTGATTATATACTCTCACCAATAATTGCATAGAGGGCACCCAAAAGGAGTAGTCAGCGACCGCGTGCCGGGAGCGGAGGTGGGGTGGAACCGGAGGGGTGAAAATAAGTAAACAAACATAAAAAAAAGCGAAATTCACCACCATGGAATAAAAAACCCAACGGAATACACATGTGCACAAAAAAAAAACAAAAGCAAAAAAACAAAGAAGTGGGATTTGACACAAAATAAAACAAACAAAAAAAAAAAAAAAAAAAAAAAAAAAAAATATTTGCAAACCACATATCAGGTAAGAGATGAATACCTAAAATCTATGAAGAACTCAAACAACTCTATAGAAAGAAGCAATCCAGTTAAAAAATGTGTGGTCCGGGGCTGGAGAGATGGTGCTCAGCAGTGAAGAGCACACTTGAATGCTTGCTGGGTTTAATTCCAGCACCCACATTGTGTCTAAGAACAGTCTTAGGCCACGGGCGCTGGTTGTGCATGCCTCTAATCCTAACACTCAGGGGGCCAGAGGCCGGCAGATCTCTGTGAATTCAAGGCCAGCCTGGTCTTAAATATTAAGCTCAGGCCCGCTGGGACTAAACAGAGACGCTGTCTCAAAAAATAAATAAATAAAAATGTTAGTAAAAAAGACAAAGAAAGAAATGTGGGGTCCCAAATAAACATTTCTAAGAAAATGGTAAACAAATAGCAAGAAGATGCCTAAGTGGTTCCCATCACTAACCATTAGGAGAGTGCAAAAGAAAACCACAAGGAGATGTCACTTCCTGATGTTAGGATGGCTAGTGTAAAAGAGACACGGTGTGGAGAAAAGGAAGTCCCTGTGCACTGTTCGCAAGCCTTACACTCAGTACAACTATGCTAAGAACGTAAGCATAGTCTCAAACGACCAAACAGTAGTCTTTTTTTTTTTTTTTAAAAAGCAGTCAGTGTTCTGGCCCAGCTTATTCGTACCATTTTCGTTTTTTTAATCTTTTAATTATTTATTATTCTTTTTTTATGTGTATGAGTTTGCTTTCTGCATTGTAGGTGGTGCACCGCCCCTGTCGTGCAATGCCTCGGAAGTCAGAAGAGGGTTGTCGGGGATTTCCTCTGGAACTGGAGTTTTTAAAGATGGTTCTCAGCAGACATATGGGTGCTGGATCAATGAACCTGGGTCTCTCGTTGAGCCATCTCTCAAGCTCAGTATTCTTACATTATCTATCTAGCTGAGGATGACCTTGGAACTGTCTAAGCTTGCCTCCATCTATCTGGAGTGCTACGATTATCAAGTTCTGGTATCCATCGCCTTGGTTCGTTGTGGTTCTGGGGATTGAACCTAGGGCTCTGTGCATGTAATGCAAGCATTCTACTAACTTATAGCCCTAGCGTTCAAAAGAAAATTAGACTTCTCTGTGGCCCAGTCTCACTTGTGGGTGGCATTTACTCAGAATATCTAAAACCTGTATGTTGGGATGCACACCATATTTCGTCCAACACTGTTCACAACAGCCAAATTATGGAACCAGTGTCAGTATACAATAAGGAATGAATGCTTCGAGAAACTTCGGTACCTTACACCAATAGAAAAATATCCAGCTTCAGAGAAGGAAGTAATTTCTGTCATCTGTGACAGCATAGACTAGGACTGAAAAACCTTGTCCTAAGTGAAGAAAGCCAAATACCAAAGGACAAATAGAGCACAGTCCCAGCCACACAGGGTATGATCTCCAAGGGTTCATGGAGCCAACTGGCTGTCGGAGCAGTCACCACAGCCTCTGTGTAGTCCTCTCTATGATGGGGGCAAATGAGATGAAAAACTCCATTCTTTGTTGTTTTGTTTAGGTTTTTTTTATTTTTGTATGTGTATGAAATCGTATTGTCTTGCCATGCAAGTCTGGCACCCCGTGTCGTGCAAATCCGCGGAGGTCAGAAGGGTCTCAGATCCCCTGAACTGGAGTTCTCCCTGGGAATTGGAGTTACAGGACGGTTCCTCAGCGCCATGTGGGGTTGCTGGGGATTCGACACCGGGTCACTGCAAGAGCGTCGGGTGCTCTTAAACGCTAGGCTATCTCTCCAGCCCCGAAAAACTCCATTCTTAAACTAAGAGTCATTTACATGAAGCAAGGGCACAGAGTCCAGAGAACCCAGTTCCCCCTGGAGAATTGCATTTATTCAGTGAAAGTTACCAGGGACAGGAGCAACTCACACCGAGTAAGGCAACTGTTCTGAGGAGGAGAGAAAGCAACAGGAGAAAAGCTGGACTCGGGGTGGCCCCAGCTGTGTGCTCACAGCAGATTCCACTAGATATTATAGACTCTAACCTTGAGACACACATAATACCACCTCATTTCAAAATCCATTTTTGATTGTTTCTTTTTTTTTTTTTTAATTAAAGGGGCATTGACATAGTGTTAATATTAATAGAGAAGCCAATTTGTGCTGGCAATTTAGCTCTGCAAAGTGGGAAAGCTGTTTAGTTTCAATGCTTAGAATTAGCGAAAATACAGTTATGTACAATTTTATTTAACAAAACTTCAGTGGAAAGTAGTCTTAATGGCACATTAGAGAGGTAAAGGTATCTCCCTGCTTGAACATATTTTTTTCATTGCCCAAAAGCACACTTTAAAAAAGCTAAAGTTAAAAACTTGCTGTTTTTAATGGCTATGGTTTCCTTTTAAGATATATGTCA
Source organism: Rhizomys pruinosus (assembly GCA_009823505.1). Taxonomy (NCBI): domain Eukaryota; kingdom Metazoa; phylum Chordata; class Mammalia; order Rodentia; family Spalacidae; genus Rhizomys; species Rhizomys pruinosus. Next base: position 1,791,700 of record VZQC01004776.1, read on the forward strand.
GCCAGGGGGTCCTGTGGTACATGCCTAATCCGATGGCACTTGGGAAGGCAGAGGCAGGCAAGATCTCTGTGAAGTTCTCAAAGCCAGCCTGGCCAAAGTGAGTTCCAGGACATCTGGGCTACAGGGCAGACCTTTTTTTTCAAAAAGACCCAAAAAAGGTCAAAATTTACAAGTGTCAATACAGTCATGCATTGGAACCAGAAGCCATTTAATAGGCCTAATCTGTTAAAAGATTTCTTTACCGTTATCATTTTTTGAAATGATATGAACTAGATACCCTATGATAATTGTGGATTAATGTGTCACCTTCGGCCAGGTCACAGATAGCAAGCATGCTATTTATGACTTAAACACTCAGGAGGTATTTTTTGGACATGGCCACTTGGAAATTAAAGATGTAGATTTCATCATTATATTTCCATCTGATAGTGCTAGTCTACATTCCTAGACGGTTCATTTCAGCAGTCTGGAGATCTGAAAATACAGGGAGAGTACTGGAAAACCTGAAATGCTATGGTTTGTGCCAATTCTGATGAAAAAGTTTACGACAGTACATGCAGTTATTGAGTTGCTGGATGTGCAATGGGGCATAGAGAAATGAATGGATAAGCTTTTCCTACAAAAGTTTAGCTTGAAAATAGCGAAAAATTCTGGCAGGGGTTAAAGCAGGATCCCTGTCAAGTATATTAATACACCTGAGGAGCTCAGTGCTGAATGGGTTTATGTCTCAAATCTATTCATCCCGGTGTTGGGGGGATGTAGCTCTAATGTTTAGCAAATAATACAAGGTTCTGGCTTGCTTCTTACTGTCCCTGGCACAGGGTCATGCAAGGGAACCACTTGAGAGGCACTATGCTGTAGAGGGGTGGAGTGCATTGGGGTTGAGAGGTGTTGGTAGGGTCCTCAAGGAAGGCCTGCTTACATCCAGACTGAGCACAGTCCCTTGCTTATAGTGGACACAAAATATACTTTGATTGGACTGAGAGATTACTTGAGTTAGATGACCTCTTTTTCAATTTTGCTCATTTTATCTGGGTTGTGCTAGTTTCTTGCTTGTTTTGTTTGCTTTGACTACAGTAGGTCCCTAGCTGCTTTGAAACTTACAAGATCCACCCTGCCCTCTGCTCCCAAGTGCTGGGGATTAAAACAGCATGCGCACCACATCTGGCTATCTGCAAAAGTTAATCTATCTATCTTATCTTCTATCTACTATCTATCTATCTACTATATCATATCCATCTATCTTCTTTTATATTTATTTATTATTCTTTATTTATTTATTTATTTATTTTTTATTTGTCTTTTTTTGAGACAGGGCTCTTAGTCCAGCTGGCCTGCAGCCTACACTATGAGACCCGGCTGGCCCTGGAACTCCAGATGTCCCTCTCTGCCTCCTCCGATGTCTGTGATTAAAGCATGTGCTACCACATCCAGTTTAAATAAAATGGTTCTTGCCACCATGTGGTGCTGGGAATCAACCCAGGTCCTCTGCAAAGCAGCGAGTCCGGCTGCCTCTAAGCACTAAGCCTACTCTCCAGCCCTGCACTAAGTTTTTAATGTTTACCTTAGAAGCTAACACTTGCTGGCAATAGGTGTGCTATGCTGGAAGCTTAGTGTCAACTTGACACACATGGGTTGGGGAGCCTCAATTGGGGAATTAGCTCCATGGATGGCCTGTGGCCACATCTGTGGAGTATTGTCTTGTCGAGCAATGTGGGAGGCCCAGCCCACAATGAGTAGTGCCCCCCTGGGCAGGTGTTGTGTACCCTGTAAGAAGGGCATGTGGCATGAGCCAGGGGAGCAAGCCAGTGAACAGCATTCCTCCATGGCCTGTGCTTCAGCTCCCGCCTCCAGGTTCTGCCCTGAGTTCCTCTTGGCTCCCCTAAGTAATGAACTGTGGACCCAGGCAGGAGATGTACCTGAATAAACCCTTTCCTCCCAAGTTGTGTGGGTCGTGTTGGTCAGGTGTTTGTGCACAACAATTGGAAGACAAACTAAGAGACGAAATGGTATTCAGCAGAGTGGGGTAATGTTGTGACAAACCTGACCTTGGGTGTTTTGGGGAAGGATTGTTGGGCTTTGGAACTTTGGGCTGGGAAGATCATTGAAATGCCTAAAGATTGTTGCTTGTGGAGCTTGAAACCATTTTGCTGAAGGATTTGTAAAAACTGGAGGCCTGGATTGTGAAGTTTCTAGTTTCAAAGGGAGCAGAGATCATCAGGACTGTTTAATCTGGGGTCTGGTCAGCTGGGGCTGAAAGAATCAGCTGTAAGTAAAAAAAAGACCAGAACCTGAAGGAGAAATCTTTGTTGTACTGGGACAATTGATGCTGGTTAGGCTGGGGCTGAAAAATCAGCTGTAAGTAACAGAGACAGCATCAATGTGGTATAATCTTCTGGAGAAGAATTTCTCTTAGGGTCAGCACACAGAAGGGCTGTGTTCTCAGAAGGGGCCTGAGCCTCCATCTCGGCCAGAGACAGGACTATGTGTGTAGAGTCTCCTATATGTTCTGGTTGTTGAAATTTGAGGGGTCACAGAGAGCAGGCACGAGGGGTTGGCACTGCGGAGAGGTCAGGAAAGGACCATTGGTGGAAGTGCACCTCAGTTGCTAGAGTGAAGACCCCAGGATTGAGGCGTGTCATGGAGAGAAAGCTGAGGCTTTGCACCAAGGGAGGTCAGAAAGAGGCCATTGGTGAAAAGGTGTGCCTAGTTTCAGTGGCGACCCCAGCTTTTGGAGATGCCCAGAACCATGGGATGACCACCAAGAGCAGCAGCAGGTGTGGAAGGGGTGGAGTTTCGGCCTGGGCCTGCGAGTGGTTGTGTGTTGCTGTGGATGGCAGAGTCGGATAGAGGGGAGCTTGCGCGAAACCCTTTGGAGCCCACAGAGATGTGAGGTCCAGCCTTGAGCTACTTGCTGGACTTTAGGTTTTGTTTGAGAGTGCCTGATTCCTTCCCCTTTGAAGTAAGACAGTACTTGGTTTTGGATTTTACAGCAGCCCCAGTTAAGAGACTTTTAACTAGACTGTGAACTTTTAAGCGTTGGACATTTTAAGGCCTGTGGGACCTTTAAGGTTGTACTTGTCTTAGGTTGTGATTAATGTTAACACAATACTTTGGGGCGGGGGTAAGAAATGGAAAGGTGGTGGTTGGTTTAATAGTGATGTTGTTTTGTGTGTAAGTTGACAGGGGTCAATTGTTGCTGGATAGGCTTTAGTGTCAACTTGATCCACCTGGGTTTTTGAGGGAGCCTCAAATGGGGAATTAGCTCCATTGGATTGGCCTTGTGTCCACATCCGTGAAGTATGTTTGTCAGGCAATGGCAATGTGGGAGGGCCCAGCCCACAATGAGTAGTGCCACCCTGGGCAGGTTGTTGTGTACCGTATAAGAAGGCAGGCTGGGCATGAGCCAGGGGAGCAAGCCAGTGAACAGCATTCCTCCATGGCCTGTGCTTCAGCTCCTGCCTCCAGGTTCCTGCCCTGAGTTCCTGCCTTGGGCTCCCTAAGTAATGAACTGTGACCCAGGAGATGTAACCTGAATAAACCCTTTCCTCCCCAAGTTGGTGTTGGTCAGTGTTGGTCAGTGTTATGTCACAGCAATGGAAGACAAACTAGGACAGTGGCCATGCCCTCTCCTGCCACAGGGCTTTTGTGTATGTGCTAGTCTCTGCATGAAATGCTTTTACTCATTCTACTTCCTCCTATTTTTTCTCCAATGTCAATTTAACAATCAAGTGTTGGGGAAACCTATTCTGATAACTGGGGGCTGATCTCCTTCCACTACCCTGGAGGGATGGAAAACATCCATCACAGTTACCCTTAGTCATTCTTGGATTAAAGTTGGTCTTGCTATCTATACTGCAACTGGAGAGGACAGGGGTTCTTCATGCTTCCTGCTCACCTGAGATTTATCTTTGTATCTTTAGCAGTGTCTGTCACTCAATAAGCCCTTGACAAACATCTGTTAAGTGAAAGGATGAGTTCTTACTCTTCAAAGCACAGTGGAATCTAAAAGTACTGGGTCACCATGGAGGGCCACAACATAAAAATCCAAGTGTTAGATAGTTTCTTACCATTTCAAAAATATAACTGATTCTTGCATCTTCTCTCAGGTATCTTTTCTCAGCATGTGTGCAAGAACATGTGGTTTTACTCACTATGATTTTATTTTGCCTGCTTACAAAAAATAAATACATATTTTTGCAAAATACCAAGATCCAATTTAGGGAATGCCATAATAGTATTCTTTATTAGGACTGATTAATCCAGGAAACAATTAGATGTCTTAAACAAATAAGTAAATGAATAGTCATAAATAAGTATCTCATAGGGATAGAACAAAATAGCCTAAATGTTTCTAATTAAATTGGGAGGAAATGTCTTAGACTTGCAGATGAGCTGTCATTTTTTTTTGTTTATACTAGCAAGAAGAATAATATTATCACCAGTTGGAGGGTTAGACAAGAAAGTTGAATCTTGCAGTGATATCTATGTGTTTTCATGGAAAATATCACTTAGAAATTTTTTAAAAGTAGATTGTAGGAAAGAAAAAACAGCTAGAAAATTCTCCAAGTCGTGCTGATGTGAGGATATAGAGAAGGGTTTATTACATTCCTTTTATTAAAAAGATGTATATGGCATACTTTGGGAGAGGGAATATAAGTCCCAGACAACTACAGGAATATGTTTACTATTGCTGGGTGTATTAGTCACTTTTCTGTTGCTGTGATAAAACACCATGACCAAGGAACTTATAAAAGGAAGAGTTTATTTGAGCTTACGATTGATGGTTCCAGGGAATTAGAGTCCATTGTGGTGGGAGGCATGGTGGCTGGAGCTGGAGCAGCAAGCCGAGGGTCACATCTCGCAATGAGCACAGGAAGCAGAGAGAGTAACTGGAGACCACAAAGCTTGTTAACTCACTAAGCCTGCCCCCAGTGACATACTTCCTCTAGCATGGCCACACCTTCTAAGACCTCCAAGAACAGTGCCACCAACTGGAGACAAAATGTCTGAATACTTAAATCTTATGGAGGACACTCATTCAAACCACCACACTGGGTTTAGTAATAACATTGGAAGAACTTAGCAAAGCATTTTCATAGCTTGGGTGCATCACTTAATTTCTTAGAAATCCCATCAATGTGTTATCAGTATTCTTTTTATACATAAAGAAAAGGTTAAACACTGGGTGGTATCTTAAGTCAGCTGCAAATGGATAGGGTTCTTGTCCTATGATGTGTGGCCCAAACAGACATCAGGAAAGTGAGGGAGGCCTGGAATAAAAACCCAAAACAAAGAACAACTCAAGAACATGGGTGTGCCACAGAGCAGACTCAGCCCATCACTGGCTGCTGGTACATGTAACTTCCCTTTGGCCTTCCAAGAGCCTTCACGTATGGAGCAGCAGAGAGCTCCACTCTGTTGATAGCTGGTCAGGGAATAGGCACACTGACCTAATAAGGGAATGAAACTGAGGAACTAATGGGGGCTGCTGGAGATAATGCAGATGATGAGGGTCAACTCTGCTTTGGGTCCAAGCCTTTTGGCAGCAAGGCAATACTCCTCTGTGTGTGTGTGTGTGTGTGTGTGTGTGTGTGTGTGTGTGGCATATGTAAATGTTGGTGTGTTGATGCGTGTAGGTGTTCACATGTGTGTAGGTATTCACATGTAATGGGTGAATGCATGTATTGGGCATGTGAATGTCAGAAGTTGACATTGGGTGTTTCCTTTGGTCTCTCTTCACTTTAATTATTTATTTATTATTTATTTCTTTGAGATGGCATTTTTCTATAGCCCCAGATGGCCTGGAACTTGCTACATAGATCAGCTGGCTTCTGTCTCACAGAGATCCATCTACTTTTGCCTCCCAAGTGCTGGGATTAAGATGTGTGTCACCATGTCTATCCAGCTTTCCAGTTTTGTTTTGAGACAGAATCTCTCACTGAACCTGGAGCTTAGAGATGCTCACTGAACCTTGGAGCTCCAGGGATCTACCTGGCTCAACTTCCTCAGTGATGGTGTCGTAGCCGTGCACTGCTGCTGTGCCCAGCTTTCATGTGGGTGCTGGGGATCTGGACTCAAGTTCTCATGCTTGAATGGAAAACACCTTTCCAAATGAGCCAGCCATCTCCCCAGCCTCTCTAGTGCCCTTTTCAACACAATTGAATATAAACTAATGCACTTTCTCAAATGAAAGAAAATAGGCTATTTCTCTACAAAGAGGTGGATTTTACAGTATGTGAATGAAAAGCATATGATCAGAGATTTTGAGTTCTTATGTCCCATGAAGCAGTGAGTAATTCCTATTGTCAAAAAAGCTACCTGATAAATATAAAGGGCTTGACATTTATTGACAAATGACCAGACTTCCTTAATGATAGCTGATGACTTTGTCAGTTCTTGGCAACTGCTGCTCTCCACTCATTATCAGAACACGTTAACATAGAAAAAATAAGATTGAAATATTAGCTGTCACATTCTATCAAAGGGTCTCCACCAGCCCCTTCAGAGAATGATGTCATTGGAACCCAGTCAGTTCTTTATTATTCACTGTAGAATATAGCTATTGACTGCTTTCACAGAGCATTAAATATTTAATAATATGTTCTGCTGTAAACTGAAGGTTAATGTAATAGAATTATGGGGCCTGCAGTATTTCAACTGCACTTAGTATCATAACAGTACATATGCAAACAAAGCAGTAAATAAAATGAAATATGTAATTATGAAGATAAGTAAGGCATCTGCTTAGATTTGTAAACAAGCAGCACCATGGTCATGAAGAGCAAGGTGCAGCCTTGAAGCTGCTACAGGTAGTGCCTGGGAAGAAAAGCTCCAAAAAACCGTTCAAAACAGCTTTAGTTAAGCTGAGGTTGTAATAGTGTTAACAATTTAAAAAATTTAAATTGGAGCTGGGCATGGTGGTGCATGCTTTCAATTCGAGCACTCGGGAGGCAGAAGCAGGCAGATCCCTATGAGATTGAGGCAAGCATGAGCTACAAAGTGAGTTCCTGGCTGGCTGGGGCTACAGGGAGATCTTGTGTTTGTTTGTTTGTTTGTTTTTTAAAACATCAAATTGATGTAATTAGGTTAATATTACTATATTAGAAAACTTCACAGGAAGCAGGATATGGTTCCTTTTCTTTAAAAAATATGAACTCTTTCATTTGATTTTCTAAAAATAAGAATTCTATTAATTCTTTGAAAATTTCATACCGTGTATTTCAATTGTATTCTCCCTTCTCCAACTCCTTCCAGATCCACGCCCACCTCCCTGCCCACTCAACTTTGGTCCTGTTATTTTTCTTACTCTCTCTCCTATCTGTACCCTTCTTAGGCAAATGCCCTCCCCCCCAACTCATGTACTCTGTCATATATGTTAAGGCCTGTTGTGTCCCCAAATGTCCTTTGGTGTGAGTCTATCTACTGCAGCCTGCTTAACTTATGTAGCAACACATTCTGTTCTCTCTCTTTTTTCTTCCTTTTTTTTTGGTGGGGTTTAGTTTTGTTTGTTTATTGTTTTTTGAGTCAGGGTCTCACTGTAACCCCAGCTGGTTTGGAACTTGCTCTGTAGACCAGGATGGCCTCAATTTCACAGAGATATTCCAGCCTCTGCCTCCCAAGTGCTGGGATACACTTGGGTGTGGAACCATTCAATGGAGTGCAGCTGACATATGCAGTATCATACTCTTAAAGAAAATGGACTCTCCCTCTCTCTTGCCATCCTATTAATTGCCAATTGCTCCTTAGCTAGAGCTGGTACTTTGTGTTCATCTCCAACTCTGTGCTGTTTCCATGTAGTTATCTACTACCCCTGGCTCTTACAGTCTTCCTGGCCCCTCTTCCACTGATCCTGAGCCTTTTTTGGGGGAGGGGTGTGATATAAAATGTCCAATTTAATCCTGAGCATGCCAAAGACTCTTATTCTATGTACATTGACTAGCTGTGGGTCTCTGTGGTAAATGCCATCTATTGCAAAAAATGCTTTATTGATGAAAGTTGAGAGATGCACTAACCTATGAGTATAAGTCATGAGGAATTGGTTTAATACCATGTCCATTTGGTAGAATAACAATAGGAGATTATCCCCTAGGATTTATGACCTATCTAGTCACAGGTTCTTGGGCCCAGTAACGGCATCAGACATGGCTTTCATCTTGTGGTGTGGGTCTTAAATCTGATCAGATAGTGGTTACTCCTGTAACATTCCTGCCACTATTGTACCAGTGGGCATATCTCGACTGGCCAGGCATTATTGTAGCTCACAGAGTTCACAGCTTGGTAAGACTGATAATTACTTTTCTCTTCTGGTAACATGCATAGCACCTTCTAGCAGTAGGAAAGCTATCCAGTAGGGATGAAGCTTCAAGGTTAGTATAGCTCGATTTCTCCATGTTCTGTGACTTAAGCATGTAGTGTCTTCAGCAGTGGGGCTTATCAGCAATCCTGGAGGGAAACCAAGAACAATGGCGATAGCTAGCAATGTTTTGAGGGGGGTCTATGGGATTTCATTTAGTATATTTAGGTATTGGAACATGCTAGTTATGACATACAAAGTCCAACTAGGTGTCCTGGCTCCTAGGATGCATATAATTCTATCTGACAAATGACGGGTGTGGGGAATTCCCCTGAAGTACCCATATGGTAGGACTCTGGTCACTGTCACAGCCTTGCTGGATGTTAGGGCTTCCATCTGTAGTCTGAGTTGTTCAAAGATTGTCTCCAAGGACTCGCATTTCAAAGCACTGATGGGAGGAAAGCAAAGCTGCCTTGCACTGCTGAAAAACGATTGAAAACCTGCCCTTCTTTGCAGAATCAATTTTGGCTAGCTCTTCCCCAAAGCAATAAAGACACTGAACTTTCTCACTTTAAATGTCTATACATTTTCAAAGGAGGAGACAATTTTTTAAAAGTAAGCAGAGTCCTGGTTTATATTATGTATTTTAAATTATGATTGACAGATTAAAAGAGCTTATATTTAACAGAATGGGTTTTATAGCTATCAAGTATGCTTAGCATTAGAAAGAAGTCTGATAGAATGAATTCCAAAGTTTTAGTCACAGCTGGAGAAGATGAAACTGAGAGAAATTATGAATTATATGCTGTGCAATAAGGAATTATAAGATTATGAGAAAAAAACCCTTCTTTGTGTGGGTAAGGAAACAAGAATAATACTTATCTGATCCCTAGAGGAAATTATATATATATGATGATAGTATTGAAAAATAAAATAATGCTAGATATAAAGTAAAAATAACCAAGAGCTTCATAATGCTAGATTTTCAGTTTCTGTTTTGGGGGATACTATAGTGAAAAGATTTCCAGTAGTATGTAAGCACCTTGATGGTAGAACTGAGTTCTTTTTATTAATGTATCCCCAGCATACAACAGCATCCAAGTCTTACTAGGTAATATATATATATATATATATATATATATATATATATATATATATATATATTAGATGGGTGGATGAATTAACAGATGTTTTGCGTAGTTGGGGAGAAAGGACAGGAAGGAGCATTGTTTACTTGTGTGCAATGCCTCCTGCTGCTTTGCATAGGTAATAGACCATTCCTCTAAGGAGGCATTCTCATAGTGCTGTCCCTGGACCAGACCGACCTGCAAACCATCACTAATCCAGAACAAGATAAGAAAAGAGAGTGAAAGAAATCTTTTAGAATAATAACTATTTTACTATTTAAGTTTTTTAATTATTTCACTATTTAAATTTTTGGAGACAAGAAGCCCTATGTGGTCTTGGCCACCTCAGACCCCCAAGTGCTAAAATTACAAGTGTGTACTACCTCACCCAGCTAGAATTTATTTCCATAAAAATTGTGGGTCTAAATTTGATTAAGAAATGTATAAAGCTTCAATAAAAAAGTAAAAACAAAAAAAGAATTTGTTAATACTAAACATATCAAATTACCCAATTATATATATATATATCATTGTATATCTGGAGACTTAGGGATTACAGACTTTAATTCCTTGCCCTCCTCCTCTGTCCTACCCATTCTCCCTCCTCCCCTTCCTCCTCCTCCTCCTCCTCCTTCCCTATTCTTTTTACAGTATTGAAGATTGAACCAAGAAAAAAAAGACAGTGTCTTATCAAGTAGCATCTGTGAGAGGTTAGGAGCCTTATGTAGGAAGGCAAAAGCAACAACTACAACAAAAAGGCCCCCAAAAATATTGACAAGGGCCAAACAGTGAAGGGCATGACTTTTTGTTTGTTTTGATTTTGAGATAGTGTCTCTGTATAACCCTTGTTGGCCTAGAATTCACTATGTAGACCAGGCTGGCCTTGATCTCACAGAGATTCACCTTCTTATGCTTCTTGAATGCTGGGATTAAAGGCGTGTTCCACCATACCTGGCTGGCATGATTACTTCTATCACAGTTTATTTATCATTATTTCTTACAAAAGTATTGGTCCATAACAAATTGAAAGAAAACAAATAAAGAAACTGTCCATTCCTTAGGGTTTTAAAACCACTGTTCTAAAGTACACACTACAATCCTTATTTTACTGCTGAATTTAAATCAGTATGTGAAGTAGCCAGAATAGGTTGGGATACTTGGAGCCAAAGTCCCAAGCCCTCTCATAGCTGGAAAACAGATATATCTCCTGGTTTAAGGCTTGATTTTATGACCCACTCTTATCGACAAAAATGAAAACAGAAAGCATCTGGTTATTTTTCTCTATTTCACATGCAAATTGGGCTTTCCTGATAGAGGTAGGAAGAAGCACACACAAGGCATGAATACAACAGGCAAGTTTTAGCCAGCGAGGCAAGTCTGCTGGTGATCTCTGAATCAGTGTGGGGAGACGGGAGGTTGTAAAATACTTCTGGTGGAGACTCCACTTCCGGTGGAGACTCTTTGCTCTTCCCTCTATCTCCATGCAAGCAAATATCACTCCAGGAGGTTGGTTTCTTTGCATGGGTTGGAGAATGAAGACCACCAGCTGGGTTCCGGGGCGGGGGTACATTTATCTTCTGTTTTTCCCAGGATATTCAGGACATTGTAACCATTTATTGTATTTTGTGCTTTCAGTTATTTGGGCAATTGCAATTTTTAAAGAAAAATTTTCTCTGTTTGAATGGAGAGAAATTTTAGAGACTTCTTTGGAACCCAGGGACGCCCCCCTCTCAGTTTGGTAGCTGCAGATTTGATCAAATGATGTTAAAATGTTTTACATATTAAAATGATCTCTCGTATTTGATTGGTTTTATAAATGCTAAAGTAAATATATGATCCGGAAGCAGGAACGTATTAACAAATATCTATGAAATAGTACCATTATTAAATAGCAATGGAGGAATGAATGACGTAAAGGAACCTGCTGTCTAAACTCTGTCCTCCAACCTAAGCGATCAAGACAAGGATGCCTAGAAGAGGCCAGGCATGCTGATTCGTGACTGTCATCCTACCATTCAGAGGCGGAGGCAGGAGGATTGTGAGTTTGAAGACACCCTGGGTTATGTGGCCTGACTCTGCCTCAAACAAACAAAGAAAACAAGACACTTAGAAAACTGGCAGCTTGTGAGGGCCTGTGTTTAGGAAGAGCCTGGAAAACCACTTGGGGGAGCTGTTGTACAGGACACCCTGGCAGCAGGAATCTACCATGAGCTAACAGATTGCTTCAAACTCTAAACCTTCCCCCCAAAGTGGGCTTTTATTTGTTTTTAGGGGAAAACTCTTGATCTAAGTGTATGAAATTCCACATTTTAAAGAGGACCTTCAAATGCAACTGAAGAATCACTTCACTGCCTATTCTACCTGCAACATGGAAAGTCCTCGTAGGAATGTCTGAACATGCTTTTTTTGGTGTATGTTTACTTTTTCCTTATAGTTCTCAGGGCAGACTCAGCTCTTCTCATCTTTCTATGGGTCCCTAACAGAGTATTTTGCAAGGCATGAAATGATTGTTGGTTGTTCCAAAACTGTTCTTGGTATGGAAGTGGATCCGAGAGTTCTGCAAAACAGAAGGGATGGCTTGGTTTTCACTTGGACACTTAAAAAAATTGCTTTTTACTTGGACGCTTAAATAACACTAATAGTTAATTAAAAATAAAATGCCTGGGGCTGGAGACTTAACTGCTCAGTAGTTAAGAGCACTGGCTATTCTTGCAGAGGAGCCTGGTTCAATTCCCAGCATCCACATGGCGGTTAACAACCACCTGTAACTCCAGTTCCAGGGGATCCGATGCCCTTTTCTGACCTTCTCAGGCATTGAATTGACATGGGTGCAGGCAATACACTCATACACATAAAGTAAAAATGGTAGATGAAACATAAAAATACCTGTATAAATGCTATAAATACTTATAGGATAAAAGAGAGTAAAAATACTGTGTTAATCATGAGTTATCTAAAAATATGCACATTTGGTGAAGGAGAAAAAGGGAATAGTGTAAAATGGAAAATAATTGTCTAGGATGACGAAGATCTTATTGTACCAGATGATCTTTTTATTTTTTTAGTTTTATTAAGATTTATTTTTATTTTTTTGAAATTTTTGTGTATTTCACATAGAATATCTCAGTCTTAATCATCTTTATACCCCTTCCCCACTGGTACCCTCCCATCCCCCCCCACTGGAATTCATACATTCTGTCATTTATGTTAAGGCCTGTTGTAGCAAGTTATTGTCTTTAGATGTTTCTCAGTGCAAGTTCATCTACTGAGGTCTAGTCAGCTTATCTAGAGTCCCTCTTTTTTTTTTTGTCTTTTTGAGACAGGGTCTCCCTGTAGTCCCAGCTGTCCTGGAACTCACTCTGTAGACCAGGCTGGCCTTGAACTCACAAAGATCCGCCTGCCTCTGCCTCCCGAGTGCTAGGATTAGAGTCCCTCATTTTAAGAAGAACTGCTTAAATAGGTTATCACATTCAATTACCTTTCAAACGAAAATAAAGAAAAATTTCCAGGTTAATATTGACCATAAGCTTAATTACTTTGAAAATTATTGGTGGCTAATTCTGTCCTAGAGAAAACTACAACAGTCATCTGTTGAAGCCCACCAAAAGGTGAGAAGAGAGTCTTGCTTATTCAGTAGCCCTAATCCACGTTGGCTTTAATACTCTAACAACTTCGTATGAATGAAAAATTTTTTTTTTCATCAAAGTTTTAGAAAACTACAAGCATGAGATTTTTAAATTTTATATAATATCTATTTTACCTCATGTATACATATTTACTGCACTTGTAGACATGAATCGTGTCCTATAGATATGGGAATTTTAATGTTTAAAAATTGTATGTATGTGTGTGTGTGTGTAGGCCACATGTGGGTATTTAGGAGCCACTTGTGTAGGTGCTCTTAACTGCTGAGCCATCTCTCCAATCCTTAGATACAGGAATTTTATTTTTATTTATTTTTTTTTGTCTTTTCGAGACACGGTCTCGCTGTGGCCCCAGCTGTCCTGGAACTTGCTTTCTAGACCAGGCTGGCCTCGAACTCACAAAGATCCGCCTGCCTCTGCCTCCCAAGAGCTAGGATTAAAGGTATGCGCCACCACACCTGGCTAATACAGGAATTTTAATATGAAGTTACCTTACCTGAAAACAGTTATGATGATATCTATAGACATTATTGTGAAATACTCAGTTAATGAATATTTTAAGAGAATGTGTATTTCACAAAGATAATAGTAATAAGGATAAAGAGAATGCCCAATATGAATACATACATAAAGGTCTAAAAGTATTTCTAAGAACATATAGGTGTGCTGTTTAAAGTTTGTCCATCAAATATTTTATTTTACTATTAAAATTTGTTTCTGTGGTGCTGGGGGCTGGAAACCCATGGCCTTACATATTTAAGCATTCCCTCCTTGAGCTACCTTCCCAACAGCCAAGTATTTTGTAGTTTGATTCGTCCTTAGGAAATGACTTATTCAGTAAATAAACTGGAGAAAAATTTGAAATTAGCATAGAACGTGCTTTAGGGTACCTGAATCTGTAAAATTTTGTTTTCCAGTGTCTGAGACATTTCCTCTTGCTATGGGTTAATTGCTATGGGATTAATAGATTTTACTGTCATTAATTGGCTCAATAAAAAATTATTGAGTACATAGTGAGATGATAAATTTTAAACAATGAATCTATATTCTAAAAGTCATGGGTTCTTTTTAAAAATATAATATTCTTATTAATTCTTTGAGAACTTCATATATTTTACCATATTCACTCCTGATTCTTCCCTCTAACTCCTCCCAGATCTGCCTCCTCCTCCCCATTCCTCCAACTTTATGTCCTCTCTCTCTTTGTTTTTTTCTTTTAATTTATATTATTTTTTTATTTTATGTGTATGAGTGTATTGCCTGCATGTGTGTAAGTGCACCTGTGTCATGCAAATGCCCAAGGAAGTCAGAAGAGGGTGTCAGATTCCCCTGAAACTGGAGTTATAGATAGTTGTTAGCCACCATGTGGGTGCTGGGAATTGAACCTGAGTCTTCTGCAAGAGCAGCTTAATAAGTTTGGTGACCTCTGCCACTCCTCTTCAATGTAGTGCTTGAAACACTTGCTGGGGCAATAAGGCAAGAAAAGGAAATTAAAGGAGTACTAATTGGAAAAGAGGAAGTCAAGCTATCCCATTTTGCAGACGATATGATAGTTGACCTAATGGATCCTATTTCTCCAGCCCCCCCCTCTCTTTTTAAAAATAACCCACAGAATCCAATTTGTGCTGTCCATATACTCATGCATGTGGAGTCATCAACTGGAGCATGGTCAACCTACCATGGGCCATACCCTTAAAGAAAACTGCAACGTCATGGATTCTAAGTTGGTGGGCTTCTGAAAGGAACAGATTTTTCTGTGCATAATTAACTGCTTCACCTCAACTCAGGATCAGGGAAGATCGAAAGAGTGTCTGACCAAGGACAAGGTATCAACACAATTTCTAGGGATAGTTTATGCATCTGCAAAGGGACTAGAGGATTCTAATATAGAAGATGGTTGGTAATTAAAAAAAAATCAGGTTTCTAAGAAGTATCTCTGGAAAGCAATAGGATCTATCTAAGTTAGCTCAGCAGGCATGGTTGGCAGATGGCTTTCCAGTCAGAGGACAGTGGGTATAAGAGCTCTCAATGGCATGTGGATCTCTGAAGTACTCCAGCTAATGGAATGAACATGGTTGCTGTGAGATGGACCCAGAGATCTCATGGCCCTTGTGACTGACTGGGTGAGGGCCAAGTGGATGGGCTCTTGACAGCTGCAGCCCAGACAAAATCTGTAACAACGCCTCTGGTTCCTCTCAGAGGGGTTATGCTCATTTAAGTTACTAAACTAATAAGGCAGAGCTCAAATTCCTTTTGGTTGAATTAGAAATGACCACCTGGAAAAGTGCTTAGACCTTAAGTCAGGGGCCTGGTGGAGAGGCATTTTATTGAAGCCCACCTGGAATCTGCATTGTCTGAAGAGCAGGAGAAAGTTGCCGATAGTGTTTTGAGTAGTGAAAGTAGATTAAAGAGCTGAAAAGTAACTCCAAGATTCCATGGCATGGAGCAGCTGTTTGCATAAGGGATGCTCTAATTTGTAAAGTTTCTAGGAAACAGTGAAAAATTCCAAGAATCCTTCAGCTGGTGATTTCAGCTTGAAACAAGTGCTGACCAGATAGTGCACCACTATGTATTCCCTTGATCAGAGACCTCTAAAGATGCACACTGTGCTTCTGTCATTGGTGTTTCATTTACTATAGGCTGGTTTTAAAATAAATTCACTTTGTGAATTATAACTAGTTTTTGAAATAGTAAAGATATCTCTGATATGTGGAGTTTGAGTGGTATCAGTTTAGTAAATCTTTTCTTTTTTTTTTTTTTTAATTTATTTCCGTATGTGTATGAATGTATTGTCTGCATGCAGGTCTGTGCACCCGTGATGTGCAACGCCGCGGAGGTCAGAAGAGGGCGTCGGACTCCCCTGGAACTAGAGTTCTCCTGGAATTGGAGTTTCAGATGGCTCTTGGCCGCCATGTGGGTGCTGGGGATTGAACCCGGGTCCTCTGCAAGAGTGGTAGGTGCTCTTAACCGCTAGGCCATCTCTCCAGCCCTAGTAAATCTTTTCTGAGCCCTGGGTCCTCTGATCCTTGCCATAAGCTCTAGGCAAATTCAAGAGAAGACAATAGTTTAAATGATTAGAAGTGAAAGTGACCTATTGTTATTTCTTTTGTCCATTGTTGGTGATTGAATTCAGAGCTTCATACAGACAAAATGAGGATATTATCACCATACTTTTCCAATTCATAGAGAATCATAGAGACTCATAGAGAATTTGAATACCACAGTTGAAAATTTTCTATGATTCCCCCAAATTAATAAAGAATGAGAGATTAAATATAAATTGCCATAAATAAAGAAGAAAGTGGCCAGGCCAAGACTGACACTCCCCAGGAAGGTCCAGTGTTGACCCCGTGTGCTTTGTGATGTGTTTGAGTTCACAGTCAGCACAGTGTCTTTGGATTCGATGACTGAATGAGTATGGGGAGCAATGAGTATTTTCTAGAAGCAGCATTGCACTAGTTAACAGTGGAGCTTCGTATAGGAGCTGATTTATCCATTTGTCTCTCCACAGTGTTCCATTCATCAGGTAATTGTGAATTTTCAACTTGTGCCATGTGCGATTTGTACTTTCTGTTCACTTACACC
The DNA here is from genome assembly GCA_009823505.1 of Rhizomys pruinosus. NCBI lineage: Eukaryota > Metazoa > Chordata > Mammalia > Rodentia > Spalacidae > Rhizomys > Rhizomys pruinosus. The sequence goes on from VZQC01004776.1 coordinate 1,808,352, forward strand.
TCAGGGGCCTTGGAAATCACACATCTGGGAGCTCTTTGCACAGAAAACTTCAGAATAAGTGCAGGTTTTTATTGTGAAGCGCCATAAGTACTGTCAAGTCCAGCTCCCATAAGTCTTGACACCAACATTAAAAGACAGAGGCAATTAGCTTCTAAGGTATCTTGCCAGAGTCATAATAAAGAAAACATGATTTCCAGAACTCTCAGCCTCAGGTACTCTCTATCTTCTAGCATCTGGGAGCTCCTGCTTGGCTCATTATCTTTCTGTTTCTTATTCCTTTTATTTTTTTTTCCTGATAAGGCACAACTACAACTGGGTTTAGTTTCATCTGAGGGTGGTGAAGCATACTATTTCTTTTTATAATGAAACACATTATAAATTTATTCACTTGAAGATACCACTACCTCTCTGTTTATGTGAAGTCTTAAAGAACACTTAGGAAATACTTGGAGCCAAGATGGTTTTGGTCAGCATGTGTCCTTGGTAGCCTGCTTACTCCACTTGCTTAATTTCTTTGTTTCAGTAATATGTGAGTTCCAAGTTACTCAGTAAAGGAAAATTGCTATTGGAACACGTGCAATGAGCCTCATAAAGGAATATCCACTCAAAGACTTGCCTGAAGGAAGGAATGGGGGACATTTCCTCCCTGTTTTCCATTCAAGCACGATCACTGATACCTCTTGTGAGGAGCCGTGGCCCTATTTGCCGGGCTGGTGTGGAATGATGGAATCATGAAACTGAATACTTATTTCTGGAATGATTCCCTAAGTTGTATTCAAAGATGGTGATTAGTTTCTTTGTTTCAGAAGTAATTATTTTTTTCTGAAAGTCACTGGGTACAGACTGCCCCCCCCCATTTCTTTTTGAGAAAGGCATGATCAGGTTGGTCACATTCTTTCTCTCCTATTATTCTGGACACTAAGATCTTTATTTCTGGGGAAAAGGTAGATAGAAGTTGTCTCAGGAAAGTCATACTTCCTTGGAAGACTATTCTAGGCCTGGCTCAGAGTATGAATCTAGGGCTTCCGACAAGGGCTTTAGGTTGGTTCCATGCCATACTGGAACTTTTAAATTGCTTTGTTCATTCCGGTCAGCTGGACTTGGTCTGGATCCTTGGGAACTGTGTCTCCCAGGCAGTTGGTCAAGGTTGTCCCTCCGTTGGCTTGGGGCCTGAGCAGAGGCATGCCTTGTCCTCCTAGGTGATGTTTTCTCCTAGGAACTATTTCTCTCTTCCTGTGGCAGTGGTTCGCTTCTCAACATCAAAGTTCCGGAGTCATGGAGTCTGCAATCTGCAGGTTCAGAGGTTCTTCGAGCTGTACTTCCTTATCAGTATTATGAAGCATTGGGTGACCAAGGGCTCTAATGGAGGGAAGACCTTGGAAATAAGAAGGCAAAACTTCAAGTTGAAGATACCTGTTTCCTGTGCAGGTTAAAGGATGTTTTGACTACTTTATATGGAAAACGGAACAATCCAGAAAACTGTAAAAATGTCTTTCTCAGTTAAGTATTACTTAAAAGTCCTATATAGAGAAACATCCCTCTTGTGAAAAAAAAAAAATCAAAAGGTACCTGGTTTGCATCAGAAGTATAACTTATATCACTTAAATAAAAATAACATTTTCTGAGGTAACACAATATAAAGGCCAAATAACAGTCTAAGAAAGGAGTCAAAGCTGAACGGAAAGGGAAGTGGTTCTTGCGTTGTGCACTGGCTTCTTTGGCTGTCTCCCGCTGTGCTGATTGCCCTGCCTTCCCCTGCTTGCTTGGCGCCTGGCTTTCTCATCTCAGCAAGTTTACCTGAGTTCTATTTCCACCAGGCACAACTCGCTAAAGCCCCCTTTCATTTAGAACTGTCCTTTTCTCCAAGTGCAGCCCAACTGTCTACCTCTGCGCCCCGGATATCTGTCGCCTCTCATCTTTTGTCCTTCCACATTGCTGCTGGACAGTTCCTAGCCTTCTACAATCTTTGATAATTAATAATTTTCCTCTTTTTGCCCTAAACATGACCGCAATTCCTTACCACCTAGATCGTCTGCTATCTTCCATCCTCGATAAGTTCTCGCACTTGCTTTCCCCATTTTAAATTTCATAGAGCAGAGAGAGATTGGTTACTGGCACACACTTTCATAGTCTCTTGATATAACCTTCCCAGTGCCAGCCTAAAGTAAGCCTAGATCTTCACAATCACCTCAGCTCTTCATTCTGATGGAAGTTCTTGCAGTTCCCACTCGTTTGGCATTTTGACTTGTTGCTACTTACCCGTTATTACTTGCCCTTTCCTATTATACGTAGAAACAATGCTTTCTCCTCTCTGGAGTCAGCATTTCTTTCAATGATTTTGTTTTAGTTGTAAATTTTGATCCTAGCTCTACCTTTTAGAACCTTGACTTTTGTTTGATTCGGCATTTATACTGCTGGAAAGGAATTCTTCACGAGTCTCTTGTGCTCCCACACACCTTTGAACAGAATCTTGTTCTGTCTTTGCTCTGGACTGTTATCACAAGGATGCTTGGATATAGTAAATGGCTTTACAAGATACAGTCTCTACTACCAGAATGGGTCTACAATTGTTTATTACAAAAGGCTTGCAGTCCTTAAACCAAGAGTTTCTTTCTTGTTGCTGCTGGGCTACCTGGCCTTCTTTGTATTCCCACTGGCGCACCGGGACTGGCACATACACACAAAATCTCAGCAACCACTGGCTACTATCATATTCCTTTTCCTCTGACGCAGTGGTCTTGTGTCTTCTGCAAGAATCAATGGAACTACAGAGATACTCATTTGTTAGGCTGAGAGTGGGCTAAAGTCTTACGGTTTTTGACAAATAAAACATAGGTCTTCTCTATCCTTGGAAACATCTTTCTTCAGTCCTATTACTGTTTTAATTTTGGTCCTCTTTACTCTTGCATTCACTGTTTAGTTTCTTTAGTGATGCCTCTGCATCATCACACCTGATTTGAATCCAACTTTACCCCCAACCTTACTACAACTGCTCTTGGAAAGGTGATAGTGACTTTTTTTTGGGGGAGGGTCTTTTTGAGACAGGGTTTCCCTGTAGCCCCAGCTGTCCTGGAACTCGCTCTGTAGACCAGGCTGGCCTTGAACTCAAAGAGATCCACCTGCCTCTGCCTCCCCAGTGCTGGGATTAAAGACTTGCGCCACCACACCTAGCCTAACACCTCACATTCTTTAATGATGCCATGTTTTCTGCAGAATAATATCCATTCTATTTAGTGTAGCATTCTATGATAGCCTTTATGACTACCATATTTCTGTCACATGTCTGCTTTTTGTACAGAAAACTTGGATTATATTCACTCTTCCTATATTGTACTTATACCTTGCTATAAGAATATGTTTCTATGTTGTAGGGTGGAGAGATGGCTTAATAGGTAAGAGTACTCGCTCTTGCAGAGGACCTGGGTGGCTCACAACCCATTCTTTATCTCCAGTTCCAAGGATCCAACTCCCTCTTCCAGGCTCCTCAGCACTGCATAAGTAGGCATAGAACATACACATAAATGAAAATAAATAATATATTTAAAAAAATGCCTTTCTAAGACATTTGTTTTGGTTGTAGTTGAAATAACTTTTTTCTTTTTTAAAAAAATTTTTTTTAATTTTATTTATTTCTGTATGTGTATGAATGCACTGTTTGCATGCAAGTCTGTGCACCCGTGTCGTGCAATGCCGCGGAGGTCAGAAGAGGGTGTCGGATTCCCCTGGAACTGGAGTTCTCCTGGAACTGGAGTTTCAGACGGTTCTCGGCCGCCATGTCGGTGTTGGGGATTGAACCCCGGTCCTCTGTAAGAGCGGTCGGCACTCTTAACCGCTAGACCATCTCTCCAGCCTGTATTTATTTTTATGTGTATGAGTGTACTGTCTGCACGTAGGTTGGTGCACCCATGTCGTGCAATGCCACAGAGGTCAGAAGTGGGCATCTGATTCCCCTGGAACTGGAGTTAAAGATTGTTCTTAGCCGCCATGTGGGTGCTGGGAATCGAACCCGGGTCCTCTGCAAGTGCAGTCAGTGCTCTTAACTGATGAGCCATCTCTCCAGCCCTGAGAGTGGAAATTTCTAGGAATGCCAGTAGATGATGGAAAGGATGAAAATTAGTAGAAAATTAAGGCTTCGTAAATGAATTCACTTATTCAAGTTCATTTATATCCCCAAGTTAAAAAAATTGTTTTTCCTCTCTCAGTCCAGGGAGGTCAACTTTGTTGAAAGAATCCTTATGCCTTGGCATGGTTGTGCATGCCTTTAATCCTAGCACTTGGAAGGCAGAGGCAGGCGGATCTTTGTGAGTTCAAGGCCAGCCTGGTCTACAGAGTGAGTTCCAGGACAGTTGGGGGTACAGGGAGACCCTGCCTTGAAAAGACCAAAAAAGAAAGAATCCTTATGTCTTGTTAGTCAGAAAGAACCAAAGGGAGAGTTCAGCTTGAAACAATCAATATGCCAGGGGCTGGAGAGATGGCTCAGCGGTTAAGAGCTCAGACTGCTCTTGCAGAGGACCCGGGTTCAATTCCCAGCACCCACATGGCGGCTAAGAACCGTCTTTAACTCCAGTTCCAGCGGAATCTGATGCCCTCTTCTGACCTCCGCGGCATTGCGTGACATGGGTGCACAAACCTGCATACAGACAGTACACTCATACACATTAAAAAAAAAAACAAATCAATATGCCAGTTTAGCATATTTTGAGGTGACACATTCTTCAGTCTAAAAGCTAGAAATCTTTAGTGAGAAACTGTGTTTTCAAATGTTTCAGCCACTTTGATCATAGTGGTGTATTTGACTTAGTCTCTGTGAAACTGAAGCTGTTTTTTGTTTGCTTGCTTGTTTGTTTTGTAGTTGTTTTGCTTTCAGAGGTGAAGGAGGAATTAGTTAAAAAGGGACAAGAATTTCTGTTTTAGCTAGTTAATAGATCCAGCATATTTTAGCTAAATTAGACTTTATGTACCTGTACATTTTTTAATTAAGATTGCTAAAATTACANGGGGAAAAGGTAGATAGAAGTTGTCTCAGGAAAGGCCATACTTCTTGAAAAAAAAAAAAAAGAAACTATTCTGGCCTGGCTCAGAGTATGAATCTAGGGCTTCCGACAAGGGCTTTAGGTTGGTTCCATGCCATACTGGAACTTTTAAATTGCTTTGTTCATTCCGGTCAGCTGGACTTGGTCTGGATCCTTGGGAACTGTGTCTCCCAGGCAGTTGGTCAAGGTTGTCCCTCCGTTGGCTTGGGGCCTGAGCAGAGGCATGCCTTGTCCTCCTAGGTGATGTTTTCTCCTAGGAACTATTTCTCTCTTCCTGTGGCAGTGGTTCGCTTCTCAACATCAAAGTTCCGGAGTCATGGAGTCTGCAATCTGCAGGTTCAGAGGTTCTTCGAGCTGTACTTCCTTATCAGTATTATGAAGCATTGGGTGACCAAGGGCTCTAATGGAGGGAAGACCTTGGAAATAAGAAGGCAAAACTTCAAGTTGAAGATACCTGTTTCCTGTGCAGGTTAAAGGATGTTTTGACTACTTTATATGGAAAACGGAACAATCCAGAAAACTGTAAAAATGTCTTTCTCAGTTAAGTATTACTTAAAAGTCCTATATAGAGAAACATCCCTCTTGTGAAAAAAAAAAAATCAAAAGGTACCTGGTTTGCATCAGAAGTATAACTTATATCACTTAAATAAAAATAACATTTCCTGAGGTAACCCAATATAAAGGCCAAATACCAGTCTAAGAAAGGAGTCAAAGCTGAACGGAAAGGAGATGGTTCTTGCTTTGTGCACTGGCTTCTTTGGCTGTCTCCCGCTGTGCTGATTGCCCTGCCTTCCCCTGCTTGCTTGGCGCCTGGCTTTCTCATCTCAGCAAGTTTACCTGAGTTCTATTTCCACCAGGCACAACTCGCTAAAGCCCCCTTTCATTTAGAACTGTCCTTTTCTCCAAGTGCAGCCCAACTGTCTACCTCTGCGCCCCGGATATCTGTCGCCTCTCATCTTTTGTCCTTCCACATTGCTGCTGGACAGTTCCTAGCCTTCTACAATCTTTGATAATTAATAATTTTCCTCTTTTTGCCCTAAACATGACCGCAATTCCTTACCACCTAGATCGTCTGCTATCTTCCATCCTCGATAAGTTCTCGCACTTGCTTTCCCCATTTTAAATTTCATAGAGCAGAGAGAGATTGGTTACTGGCACACACTTTCATAGTCTCTTGATATAACCTTCCCAGTGCCAGCCTAAAGTAAGCCTAGATCTTCACAATCACCTCAGCTCTTCATTCTGATGGAAGTTCTTGCAGTTCCCACTCGTTTGGCATTTTGACTTGTTGCTACTTACCCGTTATTACTTGCCCTTTCCTATTATACGTAGAAACAATGCTTTCTCCTCTCTGGAGTCAGCATTTCTTTCAATGATTTTGTTTTAGTTGTAAATTTTGATCCTAGCTCTACCTTTTAGAACCTTGACTTTTGTTTGATTCGGCATTTATACTGCTGGAAAGGAATTCTTCACGAGTCTCTTGTGCTCCCACACACCTTTGAACAGAATCTTGTTCTGTCTTTGCTCTGGACTGTTATCACAAGGATGCTTGGATATAGTAAATGGCTTTACAAGATACAGTCTCTACTACCAGAATGGGTCTACAATTGTTTATTACAAAAGGCTTGCAGTCCTTAAACCAAGAGTTTCTTTCTTGTTGCTGCTGGGCTACCTGGCCTTCTTTGTATTCCCACTGGCGCACCGGGACTGGCACATACACACAAAATCTCAGCAACCACTGGCTACTATCATATTCCTTTTCCTCTGACGCAGTGGTCTTGTGTCTTCTGCAAGAATCAATGGAACTACAGAGATACTCATTTGTTAGGCTGAGAGTGGGCTAAAGTCTTACGGTTTTTGACAAATAAAACATAGGTCTTCTCTATCCTTGGAAACATCTTTCTTCAGTCCTATTACTGTTTTAATTTTGGTCCTCTTTACTCTTGCATTCACTGTTTAGTTTCTTTAGTGATGCCTCTGCATCATCACACCTGATTTGAACCCAACTTTACCCCCAACCTTACTACAACTGCTCTTGGAAAGGTGATAGTGACTTTTTTTTGGGGGAGGGTCTTTTTGAGACAGGGTTTCCCTGTAGCCCCAGCTGTCCTGGAACCGCTCTGTAGACCAGGCTGCCTTGAACTCAAAGAGATCCACACCTGCCTCTCTGCTCCCCAGTGCTGGGGATTAAAGACTTGCGCCACCACACCTAGCCTAACACCTCACATTCTTTAATGATGCCATGTTTTCTGCAGAATAATATCCATTCTATTTAGTGTCAGCATTCTATGATAGCCTTTATGACTACCATATTTCTGTCACATGTCTGCTTTTTGTACAGAAAACTTGGATTATATTCACTCTTCCTATATTGTACTTATACCTTTGCTAAAGAATATGTTTCTATGTTGTAGGTGTGAGAGATGGCTTAATAGGTAAGAGTACTCGCTCTGCAGAGGACCTGGGTGGCTCACAACCCATTCTTTATCTCCAGTTCCAAGGATCCAACTCCCTCTTCCAGGCTCCTCAGCACTGCATAAGTAGGCATAGAACATACACATAAATGAAAATAAATAATAATATTTTAAAAAAATGCCTTTCTAAGACATTTGTTTTGGTTGTAGTTGAAATAACTTTTTTTCTTTTTAAAAATTTTTTTTTAATTTTATTTATTTCTGTATGTGTATGAATGCACTGTTTGCATGCAAGTCTGTGCACCCGTGTCGTGCAATGCCGCGGAGGTCAGAAGAGGGTGTCGGATTCCCCTGGAACTGGAGTTCTCCTGGAACTGGATTTCGACGGTCTCGGCCGCCATGTGGGTGCTGGGGATCGAACCCGGGTCCTCTGCAAGAGCGGTCGGCGCTCCCAACCGCTAGGCCATCTCTCCAGCCCGAAATAACTTTTATCTCTGGGCACATTTTGTCATTAATTTTTTGTTGAGCTTTTGTGTATTTCATACATTTCTTAATCAAATTTACATCCGTTTCCACATCCATGTCCCCCACCCCACCCAAAACTCATCAATTCTGCCATACATGTTAATTCCTGTCTTACATCTTTTTCTCAGTCTTTTTTAACTTTTTCGATGCAGGAGTTCACTGTTTTGGTATGTTCTTTGAGGAAATCTTTTTTTGTTCTCTTAATTTCATGTCACTTCAAAATATGCAAATATACTCTCCACTCATATGTCAAAATTTCAAAGTCTGAAAATAAACTGTAGGTTGATTCCAAAACACATTTGGGGATTCATATTTTAGCAGTAAAGTTGCATGCAGGTAAGAAGAAATATAACTTTATATTCCTAAATTATGTAACAAGTTGATGTGTATTTTAATGTACTTAAAAATTATTCTTTCTCATAAATCTTAGAACTGAGGAAAGCAGAGACCTAGACTCTAAGCTCTATCTATAGTAATATCAGTCAATGTGGGATTATTTTTTACTAACAAATTACCCACTTTGACTTACTTATAAGGATTTGGCACTAGGATCCATAAATAATGAGGGACACCATACATTGTTTTTCTGGGACTGTGTTACTTCACTTAGTATAACAGCTTCTAGCTCCATCCATTTACCTGCAAAATTCATGATGTCATCTTTCTTTACCATTGCATAGAATTCCATTGTGTAAATGAACCACATTTTCACTATTCACTCACCAGTTAAGGAGTATTTGCGGTGTTTCCAGCTCTTTGCTACTGTGAAAAGAGCTGCAATAAAGATGGTTGTACATGTATCTCTGCTATAGGATGAGTCCTTTGGGTATACACACAGGAGTGGTATGACTCAGTCAAATGGTAGGTTCATTTTTAGTCTTTTAAGAGTTCTCCACACTACTTTCCATAGCGGATTGAACAAGTTTGCATACCCATCAGCAGTGATGAGTGTGCCCTTTCCCCACACCTCCCCACATTGGTATCTTTTTTTTTTTTTTTTTTTTTTTTTTTGATCATGGCCAGTCTTACCAGGGTAAGATGAAATCTTAAAGTGGTTTTAAGTTTGCATTTTCCTTATTATTAATGATATTGAGAATTTTTTTAAGATGTTTCTTAGTTATCTTTATTTCTTCTCTTGAGAGGTCTCTGTTCATATCTTTAAATGACCCAAAGTTTAATTGGGTCATTTGTTTTCTTGGTCCTCTGTTTTTTGAACAGTTTATATATTCTGCGTGTTAAACCTCTGTCAGATGCATTACTGGTGAAGAGTTCCTCCCAGTCTGTGGGTTTTCTCTTCACTTTGATTGTTTCTTTTGCTGTTTAATGAGGTCCCCCTTGTTGAATGTTGACCTTATTTCCTGCACAACTATTGTATGATTTAGAAAGTCTTTTCCTACACCTATATCTTGTAGTCTTGGGGCACTTATTTAATTGATACATATGATATTGAATTAAATGACACAGTTATAATACAAGTATAAATGAGGTGGTAAGGTGGCATGGGAATGAACATAGCTGGCTCTTGCAGGGAACAGGTGTAAGCATGAGCTCATAATGGAGAAACCCAGGACTGGAGCTGTTAGCATGTGATTAGCTTCAGTCAACATACTACTGAGGGGAAAGGAACATTGGGATGAGCTGTTAATGCAGTAAAAGTTTGAGTGTTCATCTACAGTATTTAAAATTGATTCCTAGCCGGGCGTGGTGGTGCACGCCTTTAATCCTAGCACTTGGGAGGCAGAGGCAGGCGGATCTTTGTGAGTTCGAGGCCAGCCTGGTCTAGAGTGAGTTCCAGGATGTCTGGGCTACAGGGAGACCCTGTCTCAAAAAGACAAAAAAATTATATAAAATTGATTCCTACTTTATGATATCGATCTTTAAGGAGGGAAACAAAGTAATTGCTTCAAATTCAAAAGCATGGAACTCAAACTTGAGTAAGAGCTTTGGGAATCCTAGGACTTTATGTGAAGTCACAGAATTGCTCAATCTTATGCTCACTTTGAATGAGGGCCCTGAATTTCATGATCTATGCAAATTTCTTTGCATAGAGCCACCCAGATAGATGTCATCTGGGACAAGTTAGAGTGGTGTCTGAGGGGCTAGAGAGATGGCTCAGTAGTTAAGAGTGCCAACTGATCTTGCAGAGGACCCGGGTTCGATTCCCAGCCCCCGCATGGTGGCTAAGAACCGTCTTTAATTCCAGTTCCAGGGGAATCTGAAGCCCTCTTCTGACCTCCGAGGCATTGCAAGACACAGGTGCACCAACCTACATGCAGTCAGTACACTCACACACATTAATAATAATAATAATAATAATTAATAATAATAATAGAATTGTGTCTGAAGTGTGAATCAAGAGCCTGGGTGCTGGTGATGAGTTCTGACACTGCCTGTGGTAGGAAAGGGCCAGAAGATTTAAGTGCAACGGTTCTAGATGTTGCAGAACAGCAAGAAAGGCCTAAAAAGCTTCCATCGACCCTGTGAGAGAGTCCACAGACACATACTGTACTTCAGTACAGTTACTGTGTATGAGGTTTTATGGGAATCTAAGAAGCATGGAACCAGATAATTCTGGTATGGGTGGGATGTGGAGTAGCAATGAGAATATGACAAGTAGTTCTTAAAGGGAGAAGGAGTTGGCTGGCTTGTCCAATATAGTATCTAATGTTCCAAGAGTCCTTTTTTAGCATAAATTATTACTAGAATAGGGTTTGAAAGGCCTCTTCTTGTCTCTGGGCAAGCAGTTGTGATTAACAGGATCTGTGGGTGAGTGTGCAAGTTTGCACATTAATTTATGTGTCTGATTACCTTCTGAACAGGAAACTGGGGCTCCCTTTTTCTTCCCCTCCTTCTTTCTCTTCTTTTTTGGCTAATATTTATTACAACTTTTTTTTTTCAGTTCTAAGAATTCCACAAGTTACAGCAACATGATTGTAGTATGTCATTCGAAGGCAGGGGGACAATGATGAAGTCGGTTATGTTACACTAAAAGCATAGAAATAGTGAAGAGTCAAAGAAGTCCACTTGTGAAGAGTACTGGGTACTTACAATTGACAAATAGTAGCAATTTTCAGTGACCAATTATGGAATGGCTGGTTTTAGTCCGTTTGAAGCAATACTTTTTTTTTTTTTTTTTTTTTGCTACTCTTCACTCTTTTCATTCCTACTATGCTTTTACAAATAATAATAATTTGGGGCACAATCTCACTTTCTGCCTCTCAGTAGCACACAGGATGGACATACCTGTATTCATGGTTACAAGGGTCAGTCAAATAAAAAGAATCATTTGGACACTTTAATCTCACATACATTGTTTTTGTCTTATTTATTTTATCAAGGCCTTGAACAGGGCTAAATACTCTGATGTCTTCTTGGTGATATGTAGAGTGCACCATAAAGGAACAATGTAGAAGCAGGTCTGAGTGGAAGTCCCGAGCTGAGCTCCTCTTTAGTGTTAACCTGACCCGAGGCAAGCGGCCTAGATTCTGCAGGTCCCACTCTGCGTCTGTGTGCTGTAAAAACAAGATCTTCTTTAGAGTTCTGGTGAGGATTTGAGAAAATATTTTCAAAAGCCTTGGGAACCTATGAAGAGCTGTCAAGTGCCTATTCTTCTTCACTCTTATTTCACATTTGCTAGGCTCAGAAACTGTCTTCTCATGCTCAGAAAACAAGTCTGACAATAGGGGCTTTCTATTCAACCAGAAGATTTCAAATGGACCCAGAGTGCCAAAAGACTTCCTTTTTCCTTTGTGGTTCTAGGGATTAAGCCCCTAGGGTTCAGTATTACTAGGCCAGCACTCTACCACTGAGCTACATCCCTACCCCAATATACTTTCTTCAGTCAAGGTTGCTTTCTAAAGGGATGTGGAGAGCTGGCATATTTTCTGAGTGTCTCCAGGTACAGAAGAGTTATATGATAGTGTTTTCAAGAATATACTTCAGGCTTTCCTAAGAGTTGGAGAACAAGTTTGGTACAGTGTGATGTGAAATGAGTTACTGATTCAACTCTTCATTCCAATAGAAAGAATTTTATCTTTAGGGACAGATATTCAGACTCTTCTCTGGACAGAACCATGACAAAGCAAATGAAATTATAGTGAAATGAAACCATGGGAGGAGGTTTGCTTGTAGGGCCAGCAAGTTAGGGCGAAAGAGAGAAGTGAGGCAGAATAAGAAATACAAGGGGTTGTTTTCACACTTTCAATAATGCCAAACTTTCTGAGGGCCGGAAGGAAAAGCCCAGCGGCGTGCTTATAGTGTCTGCTTTTCCTTCATGCTTTTGATGAAGTATACCAAGGGCTTTCTAGGCTTAAATTATTAGAGAATGGGTGAATCTAGCTTCTTCATTCTTAGAGGGTTTGGAAAATGAATGATTTTAGCTTGGCTTGAAAACTATAGAATAGACTATATTTTTAGCATAATAGATCTCCTCAATCTGTTCAAAAAATAGACCCACAGAAAGAGCAAACAGATGGAAGGCCATGTGCTGTTTTGTAACAGGTCCAGGGTTTTTAAACTAGATAAACACTGAAACCCTGCAGCCACAAATCTGTCCCTTCTCAAACAAAATCCTATGAGATTATCAGAGCTGCTCTGATCAAATATGCACACTGAAAAATCCAGGAAGTACTGCCATCCTCTCTGTTAGCGCCATATGATGAATGCCCTTGGTACATGGACATTACCCCATTTCTTATTGATGAAAATATGCATAAGTACTCCTAGGATGCTTATTACTCCAACAACCCAATTACTCAGTCTATTAGGTCAGATAGAAAAATATGCTGAGATACTGTAAAACTAACTTATCTTCCCATAGGCTCTCATGATATTACCTAACAAGACTAGGATAATTTCAGGATATGATATAATTTATATAGATAAATAATACTTAAGCTGAATCCTCGTGAGACAAGTGGTGAAAAATGAGCTTGTCTTTAAAACCTCATCTAATGAAATTCTTTACACAATACTTTGCTTTTTCTAGATGGTGGCAAATACAATTAAAAAGATATTTTGGAGGGCTGGAGAGATACCTCAGTGGTTAAGAGCACTGACTGTTCTTGCAGAAGACCTGGGTCCACATCCCAGCACACATGGTGGCTAGCAATCCTCTGTAACTCCAGTTCCAGGAGATCTGACACAGTCTTCTGTCCTCTGTGAACATTGCACAACAGGGGTTCACTGACACACATGCAGGCATAACACTCACATGCATAAAATAAAAATAAAAAAAAACAATTTAAAAAGATATTTTGAGGAATAAAGAATAATATTAGTTGGAGTCAAAGAACAGAAAGTGAGAAATGAAGCCCTTTTGAGGTTTGTTGCTCCATTAATGGGCTCTAACATCTTTTGTTTCACAAGTAGGCATTTCTAAGCATTTGCTGAATGAATGAATGAATCGATATAAGTTGGAGGATGGACTCCTTTTATAATTTTTGGGTACGGTTGTAGCAGTTATTTTCCTCACTTGTTTTTTTTTTTTTTTTGCTTTTTTCTTTTAAAGTCATGGCATAGTAAGTGTCTTGGTTAGAATCTTTCACCATAATAGAGAATATGAATTTAAAATAGCTCTATGATGTATTTTAAAGGATAGATTTGGTTTCTTTGCTCTAAAATACCATGGTAAGGGCTGGAGAGATGGCCTAATGGTTAAGAGCGCCGACCACTCTTACAGAGGACCCGGGTTCGATCCCCAGCACCCACATGGTGGCCGAGAACCGTCTGAAATTCCAATTCCAGGAGAACTCCAGTTCCAGGGGAGTCCGACACCCTCTTCTGATCTCCGTGGCATTGCACGACACAGGTGCACAAACCTGCATGCAGACAGTACATTCATACACATACAGAAATAAATAAAAAAATTTTAAAAAATACCATGGTAAATACTTGTTTAAGTACTTTAGAAATGATAGTTGATCAGGGATGGTAATTTATTCATGTCACCACCACAAACATTTGCATGCTTGATACAGGAAGCCCAGGTATGAACACGTCCCATCCCTGAAACGGAGCATGCAGGTTGGGGCACATGCAGACATAGACGACTACAAGGTATTGGAGTTCCATGACAGGATGCCCTGGGCACTGTGAAAAAAGTCACTCTGCTTGGGGTAAAGTGCAAAAAAGCAGGAAGACGTCCTGGGGCCTGAAGGATAACATCGCTACCACGCAGGAGAAAGTGTGGCATGTGCAGTAAGCAGAGTCTCAGTGGGCTGTTGGAGTAATAGAGGGGTCATATCTAAGAAAAGACAGGCTGAGACAGGGGGAGAAAGCAGTAAAGAAGTACAGCTGGACAGCTAAGCAGAGGTTAGAGCCAGGAGAAAAGCCAACTGAGACAATACTGTAACAGGGCTGTCCTCGGACTAGGAAGAAGGCACATATTCCAAGGAAGGTATTGATGAAAGTGACTTGAATTCCTTAGGAAAAAAATAGAGGACAGAAACTGAAAATGTCATCAAGTCAGCTCACACATTAATGGATTTAACTGGTTACCTGTGGGAAAAATTCAATGTCAAATTGGCTTCCTAGTTATGTCAAAGTTATTCTGCCCTTTCCCTTTTCCTGAACATTTGGTATGTGCTCAGAAGATGAAAACCGATTTTGTTAATAGCCAGCTTTCTCCACCCTTAACTATCATAAGAAGGTCAATCTCTGCTTGCTAATCAGGTGACAGATTCTAAAACCAATACAGAAGTTAATTCTTGGATTATCTGATGCTATAGATATTCAAGCCAAGATCTCCTTCAATACAGCCAAGATGTGACCATAACAGCAAAAATAAGGCTTAGTGCTATTTGGTTATTTCCCTACAACACTCAAACATTTTTTGAAAAGGCAGGGAAATGAGAAGCAAAACCAACACAGAGAAGTGACGTAGCTATCATTGATGCTTATGTTTAGCTATCATAAATGGCACAGAAATCGTGTAAAGGAAATAAGCAGCAACATATGTAGGAATTACAGCTAAGAGTGCTTTGGGTTTTAATTCTTAGAGTTCAAAGTTACCGACAAGTCAGGCAAGGAAATTGATTTCTTTCAAAATATGGATTTTTCTCCTGCAATATCATTTTCTAATTGAGAAGACAGAGGAGTCAATTACTTCACC
Organism: Rhizomys pruinosus; assembly: GCA_009823505.1. Taxonomy (NCBI): domain Eukaryota; kingdom Metazoa; phylum Chordata; class Mammalia; order Rodentia; family Spalacidae; genus Rhizomys; species Rhizomys pruinosus. Next base: position 1,823,435 of record VZQC01004776.1, read on the forward strand.
CCCCTCCCCCTTTATCTAAGAAGAAAACTCTTCAAAAAGAGACAGCATCCATGGTAACCTAGATACACATTCTCAGGAAATACCTAAATTAATCCCTCCTGCTGCAATGGAAACCCATTTTTTTTTATTCTTTCCTCTGTGAAGTGAGGGAACAGCTGTCCACAGTCCTCGTCATATGCTTGTGAACTATTCTTATCACACTTCAACCTTCCCTTATTTAAGCTGGATACACCTATTTCCTTTCCCTACTGTTCACAGAAATCACAGTGTTTGCCGCTTGTTCACTTTGGGAGGATGAGGTACCCCAATTTGTAGAGCTGTTACCCTAGGAGAACGTGTGCTCTATGGGCTCCAGATGGAGCACAGTGGGTAATTTGCAGTTTCTATCTGTATTAGAATGTTATATGTTAGACAGATATTAGAATTAGATTCTTCATGCCTCATCTCTGACATAGGCATCACTATGATAGGTAATTGATACCAAAGTAATCATGAGATGAATTTGCCTATGAAATTTCCAAAGGAGCACAGTGGGTAATTTGCAGTTTCTATCTGTATTAGAATGTTATATGTTAGATAGATATTAGAATTAGATTCTTCATGCCTCAGCTCTGACATAGGCATCAGTATGACAGGTAATTGACACCAAAGTAATCATGAGATGAATTTGCCTATGAAATTTCCAAAGAAAAGCCATGCTACTAGGATATGAATCAAGACTTCTAAAAGAGAGAAGCTATATATCACGTACAAAGATGAATTCAAAATGGATCAAGACTTAAGGATAAGAGTTTAAAAAAGGTAACTCTTTTGGAAGAACAAACAGGGGAAAAACTTCTGAAAAACCTGAATTTAGTTAAGACACCAAAACAACAGGTAGAAAATTAAAACATAAAGTGGACATCATAAAAATCCCATCACAGGACAGTTTATCTGAGTGAAAAGAAAAGCCATAGGGTGGGGAAAACTGATAAAAAGTCATAAATATGCCAAGGAGCACAAACAGTTCAATTAAAAATAGGACAAAGGGAGTGACACTAGATAGTGGCTCCGTGGGTGGACTCACACTGAAGGACATTCCAGGACACAAACTTCCCTTGGTAGGCCTTAACCTATATGACCGAATACATGAAGTCCAGTGTGTGTGTGTGTGGTGGGGGTACTAGAAAATGGATTTAGATAGGGGAAGCGGCCTAAATACGATCAAAACATATTGTATAAAATTTTCCAAAGTTCGCTTAAAAATGAAAGCGAATAGGACAAAGAATTTGTAGACATTTCTCCAAAGAAGATATACAAATGGCTGATAAGTATGTGAAAAGATGCTCAGCATCACGGGTCACTGGGAAATTAAATTAAAACACCAATGTGGTATCACTTTATTCCCATGGAAATGGCAATATGTAGAAAACAGAGCACATGTGTTAGGAGGGATGTAGAGTAATTTCAATCTTGTATGGTTTTAGTGGGAGCATTAAATGGTATAGTCACTATGGAAAATGGTAAGAGAATTCCTCAAATAGATAAGCATAGAATCAAATCAATAAATGACCCAGTAATCCCACTTCTAGATCCCCACTTTAAAGATACAAATCATGAACTCAAAGAGGTATTTGTGCACCTATATTAACAGCACTAGTCAAAGGTTAAAGCAACCTGATCTCTATAGATGGATGAATGGATAAGCAAAACGTGACATGTGCAAATAATGGAATATTATTTGAGAGAGGAAACCTTGGACATGCTTCAGCATGGATAACCTTGAAGATAAGACATGAAATGGGACAGAAATAGAAGGACAAATATTAATATGAGGTGTCTGGAGTAGTCGAAATCATAAAGGCAGAAAGAAGAATGGTGGGTGTGGAGAGTTCATGTTTCAAGGGGCTCAGAGTTTCAGTCTGGGAAGATGAAGAAGTCCTGGAGATAAATGTGGTTGATGGTTGCCCAATAATGTTAATACACTTCATGACACAAAACTTACCCCTAACAAAAGGTAAAATGGAAAACTTTATGTCATGTATAATTTACCATAGTAAAAATACAAAACAGAGCTAGAGTGTAGAGGACAAAAAGCATTTTTGGGAGGCTCTTCAGTGGAAGGAAGCCTTGCAAAAGTCTCACATACTGTCTTTCCTCTGGAGACTGCCACTTCTTTCATTGCAGGTCGGGGCTGGTCCCAAATGTGAGACTGTCAGCAAGATTTGACTCTGTAAATGAAGCCCTTGTCAATTCAAGTCCAGCCTGGGCAACTTAGTGAGTTCCAGGTAAGCCTGAGTTACACAGAGAGACCATGTCTCAAGAAACAAAATAGAACAAAACAACCCCCTAAACTCCAAACAACATGCAAACGAGCCAGTGGATCTAGACAAGGGCCAACTTGGCTCTTTGGGCTCATGACCATAAGATGGCTGGAGGATGGGTCTGCAGGTGCAGAGTTTGGGGACAGGGGAAAAGAATATGAGCATAGCTGTGGGCCAGACAGGAGCGGTCATCGTCAGATGAGGCCTGTTTCAAGGGCATGGGAAGATTAGTAGAGGCAGTTTGGAAGCATAACTCAGGCTGCCCGGGGCAGGGGGGCGGGCAAAGGAAGCTGTAAGTGACCCACCTGGCCACTGCATTGGGACAGGGTAATGATGGGGGTGGGCAGAAGCCAGCAGGGATAAACTGTGACAGGACAGTCATCTTTCAGACGCTTGCCTGGCTAGAGCACAGGAAAACAGATTACAAGGGATATAGCTAAAGTAATTCTTATTCTCTTGGCTTTCCTTCCTCTCTCAGGGACAGTCATTGGCAAGGGGTAGGGTAGAAGGATCTCAAAGCAGGTCATGAGGAGAGAGCAGAGAGCTGGCATTCTACTGTGCTCCAAGCTTTGAATAATGACACAGATTGTCTGAGATTCCCTATGTAGACCAGGTTGGCCTTGATCTCATAGAAATCCACCCACCTCTGCCTCCCAAGTCCAGAGATTAAAGGAATGCATCACCAGACCCAGCAGAATGCTCATTTTAATGTGTCCATTAAAACTGTATTTGTTGCTGGGCATGGTGGCATATTTCTGTAATTCCAGAAAATGGGAAGCTGAAGCAGGAGGATAGCTGTGAATTCAAGGCCAGCCTAGGCTACTTAGTGAGTTCCAGGTAAGCCTGGGTTACAGAGACGATGTCTCAAAAAAAAAAAAAAGAACAAAACAGGCCACCAAACCCAAAACAAAACAAAAAGTAACAAACACTATGTTTGCTGAAGAAACACTACTCAGTGAAGGGAAAAATGATGATGTTTGTGGAGAAGAGAAATATTACCCAGAATGCATATAGTTTAAAGGGAGGGAGAAGGCAGAAAGAAGAGAATATTTTGAAAAATTTATTTTTATTATTTTTAAGTGTGTGTGTGTGTGTGTGTGTGTGTGTGTGTGCGTGTGTGTGTGATGGGACTATGTGCACCTGAGTTTAGCTGCCTATGGAGCCCAGAGGCTTCAGATCCCCTGGAGCTAGAGTGACAGGCAGTTGTGAGCTACCCCATGTGGGAACCAAATTTGGGCATTCCACACAAACGGTACGCATTCTTAACTGAGAAGCCATCTCTCCAGCTCCCAGAAGAGTGCACTTGAACACAACCATTTGCCATGCTTATCAGACACTCTAGGTCCAAGTTAAGGGTCCCCAGGTCCCTGAAGGGTCACTGTAGGTTCTTCTAGAAATCCCTTTACAGATGAAAGGAAAGTCTACAGCCCCAGGGTGACACTTGGGTTTTGGTTGGTCTGTCTCAGCTCTAGCACCTGTGATGATCCACTTCACTTCTTGGAGGCCTGATTTCTTCATTTGTAAAATGGAGATAATTGTATTATCTGCCACCTAGATGGCTCTTGGAATTATGAGACAATGAAAGCAAGTGCTTACTAACTGTGGACTGTAATTATTATTATGGGTAGAAAAAATGACAAGTGCTTCCCTTTTGAGGATTTAGCTTCTAACAAAGAACATCGGGAGTCTTCTCTGTGAGATCCTGGAAACCGGCATTTGACAAGTTGCTTGGCAGCACAGTGTTATAGGTATCATGGTCCAAACTCAATTTAACTCAGATCAAGATTAACAGAGGGTCTGCCCTGAGCAATGCCCTTGGCTGGGCCTATTGGGGATCTGGTGTCTGGGCAGCGACTCCAGAAGCACAGAGAAGCTCCTTCAGAGGCCAGCTTCACTTCATAAAGCCTTTACCATGGCAACAGGGAAACGCTTGCAGAACCCTGCAGCTGACACTGTGAAAAATATCACCTGCTCTCAAGGTACTCGGAACTGCACAGCATGACTCAGAGTGGCTTTCTCTTTCTGGTTATCTGCTGGGTCGTAAATGCTGAGCAAACACGGGGCATTAAAGAGGTTCCTAAGCTACAAAGAGCCTCAAGAGGGAGAGGTTGCTCTCATGAAAGCAGAGATGAAGAATTTCAGAATGACATGTTCAGGACAGGAGCAAGTGTTTATCATTTCAGTGATCACCCTCTGCGTGCTTCTTAGGGGCCGGGGAATGCAGGGTGCTGGGAAAGCACAGGAGACACATGGCCAGGTGCCTTATTCTCAGTAAGCTAATAGGATCACAGTTAGGGTAGAGCGCCACAGTGACAACTGTCATGAATGATACTCTTTAAGAGTCAAGAAAATGAAGTGGTGGCATTTATGTGACAAGAAAGATAGGAATTAGGAAGATCTCATCAAAGAAGACTCCAGCCATATAGATAAGGTAGCAGTCAGAGAACTGGAAGAGACTCCAGCTTAAATTTGTATTTTCTTCTTTTAATATATCTTATTTATTTATTTTGTATGTGTATGAATGTACTGTCTGCATGTAGGTTTGTGCACCTGTGTCCTGCAATGCCATGGAGGTCAGAAGAGGATGTCGGATTCCCCTGGAACTGGAGTTAAAGATGGTTCTCAGTTGCCATGTGGGTGCTGGGGATTGAACCAGGGACCTCTGCAAGAGCAGTCGGTGCTCTTAACTGCTAGGCCATCTCTCCAGCCCCAAATTTGTATTTTCTAAACTTGGTAGGAAATCACTAAAGAGTTGTAAACTTTTTATTATATTTATTTACTTGGGGGTGTGTGTGTGCACATATGTGCTACAACACACACATGGAGGTCAGAGAACAACTTAGTACTCTCCTTCCGCTATGTGGATCCCAGGGATTGAACTCAGGTCTTCAGGCATGGAGGTGATTGCCTTAAGCAGCTGAGCCAGCTTGCTGGCCTCGTTAGAGAGTTTTAAACATAGATTGATGATAATGTGGTTGGTAAACACTTAAAAAGGATGATTGTGGTTGCTGTTGGAGAGAGAGCCAGGTATGAGGTGAGGGGGCAAATAGAGAGACTGAGCTACTGGGATGATGGATCATGGTGGCTAGACATGGGAGTGGAGTGGAGAGGAGGGCGGCAAGAGAGGCCATCTGCATTTGCTTCTGTCCAAGCAAGATAAGAAGAACTCCTCACCCAACACCAGGCCAGCAGCCTGTAGCACACCAGCACCAGACACTCCCTTCCTCAGCCCTCCTCCCCACTCTCGTGTCTGTCTTCTCTTTGTCCTTAGCTTGTCCTAAGAGTCAGCACAGAGATAGCAAGCACTTGTCATAAATGAGGCCTTGGCCCTTCCAACCAGGAGCTCATCAGAAGGGAGGAGACATAAATACACACTTAACCAGCAATCAGTACAGACTATGGCGAGTGTCAGAGCAGCAAGGGTTTGAGTCTTGTGGAAGGACAGGGTGGCCTTCTCAGACATTCGAAGTGATACTTTAATTCCCTACTTCAAGTGACTCGTTCCTAAGGAGAGCTCTCTGAAAGGACTTGGAGTCAGCAGAAGGTTTGTGAAAGTAAGTTCCTGAAAAGAGCTTCACCTTTCACTGAACCTTCCGTAAAGTAGATTAACTGATAAAAACTTCAAGGATGAGGAAAGGTTGGAATGTTCTAAGTCCAGAGCCAGATTGTCTTGAGCATCCTTAACCCTTGTGATAGTCATTTACTTCTCTCCTCTGCACCTGACCTAACATTTTATGATCATTAGATAAATCTGTTGGAATGTAGGAACAGACTGGGGCTTATAGCAGAGTCTTTATCACTTTGCTGTAATCCACCTACCTAATATGTTCACCAATATATTGGAAAAGTACATTGATCTATGGCTTTCTTTGTTCTGTTCCTATAAAAACTTCATGAAACTTACCACATTGAAACATGGAATTTGGGGTAACCTGAATCTGCATTCTCAGCCCTTTGTCGCTCATATTTGGCTTCAGGAAAAAAAAAAAACCCTCTTTGATTCCCTTTGAGGTGAAAGTTATATTTTAGTGTCAACAGTTTCAAGCAGGGCAGTGCAGTGCAGTGATAGGATTAGATTTCAGGTGGGGTAGACATGAAACAACACAGTGAGATTGACTGGTTAGCACTGGGTATGGTAGAGCAGGGTGGGATGTGGAAGCTGGAGTGAGGATGGAAATGGAGGACAGGAGATGAAGGTAAGACATGCCACAGAGGTGGGAGCCACTGAACTTGCTAACTGACTGCAAGTGTGTGGGGATGGGTAGGTAGGTTGGGGAAGAGCAGAGGGGAAGGAAGGCTCTGTCAGGATTCCTAGCAGCATCTGGCCTGGCACTCAGAGGCCAGCCTGGTGGACTTGACAACTGATTAGCATGTGAATACATGGAGTCAAGATAAGTCAAGGGTAAAAGCAAACTACAACAAGCTTCGATTCTTTAATTTGTCCATTGGATATTGTCTTCTGTGAAATAAATGTTAAGAAAATATGCTGGGCACAGTGGCACACGATGGAAGTAGAGGCAGGTGGATCGCTACATAGTGGTCTACATAGTGAACTCTAGGACTGCTGGGCTGCAAGGAGACCCTGTCTCAAAAAGACAAAAAGAAAAAAAAAGAAAAAAAAAGAAAATATATTCTTCATTCATGCATTCATGAGGAATACTGTAATAAAACCTTGATAGATTATTATAAGCTTTAGTAAGAGAACAAGAAAAATACATTTTATTTATATAAAAAGGATGTATAAGAACGGAAATATGCTCTGGACTTTGTAAGCAGGAGAGACTTGAGGAAAAGAGGTAATATTGAAGTGAAACTAACAAAGCCAATGGAGTTTTGAAAAATGGATGATTTTGTTTAAATAAATTAGAGTAGATGAAAAGAAAGATCTTTTTATAAAATGATATGACAGAAGGATCAAAGTATGGTAATAAACTTGGAATTGAGCTGGTCTGAAAAATTCAAGAGGTAAAGAAAAAGAAAGTTGATTTAGAGAGGCAGAATTAGAGTAGAAGTAACCATGAGATTCACTGGGATGCTGTTTCACAAATGGGAAAAGGAATGCTTAAAACAAGTGTGGCATAGGACAGACACAGGCAGGCTATCTAGCCACAACTTTGTGTCATGGAGACAGAGCAAGGTAACTATGCACAAAATTTGCATTTGCTTGCTGTTGAAAATCTCATTCTGAATGTCAGAAAAGGCCACCTGAAAGTCCCACACGTTTAGAGAAATTTATTTTGTGATTACTTGGAAAAGGATTTCTAGGATGCAGATACTACTTAGGGAAATTAAAAGGTCAATATGTGAAGTCACTCATTCAAAAAGTATAATCAAGGTATGGCAGAAATTATTTGTGATAAAAGAGGCAGGTAAATCCGGTATCTGGTGGAGGGTTATACCTTAGATTAAAAACATTTGTGGGAACAATAACCACACAAAGCACGTGGGTTACATTGCTTGACTTGATGTGGTTCAGATGGAATGAGAGGTAGAAGAAGGCACTTTCTGGAAGAAGAGGATTTTGCACTTAGATGAAGCCTTTACTAAGCACTTGCTGTATGACTACTCACACTTTACTAAGTGCTAAAGACAAAAAAAAAAATACTTCTTAAATAATTCCAGAAAGTTCTAGAAAGCAAAACTGGAAAGTTTGGGGGCTAGCACTCCATAGAATCTCCAAGAATAAAGTGATATGTAGGCATGCCCCGTCATTGTCCAGAGTCTCAGTGTCCCCAGAACTATTTGATTTAACATTGTTTGCCTCTAAGGTTCCTTCCTATGTTAGGTTGTCAGGCCCACAATGGTTATATCTGTAGTGAATGTGCACAGACCATTTTCGTTCTTAAACATTTTTAAACAATTCAGTATAACAACTATTTACATTGTATTAGGTATTATAAGTAATGCAAAGATTTCAGATAAATGGGAGAATATTGGCAGTCTGTATGCAAATACGAGACCATTTTATATAAGAGAGTTGAAGAATAGTGAATTTTGGTATATGTAGGGGGTCCTGGAACCAAACCATCATGCAAATTGATGACAACTGTGTATTCACCTTACTACATTTTTCAGGGAATTAAATTATTATTCATATGACAATTACATTATTATTGCTATTGCCATTATCCTAGTCAGGAGAGACAATCAGACTATACCCATAGTTCCATAAAGACAGGGTTATTCAATTTGTTTCAAGGAAGGAGAGCCCAGCTCTGAGGAACCCTACAGCAGCTTAGTAAGTGGACTTCTTGCCGAGTTTGGCTTGGGTTGCATGATTCTGAGGATGAGTTAAGGAGGTTGGGGACCTGGGCTGGAGAGCTGGCTCAGCAGAGAGCACTGGCTGTTCTTCCAGAGGACCTTGGGTAGGTTCCCTGTACCCATATGAAGGCTAACAGCTGTCTGTAACTCCAGCTCCAGGGCATCTGAGGGCATGTTCTGGTCTCTGTGGGCATTACATGACATGGGCACACTTACATACATGCAGGCAAAACTGTAGGTGTTTGGGCACAACAGCCTGCAGATAGGTTTTGCATGAAGGATGCTTGTACTCATGGATTATCACTTATAGCTAAAAATGAAAAAAAAAAAAAAACAGAGAAAGATGCAGGACAGTTATGGCAGAATGCATGATCTGGGATGGGGGGGGGGGGGGGGGGGAGGGAAAGGGAAATAAGCCTGAACTGAATTGGAAAAAAATGTATGAAATGCACAAAGCATCAATAAAAACTAATTTAAAAAAAATAAATAAATAAAGAAGAAGAGGGTGAGAATCACATCTGGATTGGATGCCGTAGGCCTGGTGGGATCTCCAGAAACTGAGAGTTAGCTGTCTACTATCCACCGCTCTGAAGTGAGTTTAGCAGCTGGGTATCTCTGTAAACTCTTGCTCAGGAAATAGAGGGACAAGACAAGGCTGGGGGGGTGGGTCACTGATAAGTGGGCAGCATTTGCTCAAGAGAGAGGGGGTAAGAGATGGCATGGCTGTGCTGTGTTCTTGGCAGAATCATTACCTCCTGTGGTTTGTCATGGATTTTGCCTGCTGCTACAGCTTTACTGTTGGCAGGACAGCTTCCAGTACTGCTGCTTTTATGCTCTCATTAGTCTTCAAGTAATGAAGTTGAGATACAGATACAGAATAATGGCTTCATACAACCAGTGAGCACTAGAACCAGGATTCACCTCTGCATGTTAGGTTAGGAGGGTCTAAACTAGAGGCAGAGTGGAAGAAAATTCTGAATCAAAGATTTGAAAGGAACTGTTGATGAGTCAAATATAAGGATGGAGAGGAAGCTACTGGTTACAGTATGTGTTGGTGCTCTGTGGATGTAGCAAAGAGGTCCTGAGGAGCAGTAAGAATTTATTTTGGGGTACTGAAGGGAAGCATACACACTGAATATTAGCATATGATTTAAGAAAAGAAAGCTAGATTAGTTCCAAATGTCATCCTGAAATACATTCATTCACTGTCAATCAATTTTAAGAATTACATCATTACCTAAAAGATTTTCCTATCCACTTGGCATAGCATAGTATTAGTTCATATTAGTCCTTGAAATAACAGTCTGTGAATGACTGTTATTTCCAGGGGAGGCCTAAGGAAATTAAAGCAGCATTCTCAGGATTATAGAGCAGGTTCTCAGCCGAACTAGGACTGTGTTGGTTTTATTTGCTAGTGCTGTGTATTCTAAATCAAATTATCTTTTAAGATAAAAAGAATATTGAATTTGGAGCATCTCAGTAGGAGCAATAGATTTATTTAGAAACTTGTTTGAATAGTAGAAAAAATATTGAGATTTGTAAATAGGTTATATTTTTGTTATATATCAAGTTGGTAGGACCATATTTTTTACAGTACTGAACCCAAGACCTGAGCACTCTAGACAAGTGGTATATTACTGAGTGTCATCCCTAGTTTGTTTGTTTTCTTTTAATTTATTTTTAAGACAGGTTCTCACTAAGCTGCCTAGACTGGCCTTGAACTCCTGGTCATCAGCCTCCCAGGTATATGGGATTAAAGATGGATGCTGCCATGCCCAGGTACCAATTTATTTTTGAGACAAGGTAGCTCTGTAGTCCTAGCTGACCTTGAACTCACTATGTATACCAGACTGGCTTCGGTCACATGCAGATCCACCTGCTCCTGTCTTCAGAATAATGAGATTAAAGGAAAGGCTTTTCCTTTTTTCCCATCCCACCAGTTTTATTTTTATTATTATTTGTTATTTATTTTTAAAAGATTCTTGTTGTTGGAGTATAATCAGTTTCCTTGCCTGTCAATAGAATGATTTCAAGTTTTTTTTTTTCCCAGTTAGAAATGAGTAAGACATTTTAATAGTGAAGTCTAAAGGTAAAACACTGATCCCTCTGTTGGTAAACCAGCTGATAGTTGGGTTGCTGTGACCAAAATATCTGACTAAAATAGTTTAAGGGAGAAAATGTTTATTTCTGGCTCACGATTTCAGCACGTCTTAGTCCATTATGGGAAGGCCGCAGGAGCACGTGGCAGGAGCCTCTCATGAGGGCAGACCAGGAAACAGAAAGCTATCGGGGAACCGAGGACTGGTACAGCCTTTACGTGCCCAACCAGCCAGGTCCCTCTTCCTAAAGGCTCCTCTGCTTTCAAAATAGTGACATAGTCATGGACCAAACCTTGAAAACATCAGCCTATTTGTGAGGGAAAATTCAAATTCAAATTCAAGCCATGACACTTGTAGAGCCTCAACTCTCTCCAGCTGTATATTCATTTGTAAAATAACAATATTGTGGGTCAGCTCTTTCCAACTCATACTCCCTATTTGGTGGATGATATTTATAGTTATTGATAAAACATTTTATTGGTATGCAGTTTAGTACAACTACATATTTATACTAACTTGTACTTTTAAAATAATTGATAATGTGCATAAAAATGAGGAAATGGAAGGCTTTCTATAAGGAAAGAATTACCAGGCATTTTAGCTGCTTTCACTTAAATCAGTCACTGAGAATCCCCTGTGAAAGGCAGATAGAGTAGGTGGGGCCTCTTCAGATGCTAAAGGCAAGGCTTTGAATAAATCTGCTTCAGGCAGGAGGGGTAGGGTGAGAAGAGGCCCAACTTCTCAGTTAGTTTGCCACACATGATTCCAACAGGGTTTTGACCTATGAATCATCAATTCCTCCAGAAATATAAAACCCTCAGTAAGATGTCACAGCCAAAAACCTTTGATTCATTCAAAGTCCTTCAGTCTTTTCCAAGGATAATGTTTTTCTTCCCTCCGGAAGATGATTTTTCCACAGGCTGTGTCCTTTTTCAGGACCTAACATACCAAGTATATGAAAAGTTAGGTTTCAAAAATTCTTTAATTTTGGAGAATTCATTGATCTTTTTACTGCTCCCACGTATAGAAGCAGAAAGGCCTTCCACAGACCTAAACATTCACTGGGCCATTGGAGAACTGTTTGTACCACTTGCTTTGAAAGTTCACAGCTGGAGGGCTCAGGGTGAGATACTGGGTGGAGGAAACAGCAGTGGAAGCTGCTCATTAACCTGGCTTCTGTCGAATTCTGACAGGAGCAAGCAAAAATAAAACCCTATTTCGTTTCTTCTTTAACAGAAGTTTCAAAAACAAAGATACCCTTAAACTTTCTAGTGAGAAAATTCTATTAATACAGGTAAGCATTGGTTGTAGTTTTAGGGTTCATTAAGACATTTTTCGTGAATTTATACTGTAAAATATATCAAAATGTCTAATACACCTATACAGCTTGATTAAGCTTTCTAAGACACATTTCCATTTAATTCATCTGCTAACAGGCCACTTAAGGAGTTGTATTTTGTGCATATTTTGGACTTAACTGCTTCAAAACCTTGACAATATGTTTAGTTTGCATAAATCAGGCAAAACATATTTTGTTTTGTTCAGCATGCTCTGAACTTTCACAGTTATTTCATTATCTGCTCAGATGGTCCCTCAGTCTTGCTTCAACTGAAAGTGAAATGGTAAATGTTGTTAAAATAAAACCCGGCTGGTGTATGGGCAGCTGTGCAGTTTGTGAGGGACCCAGGTTCAGGGTCTCAAGAAGAGTATTGTTACTGGCAGCTCATGGGGAGGAGCCTTACCATTCATTTCATTTTGCAGAAGTTTGTTCAATCTTTTCCCTCAAAGGAAATCCACTTTCAGTGTAGTAGGATCCACTTTACTCAGGTTTTCTTCTTCATTTTGAGCACTGCTGATTTCCAGCTCTTTCCTCTTTGTAGAATAGCCTCAAATTTGTCCTCCAAATTGTGAAGTTTTGAATTATTTCATTATGAACATTTTATTTTTTTATTTTTTTCACATAAATTTATTTATTTATTTTTAACAAATCTAGACCCGTGTTCTTGCCCATTCCCCCACCCATTACATTATTATGAACATTTTAATTTTGGTTGCTTTTTTTTCTCCATCACTGCCATTTTTTGCAGTTAACACGACACAACTATATTTCTTTCCTTTTAAAAATTATGTCATTATTTCTCTCCGTTCTCACTTAGTTCTCACAAGCTTTTCGTAGTCAGGTTTCCACTTTTGGGCTTGCTCTCTGGGTCCTAGGGAATTCTTCATGTTGTCTCCTGACATTCCTCAGAACTTTCCTCTTATGCTGTCTCTTGCACTGTGAATTCCCTCATGTTAATTTTCCTCTTAGATAAAAAATTTGCTGTAGTATGACTATATTTCCAACATTTGCCTTTTATTTTTAAAGCATAAGGTATGAAAGAAAAGATTTGGAGATTAATCAACGAAAGGCTAAGGAAAGTGTTAATCCACAGCCAGTCCCTTTGGTTTGTTCATACATCTACTTATCGAATGGTTCCACTCATATAATAAACATTGGAGATAGAATGGAGAACAATGAGAAATGGACCCGTGATACTAGTTGTGACTGTATCTTATGGTATTATATTTAAATTTTGTTGTACATTTATTTATTTATTTTTTAATTTTTATTTATTTCTTATGTGCATGAATGTACTGTCTGCATGTAGGTTTGTGCGCCTGTGTCATGCAATGCCGTGAGGTCAGAAGAGGGTCTCGGATTACCCCGGAACTGGAGGCCATCTCTCCAGCCCCTGTTGTACATTTCTATGTTCCCAGCACATTGAGACAGGAGAATTGCAAACTTGAGGCCAGCCTGGGTTATATAGTGAGAACTTGTTTCAAAACAAGTAAGAAAAAAATATTTTTAGGAATGAACAAGAAGGGAATAAAACAGGGTACCTATCCCTTTCAGCACATATCTGAATACATTTGGGGTAGAATTTACAGTAAAAATTAAAATATCCAGGAAATAGATATTGTTTTATGAACAGAAGTTCTCAGAAACCATTTGGACAGTTCAACTTCCTTGCCCTTTTCATTTTTACCTCCTTTCTTCCTTAGAATATAAGGATGCTCAGAACTAGCTTTATTAAAGCTGGATCTGATGCTAGGGCAGACTCTCGCTTTTTCTTGGGGGGAGAGTTTGTTAAATGACCCTGAAGGATCTTAGAGAAGATGCTTTACATATTCAAAGGTGCATCTGGCTACGCCTCCACAACCTTTATCTTGTTATCCACCAGGCATTATGTAGCCTCCATAAAAGTCTCTTTTGATCTGTTTTACTTTGTTTTTCTTTATGAATCACTGACCTCTCTAATGTTACTAGTAATTACTATAGCTCAGCTTACTGCTTTGCTCTGTAACTCATGCGCTATTCTTTGGCCCAATTGTCATAAAGTATTAACGTGGAACAATTATTATTCCCCAGGCTTAGGGATGCTGTTTACTAGAACTATAGTCTGCTGAATAGATCCGACAACATGAGAGCAGGAAAAACATTTAAATCTCAAAGAATGAGTTTCCTTAGTGTTCACTATAAATTAAAATGCAAATGTCCTCAGTAGGGTGATTTCAGCCTCTGAGTGAATTAAGTGTTTTGACTACTTAATTATTCCCTAGTCTTTACATTATTTATTTATTAAAAAATAAGATCTTGAATCAAAATTAACCAAAGGCTTAAGCACTGACACTAACTTATACAATGGCTTAAAATGACAATGGTGAAAATTAACAGGTATCAGTGACAATTTAGAGCCTATAACACTCTCATATGATAAATGGAAAGTAAATTAGTGTAACTACTTTAGAAAACTGTTTAAGAGCAGAACACATGCTTATGCAATGACTTTGAGATTACACTGTGGGAATATACCCCATAGCAAGATAATGAGAAACTAGGGACAAGCATGCATACAGTAGTAAAAGAATTCATAATTACTCAAAACCAAAAACTATCTAAATGCTCATAAGTATCAGTGTGGATAAATAATCCAGGCATGGTGTATACACCCATAATCCCAACACCTGAGAGGCTAAAGAAGGAGATCTCAAGTTTGAGCTTAGGCTATTTACTAAGGCCCTGTCTCAGAAACTAAAACTCAAAACAAACTAACATAAAGAATAGATAAAAAAAAAATGTGCTAGCGCTTAGAGTATGGTACTACTGTGCAATCATGAAAACAGAATCAACATGTACCAACACAGCTGCACTGTACAAACATACTATCAAAAGCAGAAAGTAGATACAAAAAGAAACTTGTATTTACTAGGTGATTAATTTTAGATAACATTAAAAAACAGGCATCCTAGCTTATGATGGTAGAAGTCAGAAAGTACCCCTTGAGGGTGTTTGAGGGGTTGATGGTTACCTGAGGATATTTCATTTGTGAAAATTAAGTTACTTAGTCCTTATTTGTATTTGTCTATTTTATATATGTATGCAATTTTTTAATAAAAATTGACAGAGAGAAATGGAGGGAGGGAGGGGGAGAGCGAAAAAGAGATTAATTTGCAAAATGATTCATTAGTGCATCCTGGGTATACCCAAAAATTTTGTCACATTTGCCTTGACAATCCTTATTCATTTTCTGAGACCTCTCCATTATTTCCACTTTCATAAAACTAGGGACACGGCAATCTTCACTATTTCCTTATCTGTGTGAAAACCATCTTTAAGAGCAGATGATCATAAATCATTGCTTTAATGTATAAACAGCTGGAGATCGACATCTCTCATAGACAGCTATATTCTAAGGCTTAGAACATTTCCAATGTACACAAATCTTTAGTCTTCCTCTAAAGAAACTTCACAGCTACAGGTGGGTTTAGGGGACAGGGCTTCTATTCGCCATTCTCCTGAGAACCCCAGTGCTGACTGAGCAGACCACACTGTTCTTCATGAAGCTCTTCTTTGGATTGTCATAGCATCTCCTACATACATTTACTGTAGAAACATAGTGCTCTGTGATGTCCCATGTTATTGACAGCCTTATCTCCTCCATTAGACCTTGAGTTTCTTGAAGGTAGAGATCATCTCATTCATCTCTGTATTTCCACGTGACAAAACACAGTGTTTGACACAGAACAGATAATCATTCAAACCTTTTGGAATTCTGACAGTAACATTAAAGGACCTCTGATTTCCATGTAATTTATTCTTTGCTAGGACAAAGACTAATGGTGAAATCTACAAAATTATTCATGATATTGTAAAAGATGGGTAGAAATATCTGAAAACCACTTTGCAAAGAAGGAAACTACAGGCCCAAAGAATATACATATATCAAGGTAAAAATCCCACATAAAACCATAACAAGAATTTGGCAACACACTAAAATAAAAAAATTTGGATTAAGTAGAGAATATTCTAGAAATACAAGAATGGATTGATATTAATCTATCTACTAATGTAACATATTTTCAGACATAAGGAAAACATATTATTGTCTCTAATGAGCCAGTAGTTTTCTAAATCTGTAAAGTATAATTAAAAAACACTAACTCAAATAAGGATTGGTAAGCATTCCTTAAAATAATAAAAATATCTTTAAAAATCAATTTATGTATCTGCCCTTTTGTCTATCACTCATATCAGGCCCAAACTGGTATTAAAATGACTGGGGAAACAAAAGTGTGTTCCTCCTGATGTTAGGTGGAAATAGGACACCTGCTGTTCACACTATCAATGAATAAGATTAAAGAAAATGAAAGAAAAGAGAAGAATAAAAAGTACAAAGGAAAAAAATCTATTATTATTTCTAGACAGGAGTGTTTACCCGGAAATCCCAAGAGAATTGGCAGAAACTGGATGCACACAATGAAAGAATTCAGTAAGACGCAGCTTCAATTAAGGCCAGTAATCCTTTATACGAACTCACGTTAGAAGATATAATGGGAAAAGTCCTCATTGTGAAAGAATCTCCAACGACAAAACTGGGGAGCATTGTGGAAACTTAGAGACCTGTAAAGCTTTTCT
The DNA here is from genome assembly GCA_009823505.1 of Rhizomys pruinosus. Lineage (NCBI taxonomy): Eukaryota > Metazoa > Chordata > Mammalia > Rodentia > Spalacidae > Rhizomys > Rhizomys pruinosus. The sequence goes on from VZQC01004776.1 coordinate 1,840,054, forward strand.
GAGAAGCACAAAGCAAGACATGAACAGAAGAAAAGACATCCCACTTTTGGGAGGGGGTCAGAGTATAAGGCAAGAAAAATCTGTCATATGTTCCTAAGAGAATTTCTGAAGATAACAGGATCCTAATGAGACTATCAACAACTTTCAAAGAAACTCAGCTAGATGCTTAAGTTCACACAGGAAAAAGAGAGCAACGATAGCACAGAAATTTCAGAAAAAGAAGAATTTAAAATGTATTACAACGCCTTAATGAGTAAATAAATAAGTCATATACATAGAAACAGAGAGACAGACCATTGATACTGGTTTAAAAATAGCAACCATCACTTGTAGGTCTTTATAGAAGAATTATGGCATCTTTTGGACAGTGGGATGAGCCCTGTGGATGAAGAGAGTTATAGCTACCTTTTACCTAACAATAAATTCCAAATAAATTAGATGTTTAGAAACCATATGAAGCCAGGTGTGGTAAAGTATGCCTTTAATCTCAGCACTCAGGAGGTCAAGGCCAGCCTATTCTATATAGCAAGGCCAGCCTATTCTATATAGCAGGCCAGCTGAGGCTACAGCAAGACCCATCTCAACAAAGAAAAACAAGCAATCAAAAAATGTAAAAAATTTTAGAAGTAGCTCCATCCATTTACCTGCAAAGTTCATGATGTTGTCCCTCTTTACTGCTGCATAGAACTCCATTGTATACATGTACCATATTTTCTCTATCCACTCGTCAGTTGAGGGGCACCTGGGCTGGTTCCAGCTTTAAAAATACGTACACTTATAGCTTCAGAACAAATATCTTAAACATTGACCCCAAATCTAAAAGGTTAAATAAAAAGGCATGAATTTTTTTTTTTTTTCATTTGTGGCAGTGCCTGACTTGTTTCTGAAAACTGGAACTTACTCCTTTAAGATGTCAGTTGAAAAAGAAGGGGTTGAGAAAGAACAGGGCTTGGGGAGCCAGCACAGTCCTGTAAGTCTGTGAGGTAGAGACGATGGAGGCAGGTGGATCCCGGGGGCTTGCTGCCTAGCCATTCTAGATGAATTGGTGAGCTCAGGTTAAGTAAGAGACTCTGTCTCAAAAACTAAGGTGTAAAGTGATTAAGAATGCTATCCAATGTTAACTTCTGGTCTTTGCACATGAACACAGCAACACCACACAGACACACAGACACACACAGACAGACACAGACACAGACACAGACACACACAGACACACACACACACACACACACACACACACGGAAATACTGGATGATGTAGATATGGTTTTGACAGGTCTCTTCATGAGAAAATGTCACTGATTCTCTTTTATGGTCTAGCTTGATGACTGTGACAGCTAAGCAGCAGATCAGAGTATAACTTACATTGTCACAACTGCTATAGCTGATGCTATGCCCTTTGACTCTTCAACATCCTTTAAATAACCAAGAAGACTTGAGGACTTAAGTTAAGGTGATAAGGGGATGCCTCATACTTTCTCTCTTCTGAGCGCCTGAATTGTTTGATCTTAAGCACCAGACTTTTGAGAACTAGTACCGTTTTGTCATGGAAGTCCTTATAATTAATACAGAGAATCTTTGAGAATAATTGGTAAGACATCTCCATGAAAAACTTGGGAATAAGGATCTGGAGGTATGTGTGTGGGGGGTTATGGCTCAGGGGTACAAAATTTGCCCAGCATTTGTAAGACCTAAGAATTTGATCCCTAGTACAGAAAAGCAAAAATCCTTAGGGAATAAAGGACATAAGTCAGTTCTACTGTAGTAGCTTTATTATGAAAACAATATTTAACTGGTTCTATCATATCACCCTAAGGACACTGCCAGTGTAAATCCAATACTTGACCTTGGATTGAAAGTATTTCCTCATCTAAACATGAGAAAGGACTTATATATCCATTAAGAGAACTTTACTTGGCAATGGACACTTGGAAGAGGGTTGGCAGAGAGACATTTCCACTGCACAGAGCCTGAAGGACAGGATTGCTTTGGATTCCTCTGTCACCCTGATGGTGGTGAGTGGGAGTCTTGGGGAGTCAGGGACAAGTTTATGACTCTTATTTGTAGTGCCTTTCATTCTCAAAATAAAATAACTCACAGCATGTACAAGACCCACACAGGCTCAAGCCAGACAACACTGCCCAATCTTTCAACTTTCTGTGTTCCAACTGTTTTCTTACATCTGTTCTCTTGACACAGAACCTTTGTGCTGAATTCTTTCCAGTTGGGTAGATGAGCTGTTCTGCCATGTTTCCCCCTCAAGCATTTTGAAAAAAACTCCTTTTTTTGGTATTTACTTAGTTTAATTTTTGCAAATTTCACACAATATATTTTGATCATATTTGGACTCTCCTTCCTCTAGCTATACTCCTGACAGATTTCATGTGTTTCCTCATATATATTAAAGCCCATCAACTCAACTTTGTGTCTCCAAATGTCCTCTGGTGTGCATCCATTCACTGGAGTCAGGTTAACTTATCTAATGTCACACCCTTAAAGCAAACTGATTCTCCCTCTCCCAGTAATTATTGATTGACAATAGTTCCTCAGCTAAGGTTGGACTTCTTTCCTACTTCTCCACTTCTATGTTAGGATTTTTCCTGGCTTGAGCTTCTGTGGGTCTTGTGCACATTGTTACCATTGCTATGAGTTGATATGAGTAACTTTCCAGCTTTCTGGAAAATCTTTCTTTGAGGTCATCCACTACCTCTGGTTCTTAAAATTTTTCTGCTCCCTCTTTTGCAATGGTCCCTGAGCTTTGGGTAGCAGGGGTTGGACATAGGGGTCCTATTCAGAGATAAGTTCTCTGCAGTCTTTTATTCTATGGAGCACTTTGGCCAGTTATGGCTTTCTGTGTTAATCACTATCTGTTGCGTGAAGAAGGTTTGCTTTTGAGAGTTGAGAAATACAGTAATATTCTTTCTGCCCCCTGTTCTGTTATGTTCTTTGACCCTTAGATGTAAAGTTTGCATTGTAGATGTGCCACTTAGTGCTGGGCATCTCACAGACACATATTCTCTGTGTTTGACCACTTATGGAACTTTGTAATAGTCTCTATCTGCTCCAAAAAGAAGCTTCTTTGATGAGTGGAGAGAGGTACACTTGTCTACAAATATAAGGATTTGTATTTAGAATACAATAATAAATTACATTTCTCTAGGATCTCTGACCTCTTCTGAGATGTGTATTTGGCTCTGTTTATAGTACCACACATGAGATCCCTCCCATCGAGCAGGCCATCTGTACAGATGTTGATTAGCCCCCAAGAAGAAATAAAAATGGCTAAGAAATACCTTAAAAATTGTTCACTATCCTTCATAAATAGGAAGTTGCAAATTAAAAATACATTAAGATTTCATTTTACCATTACTAAGAATGGCTAAAATCAAGAGATCAAATGATACCAGATGCTAGTGAGGACATGGCAAAAGTCATTCTTTCACTGCTGATAGAATTTCAAGATGGTGCAATCCCTAGGGAAACCAGTGTGGAGAACTCTTTTTTTAATGCTTTTATTGGTGTTTTGTGTATTTCAGACATCATTTTTTAGTTCCATTTAGGCATATTCTCTTTTCCCTTCCCCCCCACCTGACCCCAGATCATGCATACTGCCATAACTGTCCTGCATCTTTCTCTCAGTCTTTTTTTATGCTTAGGAATTCACATTTTCCTCCATTAATTTTATATTACTCTAAAATATGGATACATACTCTCCACCCATGTACAGTAATTACAGAGTCTGAAAATAATTGGTGGGTGGATTCTAGAGCCCTTTGAGAGATTTACATTATAGCAACATAGTTGCTTTCAGATAAACAGAAAATATAACAATAATGTTATTCAGCTTGCCTTTCATCTGGGGATTTGGTGTTAGCATCCACAAATGAGGGAAACCATTTGCTGTTTGTTTTTCTGGGACTGTGTTACTTCACTTAGCATAATGGCTTCAACTCCATCCATTTACCTGTAAAGTTCATGATGTCATCTTTCTTTTTTCTTATTTTTGAGACAGGGTCTCCCTATAGCCCCAGCTGTCCTGGAACTCACTCTGTAGACCAGACTGGCCTTGAACTCACAAAGATCAGCCTGCCTCTGCCTCTGAAATGCTAGGATTAAAAGCGTGTGCCACCATGCCTGGTGATGTCATCTTTCTTTACCGCTGAATAGTACTCTATTGTGTAGATGTACCACATTTTTGTCATCCACTCATCTGTTGAGGGGCATTTGGGTTGGTTCCAGCTCTTTGCTGTTGTGAAGAGAGCTACGATAAACATGGATGTGCATGTACCTTTGTGGTAGGATGAATCTTTTGGGTATATACCCAGGAGTGGTATGACTGAATCTTTTAAGGGTTCTCCACACTGCTTTCCATAACGGTTGTACAAGTTTACATTCCCACCAGCAGTGGATGAGTGTTCCCCTTTCTCCATAACCTCTCCAGCATTTGGTGTCTGTTGCTTTCTTGATGTTAGCCAGTCTTATCAGAGTGAGAGGATATTTGAGAGTGGTTTTAATTTGCATTTCCTAATTATTAATGATGTTGAACACTTTTAAAGATCTTTCTCAGCCATCTTTAATTCCTCATTGGTGAAGTCTCTGTTCAGTTCTTATTCCATCTTTTGAATAGGTCATTTGTTTTCTTACTTTCTTGTTTTTTGAGTAGTTTACATAGAAGAAGAAAAAGTTGGCAACAACCTACAAAACACAGGTGTAGGAAAGGACTTTCTAAATCAGACGGCAGCTGCAGGGGAAATAAGGTCAACAGTTGACAAATGGGACCTCGCCAAACTCAAAAGCTTCTGTACAGTGAAATAAACAATCAAGGAAGTGAAGAGAAAACACACAGTGTGGGAGGAAATTTTTTACCAGTGATACATCTGACAGAGCATTAACGTCAAGAGTATGGAGAAAAAAACCTAAAAATAAATCTACCATATGATCTGGTTATATGACTTCCAGATGTATAACCAAAGGACTCAATATCCTACTACAGAGATACTTATTCGCTGCTTTTTACAATAGCTAGAAACGGAAACAAATAAATGTCCCTCTACTGATAAACAGATAATGAAAATGTGGTACATTAGCACTACGGAGTTCTATTCAGAGGTGAAGAAAAATAAAATCATGAAATTTGCAGGTAAATGGATGGAACTAGAAACTGTTATACTTAGTGAAGTAACACAGACCAGAAAAACAAGTGACACATGGTCTCTTTCATTTGTGGATCCCAGGTTCAAATCCTTAGATGTGAGTATATATTCCAGTATAGCAGCAGGAGGCAGGAAAATGGAAAGGAACCATGGGTGCAAAGGGGAAGTGGAGCTTGAAAGAGGGGTGTAGTAGAAGGCAGGTGTCATCAAGGGGGAAATAGGGAAAATGGGGGTACTATAACTGGGGAGGGCTATACAGGGGGAGAGAGAGAGGAGAGAGAGAGAGAGAGAGAGAGAGAGAGAGAGAGAGAGAGAGAGAGAATGCTTAGGTGGTGTGAAAAACCAGAGAAATAGCTGAAAAGCCTACTGAAAAATATACATACAATATATTTATATATGAGTACATGTGTATAGCTGAAGGCTACATAACAAAAAACAGTGTCAGAGAGGAGAAACATCCCTTTGAGCTGTTGGTCAGGGTAGTTCAAGAGACTCCCAAAGTAACGCAGGCTATTGTCACAGCCTTTACCTCCAGAACTTGAAGGTAAGATCCTATTGCTGAAGACAGGACACACTTCAGACACAGGACTTGGAGCGATGGAGCTGGCCCTGGTCTGAAAGCCTCCTCCCTGAAGACCAGCTTCCATAGTGTCAGAAGAGACTATGAAACGTGCTAAGGGAATAAAACAATCAAAACAATCAAGGACGCCATCCAGTCTATGAATCACAACTCTGAACAGCCCAGCGAATAATCTCTACTGGTGCATATTGATTGCCAGAGAAATGACAGGGACATATTTGAAGATAATATTAAGACAGTGACTTCATTTTAAAAAGTGCTTATCTAACAAAATTGAAAGATATTGTACTTTGTCCCAGAAGCCATGTCCCTGAGCTAATTAATTTTACTTCCCTTTTGATTCTGCAGGGTTATGGTAGCTGACAGAATAGTCTTCTCAGACACAGAAGCCATATTATGCTAAGTTCCACACTTTATTTTTTGTTCATTAAAGTTTATATTTAATTTGTAAGTGACACATACACCTCTAGGGAAATGAGATTTATTGGAAGAACGATAACAAATTTCTATACATCAGAGGAGAATTTGGTTAGAAAATTGGTTGAAATGTCCGTCTTTTTTTTTTTTTTTTTTTTTTTTTTTTTTTTTCTTTTTTCGAGACAAGGTCTCCCTGTAGCCCCAGCTGTCCTGGAAGTCACTCTGTAGACCAGGCTGGCCTTGAACTCACAAAGATCCGCCTGCCTCTGTCTCCCAAGTGCTAGGATTAAAGGTGTGTGCCACCATGCCTGGCGAAATGTTTGTCTTTAAAAAGAGAAAGCGTACACAATGTTTGAACTAATCTCCATATGGAACAGAATACCATCCTATACCATCACAGGGAGCTGGACATTCAAGTTAAAATGCAAGAGCATGACCTATCAGATTTAAAGTCTGCTTTGTTGATGGCTAAAATAACTTAATGGGACACACAAGTCCTGGACACACACACACAAAACTTTATACAGCATCTACTTGACATTTGGTTCTAGGCAGGTATCATAGTAGAATAAACCATGTTTCTCATGATTCTGTCTTTGAGACCTTCCTATGGGTAAGAATGATCAAAATAGATGCAAAATTCTAATTGCATGAACAATTAAAGGACTTTACCTTTGTGATGCTTTCAATAGAATCTTCAGCAAAGTTAGTATAATGAAAGCAGCATGGTGATGTAGATTTGGGGGTCAGGAAATATCCACTAGGACATGACTTTGGGTCTAGGGATGAGGGAAACATGATGGAGGTGAAAAGCTGACTTGGGGTTGGGACTAGCACCCTGAAGTGCCTGGAATCCCTGTTATTTTCCCACTAAGTGATCTAATCTTTAAAGGGATTGAAAGCTTTCCTCTTGGTGTTGGGACCAATATTTTCTAACTGCAAACATCCTTTGATACTTCTACCACTTTGTAAACGAGAATTCCAGATGGATTCTGGAATTATTGGAATAATAATAATTTGACACTCATGCTAACTTTTGTTAGCATGAGTGTCAAATTACAGTGGCTCTGTTTCTCTCTCCTTGATGGTCTTCATTCAACAGATATGTATCAAGTTGCCCACTGAACACCACATATAAAATGACCTGCTTTTGTTTCTTTAAACTATACCATGAAACAGATCATTTAGTAATTAAGTCATGTTTCATTATCCAAAGATTTTTTTATCTAAGGATAGTATAAAGCTTTAAAAATATTATAGAAGACTGTTAAATAGATTTAAGCACATTAGATTTTTAAAAACTGCTATCTATCTATAATTTATCTATTATTATGTGTATGTGTACGCTATGGTGTATTTGTAGAGCTCAGGGTACAACTTGCAGGAATTGATTCTCTTCTACCATGGGAGCTCCAGATATAGAGCTCAGGTTGTCAGGCTGGGTGGCATGTACCTTTACCTGCTGAGCCATCTCACCTGCCTTGATGTAAGCCTTGATCTACTTCTGTTCAAAACATCTTCTGACATAAATCAATGATATGCAGGAAATTGCTTATAACCGTTATCTCATTATATTGCACAGGAGCTCTTATTAAAACAGGGCAAGGTTTTAGGGCAGAAAGGATCTTTTACTGTATGAGGTTTAGTGATATTAAATGGAAAGCTGTACTTGCCAAACCAGAAAACACTGAAATATGAAGGCTTTTGTTGTTGTTATTGTTGTTGCTTGTGTGTTTTGCCATATAGCGCAGGGTAGCCTAGGCTCATGATCCTCTTCGTCAACTTCCTAAGAGTCTTGATTCTCCTGTAACTTGAAATTGTCATAAATATTACCATGAGGAAGATTATCACAAAAGTAAGTGTTTGGGAAAATTTTATGTTCTCTTAGGAATAGCTTTACCAACTGGATCTCTCTGTTCCCTCTCCTTGGTTTCTTTCTCACAAAGTTTCCTTAGGAACATAGCAGTGGATTTAGAAAGCAATGCTCATTTGTGTGCATATTCTGTGTACTCACTTTTAGCCTGTCTTCTTTCTTTCATTTATCACTTCCTGGAAAAGCATGTGACTCAAATGGAGACGTAGATTTATTTTTGTCTCACATTTGTATGACACAGAAGTGGCTGCTTCTTCCTGCCCAGATGCTATCTAGATTGTGTTTTCCAATTCACGTCGCTGAGCAGTTTGATGGGATGCAGCAAAGAAGTCAAACACAAATCAGTTTATACGATAATCAAAGGTCACATCTCACCCGTGTGATGCTTGGAGTAGGGTCCCAAGCAAAGTTGATCTGCTACTCACAAAGGAAGATAGAGGCAGGAAAGAACAAAGCTGCCCACAGAGCCCAATTGGGTGCTAGAAGTGAATGGCGCTTGCAGAAGCCATCAATAAAATCTGTATTAGTAGGAAGCACAATAATAACTCACACTGGCACGGTGGGCAAGTTTACAAGGGCTTACTTACTTAAGACAGCACAAATGGCTGTTATAACAACCTTGAATCCCAGAAAACAGCTTGCTTTTTTTGGCCTAGATACAGTGTACAACTCATATTCCTCATCTCAACAGCTCTTTGGGGAGCAGCTGTGATTTGAGACATAGGGCATAACATACATGGTCTGCATGGTGTGAAGCCATACCTCTGCAGCTTCCCAAACAGACATAAATCTCTCACTGGCTGTTGTGTGCAGATTTAGTTCTTGTAGCTGTGTTAAAAATTCCAAATATCTTTCTCCTTAGGATTTTTTTTTATTGATGCTTTGTGTACTTCATACATCATTTTCCAATTCAGTTCAGGCATATATCCCCTTCCCTTCCCCCCACACTACCCCTACCCATCCCAGATCATGCATTCTGCCGTAAGTTTTCTGCATCTTTTTCTGCTTTTTTGTTTTGTTTTGTTTTCATTTTTTTTAACAATAAGTGATAATTTGTGAGTACAAGCATCCTTCATGTAAAACCAATTTGCAAGCAGTTGTGCCCAAACCCACACAGCTCATGGGTCCCACCATCCAGCAGGGGGGGCTTGTATGTTCAATCAAGTTGATCAAATGAGTGTCCAGTCCATATTGTAGTTTCACCATTAACCCCAATTGCAGCCCTTACATTCTACCACGCCCCCTCTTCCGCAGATTGTTCCCTAGGCTTAGAAAAGGGGCACAGGTGGATGAAAAGCAAAACACTCTACTTTCTCTGGAGCTGATGTCTTGGTCTCTAGTTGCACTTTCTTTAGGAAATCTCTCCTTTTGTTTGTAACAAAGTCGTTTTTACCATTCTGATAACAATTAAAATCTCTCTCTCTCTCTCTCTCTCTCTCTCTCTCTCTCTCTCTGTAGATGGTGTGCATGTAAGAGAGAGAAAGAATCTATGATTATAGTCCCTAGACATGTGGAGTCCTCGTCTACTATTCTTTTTCATCACCCAGTTGTTTTCTTCAGAGCGCTTGTAACTATATGAAATTATTTGTTGAATTATTTATTGACTGTGTCAGTGATTGGAATATATACCCCAGGAAGTAAGGAATCCATTCTAATCCACCACCTCAGTATGCCAGCATAGAACTTGGAACTGATACATCCTAGGCATTAAATACATACTCATAAGGATTTATTCAATCATGTTTTTGATTAAAATAGTTATCCCTTTTAATTAACTACTAACATGAATAAAGCAGCAGATGGAATCCCCATAGTCAATCTCCACCTCTGCAAATGAACAAACGGAAGCTGGGCATTAGTGCTTTGTTCATGGCCAGGTCTCTACCTCATTCACACCTATCCCTACCACGCTTTGCATGCTGCACAAGGGCTATATTTGCAAATTTCACACTAACGGCTTGAAAAGAGCATTTCATGGAGTAGAGAGCAACCAATCACTGGGGATGTTGGTCATGTACTTTACGAGCATTGGCAAGCATTTTGGCTGATTATATTATTTAAAGAACCAGACTGAAAATGAGTTCAAAGCTCATGGGAACATGACTCACTCTGGTTAAGGTGGGTAAAAGGGCTAAGTTGAGACACCAATGGGTCAATGGACTGAGCCCACTTGATTATCTTTGCCGAGTCTTTTCTTGCAGAAGGAATAATTCTTGAGAACATAGCTGTATACAGGAAGGCAGATTTATAGTCTAAGATAATGTCTTAAAAGTTCAATCCTAGGCTGGAGAGATGGCCTAGAGGTTAAGAGTGCCAACCACTCTTACAGAGGACCCAGGTTTGATTCCCAGAATCCACATGGTGGCTGAGAACAGTCTTACACCAGTTCCAGGGGGATCTGACGCCCTCTTCTGACCTCCGTGGCATTGCACGACACGGGTGCACAAACCTACATGCAGACAGTACATTCATACACATACAGAAATAAATAAAATTAAAAAAAAGATCAATCCTTAAATTCCTTAGAGGATTCCAACTCCATCTTGTCACACTTCCTCAGGGAGGAGGCAAGACAGAATAGCAACCCCTTTTCTGTGATTGCCTGAATCCACAGGAGATAGCTGACTAACATCATGGCCAAAAAGGAAAGTTTTTTTTCTGTAGATGGAGGACAGATGTATTAGTTTTCTTTCTTATTTACATGACTGGATACCTGATAGAAACACGTCCAGGAAAGAAGGATTTATGCTGGCTCATGGTCTCAATGTTGAGTCTGTGGCCGTGGACTTGGGCTGAATACCATGATGAGTGATGACAGGAGCATATGGTGAAGGCTTTTCTTAGCAGACAGGAAGCAGAGAGTGGGCACACAGAAGGAGGCAGGGCAAGACACAGAACTCTGGGACAGGCCCATGGTAACCTGTTTCCTCCAGCTAGGCCCCACCACCCATCTTTCACCACCTACCCCAAATGCCATCCTATTATGAATCTAACAAGGGATTGATCTAGCCATCATGTCACTGGCCTCACTATGTAACCGACTCTTGAAAAGCCTTCACAAACCTACCCAGAAATGCATTTTACTCATCTCCTCGAAGCTTCTTAATCCAATGAAGGTGACAATATGAGACACCATAACAGTTATTTAGCAAAGACATTTTCTCATGGCATATTTCATTGTGTTGAGGTTTATTTTTCCACTTTTCTGTTGTAAACTGTTAGCTACTGGTCCTAATAGTGATGATAATGGATAGCATGCATTGCTCTGAGTTCCTTCTACACATGAGCTGACCATTGTGATAACTGATAGTTGTGATCTTCACACTTTTCCTGATGAAGTGAGTATCCCCATATTAGTAGGGAGGAAACTGAGATGTGTGTGTGTGTGTGTGTGTGTGTGTGTGTGTGTGTGTGCGCTTGTGTGTAACTGGGACTGGAATGAACCAAGGCAACCTGGCACCAGCGCCCAGCAGGAGCAGCACTGTAGTCTCCTGTCTATCATCTGATTCAAGTCTCTCTTTTCATTGTACCCTTTACTCTGGAGGGCAAAGGGCCTACTCCCCTGTGAAGCCTAGAGTTCAGCACTTCTCCTGAGCAGATTTTATTTCTCCTCCTATGCTTCAGCTGTAGCTCCGAGAAGCAGGAATAGTCTTTTCTATCTTGATATTCCCTGTGGTGTAGTAACTGACAAATGCAGGTAACAGGTGTTCAGAGAGTGTTTGTTCAATGAGTCAATGAGTTTTCATAACTAATTGCCATGCCTTTCATTTTATTAATTATATAGCAAAGCCCCACAAGTAATTTCCAAATGTTATGTTTTAATTAGTAGTTAATTTGGCTTAATCCTTGGGGAAGAGGTGTATGCAGAGCGAGGAACTATAAAAGGAAGGATGATATTGATTAAAATTTTTGGTTTGGAAAACATTTGATGGAAGTTATAATCATATACCAATACTAATCTTCATCAACAGAAGCTTTAATTTAATTAAATCATCTGTGTGTGTGTGTATGTGTGTGTGTGTGTGTGTGTGTCTGTTTGTGTGTCTGTGTGTGTGAGTGTGTGTGGTTCCTAGGAACTCAGTCTTCACCACTGTGATCATATCTCCCAATGGCCATTGACAGTTTCCATATTCTAGTGACATTTTATAGCCCCAAACACACTAGATTTTCTCAGCTATCTATTCACTTACAAGCAAGTAGAAAGGATTGCAGTGTTGTGCAATGCCTGAGGAGGTCAGAAGAGGGTGTTGGATCCCCGGGAGGTGGAGTTACAGATGGACAGATGGTTATTGGTTGGCATGTGGATGCTGAGAATCAAACCTGGGTCCTCTACAAGAGCAGTCAGTGTGATTAACTGCTGAACCATCTCTCCAGTGCTCCCTTTTTCCCCCTTTTCTCCTTCTTACTTGTTGCTGCACTTCTGCTAATAGAAATTTGATCCTATCACACGTCTAGTCTATCTAAATCCCTTACATGGATTTCCAATGCCTGGGGAAGAAGGATGCTCCTACATAGTCCAGAAGTCCTCAGAACTTGCTCAACCTCCTTCCCAGGGCTCCACCCCAGCATCTCCACTCACCTGCCCTCAACCTGGCCACGTTGAAGTGCTCTTTTTCTAGAACACATCACGGTCATAATTTCTCTCTCTCTCTCTCTCTCTCTCTCTCTCTCTCTCTCTCTCTCTCCATACATGCCCATATGTTTAAGACAGGGTCTCATGTGTAGGCAACAAAAATATACAGTGAGTCATTTTCAAGATAAAGGTGACTTAGGTAAGTTTAGGATTAGAAGTTACAGATAAACAAGAGGCCCTGGCCCTGCCTTACAAGTGGCACCTAATTGTCAGGTTCTCCTAGCTCCCCCACCCAAACCAGAAGCTGAGCTCAAAGTGGAAAGTTGCTAGCAGCTAAAACCTACCCAATAGCTTGCGGATATGACAAAGTTCATGCCTCTGGAAGTGCCCTGTGCTGGACAGCTGTAGTTGTCAACTCCATACATCTGGTTAGAAGGGACCTCAACTGAGGAATTGTCTCCATTGGATTGGCCTGTGGCCATGTCTGGGGAGCGTTGTTTTGATTGCTGAGTGATGTGGGTGGCGTCATCCTTGGGCAGGTGGTCCTGTATTATATAAGAAAGGAGGCTAAACACTGGCCAAGGAAAAAAGCCAGTGTACCTCCATGGTGTGTGCTCCAGGTTCCTGCCTTGGCTTCCTTTGATGATGGGCTGTAAGCCAAATAACCCCTTTCCTCCCCTAGTTGGTTTTGGTCAGTGTTTATTTTTTAATATTTGTATTATTTTTATGTGTATGAGCCTGCATATAAATGCATAAGAGGCCATTGGATCCCTGAAGTTGGATTTATGGATGGTGATTAGCTGCCATGTTGGAGCTGGGAATCAAACCTGGGTCCTCTGCAAAAGCAGCCAGTGCTCTTAACTACTGAGCCACTTCTCCAACACCTTGGTCAGTGTTTTTATCACAGCAATAGATAGCAAACTAAGATAGGCCCTCAGCAAACTGGATATGTGGGGAAGGATAAACTAGTGAGAAATTCTTTGTTGAAAAAATGTAGACATAAGTGGAGAAGGGACAGAAAGGAATACCCTGTATGGAAATAATGAAATTTAGGCAATGTCCAGGAGGTTTGTACACTCCATGGTACTCAGCCAAGTTGGAACTGGGGAAGGAACACACATTCTTGGGGATAAAATATTGGCTCCAACTGTCTTAGGTTGCCTGATCACCAGATATCCCATCTTGCAAGACTGCCATTAAAAGTCTTATTTCCATGTAAGATGTGGTCATGCACACTTAATCCCAGCACTAGGGAGGCAGAAGCAGGTGGATCTCTGTGAGACCCAGGCTAGATAGCTTGGTCTACATTGCTAGTACCAGGCCTGCTGAGGCTACAGGGAGACCCTGTCTCAACAAAGCAAGGAAAAACAAGATAGGGCAAAACAAAACAATTCTAATTTCTGCAATCATCCATGTTGCCAAGTGCTTTCTTTGGGTTTGAGCAGGGGCTATTTATGGTTTCTCACACATGGAACTCAGGTTAGCTTTGAACTTGCTGTGTTGCTGAGCCTGGCCTTGAACTTCCCACCTTACTGCTTCCTCCTGCCAGGTTGTAAGATCACAGGGACATATCAGGATACCTGGCCATTCTCAAGCACTTTTATAAAATGCCTTCCTGCTTGTACATCCCACCTTTCACATTAGAAAGGAAATGTAAAACTAGTGCTCAAACTTGGGGCCTATGTAGCTTCTTTTTGCTTTCTTTTAAAAATATTTTTGCAACTATTTTTATTTTATGTGTATGTCTATAAATGCACCTGTGGCGTGCAATGTCCACAGAAGTTGGAAGAGGGCAGTGAGTCCCCCTGTAACTGGAGTTACAGATGGTTGTTAGCAGCCATATAGCTGGGATGCGAACCTGAGTCCTGTGCAAGAGCAGTCAATACTCTTAACTGCTGGGCCATCTCTCCAGTCTCTTCTTTTTGCTTTCTTTGCCCCTGCAGCTCCATGATCTCAGAAGCCTTGGGGCAGGGTAAAATGAGGCTTGTGACCCTTATATATGTTTCCAGCTTCTCTCTGCTTTGCCGGACATTCTCTTCAACTCTCAGTTCTTATTTGCATTCACTCAGTATCTTGTCCACCTGTCCTTCTACTATCCTGACCCTCAGGAAACTAAGTTCTTGTGTGACCCCTCTGCAGGCTTCAGAATTTGCTCCCTTCTCTTGCAGCCTGTGAACTTACAGGATCATAGAGAAGTAACGGGAGTCAATGTTTCTATTGGACAGTTCTATGCACCCATTTTTTTTTTGGGAGCTCCCTGTGCCTCTCAGCTTCCGTAGATATGTGTCACAGGTTATTCTGCCTGTTTTATTAATGGATGGTATTACCAATGAACAGAGTAGCTCCTAAATACCTAGAATAATTGTCATGGATTTGGCAATTTTTCAGGCAGAAGGGAAGCTTGGAAGGGAAGTTTTTTGCTGGTGAGATGCTATAGGCACACAACAAGGCATGGGGAACTGAATCATGTTTCCCAAGAAATTTGCAGTGATGCAGAACAATCTGAAGAGTCAACTACTGCGTCTGTGGAATTGGTTGGCTTGAGGTTTCCCCAGTCTTGGTGTAACATCTGCTCTGACTTTCCTGATGCCAACATTGGTATATCAGTGCTACTCTTACTTGACAGACATTCCCCGACACAAATGAACATGCTTTGCCTCCTTATTTCTATATATTGAGGACATGACCACAGAACTACAGTTCTCTTAAATGAGCAAGTGGCTCACGGCAGCAACCACACTTTTGAAAGTTGCATGGCTTTTCAAATGTGAGTGATAATTTTAAGGACACTTAGATAGACACAAATATTTTACGGAGCATCAGTTTTCAGAGAAAGCTATTGCAGTTTTCTATATCACTTATCCAAAGAGAAAAGAAACACTTGATGTGAAAAAGGTGAAGAAGAAAGCTGCTGACATCTCTATTAACTAGGTCTACTGACTATTTACCCTGGGACAGAACTCTAACCTAAAACGAAGCCCGTAATGGATGGCCGAGAATGATGGTCTCATTAGAGGTGTCAAACATGGCCCTTAACAACAGCAGCAGCAAGAATGAGAGTAGGACTGAATTCATAAACGCATTGAAGTTGGACTTTAGCTTTTAGTTGCAAAAATCTTTCCAATCATTCAATCTCTGTCATCCCCAGGAAGATATAAACACAGGAATGATGGACGGGAGAATGCTTACAAGCACATTGCCAAACATATAAATGGCCTAACAAACTTCCTCTAAGTTGATTAAAAAGCAAAATGAACATCTGTTCTCGGTACACTGCAGCATATATTTAATTAAAAGCAATATGATCTCAGCAAAATAGAAAAACGAACATCAACACTTTGGAGTGTATGTCAACACAGAGACGATGTATAAAGAAAAGGATCATTCTCAGTGTGTGACTTTGGAGATCAGAGACAGCACTCCGGTATTCTAAGTGCCATGACTGTATGGTTAGTAACTATTGCTATCAATAATTAACACAGCATGTCTATGTGCTGTGGGGTTATTGTCATCTCAAAGCTCTTGCAAAAGGCCTTATTTGTGCTATAGGACTGAAATCACTACATTGCTGCTGAAAAATATTCAGCTCCGTGGAAGAACATCACAGCTGTTTAATACCAAATAACAACACTACACAGCAATGGAAGAGAAGTCAAATTCTGAAACCAATTAAAACTACAGGGATAAATTAGGTAGGAAAAATGTAACTATACAAATTTAGATCTGGGTAGACAAACAGAACTAATAATAAACTCATCTCATACTGAGACTTAATAAGGAAATCAGTTACTTAATTTTTCTTTTTAATGTTAAATTTTTCCTTTTATAGAGGCTGAAGGAAGCAGCTGAAATGATTTTACCTTTGTTTTAGCAAATACGTAAAATGTAAAGTGTTGTTCTTTACTTTTTCCCATCATAAGCTCTCGTTTGGTCTGTCTGAAAAACTGGCTTCAAGCTTCTACAAGCTCTTCTTGGATAACATGTGAGAGACGCTAATCTAAAGAATCTCCTCCCCAATGGACTCCATGACCCTGACCCCACCTCTGTCTATCCTAGCCCTCAATATATTACATTAGAGTGAAGGATATGTTCACTCTCTCCTTTTAGTATGCTTGAGGGCAAAAACTATGTCATTTATTTTATACATCTAGTACCTCAATTCATATCTAATCTATACAGCTGCAAATCAACAAATGTTCCAGAAAGGAAAAGAGCTGAAAGAAGATATGAAAAAACCTTGTCAGCTGACCTTTAAAGGATTCAATTCTAAAAATCTAAGCTATGGTCAGAGTAATATTAATTTTCTCCAAATGGATTGCCAAAAGAAAATGTTTCAGGGGACATTAGAAAGGATGTTTAGTCCTTTCTTCAAAAAACTTGGAAAAATGGGACACTGTGATTGACAGATATCTTTGGCTTTGGGGACAAGTTTCTGAAAGAAGGTATATGGTTACCTCGTCTGTGTGTAACACGACAATTTCAATCGTGGGACAGAATCTTTCTGAATCAAAAGCCTCCAGAAGAACTGGTGTTGGTTCCAGCCCCTCATGGTCTTAATAGGCTCAGTTTGCACTGTTCCCCAAGGGGAGCCAGAGAAACTAAGATCTCAGATTTCACATCTTGATACTCTGCTTTCATGGTCTGAGTTGCTGCCGAACCTTTTTTTTTTTTTAAGAGAAAACAGAGCAGATGTAATGTGAGGAAACCCCGACAAAGAGCTGCTGGCAGCAGCCCCAGCTGGAATCAAAGCTGCCCTCTTCTAGGAAGGCTCTGAACCTGCAGGTTTTAGCTCAGATGATAATCTTCTCTTTGACATTTTCTCATCTTAACAGCCATTTTTATTATCAGTAAGTGTAAATGACTCATCATTCTACAAGTCACTTTGGGAAACAAATCTGAAATTCTATCAGTTATAACAAGAAATGCAACTGTAGCCAACTGCCTTCTTGCCTTAGGTGGGTTTAAGGTTAAAAGAAGTCTAAAAAATGTAGTACCAGCTCAGCATAATGAGTCTTCCCTGTAATCTCAACATCAGGGAGGGTGAGGCAGGAGGACTGCCACAAATTCCAGGCAAATGTGGGCTACACAGTGAGATCTTTCTCTCTCTCTCTCTCTCTCTCTCTCTCTCTGACACACCAAACACACACACACACACACACACACACACACACACACACACACCCCAGTAGAGACTATGCTATTGGGAAAGCATATTGATTCACTGTCAACAGACAGATTAGGAATTGCATTTTTTTCTCAAATATGGCAACTTGAGAGCAAAGGGCTGGTACTCAGCAAGCGACTGGTCTCATTTGGGCTTCTTTTATCCCTTCCTCTTTCTTTCCCTCTCCCTCTCGTCTTTCTTTCCTCCCTTGACACAGAACCACTGTAGCCCAGGATGGCTTAGAACTTACTGAGTAGCCTAGACTAAACTTGAATTTGTAGCAATCATCTTGCTTCAGGCTGGGAGCCTCCACACCCAACTTTACTGGGGTTCTTTACAAACATTCAGAGATATTTGCTGAGGAAAAAATAAGCTCCCCTAGGAATATTTTTATGATCATATGGTTGGACTCCTGCTTCTACATACAAATACAGATAGCTCTGATAATTTCAGTTCTGTGCTCAGAAACTTCCAAAGTTTCAGACACATGCCTGTAATTCAGGCATCGTTGTGTATTCCAAGGCTCGTTGCCTTGTCTGCACTGTTTCCATTAGTTAATCCACTGTCCCTTTACTTCCCCTTTTGTATTCAGTGTGTGGTAGCTTTCCTAGGAAGCCCGGAAATGTATAAAATTTCCTGCCTTAATCAAGTGATGAAAAAGTGACCAACAGAATTCTCTTCACTCGTTTGTCAGTTCCTTAAACGGCGAGCTTGTCACCTGGAGACTTGGCCATCGAGTGCTTCTGCCTGAGAGATCAATTCTCATTAGAACCTGGCTTTCCATGTTTACACAACAAAAACCTTCAATCAGTGCCTTATAACAGATCATGTTTACCATCATGAGAAGTCATAATATGCTAATAGGTGCTGGATTACCCGAGGAAATAGAAAGGGCATCTGTGTTGTGTTGGGAGGGTTAGGATGGGGATGATATGTCAGGAAGGAGGGAGAATTTGCTTTCTTTCTCCCATCAATAAGATACCTGCCATGTATTAGAATTCCAGAATCGAGAGAGCTAGGTTTTACTTCTAGTTATTTGGAAGTTTTCAGAAGAAGAAAGAGTGGATAAATGAAAAGCCCATCCTTACACATGTATTTACTGAAAAATTCTATGAGGAAGACATTATTCCCAGTGCTATTGTAGCTCTGAAATAAAAATTGTACAAAGAACTTGCCTTCAAAAGGAGCTGAAGACCCAGTGGGTGTCAGGATATTCATGCTTGAGTCACTAGAGAATTACATGTTAGTTTTGTGTTTTGAAATCTTTGAGACACAGATATTTGTGGTAAAATTCTGTCTTTGTAGGCTTGTCTTAAGATATAGCTAAGAAAGTTCCCGGGGCTATCACTAATCTAGGCAGAGCCTACAAGCTCTCAAACTTGGGGCTATTTTCTTAAAACTTATAAAAATGCTGAAGATACAAGTTGTTTCTCAGGATGAAGAGCAAGTGCAGCATTGCTGTGTGTTTTCCCGCCTTGACTCATAGCAAAGCATCGTGATGAAAATACTTTAAAGGAAAAGTTCAGCATTGTGTGCATTAGTGTGGGGACAGAAATGAAGACATGGGAGACAAACGATGTTTCAGTGGACAAGTTGTGTGCGAAAAGGATCTAAATCAGAGTTAGATAAAAATGTAACTTTTTGAAAGGTTTGAGCACAAGACATCTAAAATGTGGAAGATAATGAGCCTTCTTTTAGCTGCTTCCCACATCCTCTTCCCCATCGTCCAGAAAGAAGTGCACAGGATCAGCCACAGTGTTACTGCAAACAGCCCCTTGGGAGCTGGCGTGTGTTCCCGGCGGCTGGCATCTTCGTAATCCAGTTGGCACCGTGTTACCCTAGGTGAGGTGGATAATTGGTTTCACAGCATTAAGCTGTGTCAGCATGGGTTATCCCAGATAGATGAGAAAATGCTCTCAGCCTGACAGGTGCGAGATATCGAATCTCACAAACCTCATTTCACTTTATTAAACTTCTCCCATTCGTAGCATATTTCCGTGGTGGTGATCAAGTTAAAAGATTTCAGTGGGAGACTGAATTGATAAAATTGATAGAAGGTAGTCCATGAACTCTCCTGCTTTCTAGGGCAGGAGAGGGCGGGAAAAGCAGCCCTACCGAGTGCAGATTCTGTGGAGAGGCCACCGCAGAGCACAGGGCCTGGCTAGGGTGGCTGCCACTCACATGGTAATTGAATTTTCTCTAGGCTGTGAGATAATTCATTGGCAGCCATATATTTACTAGTAATCTGTAGAAGCCAGAATTTTCAGGTTTTGAGATGAAAAAAATGGGAAAACTTATTTTACTTATTTAGCCCCCTTTAAACATGTTTTTACATGACTGTATTGATAGACTTTTTGAAAATCTTTTTAAAGATACTTTTTCTTTCTTTCTTTTTTTTTTGAGACAGTGTCTTACTGTAGCCTGGGGTGGCCTGGAACTCGCTATGTAGACCAGGCTGGCCTCAATCTCACAGAGATCCTCTTGCCTCTGCCACTAGGGTGCTGTGATTAAAGGTGTGCACCACTATTCATGGCTAAAGATACTTTTGAACAATCATCCTTGCAAATTCCAGAAAGTGAAAATTCTCCTTGACAAAACTAGCATCAGCTGAATCAAGAAATGGAGCATGATGGAATGGAAATTCTACCATCATACCACACATATATCTTATCATGTAATGCCATGTAATGCTATGTCATGTCATATTATATCATTTCATATATATATATACATATGTAATATATTATATATATACATATATAATCATGTATCATGTCATATCATTGTTAGCCTAGACAAAACATGGTACTCACATACATAGAATTATTTACAGCTTTCTTTCATTAATCCTGATGGATTCACCCCAAAACATTTCCAAAAATATCTAGACAGTTCTCTGTTCTACAGTTGTGTCAGAAAATAACTTTCTGTATAACAAAAAGTACAACTTGAACTCTCCACGTGGAATGCCTGTACTCAGGAGTGTACCTCCAATGTGTAGTTGATTTCAATTTGCTGATGCCCCAAAGTTCTCATGTAATAACTTTAACCAAGGTACGGTTAGAAATGTTTCTGATTGTTTTCTTTATTCCATGAAACAGATCAAAAACATTTCCCTGGTATTCATTACCAGGGGAGTTTAAGGTATTTTGAATTTGTGATTTTAATAAATTAGAATGAATCTGAGTAGACTAAACAGGTACATTAATCCTCATTTTATTATATCAATAAATGGCCTGTATATTTGCAAATTCCCCCAAAGCAACAGCAAGAAGCTGAAAATCATAATACCTTTATATTTGGTGTGATTCAGTTTTCAGAAACTGCCTTAAAATTTCAGGAATTGTGAAAAATAATCTCCTTCTATGTCTTTGGAAAATGACCAAATTACTGGCTGTATGATTAACATTAGCCAGATGTTTGCTGCAATAAAACCGGAGCACACAGATTTATATCTATGCCATTTTATACATTAGACTATCTCTTCATTTGGCCTCTCTCTGTTTGTAATGTGAAATAAAGAGCACAAAAGAAATTCAGTCGTCCAGAGCTACCCTAGATCTGAGGTCATTCAAACAGTGATTATCAAAAAAAGCTCCAAACAGGTGGCCATCCATGACAAGCAAATCTGAACAGATATTTCCTTCTGTAAATATTTCCTGGTGACATAAAAGATCATGCATCCTAAAGGTGGCTGCTTAATGTAAGATATACCAGATGGAGTCACAGAAGGGTGACTGCTATGGTCTCTTTATTCCACAAGAAGGGAGCCTTGCTTTTGTTTGTCGTTTTAGTATTCTTTTATAAGATGTTATATACTTTATTGGAAGGTAAACAACTGCTTCTTAGGGCTTATGTGCATTTATCAGCTGCTTGGAATGAAAGCCTGTCATATTCTTTGGGTTTGTAGAAGCTAACTTTCTTGTTAATACATCATTCTAGAACTCTGTGAGAGACTTGCTTTCCATGTTGCTCCATGGAAAACAACAGAGGTGTGTTATTGTGTTCATCATGAACAGGAATCGTGATTGCACAAATATTTTTGGCTTTTTCATAAGCTATCTTCAGAAAGTTTATAGCTTATTTTTGATAGTTCTCTTTAATTAGAACATTTTTGGACATTCGAGGGTAAGTTTTGTTGTTATTGTTGTTGTTTTCTTTTGGAAATGAAGCTTTGTGATGAATAAATTACAAATATCAAAGTAACTGGTTTCCTACAGTCATCCAAACAGCAGGCCCCTTGTGTAGCACCTAGATTAGACCATGCATTGTATTTTCCTATAGACAAACCAAAGTTTTAAAAATATGTTAGTACTCCATTCACACTATATAACTTTCAGTAGAAATCTCAAAGTAGTAGTAAAAACCATTATTTATTTAAAGGGTTGTTTCATGAAGTTGCTTTCTCAGTCCCAGACTAAGTCATTTTACTGATTGAAATTCCTAGCCTTGTTTATAACTGCTGTTTATAACTGCTGTTCCTTACACGTCAGCTCTCCTGGATCTCTCCTGATGCTTTAAAGGAAAAGAGAGGTAGAAAAATTATGTGAAATTCATGGAGTTACTCTCTACTCTGTTTTTCATTTGTTTATTCTACTTCAGAAAGAACTATGATCTGTGTCTACATGCTTTCTGCTAACCTGTGACAAGAATCTTATCATCAACCGCATTCCACTTGGTGACCTTATTTCTCAAATCCCAAATTGAGACAAGGATTTTCCCCAGTGATGGCATCTTTATTAGGCCTCTGGTGACAATTGAACCAACTGGCCATTCTTCCTTTTAAAACTTTCTGCTCTGGTGTTTTTTGTTCCCAGTGCTGCTAAGATGTCTTCCTGACTGGGAAAACTTTCTTTTGTCATAATGGATGGGATTTCTAAATTTGCTTATCCAGTATTTTTACTGAGCCCCAGAAGTAGCTATTCAATAGCCTGTCTGCTCTTGTCACTTAGATGACCAACAGGTAAGTTTAACAACAGGTTTTTAGGGCCTACGTATTTGTATTTTAATGATCTTACCCTTTGCCTTGCTCTCGTCCCTATCCTACCCTCATTGGTGAAGCTGTTCTCACTGTTTTATAACCCCAAACTTAAGAGGCATTGCATCTTCAGTCCAGGCAGTGGGGCTGACTGCTCACTCCATGCTGGTAATCAATGCCTCTCTTTTAGAATATTGGAATTGTCTTTAACTGATTTCTTCATGATTTTCCCAAGTCTGCTTCAATCCATTTTCTACTAAGCCGTGCAGTACCACTTTTGTGTTGAAAACCATTCATTTAGTTCACTTCTCCTTATAGTAGATGTAGATCACAACCCCACTGTCGAACCCCTTTTATCACTGCTGTGGTTAAAAACCTGGTGAGAAGTAACTTACGGGTGGAAGGGTTATTTGGCTCCTGGCTTGAGGCTATAGTGCACCAATGAAGGAAAAACACGGCAGGGGATGGTCTCAGCTGTGGCAGCTGGAGCATGAGTCCATCAGGGAGTGGACAGAAAGTGGAGCTGGGCTCTAGCACCTCATGCCCACTCCCCACTCGCAGTGACCCATCTCCTCCAGTGAGCCTCTACTTCCTAAAGTTTGCACAACCCTCTAAAATAGCAGTCCCAGCTGTATTCAAACTGTGGGGGACACATGAGCCTATGGGGAGCCTTTCACATTCCAACCTTGGTTCTCCCTTCCACGCTGCTCTTCAGTGTCTTCCTTAGCCAACTTCAGTCTTTTCTGCAATGAGGACTATCTGAAGGAAACTAATGTTGAAACTTTACAGACTCTGAATTTATTTATTTTTAAATATTTTATTGAATTTTTGTTTATTTCATACAGAACTTAATCAACTTTACGCCTCCCTCTCCACTGGTACTCACCCAGAGAGCCCTACTCTGGATTTCATACACTCTGCTATTTGTGTCAAGGTCTAGCATGTCAGGTTAGTGTTCCCAGACGTCCTTCAGTGTAGGTCCATCCACTGAGGTCTATTTAGCCTGTCTACAGTCCCTCCTTTTTGGAAGACCAGTTCTTGCTCACCCAGCAGAAGAAGACTCTAAATGTATAAATCTGGAGTGGGCTTAGGCTTTGGTTTCTATTTTTGTTTAACATGCTCCCAAATGTAGATCCAGAGTTGGAAATAGCCATTCTATGATTGGCCTACCTGTACATGGGTATTTTTTTTTCTTCTGATTCTTGCTTACTTTGTTCTAGCTACGACAGCATCACCAGGTCTGGTTCTGCCCTTGGGACATTAGTCGTCTACTCGAAGAGCTTTTTCCTCAGCCTTCTGTAAATCTGTCTGCTGCTTTGCGTATCCAGGTTTTTCTGTTTTTTTTTTTTGTAACTTCTAAGCTACATTAATGGTTCACATCCTCCAAGAAGCCTTTCCTAACCACTAGCTTTCCAGGGCCCCACATTGGTCTCTATCACACAACTGTTCTTCCTTTTTAGAATGAACAGGTGAATGTGCTGTCTCTATAATAATGAGAAAACAGGAAAGAATATTTAAAATCGACATAGAAATCCCGGCACATGTACATTGCTTAACAAACAGAAATGCCAAAAATTGTATGGCCATTCTCAGGTTTTGAACACTGTCCTTTAGTTTGAGGAGGGGACAGATTGTTATTGTTACATTTTTTCCAGTACTCTAAAAACATGTTGACTGTGTGTCAAAGAACTGACTGAAACGTGAAATTCTGCTGGAAACAACTTCTGCATCGAGAATTAGAAAGAACTAGAAGAAGAAAGATGAAAACACGTTGGCAGAATGCATGAGGTCTGTGGTGGTGGGGGTAGGGGGCGTAGGTTGAGTGTGTGGTACGACAGTCTAAGATGTTGATTAATAGCCTTGTATAAAATATAGTATTATATTAAAATATATATTAAAAAATAAAATCATAGCAGCTGCGCAAGAATGTAGATCGACAATTGACAAATGGACCTCACTAAACTCAAAAGCTGTACATCAAAAGAAACAATCAAGGAAGTGAAGAGAAATCCCACAGAGTGGAGGGAACCTTCACCACAGAAACATCTGATGTCCTCGCAAAACTATATTACAGGCTATTGTCATAAAAACAGCCTAGTACTGCACAAAAACAGACCTGTTGACCAATGGAACAAAGCGTGGAAATTCCAAATCTTGAGCACATACAATTCAGCCACCTTATATTGACAAGGGGCCAAGAAGCCACAATGGAGAAAGAAGCATCTTCAAAAAGTTTGGGTGTTGGCAAAACAGAAAACACCACCCCCCCTCGTAGAAGGAATGAAATTAAAGCCACCGTTCTTCCTGTACACAAAGTCAACTCCAGTGGTACTCAAAGACCTCAACTGAAAACCCCAAACTGTGAAGGCGATAGAAGAAAAAAGTTGGCAGCAACTAAAGAATAGGCATAGGAAAAAATTTCCTAAATCACGACATATATACAACTATCAAAAAACATAAGAAGAGAAAGAAAACACAATGAACCCATTCAAATAATGAGCTCAATGAGCTGAAAGAGAGTTCAAAGTTGAGGAATTGAGACTGGCTGAGTAAACACCTTGAAAGTGTTCAACCATCACTAAATCATTTAAGGAAATGCAAATCAAAAGCCACTTGAAGATAGTCATCTTTCTCCAATAAGACTGGTCTAGGTCAAGAAACAATGATACCAAGTGCTGGAGAAGTTGTGGCAAAAGGGAACACTCATCCATTGTTGTGGAATGTATTAACTTGTAACACCACGTATGGAAAGCAAATGTGGGAGGAAACCCTTGGGAAGGGCCTTGGAATGAATCTTGCCACCCGACCCACGCCATATTCCACTCCTAGGCAGTGTATACCTCAAGGACGTCACCCCACCGCAGATGTAGCATGCTACTGGCGCATTTTGTTTTCAAGCTCTCTATCACAATAGCAAAGTAGGCTGGAACCAACCAAAATGCCCCTCAGCTGAGAGTGGATAGAGGAGAAATGTGGGTATATCTACAACATATGGGTATGGTCGATGCACGCAATAAAGTAAGGATTGACAATAATGAGCTTTGCATGAAAAGGGCTGGAGCTAGAGGACACTCATGCTGAGTGATGAGGTAACACAAGTCCCAGAAAAACAAATGAGGAATGGTCATCCCTTCATCTGTGGATGCTAGTGCCAATTACCTAATTGTAAGTATTTCTATGCACAGCCCCTTGAGCTTTTGTCCAAAGCAGCTGGGAGTGATGCATATTGGGAAACAAACAACAACAAAACAAACAACAACAACAGACAAGAACTCAATATTGAAGAACTACTGAAACAGTGAACTTCTGCTCAACAAACAGTCAACTTCCTCATGAGAATATTGAGAAATACTGGGAAAGAGAATGAAAAGCATGTTTGGCGGGAATGCATGAGCTCTTGGTGGGTGGGGAATTGGGGGACACGGGTCTAGATTTGATAAAAAAAAATTAAGATTAATTGGGGCTGGAAGATGGCCTAGCGGTTAAGAGCGCCGACCGCTCTTGCAGAGAGACCCGGGTTCGATCCCCAGCACCCACATGGTGGCCGAGAACCGTTCTGAAACTCCAATTCCAGGGAGAACTCCAGTTCCGGGGAGATTCCGACACATCCTCTTGACCTCTGCGGCATTGCACAACATGGGTGCACAATTGCATGCAGCGAGTACTTCATACAATACAGAAATAAATAAAATAATAAAATTAATTAAAAAAAAAATAAATTAATTAAAAAAATAAAAAATAAAATAATAACATGTTTTAAGACATTTATTCAAAATCCAAAGTATTTTCAGCTTATTGATAAATGCTCCTGATTCTTCTCCTGCTATTTTCTGTCATCCGGCTGATGCCATGAAAAAAAAATCAATGCGGGCATTTGGTTGGCTCTGCCTGGATGCTTTATCAACCCAAGCTTTCACTGGAAGTCATCAATGGGGTTATCAGCTTGACTGTAGACACCAGTAGCTTCCAGTCCTGGCTACAAATAAGAAATGTGAGTTTGTCCGTAAGCCTGGATTCCATTACATGGTAGTTGAAATAGACTATCGAGTATGGGGTCCTACCAGAAGAATTTTATAAAGTTCCACCCAACCACAGTGTATCCAGGCTAAGAACCACTGACAACATCATTTGATACAGTTTGGCTTGCAAAGAAGGGGAAAACCTATTGCATTTGCTAATATAGGTACCAAGTCTACGCAACAGGAGCAACCCTTTGCTGGTAATAGGGATGTTCTTACCTTGAGACACATTGACCTTTTTACTTTATCACCTGAGCTTCAAAGTCACAAATGCAATATTAGTGGCTAAAAGAGTAAGCACATAAATATTTTTTAGGGGAGGAAAATATTTTTAAGATGTTAATTAGGCCAGAAAAATTTTCAAATTATTTTTTATGTGTGTGAGTGAACTGTCTGCATGTAGGTTGGTGAACCCGTGTCATGCAAAGCTGCAGAGGTCAGAAGAGGGCGTCGGATTCCCCTGGAACTGGAGTTGAAGATGGTTCTTAGCCTCCATGTGGGTGCTGGGAATTGAACCTGGGTCCTCTGCAAGAGTAGTCGGTGCTCTTAACCGCTGAGTCATCTCTCCAGCCCCCAGACTGCATTTTATTTAGAGATAAAGGGTTTTGTTAGCTCATGGATCTGGCCCAGGCAGACATCCTGGAGACATAACCTCAGGCCTTACTTCTCTGTTTCTCAGTTCTGGGATCAGGACCAGTTGCTAAGCTCTCTCTAGCCTATTTACTGTCTGTGCAAAAGGGTGGGCCCTTCCTCATTGGAATGCTACTGTAAGGTGGGCTGAC
Source organism: Rhizomys pruinosus (assembly GCA_009823505.1). Taxonomy (NCBI): domain Eukaryota; kingdom Metazoa; phylum Chordata; class Mammalia; order Rodentia; family Spalacidae; genus Rhizomys; species Rhizomys pruinosus. The sequence continues at coordinate 1,867,592 of VZQC01004776.1, forward strand.
ACATGTGAGCATGTCTAGGGCTGTTATTTCTTTTCCCTCTGCATTATAGGTATGCACCCTGGGCAAACCGTGTGTGGTGTTCACTGAGTGTTAAAGAATTGTTGGTGGTATTTATTGTTATTAATGGACTTTTGAGGTGAACATACTTTAACTGAAACTCTAAAAGATGGACTGTCAAGTCTCTGCTCTTCCTTCTTTCATAGGAGAGCATGGGTCACTTTTGAAAATTCTGGAACAGGTAAAGACAGAAAAAATGGAGAAAATTTTGTGAATACACTGGCTGCTGAGATTCTACCAGATGACCTTTCATGAAAAGGAGATTTTGCCTCCAGTTTTGATTTCATTCCTGAAGGCTTCACTAAAAAGGACTTTCATTTTTTTCCCATTGTAGTCCCCCCCCCCCCGTGGAGATGCCAGAACTCTTTATAGCAGCTTTTCCTTCACTGATGGGAAATTGTGCTCTTTGACCATGGCTCAGTCGTTTCTTCTAGAAGGCTAGACCTCTCATCTGAAACTAGCCTGATTCCTTCTGCTCTTACCTCCTAGCAGTCAAATCTCTGGGAGGAGGCTCTTGTTCTCAATATCAGAAGTATGCAAATCTTAGGGAGGAATTCCTTGGCTCCTGTTTCTCCCCCCCATACTCAGTCTGTTTATTCATTGGGAATACTCACATGAGATGGCTATTCTTAACTCTGATCACATGGTAAAAATAAATAACATGAACAGCGTTATGATTCATTTCAATGGATGCTGACAAAAAAGATGTATAAGAACATTCGGAGTCTGATGTCCTGAGTTTTTAAATTTTATAGTAGCTAGCAAGAATAAACATAGGAAAATCTCATGTACAAATTCCAAGTGCAAACACATCTTAGTTATGACTTGTAAATGAAGTGAATGTTTCAAAGAATGTTTAATTTTTCCCCCCAAAGATCTGAAAAGATAGGATATTGTTTGATCCTTAAGTGTTAGGGTATTATTAGAAAGGTTTAATGTAATAAAGAAAAATCTCATCACTTCTGCTTGGATCCTAACTGCCCGCTGGCTGCTGTCACAGACCAATTTTTCCCCAGAGTGCCAAGGTTCTTGAAAACACATCTTTTTTACTCAAGACCTGTGCTCCCAACTTCTATTACCCACACTTGCATTCATCCTACATTCCACCAAAGCCTCTACAGTGCTGCCACCAGTGATTTCCTGATGATCAAATTCAATGGATAGTAAGAAATCCTTACTTAACCTCTGTGGCATACAATCCTTTGTTCAAGCTTCCGGACTTCCAGGATGTTGCTCTCTTTAGCTTCTTCTGGTCCTTCTCACCTCTGCAGTGTCTATTCTGGGCTCTTCTGGTTACTGATCTTGGCAGTTATCTCTCCCAAGAGGCTGTCCAGGAGGCCTTCCTTTGTCACCATGATTTGAGATATTGCTTATGGGTAAGAGCTTCCAAATTATCGTTTCCAGATTGACTTCTCTCCCTGGGGCTCTAGAACTGCAAATCCAGTGTCTATAAGCACCACTCACTTACTATCTCTGCAAGCAGATACAAACCATGAATGCAGAGAGGAAACTTATCCTCTAATCTGAACCTTCCTCCTCTTCTTCCCTTGCTTCAGGGAAACATAATTCAGTACATTTTCTTTGAGTTAAAATCCTGAGACACAATCTTGCCATTTTACTCAGCTTCATTTCATCATCCTTATCAACTGCTGGCATATCTATCTCTTAATGGTATCTTTTCCACTTCCTTAGTTCAGATCCACATCATCTCTTGATTGGACTTTTGTGATGGTGAACCATTTGCTTTCTTTATAACGTTACAACTTCCTGAAACGTTGATCTATTTTTTTCATCTCAGAAGAGCTATTGTCACCAGAGTAAAACACAAGACTGTCTTCATTTCATATTTATTTTCTGCTCTGAACATTTCTAAGTTTCCTTGTGCTCTTCAGGCTAAAGCATAATCAGTCCTTCCCAGATTCTTGAGCATTAGTCTTCACAGTGTTCTTACACAGGGCCTTGTCCTCTGGTCCTGCTGTCTATTCCTGCACATACCAAGTTCCTTCACATCTCTCAGTTTTCCTAAGTGCCAGATTCTTCCTTCTCCACTGGGTAACTTGTGTTCACTTTTCAAGAGCTCAGCAGAAACTTTAGCTATTAAGCATTCTATGGCTTAGAGAGATTTAGTTAGTCCTTTGTGTATAAAAAACAAAAATGCTCTTCAGAAAATACTTGAAACAATTCAAAGGGCAGAAGAGAGGAGCAACTATCCCCAAGCATCTAGGAAAAAGAAACTAATAAAAACATAACTGTAGGAGTAGAATCAGAGTCCAGAAGTCCAAATGAACAATAAGGTGAAAGGAAGCAACAACCATCTTTCAATTATAACCTTAAATGTTAATGGACTAAACTCCCCAATCAAAAGACATAGACTGGGAGAATGGATTAGGAAACAAAACCCATCTATATGCTGTCTACAAGAAATCCATCTCAATTTCAAGGATAGGCACCAACTTAAGGTGAAGGGATGGAAGAAAGTATTCCAAGTAAATGGTACCAAAAAGAAAGCAGGTGTTGCTATTCTAATATTAGACAAAACAGACTTCAAAGCAAAAGAAATTAAAAGAGACAAAGAGGGCCATTACATCTTAATTAAAGGAGCAATCAACGATGAAGATCTCACAATCATGAATATATACCCAACAAACTCTGGTGCACCAAACTTTATAAAGACAATTCTTCAGGATTTCAAGGCACAGATTAACCTCAGCACAGTAATAGTAGGGGACTTCAATACCCCATTAAGTCCTTTAGACAGATCAACAGGACAAAGTACAAACAGAGAGACTTCTGAACTGAATGATACAATATACCAAATGGACCTCACAGACATCTATCGAATATTCCACCCAAACACCAGAGAATACACTTTCTACTCAGCACTTCACGGAACATTCTCCAAAATAGACCATATACTGGGACACAGGGAAAAACTCAACAAATATAAAAAGATTGAAATAATCTCATGCATTCTATCAGACCACAGTGCAATAAAACTCAATATCAACACCAGAATAAACCCTACAACCTACAGGAACACATGGAGACTAAACAACACTCTCCTGAATAATGAGTGGGTCAAGGAAGAAATAAAGAAAGAAATAAAAACATTCCTGGAACTGAATGACAATGATAAAACAACACAGCAAAATCTATGGGACACTTTAAAAGCAGTCCTAAGAGGGAAGTTTATAGCTCTAAGTGCCTACATTAAAAAAACAGAAAGAACACAAGTGAATGACCTAACACTGCAGCTAAAAATACTTGAGAAACAACAACAAATGAACCCTAAACGGAGCAGACAAGAAGAAATAACAAAAATCAGAGCAGAGATCAATGAAATAGAAACAAAGAAAACCATACAAAAAATCAATGAATCCAAAAGCTGGTTCTTTGAGAGAATAAACAAGATAGACAGACCTCTAGCCCAGTTAACCAAAAGAAAGAGGGAACAACTCCAAATCAACAGAATCAGTGATGAAAGGGGAAACATCACAACAGACAATGAAAAAATCCAGACAATCATACGGGACTACTTCAAAAACTTATACTCTACTAAGTTTGAAAACCTAGAAGAAATGGATGAATATCTGAAATCCTGGGAATCACCAAAGCTCAACCAAGAAGAGATTGACAGCCTAAACAGACCAATAGTACAGGAAGAAATCGAAGATGTAATAAGTAGCCTCCCAACCAAAAAATGCCCAGGCCCGGATGGTTTCACGGCAGAATTTTATAAAATATTTCGAAAAGACATACAACCATTACTACTTAAATTGTTTAGAAGGATACAAACGGAGGGACTTCTCCCAGAATCCTTCTATGAGGCCAGCATTACGCTACTACCAAAACCAGGGAAAGATACAACCAAAAAGGAGAACTATAGACCCATCTCCCTAATGAACACAGATGCCAAAATTCTAAACAGGATTCTGGCAAATCGCATACAGACTCACATCAAGAAAATCATCCACCATGACCAAGTTGGATTCATACCAGAGATGCAGGGATGGTTCAACATACGAAAATCAATAAACATCATCAAACATATCAATGGACTGAAGGACAAAAACCACACCATCATTTCAATTGATGCGGAGAAAGCCTTTGACAAAATCCAGCATCCTTTCATGTTTAAAGTCCTGGAGGGAATTGGCCTAGAGGGATCATTCCTCAATGTAATCAAAGCCATATACAGGAAACCCACAGCCAATATCATCCTAAATGGGGAAATGACAGAAGCATTCCCCTTGAAGGTAGGAACTCGGCAAGGCTGCCCCCTGTCACCACTCCTCTTCAATATAGTGCTGGAAACCCTTGCAAGGGCAATAAGGCAAGAAAAGGAAATTAAAGGAGTTCTAATTGGAAAAGAGGAAATCAAGCTATCCCTTTTTGCTGATGATATGATTGTCTACCTAAGGGATGCTAAGAACTCCACCAGAAAACTCCTAGAAATGATTAAGAGCTTTGGTAAAGTGGCAGGATACAAAATAAATCTAGAAAAATCAGTAGCCTTTCTTTACACCAACAACAAGCAACTGAAGAAGGACTACAAGGAGACCTTCCCACTCACAATAGCCTCAAAAACAATAAAATACCTAGGAACAAACCTAACCAAAGACACCAAGGATCTCTACAACAAAAATTTTAAACCCCTGAAAAAGGAAATTGAGGAAGACATCAGAAGATGGACAAACCTCCCATGCTCATGGATTGGGAAAATAAATATAGTAAAAATGTCCATCCTACCCAAACTAGTGTACAGATTTAATGCAATCCCAATCAAAATCCCCAAGAGTTTCTTCACAGGCTTGGAAAAAAAAATCCTCAATTTCATTTGGAAAAACAAAAGACCCCGAATAGCCAAAGCAATCCTGAGTGAAAAGAGCAATACAGGGGGGATCGCTATACCAGACATCAAACTATACTACAGGGCTATAGTCATAAAAACAGCTTGGTACTGGCACAAAAACAGACCAGTTGACCAATGGAATAAAACTGAAGATCCAAACCTGAGCTCATACAATTTCAGCCACCTCATATTTGACAAGGGGGCCAAGAATACACAATGGAGGAAAGACAGCATCTTCAGCAAGTGGTGTTGGCAAAACTGGATCACCACTTGTAGAAGAATGAAATTAAACCCCTACCTCTCACCTTGTACAAAGGTCAACTCCAGATGGACCAAAGACCTCAATGTGAAACCCCAAACTCTGGAGGTGATAGAAGAGAAGCTTGGCAGCAGACTACAAGACATAGGTGTAGGAAAAGACTTCCTAAATCAGACAGCAGCTGCACAAGAAATAAGATCGACAATTGACAAATGGGACCTCATTAAACTCAAAAGCTTCTGTACATCAAAGGAAGCAATAAAGGAAGTGAGGAGAAGACCCACAGAGTGGGAGGAAACCTTCACAGCAGATACATCTGACAAAGCATTAATTTCCAGAGTATACAAGCTACTCAAAAAACAAAGAAGAAAGAAAACAAATGAATCATTCAAAAGATGGAGCAAAGATCTGAATAGAGACTTCACAGAGGAGGAGTTAGAGATGGCCGAGAAACATCTTAAGAAGTGTTCAACATCTCTGATAATTAAGGAAATGCAAATTAAAACCACTCTGAGATATCACCTTACTCCAATAAGACTGGCTAGGATCAGGAACACGAATGACACCAAGTGCTGGAGAGGTTGTGGGGAAAGGGGAACACTCATCCATTGCTGGTGGGAATGTAAACTTGTACAGCCACTATGGAAAGCAGTGTGGAGAACCCTTGGAAGACTCAAAATGAGCTTGCCATTTGACCCAGTCATACCACTCCTGGGTATATACCCACAAGACTCATCTTACTGCAGAAATACATGCACAGCTATGTTTATTGCAGCTCTGTTCACAATAGCAAAAAGCTGGAACCAACCCAAATGCCCCTCAACTGAGGAGTGGATAAAGAAAATGTGGTACATGTACACAATGGAGTTCTATGCAGCAGTAAAGAAAGAAAACATCATAAACTTTGCAGGTAAATGGATGGAGCTAGAAGATATTATGTTAATTGAAGTAACACAGACCTAGAAAAACAAATGACGAATGGTATCCCTCATCTGTGGATGCTAGCATCAATAACCCAGTTGTAAATATTTCTTGTCTAGAGGGATGCATATTGAAAGAACAACAATAGAAAGACTGCATCAGAAAATTGATTGAAATGGTGAATCTGGAGGGGTGGAAGGGTTGGGAGAGGGACACTGGTCTATATTCGATTAATGCATATTTCATTGACATGAGTTCAACAAATATCCAATTTTGCCCAAACTCCACCTACAAATTACATGGTATTTTAGGACTTAATAAAAGTAAAAATGTCTATATTAAATAACATTGGTTTAAAGGTTTTGATAAAATGGTGATACATCTGAGTTAATTTGAAATATAAATTGTTCATATTTGTTTTACTTAAAATCTGTATAACAATGACTTTGGGATTAACATATACAAATGTTATCTATAATTTTTGTGTTATACAGTATCATCTTGTGACATTCTTTTTTATCTGTAGGATAATTTAACTTAAGGAATTAAGTTTGCTTCCCAAATTAACAACATACAGTCACCCAAAACAGCTTGGATAAATTTAATGGAATTTACACCTTGTTTCCTGCCTATAGGTATTGTGTACTACAACTGCCTTTTTGAGACTCATGGGTCAAAAAGTAAAAACCTAGAATAAAAAAAAGGGGGGGTTCAGTTATATATTAAACCTTTTTGCCAAAAATTTTTCAATTTAATCTTAAAACTAACTATGAGGAAAAGATTTGTATGTTCCCACAGGTCAAAATATCACCAACTTTATGGCTGAGAAAGAAAAGATACAGCCTTGCATTGTGTAGGATGTACCAAGAAATGCCAGCAGAGAAGTTGGCCCATCCAAGCATTAAAAGAAGGAAAAGCCTCAGACTGCTACAGGCATCAAACATCTCTGTGGATCCTATTTGTAACAAATGTTTATAAAGGGCCCTAATGAACCTTACCTTCTAGGTGCCGGAAAATTTTAATATGTGAGACTTTCTTACCTCCTTTTCATAGAACAAAGAAAAATATGATGGTAATTAAGTCAATCTCTAACCGTAAATTAAAGCTGACTGTTATAGAGGTTATTTCTTATAAAACCGGTAAAACTGCTTTCTTTAATTGACTAATAGACATAGGAACTGTGAAAAGGATTATTCTCTATTCAGAACCAAATATAATACTAGAATCTCTTTAAGCTGTGCATTTAAGCAAAATATATTAATACAGGAGATCTCTGATATCAGCAATGGATTATTCTGCCAAGAGATGTTGGTCAGGGGATCCAAGCCCCCCCCAAAGGTAAAGGCTTCTTGCCTGTAAACTGGGATACCTGCAAGAAGAGAGGCAGTAAGGCCCTGCTGTCAAAGACCTGATGTAAGCATGGGAAAGATGTATTGAGACTGCACTTGCAAGTGAACAGTTGGTCTCTGGAATACCAGAGAGTGTTACCAAAGGCCACTAAACCAATAAAGCAATATTGGTCTTCTTGAGTCAAGCAAGACTCGCTCCTATCAGCATCAGCTACACTCACCTGCCTGGAAATACTGTGCAGCAGTCGCAGCCAAATGTCTGTATATATCCCAATCTAATTGGCTTTAGCTCTCTTCTTGGAGGAATAACTCATGGCTGATGCCACAAGCTTACATCCTCTAGTGGTTAGGAGATGTTATAAGTCACAGTAAGACCTTGTCATCTTTTACAGAAAAAACGTAATTCATGGATTAGCATACCATCCAAACACCTGTGTCTATACAAAAGTAACCTACCATAATAATTAGTACTGAAAAAAAAAAATGAAAACAAAGCAAAAAACAGAGAAAGATGCAGAAAAGTTATGGCAGAATGCGTAATCTGGGATGGGTAGGGGTGGGGTGGGGGGAAGGAGGGGATATATGCCTAACTGAATTGGAAATGATGTATGAAATACACAAAACATCAATTAAAAAAGAGAAAAAAAATTAGTGCTGTTTAAATACCTATATATCTAATTGCTTGTGCTTCATTAGTAGGATCGAAAGGTTATTCCTGGACAAACTGTCAGCCCATGAAAGGAAACAGCCAGAATTGACCAGAGTCCAAGACAACAGCTCCAGAGAAAGTAGACTGTTTTGCTTCTCATCCACCTGTGCCCCTTTTCTAAGCCTAGGGAACAATCTGCGGAAGAGGGGGCGTGGTAGAATGTAAGGGCTGCAATTGGGGTGAATGGTGAAACTACAGCAATATAGTCTGGACACTTATTTGATCAACTCGAATGTACATACAAGCCCCTCCAGCTGGATGGTGGGAGCCTTGGGCTATGTGGGTTTGGGCACAACTGCTTGCAAATTTGTTTTACATGAAGGATGCTTGTACTCATAACTTATTACTTATTGTTAGCAAAATGAAATAAAAGAAAATAAATAAAAAATAAAATAAAAACAAAATAAAAAACCCCCAAATGCAGAAAAGACCTTGGTTATAAAATGCACTACAGAATTATCTACAATGGAGTTCATCCCAGCTCTACCACTTTGCAACTATGAACTATGGGAAACACACATATTCTAGTTTCATTTCCGTTGCTGTGATAAAATATTCAGACAAAGAACTACTCGAAGGAGAAAGGGGCTTCTTTTAGCTCACAATTCTCAATTGCAGTCTGTCACTGTGGGAAAATCAGGGCAGGATGTCAAGAACAGTGTGAAATTAGTGAATACATGCTCACTTGCTTGATCCTGTCAGCTCAATGTCTGGACTCTTACACAGTTCAAGACCTCCTGTCTCCAGAATGGTGCTACTCATGGTGGGCTGGGTCTTCTCACATCAGTTAAGACAATCTCCAACAGACATGCCCATAGGCCAACCTAAAGTAGACAATTCCTCATTGAGAATTTCTTCCCAGGTTACTCTAATTTGTGTCTAGTTGACAATTAAAGGTAGCCATAATAATACCTAACCTCCATAACCCTAAGAATGCTGATCATTACAGGTCTTAACCTAGTGTTTTTGGAAATGTTAGCTGAAATAATGACTATAAAACACCGGGCTTGGGGGCTGGAGAGATAGCCTAGTGGTTAAGAGCACTGACTGCTCTTGCAGAGGACCCGGGTTCGATCCCCAGCACCCACATGGCAGCTAAGAACCATCTGTAACTCCAATTCCAGCAGAACTCCAGTTCCAGGGGAATCCGAGACCATCTTCTGGCCTCTGCTGCATTGCATGACACAGGTGCACAAACCTACATGCAGACAGTACACTCATACACATACAAAAATAAAAATAAAATAAAAAAAACCACTAGGCTTGGCAAGTAGTTACCATAATGAACACTCAACAAAGCATAACTTTTGTTATACTTTATGGCATTCAATGTTACAACAAACTCCTGTGTACTATGTTTCTCGTTCTTTATCATTGATTGGTTACATGTCTTCTTTTTCCTGAAGAGCTATGAGCTACTTAGGAACTATTATGTTCTAGGAACTATTTCCTTTATATCCTTAATGGTTGGGGAAATAGCAGGTAATCAGTGAACTCTTGATGAAGGGAAGAATTCTTGATCATAACATTAAGGAGAAAAAAACCCCATTTTTCCTCCTTGGTATTTACTTTAGTAATTCCAGAAATCTCAGACTATTCAATGAACAGTACATAGAGCACTGAATATATTCTTGTGGATAAGCAGATAATGGGCTCATTTATAATTATATTTGTATGTAGATCTAGGGGAAAAGGAATAATGTTAGAATCATATAGTAAATCAAGAGATTTAAGTAAGGAATTAAGGTTCTCCAATTCTCTTGCATTTGTCACCCTGGACTGAATCTTGGTCTTTCTTTGGAGTCCATACTGCATGGTGGGTCACTTTGGCATTCTTCTATGTCTCCTTCTTTTTTAGTAGAGTAAGAATGTGCCTGATGTGCCTCCCTCAAATTCATATATTGAAGCCCTATAGGATTGTACTTAGAAAAAAAAATGAAGGTTATCTGAGGTCATAGAGGTTGGGCTATAAACCCAAAGGACTGGTATTTTTACATGAAGGGAGAGAGCACATCCTCTGTATGTGAGCTCAGATAAAATGCTACATGAAGGCACAAGGCATTGCCAGCCAACTGAGTAGAGGGACTTAACCAGAACCCAGTTTTTTTGAAGCCCTTGATCTTGGGCTTCTGGCCTCAAGAATCATAAGAAAGCATACCCTTGTTAAAGCCACCTAGTGTTTAGCATCTTGTCATTTTGGGTTGAGTAGATTAATATGAACAAGTCATAATTTTTCTATAATAATGAAATTATGTGAGTTGATATTGCTTATTAAAGAGTATTAGCTTTCTATCACTGTGACAAAATGCCCAAGATAATCTTATAAAGAGGAAATATTTACTCTGGTTTACAGTTTTGGAGGTTTCAGTGCATGACCCCGAACCACTCTGAACCTATGATAAGGCAGTAGTAGTACAAGATGACAGGGAGGGAGGGGCAGCAGAAGCTGTGTTCCTTATGTCACCCAATAAGCGAAGGGGAGGAGAAGGGGCTCTAGTCCCACCGTCTCCTTTGAGAGTACTCCCCGGTGACCTAACTTTCTTATGCCAGGCCTCATTTCTTAAAAACTCACTGTCTCCTACTAGCATGACACATTGCAGTCAAGCCTTTAACATATGCACTTCTCTAGGCAAAGCAAGGCTCACTGTGTTGCCCTTGCTATACACTGCTTTATGCTTTAGTTCATTCAATCGTCATGCCAAGCTTAGAGAATGCAGTTATTATCATTTTACAAACAAGGAAACAGATCAGAGTAGCTGCTCAAAGTCTAAGTAGTAAAAACTGAATTATCTGACATGAGTGAAAATAGAAACTAGTGACAAATAATAAGTTAAATAAAAGTGAGAAATCAACAAAACATAATTTTGCAATGTCATTTTAATGTAAAATGTATACACACATCTATCTGTCTTTATTTAACTGGAGGGGAAGTAGAAGGGAGAAGGAGCATTCATTTCTGTTACATGAATGCACAGAGCTCTGCATCATCTTTCCTCCACAACCCAAAGCTGTGAATCCTTCAGAATGGAATGGATTCTTAAAGACCTTTGAAAAACCATTTATGTGAAGATCCATTTAGATATTTATCCTTGTCTTCCCAATCTTTTAAAGCCATCGTACATGAATCTAATTCAAAGGGGGGGGGGACAGCCACATACCATTACTGAATATCTTTAAAGTGCTTACTTTAGCTTTCATAAAAGTAACAACCCACTTTTATTATACTGTATTTCATGAGCCTATAAACTACTGAATGAAGTTCTGTAATGGCAATTACAATCCAACTGGCATAGTTAGGCTAAAAAGAAAATACAGCAGACAGTAAGAACAAAATTCTGCATAGAAGCTAGACTCATTCTAACCAGGACCAGAGGCAAAACATGATGAGCATTTAATCAAAGGAATGAGATAGTTTGTACTTAGAAAATGATGAGTGTGGATCTGTAACATAGGAGCACCAGGCATTGACATACCACTACTTTTACTTGTAAATTTATATAAAGCATGATATCTCAGCCTTAGAAAGGTTACTATGCAGACACAGTGAAAAGAAAATGGGAAGTGAGATGCTTGTCCTTAAGCTCTTAAAAAAGAGAATTTCAGATATTCTCTCATTTTTATCACAGTGTCTTTAAAACCTGCTATTTTAGCACAGACATAATCAGTCTAAGATATTCAGAATTAAGCAAATGTAAGCTCTCAGAAGATACCCTCAAGTTCTTGTGGCTCTGAGGAGGCTTAACTGAATTGTCTGATCATGTAAAACAATCTGTCCAATGAATCAAACAGAACGAGGTTTGAGATAGCAACACTCCAGTGGTAATTCACAGCCTCTGAGCTAAACTATCCCTGCATTTATCTTAGCTATATTGGAAGAAGGGACTATGACCCATGGAAAATTCTGCAGTTCCAGAAGAATCACACAGCCAGCCATGCTTCACGCAGAGCAATGGGAGGGTTGTTTAAACATCGACTACACAGACAAAGGGGATTAAAGTTCAATTAATCTGCAGAGGGAAGACTTGAAAACATGAGTACTCTTCCCAAGAGCATCCTGGATTCACCAGATAACTTAACTTTGGAGAAACTGTTTATTATTTATTGCTCATGCTAAAGTTGTAGTTAATAAGAGATTTGTCTTAAGGATTGTAGAGATTCCTGAGCAAAACATCATACTCCATGTCTTATTAGAGAAGAGCGTGTACATTTTAGATGATACAGCTCTATCCAGTTACATGGTATTATTTTTGTGCTCAGGAGTTAACATAAAAATCTAGCGGAGCTTATTATTCTATAAGTAAACAGTGAGCATACTAACATGAAGATGTGTTCTAAGTTTTGCTTTTTCCATTTCTACTTTTCTTCCCAATTCACATTTAATCATGAACAACTTTATTTTTGCAGCAACCTAGTGAACTTTTTGCTTCTCTAAGCCTCATTTCAATATGGAAATACTTCTGAATTTAAAAATGGAATTGCCCTTTTTAGTATGCTGCTTGTGGGGAAAGGTCTCATTAACTCTAAATCCCATGACGTGTCTCATATGGCACCTACAGGAGTGGCAAGCACACAGTAGGCATGCAGCAGTTAATAAGTGAATAAATCACTCCATTAAGTTCCAGAAGATGCTTAAACCAAAGGAAATCAGATTTATGGAGACTGAGTCACTGTGTCTGAGCAGATGATATACCAGAAGTTTTGGAAATACAATGATATAAAAATTGATTTATTATCCATGGCAGGCATCTCTAATCGCATAAAACAGAATGTCAGAAAAATACCTGATTAAATGGTATCGTCTTTCCTTAGGGTAAAAATCTTATTTCAATTAAGGAACACCATTAATTCCATGCCATTTTTCTCTCTGATTTTCATCTGAATTGTTAACTGGACTAACTTTATTTCCTTTTAGAGAATGGAGAAGAAACAGGAAGCATAGTTTGTTATTTTCTTGGTGGCTTTCATCGGTCCTTGGGATGGACTTGAGAGTTCTAGGAAATGCAAGAAACGACTAACAGAAATCTAGGGAGTTCTAGTAACTCCAGAGCTGTTTCCCAGCACATGGGCTGTTTGTAATTCCCCTTTTCCTTCCTGTCTTCCACACATTTTTGTTTGGAAGAAAAATCTTCAGGGGCTATGCCCATATCAATATAGTTCTTCATTAGAAGCTTTGATCTAAAATAAGGTTTGTGAAGTTCTTATGGATTTAGGTTATGTTTGCAACCACTCAGTTTACTTTTTAAAATGATAGCAACATACACACTTCCCTGGTTTGGATTATGAAAATTCTTTTAAAATTCTGAGGGTCTAATTATGACTAATGATAATAGGGGTTAAAGTTTTATTTAAAAAGTTTAATTTATATATGTCAGTGTAAATATATGTTATGTGGGTGGATGCTCACAGAAGGTAGAAGAAGGTGTCGGGTACCTTGGGGTTGGAGTTACAGGCTGCTCTGAGCTGCTTAATGTGGGTAGTTGGAATTGAACTTGGGTCCTCTGGAAGAGCATCAAGAGCTCTTAACTGCTGAGGCATCTCTCCAGCTCCTGGACTAAAATATTAATAATGGTTTTCATCTGTAGAGTACACAGTATGTCTTGACCATATTTGATCAGGTACAGTCAAAAGTTCAAGGTTCTGGTCTCCTTCAGCAAACTTTTACCCTGCAGGTGCTAGATGGGAAACTCAGGGCTGAGAAAATACTGATGAATCAAACAGTTCCTAGGCCCTTAAAAAGATCCCAGCAACCAAGAAACACCGAGGTGTAAATGCTCAATGAGTTCGCTTCCATGTGGACTCTAAGGAAGTCAAGCTCACAGAAACACATGGGTGGGAGGGGGGCGGGCAACTGGAGAGAGGTTGATCAGAGGGTACAAACTCTCAGTTGTAAGCCAAACAAATTCTGGAGATCTAACGTACAGCATGAGTAGTGAGTGATATTCCATTCAACTGATTGTGATCATCATTATGCAGTGTCTGTGTACATCAAATAATCATTATATTCTGTTAATCTATTCTTTACCAATTAAATAAAATGTAAAAATATATTACACACAATAGTAGTGATTATAGAGTGCACAGCATTAGAATGGTTAGATGGTTACTAACTAGGAAAGAGAAAGCCAGAGGAGACATTCTAAATATGGAGGCAACTGGGTTGGATACTGCTCTTATCTAGAAGAAGCAGATAAGCTTTCAGTAAACATTAGTGTATGAGGTCATAGAGTAAAAAATGTTAGCAATGCACATTCATCCAAACAAATATTTCTTTCGGAACTAGTGTGACTAGTGTGGATTATAAAACATATGAAGCACAAATTCTCATTTATCCAAACTCTTATGTGCATGGACTTAATAGAAAAAAAGACAGGTCCCCATTCTGTCGCACAGCTCATATGTAGTGGAGGAGACCAAACAAACATGTTAGTTTTATTGGTTACAGATTCTGTAGAATAAAAAGAGCTGCTGGAACAGAGCCTGGGGATATGTGCAGAGGTTGAACATTTTTAGATAGTGGCTCAGCGTGAACTTCTCTAAGAAGGTGATATTGAACTGTGCCTTGAGCTATGTAGAGCTACTCAAGGAAAGAGAAGTCATGGAGAGGGAGCAGAAACTGCAAAGGCTCTAAGGAAGGAATCAACCTGGATTCTCAAGGACCTGGGAAGAGAGCAGTTATCTGAAAAAGACTGAAAAGAAGTAAGAAGAGTCATAATGCTGGGGAAAGAATTGGGTGAGCAAGCTGAGATCAGTCCTGTGGCCCAGGGAAAGACTGCGGGTTACTGGAAGGGTATGGCCTGGCTTATATTCTAAAGGCTCACAACAGTTGTTGTGGGGGATAACAAAGAAGAAGTAGAAAAGGACCCCTCACAGGGGCCTCAGAATGAAGGCGTCTTAAATCTTTTTTGTAAAGTAGAAAGAAAGGGAATCTTTAAGTTACTTGTAAAATTTGGTCTGGTGCCTGGTAATTTGAGTTCAATTCCCAAAATACTTCTACTACTACTACTACTGCTACTACTTCTACTACTGCTACTACTGCTACTACTACTACTAGTGCTGCTGCTGCTGCTACTACTGCCCCACCACCACTGCCATCACCACCACCAATAAAGTAAAATTTATGAAAAAAGTTATTTGTAAAATTTTAAGAACTATTGTAAGCAAGAGTCTGCAGACCTCCACATATCTGCCTGATTGTTGCATCAGTGGTACTGCAGGAGTTTTCAAGTTACTTGGAACTCTAATTAGCTTTGAATCCAAGGCCATTCTTATGAATAAGAAAAGCAATCTCTCTCTTATAACAAGGGCTGAAAGATTCTTAAAAAAACAGAGGAAGAAAGACTTAATAGCTAAACATGTTCTTCAAAAATTCTACTGGGGTCAACAGAGCTTTTTCAAAATAGAATTGAAATCAGCTTGAACTTCACTTTTAGCCAGCAAGACAAATATTGGAGAAAACAACTTGTGTGGCATGAGTCCTACTCAGGAATTACCCAGAAAAAGTGAACAGGAAGAGCCAATTAGGAAAGATAATATGCAGGGCTGCACGCAAACAGTTAGAATGAAGCTTGTCACCCCTGGGGTCATCTCAGGGGTGCTGATAATTGAAATAGCAGAGCAGTCCTTGCACACGCCTCATCTTAAGTAACTATTATTAATAGGGATACATTGTGAGAGATGAGTTGTGGGGTGACTCCATCCCTGTGAGACCATCACAGAGAATACTTATAGAAACCTAGATGGCATGGGTCAGTCACTCAATGTGGCTTCCTTATACAACTAAAAGACACAGTGAAAGTGAGATCTGAGGCTTCTGGTGGCATAACAAAGAAATGCTTGTTATGGGGCGGGACAGTAGCTCAGCAGTTAAGAGCACCAGCTGCTCTTGCAAAGGACCTGGGTTTGATTCCCAGCATCCACATGGCAGCTAACAACTGCCTGGAACTCCATTTCTAGGAGAATCCAATGCCTTCTTCTGACCTCCATGGGCATTGCATGACACAGGTACCCTTCCACATATGCAGGCGATATGCTCACACACATAGAATAGCAATAATAAATGAAATATTAAAAAATGCCTTTTTAAGTAGATGGAGTACATACTTAAATAAAAATATGGTATAGTAAATTAGAAAGCAGTAACACCAGTAACAGTTGTTTGTTGGTGTTATCAAGTACAGTACACTGGAGAGAAGTCATATGCATTATGCATTTCTACTCCTGCAAGCATTGCTGCAAACACATGCTAATGCATTGTGCTTCCAGGACAACGTGGCTGTCACATCGCCAGGTCACAGAAATTTTTAGCTCTATTACAGTCCTTCAGGAGCACATAGTACATGTGGCACATCTCTGACATGACTTTAACAAAATGGACTGAGGAGAGCCACCAAAAGGTCCTTGGCATGTCGGACTAGCACGCCTCATGGAAAGGGTGGATTTTTCCATTTGATGTAAACATAGTGGAAGTCACTAAGAAACTTTGGACTGGAGGAAAAAAATGAGGATTTATTAATAATTTGGGATTTATGAAATTTGCAATTGATTCAGACATGCAAATAGGCTTCAAACCTGTCCCAACTATGGGACGCTCTCTAGTCTTGAATACTTTCAATTTCACGGATCTTTTTCTACTTGAGAACATTAATATTTTTAACAGCCTGATGATATCTGCGGTCATTTTCTAGAAGAATAGTGCCAAGTGAAGTGGGGAGGACAGCTCATTTAAGATGAACTGATTTCAATATCAGGGTCTTGTAGATATTTTGGTATTTATTTCTCAAACTGGCCTTAGAATTTCAGTTTTCTAAGAACAGGACAGGTGGAAGTTGTGCAGTAAATTAATACTTTGAGCTGAGTGATGAACCAAAGTATTTGGCTTCTCACTCAGTGTTGGTACTACTGGATTCCACTTCCAGCTCTGGACATTATTTAGTAATACTTCAGATGTAGAGGGTTTACATTATAGAAACAGTAGCTTGGCCCAGAGCAACCACCCTGATATACAGACAGCTCTAACATACCACCCAGGCATGATAGGTATCTACAGTGATGAAAGACAGTACTGTACTCATCTCAATGATATCTTCAGACCAGGAAAATATCCTCTGAAGGAGTGGAGAACACTGAAACACTAAGGAACAGCAGTCATTTCAAACAGTAAACTTCTGCCCCCAACAGTAAAATTCTGCATTGAAAAATTAAAAAAAAGACTGAGAAAAAGATGAAAGACATGTATGCTGGAAATGCATGAGCTCTGGCAGAGTGGGGGGAGCGAAGGGGGAATGGGTCTAAATTTGATTAAGAATTGTTGTATGAAATGCAGAACACTTCAATAAAACAATTATACTTATTTATATTTTATTTTAATTAATAGTTAATGTGTGTATGTATGCATATACATATGTATGTATGTATGTATGTATGTATGTATGCATTTGCCTGACCAAGTGTTTATGTGGAGCTCAAAGGACAACTTGAAAGAGCCTTGCTTTATGGTAGTAGGTTCTGGGAATAGAACTTAGATTATAAGACCTGGCGGCAAGCAAACGCCTTTACCTTGTTGAGCCACCTCAGGATCCCTTGCAGGAGTCACTTTTTATACTGCTCTCTCTATTCAATTCTGTGCCAAGATGAGTATTCAGCTGTCTTACTCATGATGTTATTCAGACACTTCAGTTTTACATGTTCTGACCTGGGACCTTATCCTCATTTTTCCATAGCTTTAGATTCTGAAACTGTCAAGTAACTTTAAGACAGAAGAGCTCTGTAACCAGATGAGATTTTCACAGAGCCATAAAATTCGACAGTTGGGGACTGTATTAATTATATTTCTTGTTTCTTTGATCAAATGTCTGACAATGTAAGCGAGGGAGGATTTATTTTGGTAATGGAAGGTGGGGGAGCAGGAACCTGAGGCTGGGACTCTCATCTCCTCACATCTCTGTGGAGCCAGAAGCGGAGATGGACGAGGGCAAGTAGTCCTTTCCCCTTTCTGCAGTTCAGAACCCCAGCCCATGGATGGCACTGCTCACATTCCAGGTGGGTCTTTCCCCCTCCGTTCATCCTCTCTGGAGACTCCCTCACAGACACGCCTGGGTATGCCTCTAACACACTGAGTGTTTCTGAATCCACAGAAGATAGCAATCAAAATAAGCCATCGGAAGCACTTTCAAATCAAAGCTTTGAACTGAATTCTGGAAAGCGGTGAGGACTGACAGGATCAGAGCAGGAGAACCATGTCAGGTAGATTTTGAAATGCTTTCATGACTTCACTGGTGAATTCGGCTATCTGGTAGCTTTCTGTTGACTAGGGACGACAGGGGTAGAAAAAGTTTCTAGTCACTCTAAAGAAAAGATACCAGCCTGCATGGCCATCCAGCCCAAGGCATAGTAATATGCTGTGTGCAAGCTGTCTTGTCAGCTGTGCTTCGCTTCTGTGCTCAGCAGTGGGGGAGGCTGAAAGGGCTTCCCTGAAATCCACTCTGTTCTTTTTTTTTAAATTAATTTATTTATATATATATTTTATCAAATCTAGACCCGTGTCCCCCACCCTATCCCCCCACTCCACCAGAGCTCATGCATTCTGCCAAACATGCTTGTCATCTCTTTCTCAGTCTTTCTCAATATTCTGCATGTGGAAGTTGATTGTTTTGAGCAGAAGTTCACTGTTTCAGTCAGTTCTTTGATGCAGTCCTTTTTGTTGTTGTTGTTGTTGTTTCCAATATGCATCACTCCCAACCGCTTTGGACAAAAGCTCAAGGAGCCATGCACAAGAAATACTTACAACTAGGTAATTGGCACTAGCATCCACAGATGAGAGATACCATTTGTCGTTTGCTTTTCTGGGACTGTGTTACTTCACTCAGCATGATGTCTTCTAGCTCCAGCCATTTTCCTGCAAAGCTCATGATATTCTCTTTCTTTACTGCTGCATAGAACTCCATTGTGTAGCTATACCACATTTTCTCTATCCACTTGTCAGTTGAGGGGCATTTGGGTTGGTTCCAGCTCCTTGCTATTGTGAAGAGACCTGAAATAAACATGGCTGTACATGTATCTCTGCGGTGGGGTGAGTCTTGAGGGTACATGCCTAGGAGTGGTATGGCTGGGTTGGGTGGCAAGTTCATTTCAAGTCTTCCAAGGGTTCTCCACACTGCTTTCCATAGTGGATGTATGAGTTTACATTCCCACCAGCAGTGGATGAGTGTTCCCCTTTCCCCACAACCTCTTTAGCACTTGGTATCATTTGTTTTCTTGATTCTAGGTAGTCTTATTAGAGGAAGATATCTTAAAGTGGTTTTGATTTGCATTTCCTTAATGATTAGTGATGTTGAACACTTCTTAAGGTGTTTCTCAGCCATCTATAATTCCTCATTTGTGAAGTCTCTGTTCAGTTCTTTGCTCCATTTATTGAGTGGGTCACTTGTTTTCTTTCTTCTTTGTTTTTTGAGTAGTTTATATATTCTGGAAATCAATGCTTTGTCAGATGTTTCTGTGGTGAAGGTTTCCTCCCACTCTGTGGGATTTCTCTTCACTTCCTTGATTGTTTCTTTTGATGTACAGAAGCTTTTGAGTTTAATGAGGTCCCATTTGTCAATTGTCCACCTTAATTCTTGTGCAGCTGCTGTCTGATTTAGGAAGACTTTTCCTATGCCTATGTCTTGTAGTCTGCTGCCAACTTTTTCTTCTATCACCTTCAGAGTTTGGGGTTTCACGTTGAGGTCTTTAATCCATCTGGAGTTGACTTTTGTACAGGGTGAGAGGTAGGGGTTTAATTTCATTCTTCTACAAGTGGTGATCCAGTTTTGCCAACACCACTTGCTGAAGATGCTGTCTTTTCTCCATTGTGGCTTCTTGGCCCCCTTGTCAAATATGAGATGGCTGAAATTGTATGTGCTCAGATTTGGATCTTCGGTTTTGTTCCATTGGTCAACAGGTCTGTTTTTGTGCCAGTACCAGGCTGTTTTTATGACTATAGCCCTGTAGTATAGTTTAAAATCTGGTATAGAGATCCCTCCTGTGTAGCTCTTTTCACTCAGGATTGATTTGGCTATTCGGGGTCTTTTGTTTCTCCAAATGAATTTAAGAACTTTTGTTTCCAAGCCTGTGAAGAAACTCTTGGGGATTTTGATTGGGATTGCATTAAATCTATACAAGAGTTTTGGTAAAATGGACATTTTTACAATGTTAATTTTCCCAATCCATGAGCATGGGAGGTTTTTCCATCTTCTGAGGTCTTCTTCAATTTCTTTCTTTAAGGGTTTAAAATTTTTGTTGTAGAGGTCTTTGGTGTCTTTGGTTAGGTTTGTTCCTAGGTATCTTATTGTTTTTGAGGCTATTGTGAGTGGGAAGGTCTCTTTGAATTCTTTCTCCAGTTGCTTGTTCTTGGTGTAAAGAAAGGCCATTGATTTTCTAAGGTTAATTTTGTATCCTGCCACTTTGCTGAAGCTGTTAATCGTTTCTAGGAGTTTTCTGGTGGAGTTTTTTGCATCCCTTAAGTAAACAATCATATCATCAGCAAATAGGGATAGTTTGACTTCCTCTTTTCCAATTAGTACTCCTTTAATATCCTTTTCTTGCCTTATTGCTCTAGCAAGTGTTTCAAGCACTATATTGAAGAGGAGTGGTGATAGGGGGCAGCCTTGCCGAGTTCCTACCTTTAAAGGGAATGTTTCCGTCATTTCCCCATTTAGGATGATATTGGCTGTGGGTTTCCTGTATATGGCTTTGATTACATTGAGGAATGATCCCTCCAATCCAATTCCTTCTAGGACTTTAAGCATGAAGGGATGCTGGATTTTGTCAAAGGCTTTTTCAGCATCAATTGAGATGATGGTGTGGTTTTTGTCTTTGATTCCGTTTATGTGTTTGATGATGTTTATTGATTTTCGTATGTTGAACCATCCCTGCATCTCTGGTATGAATCCAACTTGGTCATGATGGATGATCTTCTTGATGTGGGTCTGTATGCGATTTGCCAGTATTCTGTTTAGAATTTTGGCATCTGTGTTCATGAGGGAGATGGGTCTATAATTCTCCTTTTTAGTTGGATCTTTGCCTGGTTTTGGTAATAGAGTGATGTTGGCTTCATAGAAGGAATTTGGGAGAATTCCCTCTGATTGTATACTTCTAAACAGTTTCAGAAATAATGGTTGTAGGTCTTTTTGAAATGTTTTATAGAATTCTGCTGTGAAACCGTCTGGGCCTGGGCTTTTTTTAGTTGGGAGGCTTCTTACTACATCCTCTATTTCTTCATATGTTATGGGTCTGTTTAAGCTGCTGGTCTCCTCTTGGCCAAGCTTTGGTGATTCCCAAGATTTCAGATATTCATCCATTTCTTCTAGATTTTCAAACTTGGTAGAATATAGGTTCTTGTAATATTCCCATATAATTTTCTTGATCTTTTCCTTGTCCGTTGTGATATTTCCCTTTTCATCACAGATTGTATTGATTTGGAGTTGTTCCTTCTTTCTTTTTGTTAACTGGGCTAGAGGTCTGTCTATCTTGTTTATTCTTTCAAAGAACCAACTTTTGGCTTCATTGATTTTTTGTATTGTTTTCTTTGTTTCTATTTCATTGATTTCTGCTCTGATTTTTGTTATTTCTTCCTGTCTGTTGCGTTTAGGGTTCATCTGTTGTTGCCTCTCAAGTGCTTTTAGCTGTAGTGTTAGATCATTCACTTGTGCTCTTTCTGTTTTTCTAATGTAGGCACCCAGGGCTATAAATTTCCCTCTTAGGACTGCTTTTAAGGTATCCCATAAGTTTTGTTGTGTTGTATTGTCATTGTCATTCAGTTCCAGGAATGTTTTTATTTCTTTCTTTATCTCTTCCTTGACCCATTCATTATTCAAGAGTGTGTTGTTTAGTCTCCATGTGTTCTTGTAGGCAGGAGGGCTTGTCCTGGTGTTGATGTTGAGCTTCATTGCACTGTGGTCTGACAGGATGCATGAAATTATTTCAATCTTTTTGTATTTGTAGAGGTTTCTTCTGTGTCCCAGGATGTGGTCGATTTTGGAGAATGTTCCGTGGGGTGCTGAGTAGAAAGTGTATTCTCTGGTATTAGGATGGAATGTTCGGTAGAGGTCTATGAGGTCCATTTGGTGTATCATATCGTTCAGTTCAGATGTCTCTCTGTTTATTTTTTGTCCTGTTGACCTATCCAAAGGACTCAGTGGGGTATTGAAATCTCCCACTATGAGTGTGCTGGGGTTAGTCTGTGACTTGTGGTCCTGGAGAATTGTCTTTATAAAGTTTGGTGCACCAGAATTTGGGGCATATATATTCATAATTGTGAAATCTTCTTGGTGGATTGTTCCTTTGATGAAAATGTAATGGCCTTCTTTGTCTCTTCTGATTTCTTTTACTTTGAAGTCTATTTTATCCGATATTAAAATAGCAACACCTGCTTTCTTTTTGGTACCATTTGCTTGGAATATTTTTTTCCATCCCTTCACTTTAAGGTGGTGCCTGTCCTTGAAGGTAAGATGTGTTTCTTGCAGACAGCATATCGATGGATTCTGTTTCCTAATCCAGTCTCCCAGTCTATGTCTTTTGATTGGGGAATTTAGTCCATTAATATTTAAGGTTATGACTGATAGGTTTGTGTTGCTTCCTTTTGCCTTATTATCCATCTGCGGTTTTGATTTAGGTTTCTACTTCTGCAGTTATGCTTTTATTGATTTCTCCTTCTAGTTGCCTGGGGTTGGTTGCTCCTTTCTTCTGTTCTTTGGATTGCTTCAAGTATTCTCTGAAGGGTTGGTTTTCCGGACATGTATTCTTTCAAGTTGTTTATGTCATGGAAGATTTTCCTCTCTCCTTCCACTATGATTGACATTTTTGCTGGGTATAGTAACCTGGGCTGGCATCCATTGTCCCTCAACACTGGGAATGCTTTGCTCCAGGTTCTTCTTGCCTTCATCGTTTGCTGTGAGAAGTCCGTTGTTATTCTGATAGGTTTCCCCTTATAGGTCACTTGTTGTTTTTCTCTTGTCGCTTTAAGAATTTTCTCTTTGTTTTGGGTGTCCAGCATTTTAACTATGATGTGGCGTGGAGAATTTCTTTTCTGATCTTGTCTGTTTGGAGTTCTATGTGCTTCTTGTATTGGTATTGGTTTGTCCTTTTTTAGTTTGGGGAAGTTTTCATCTATTATTCTGTTGAAGATCTGATCAATACCTTTCTCTTGGGATTCTTCTCCTTCCTCTATTCCTATGATGCGGAGGTTTGATCTTTTCATAGTGTCCCACAGCTCCTGGTTGTTCCATTTTTGTGTATTTTTAAATTTTTCATAATCTTTCCTTGAGGTTTTTAGTTGTTCTGTGTTATCTTCCAGGTCTGATATTCTTTGTTCTGCTTCCTCCATTCTGCTTCTGAGGCTTTTTCCATTCCTTTCCTCTTGAATGGATGAGTGTTTGATTTCCTTTTTCATTTCCTCTTCTGATTTCTTTAGTATTTCTACTTCCTTTTGGAGCTTCTCAATCTCTTCCTGTAGCTCTTTGTTTCACTGGTTGGTTTCCTTATCTTTTTCAGCATGGGATCTTTTCAGTGTTTCTACTTCCTTCTGGAGTTTATCATTCTCTCTCTCTAGGTCCTTCTTGAGTTCTTCATTCTCTTTTCTTAGTTCTTTGATTTACTCTTTATAATCTTGTATTTCTTTAAGTATGTTCCCAATTGTCTTTCTGATATCTGTGCCCTGGACTATCCCCAGGGTAATCCCACTGTAGGAATCTTCCATAGGGTTGGTAGAGCTTGGTGCGGGACTATCCTACCCCTTTCCATGTTGTCTCTTCTTCATATTCCTGGCATATGGGCTTCTCCTTGCCTGTATTCCAATGTGAGTCCTAAATGCCTCTTCACTGTGTTGAAGGCTTGCTTTGCTTGCCTCCTTCAGATGCCTTCTGGGGGCGGGGGTGTGCTGTTTAGCCCACCTGGTACCTGCGCTTCAGGTGGTCTCGGGAGATCTCAGATCTCAAGAGTCACACAACCCTACCTTTTATACCAGCTGGGAGGATAACTCTGCCCCCACGGCCACAAAAGCTAATTAAGGCAAAGACAACTGAATTAATGGATTAACTAGATCAGTCTTGCTGAAGCACCCAGCTACTACCTACCTACCTGCGCTTGCTTCAGCTGGTCTCGGGAGATCTCGGATCTCGGCCTCAGGTATTTTTAAAATATTTTATTTATTATTTTTATTTTATTAGTATGTGTTTTGCTTTCATGTGTGCAAGTGTACCATGTTTGTACAATGCCCACAGAGGCCAGAAGAGGGTGTCAGATCCCCTGGAACTGGAGTTACAAACATGCTAGGTGCCATTTGGGTATCGGAATTGAACCAGGGCTCTCTGCAATAGCAGCAAGTGTTCTCAAATTCTAAGCCATCTCTCCAGCCCCAGGCTGAGGTATTTTGTTACAGCAGCAGAAGGCAGCCTAACACAGAAAGAAATGTCTTCATTTGCTGGAAAAAAAGTTTGTCCTAACAGGGTTATAGAATACTTGACTGTAAAAGTCCAGCATTCTCTGTTTGAGAATCCTATGCCAAAGGCTCAACTGGCATTCACTCAGAAAGCAACCAGCTAAGGTGCAACTGAGCCACAAGTCAGGGGGGGATAGGCCTCTAGCCAGCTGTCTGTGCATTTGCTGTCTGGGGCAGAGGGAATTACCACGGAACCTAGCAATCCAACTATACCTCCAGCTCGCTGTTGAGGTACTGCTTGGCGTTCTTCCATCATCTGCTCTGCAGGTAACCTTGGCAGCTATGTCTGAAGGGGAACCTGCCAGCCAAACCTGTGTCTTTCCCAGTGACCCAGTAGGAAATTAAGCTACAACATTGACTGGGGATTAGAACATGCTACTTTGTTTTTGCTTCACTTTGTCTGGGAACTTTTTTTTTTTTTTTTTTTTTTTTTGGGTCGTTTCGAGACAGGGTCTCCCTGTAGTCCCAGCTGTCCTGGAACTCACTCTGTAGACCAGGCCGGCCTTGAACTCACAAAGATCCGCCTGCCTCTGCCTCCCAAGTGCTAGGATTAAAGGCGTGCGCCACCACGCCCGGCTTGTCTGGGAACTTTCTAAGGAACAGAGATGCTGAATCCCGTCAGCATTTGCTATCTTCAATCAGAGATTGTGCTTTCTGACCCTCCCTCAAGTGAGGTGAGGTAACGGCAGAACCCTAAGGATTGGGGGAAGCTAGGGGCCAATGAAAACGACTTTCTTTTCATAAACGTTCATTTCCGAAGCAGTGAAAACAATGATACCTCTGTGTGAAAAATTCATTCTTTGTTTCCATAATTAGAAAGCTAAGCTGTGTAGCTGTTGGCTGGGAAAAGGGAGCATTAATTATAAATATCACATAGCAAGTGATAGTAGACTTATCATATGGTCCGCCCACAGGAGCTATTAACTCCAGAGATGCTATTTTAGATGATTCGTTTTCTGACTCACATTAGTTTCTAAGTACCTAGTATGAAACATCAGTACCGAAGGGAAGAAAGGGCAGTTTTATTTCACATAGTTGAAGTAACAGGACTTCTAGGAAAGGAGAATACTTCAAATAAACAGTCATATCGCATAATTCTTCAGGAGTAACAAATTACATCTTCTATTACAAATCAATCAGTGCATAAATTTCCCAAAGTTTATAGCAGCCAACTGCTTTGAAGAGTTGTATAGATATTATTTTTGTCTTAAGATAGAATACAATGATTTACTGTTTTCTCTTCTGACCCCTAAACCTAGGAATAAGCAAATCAGCTATTTTTCATGTATGTGCACAGACAGATTACATACTAATGTGAAAGTTTTCTAAAGTCTAGAATCTGGAAATTCCTTTTTACAAATATTTTATGTGTATGGGTGTATTTGCCTGCGTGCATGTAAGTACACCCATGTCATGCAATGCCCATAGAGGTCAGAAGAGAGCATCAGATCCCCTAGAACTGCATTTGCAGACAGTTGTTTGCCACCATGTGGGTACTGGGATTCGAACCCAGGTCCTCTGCAAGAGCAGCCAGTGCTCTTAACAGCTGAGCCATCTCTCCAGACCCAGATCTGGAAATTCTTAAAAACCAAAACAAGAAAAAAACAAACAGCCATGATGGCATCAAGTAGCTGGGAGAACACCTTTTATTACAGTGATTTGACAAACCGAGAACTGGAGACACAAAATGTGTGTAACTTTTCTAAGACAGCAAATTCCCTGACATCCTCCCCCAAGGAACTGCCTGCGGTAACTCAATCTGCTCTGACACTATACAGCTCAGTCCTTCCTCAAGCCCATCTCCAAAGAAGTTCAAGAGAGCTTCATTACCCTCAACTCCCAAATCCATGTCTTATGGTTTTGCCAAATGCTACATTAAACTCATTCACAAAATGTCTTAGCAGCACTCTGCAAATACGCGAGGCCAAACTAACAACAAACACAGTATCATTCACTAGTCTGAGCTTTGTGTTTATACAGCACTGCAGATTTTGCCTCCAGGCACTTGATTCACTGGTATAATCGCATGCTACCTAAAGAGGAAGACAAGGCTGTTGACAAACATGAGGATTTTTTCAGGTCTTGGTGCAATGTAGATTTAACTAAATAAATTCTTCTTCTTAGCTTAAGATGACTCTTGCATTTCTTGCGTGTACTTTGGGGTCCACGACGTTTATGTCATCTATCGCAATAAATCAATGAGTCATGGGATGTCGTAACAGCAAGGGGCGGCAGAGGTTATCCAATCTTCTTCTACCTTCTATTTGAAGACCCAGAGGGAGTTTAAGTTCAAGGTTACTCAGCTGGCTCTGCAAGCCGCAAGCTCTCTTCCTAAAGGACTCTACTCTGTGAGTGGTTTAGATGCCATCATCTACAAATGGTTTACATAACTGGAGTTGCGCCTGTTTTACCTTGAACTGTGTGCTACAGTGATCATCCCAGCTTCCTTCGGCGGGCCAGCCCCCAAATCCCCACCCCACAGATCAATGTAAAGGATACTTGTTGGCTGGAAACAGAAACAGGAAAATAAGATGCTGTGAATAAGGAGCCCTACATTGAAAATGCTAAAAATATTCAGCAGCAGAGCTGATAATATCCTCCTGATTTTCCAAAGCCCACACAAACCAAACATATGTAAATAAGGACAAGAGGATGAATAAAGAACAACTGCTTTTCAAAGACCAGGAAATAATCAGATGGCTTTGACAAAAGGGCACAGTCTGGGATTTTTGTAATCTCAGACGTACCCTGCCTAGCTATTCCTACCTGTAGGTCAAGTATTGAAAGGCTCATTCATGCAGCCACTTATTCTACTCCTCCTTTATTTATTGACGAAATGCTGGAGGACTGGGGGAGGGACTATGCTTTGCTTTTGCTTCAGGCCTGAAGGGTGTTGCCATTAGATTGTTTACTGTGAGTCACTAAGGAAAGTTACGCATCTGTGTTTTTAAAAATATATATTTACTTAAAGGGAGTATAAAGAGTATGCTTTAAAAAAATATGTGCACACATCTTGTGATTGAAGGGAAGACCATAGTTCCTCTTAGGTCAAATTGTTCACTGCTCTAAGA
Source organism: Rhizomys pruinosus (assembly GCA_009823505.1). Classification (NCBI taxonomy): domain Eukaryota; kingdom Metazoa; phylum Chordata; class Mammalia; order Rodentia; family Spalacidae; genus Rhizomys; species Rhizomys pruinosus. The sequence continues at coordinate 1,895,281 of VZQC01004776.1, forward strand.
AGTTCCTTGAGGCATCTCTGTATAGAATTCACAAAGCTGACACTATGTTTTTAAAGACGTATGTTTTAAAAAATTAGAAGTTTCTAGAAGTTCAGTGTCAGAGATGAAGAGATGACTCAGTGGTTAAGGGCGCATAGTACTCTTGCAGTTTGATCAGAGTTCCGTTCCCAGCATTCAGGCATGGCAGTTCACAACCACCTGTAACTTCAGCTCTAGAGGACTGAATTCTGGCACCAGCACTCACATGCACATACCTACTGACCCACCCACAATACAGACACATAATTAAAAATGAAATTTAAAAAAAGAAAGAAGAAAAAGGAAAGGCTTAAGTGTCTTTTGAGGTTACCTGTACCCTCTCCTCAATGGGACCTAGCCCCACAACTAGATTGTGGTTCAGCCTGTGTGGGACAGAGTTTTCAGAGTCTGTCTACTTCCGGGAAAATAATGGAGGCCCTGAAAGGTAGACAGCTGTCCTTCCTGGCCTGTTTGCCTCACAGGCAGAAAGTAGGGGAGACAGATGGAGAGTCCGTGAGGGGCCAGTGAGCTGCGTTCCTCCGGGATGAGGTGATGGCTTTCTTGCTTTCCTAGCTCTCCAGGCTACTTGGCCTCAGCTGCTTCAGTGCTTCTGCTATGGGCCAGAAATTTAATTGCCTGATCAGATTTCTCTTTCCAAAGAAAACCTTGGTTAGGAACCCTTCTTCCTCTAGAACCCAATAAAGAGTTGGTGCCCTGAGCCACTTTGAGAATATTAGCAGCTTTCCAAATTGGAAGCCTCTGTATTAACACTAGATTCTTCCAATATTTTATCTATCGTTACTAAGCTTAACTCAGGGAATATGAATTTATACAAGGGCATTTATATGTTTTGGTCAATATAATTTATATATTTATATATACACAACACTGTACATATAAAATTAAATATTAATTTATGCATATATAAACTATGTGTGCATATATAAAATTACAGTGACATAAGTGGTATAAACATAAAATAAGTGTAGAAAATTATAGAAATTGCCTCCTTTGGCTCATATACAAGAAAAATGGACAAAATACTTAGAATACTATAATTATTATGTAGACAGTCTTTCTGGGCTTAAATGCTGGCTCACCTGTGACTGATAGAGGCAAGCAATCTTCTTTGCTTCAGTTTCCTTGTCCATTAATGGGGACAACAGCAAGAGCAACTCATAGAGTTATAATGGAGTTAATGAACAGTTTCAGTAAAAGGGACAACAGCATACAACAAAAGTGCCTTTGATTGTTTTTTTTTAAAGTTTTCTTTGTTGGGGCTGGAGAGATGGCTCAGCGGTTAAGAGCACCATATGCTCTTTCAGAGGACCCAGATTTGATTCCCAGCACCCACATGGCAGCTAAGAACTGTCTTTAACTCCAGTTCCAGGGGAATCCGATGCCCTCTTCTGACCTCTGTGGCATTGCATGACACAGGTGCACCAACCTATATGCAGACAGTACACTCATGCACATAAAAAAATAATAAAAAAATTTAAAAAGTTTCCTTTGTATAATGTTTTGCCTGCATATATGTAAGTGCACCTATGTTGTACAATGCCCACAGAGGCCAAAAGAGGACATCAGATTTCCTGGAATTAGAGTTACTGATGATTGTTAGCCACCATATGGGTGCTGGGAACTGTACCCAGCTAAGCAGCCAGTACTCTGAACCACTGAGCCATTTCTCCAGCCTCAAGTCTTCCTTTTTTTTTTTTTTTTTTAAAAAAAGATCATTTATTTAGTTTAGTTTATGGGTATATATTTGTGCCTGAGTGTATGTATGTGAACCATGTGCCTGCAGGCAGTTGTTAGGTGCCATGTGGGTGCTGGGAACTGAAATAAATCTAATAGATTTTTAATGAGAAGTGTCTAGAGTTTTCCATGTACAATATTATGGCATATTTTCACACAATTTTATTTCTTTGGGTGGTTTTAATTTACTTTTTTTTTCCCTAATAGCTATAGCAAGCAATTTAAGTATGGAATTACATACAACTGGGGACTAGAGGACATTGTTACCTTGTTCTATTCCTATAGAAAAGGCTTTGCTTGTTTTTATTTTTTCAATCCTATGAATAATTTTGCTTGTGGTTACCATGACATTTAGAGAAAATACAATCAAAAAACTCTGTTTTAACCATGGAATTGAAAAACATTTACTCTGAGAATTATTTTTTTTTTCAAAGCCAATTTTTATTGAACCTTTGTGCATCTCATACAAAATTTCCAATCAAATCTAGACCTGTCCCTCCTTCCTGCCTACCCCAGCAGAGCTCATGCATTCTGCCAAACAAGTTTTTCATCTTTCTTTCAGTCTCTTTTAAAATTTTTGATGCAGAAGTTTACTGTTTCAAACAGAAGTTCATTGTTTCAGTCAGTGCTTCGACCCAGTCATCTTGTTGTTGTTGTTATTCCCTCCAATTTGCATCACTCCAAAATACGCATATATGCATGCCACATATATCATAGGTTTTAGAATTTTCAGCTTATGATTTTTTTCTTTATTAGGCTAAAAGATGTCATGTTTGAAGGCTCCTCCTTGGCAAGCCCAAACAACCATCAGTCCTGTCCTTGTGCTCCACACTGGGGTTTTCCCTTCCCATGGTCACCAAATGAGGTCCAGTAAGCACTGTGTCCTGTCTTGATCCTCCTGTACTGGTCTCCATGATACAGTCTGGGTGGTCCAACAATGGCAGTCTATACTCTGAAGAGGCTGAAACCCCACTAGCAGCTCAGTCCACAAGCTGGATGTCTCAGCAGTATCCATCTGGCACTGAAGGTTTGGAGGAAGGATTCTTGGAGAGACCTGAGTCTTCAGTCCATATTGGAAAGTTGAAAAGCTGTGTCTCATGTCTTTGAAGGATGGCAAAAGCAGTGGCAGCCACAAGGTAGTTGCACTGCCAGTAAGACAGGCAAAACAACTATGCTATTTTTTTTTTTTTTTACTTTTTGTCTTTTTACTAAGATCTCAAGTTTTATAATTGAAGTACAATTTCTCAGGCCTTACTGATTATTTATTTCTGGTTATATTTTCCTTTTGGATGTTTAAGGCCACATAGTTAGCCCAGATTAAGCAAGGTTTTTGTTTTCTCAAGGTCAGTTGATAATCTGGTCCTCAGGGGTCACTTGGATTTTGGAGGTGGGGGGGGCAGCCAGTGGTTCATTTTGGCTTTTCATTTACCAGTTCCATTCACTCGAGGACAAAGTTGGGACTTGCTAGTCCAGGCTTCCCTTTTAGAAGCATGAGCAGAGTTTCCTCTTTACAGACTGGACACTGGCTGACGTCCCATTAGTGGATTTCCAAGACCTCCCTGCACAGAAAGACTGGTGACTCACATTTGCAGGACATTTCAAGAGATGCCCCCGTGCATAGTCCCTTGGGACTTAGTTGACCTCTGAGGGCAAGGAAAAAAGTTATCCCTTAAGACCCTTGGCCAAATTGGTATGGGCATTAAGTATGGTCATTAAGGATCCAGAAAGGCTAAGTTACACCAGCCTGATACTTTTAACTACTCTATAATATTTTAGAAAAGGCTTGGACAAAAGCTCAAGCAGCCTTGTATAAGAAATACTAAGAAGCACTCCCATAAAAAAATACTGTGGTTAGACAAAATATCTTGACAAACTAGGTTTTTCTTTATTCTTTTGCTCTTATATTACTCTAAAATATGCATACATACCTCCTACCCATATACCAAATATTCCTAAGTCTGAGAATAAATAGTAGCTTAGTTCTAGAACCTGTTAAAGGATTCACAATATAAGAGCACAGTTGTTTTCAGATCACAAGGAATATAATATTAACATTGTCCAGTTTGCCTTACAACTAGGTACTTGGTGTTAGCATCCACAGATGAGGGATGCCATTCATCATTTGCTTTTCTGGGACTGTGTTACTTCATTTAACATAATATCTTCTAGTTCCATCCATTTACCTGCAAAGTTCATGATGTCATCTTTCTTTACTGGTGCATAGAACTCAATTGTGTAGACATACCACATTTTCTCTATCCACTTATCAGTTGAGGGACACTTGGTTTGGTTCCAGCTCTTCGCTATTATGAAGAGAACTGCAATAAACATGGCTGTACATGTATCATTGTGGTAAGATGAGTCTTGTGGGTATGATGGGGTCAGGTGGCAAGCTCATTTTGAGTCTTTTAAGAGTACCCCACACTGCTTTCCATAGTGGTTGTACGAGTTTACATTCCCACCAGCAGTGGATGAATGTTCTCCTTTCCCCACACCCTCTCCAGCATTTGGTATCATTTGTTTTCTTGATCCTAGCCAGCCTTAGTAGAGTGAGATGATATCTTAAAGTGGTTTTATTTTGCGTTTCCTTAATTATTAGCGACGTTGAACACTTTTTAATACTTTGAGAATTATAAAGTGCTCCAGAAAAAAGGTGATCACAGCAGAGAGATGTCCTATGTCTATGAACCAGAATTAACACAATTACATGTCTATACTACTCAAAGCAATCAACACATACAATGCAATTCCTATCAATAGTCCTTTGCCATTTTTCACAGAAATGGGAAAAAAATCTTAACATGTATATGAAACCACAAAATATCTGAAGTAGACAAAGCCATCTTAAGCAAGAAGAACAAAGTTTAAAGCATCATACTATTAAGTTTTAAAGGTCATTATAAAATAATAGTGATCAAAAATATGTGAATGGAATAAAACATATATAATCAAATGAAACAGATGATGGAGCCCAGAAAACTCATGCAATCTACTAATCTTTGACGGTTGTGCCAAGAACACACAAGTGGGAAGAGACTGATCAATAAATCCTGATGGGAAAACTGGACATCTCTATAAAAAGAATCACAGAATGAGCTCAACATCACTAATTATCAGGGAGATACAAATCAAAACAATAATGATACATCTCTTCACTACCAAGTCATCTCTCTAGCTCTAAGCCTTTGATTATTACTATTATTATTATTGCTATGCAGTACAACTAAAGTTTGACCCAAATGACACTTCTTTTTTTAAAATTTTATTTATTTTCTATGTGTATGAATGTACTGTCTGCATGTAGGTTTGTGCACCTGTGTCATGCAATGCTGCCGAGATCAGAAGAGGGTGTTGGATTCCCCTGGAACTGGAATTCTCCTGGAATGGAGTTACAGACGGTTCTCAACCGCCATGTGGGTTCTGGGGATCAAACCTGGGTCCTCTGCAAGAGCAGTCAGTGCTCTTAACCGCTAGGCCATCTCTTCAACCCAATACTTCTTTTTAATAATTTCTATAGCTTTATAAGACCTTGGGATGACACACTGATCTGGTTTATAGCTCCATAAAATGCTTTTGCAGGAAAATATATTTTTGACATATTTTTCTACAATGTCTTAAAATTCTTATATACAAAATTAATTGTAAAGATAAACTTTCAGAAACAAAGTGAAAATTGGAGCTCAGTGTATCAGATAAATTCAAATATTTTATCTAACATCCTTGTCAATACTTTAGTAATACGACTAAAAATGGCAAGAGTGTCTTGAGCAGACTGGAACCTCTTCCCTAATTTCTATCAGCACCCATAAAGTTATTCCATACAAAAAATAATTCAGTTGAAACTCATGCCACCCTTGTTCCCACCCCTCTGGACATATTGTAGATCTACCCCAATGTAATATATGTCAATAAGAAAACAAACAAAGGGGCTGGAAAGGTGGCCTAGTGGTTAAGAGCGCCGACTGCTCTTGCAGAGGACCCAAGTTCGATCCCCAGCACCCACATGGCAGCTGAGAACCATCTTAACTCCAGTTCCAGGGGATTCTGGCACCCTCTTCTGACCTCTGTGGCATTGCACAACACGGGTGCACAAACCTACATGCATTCAGTACATTCGTAGACATACAAAATAAAAAAAAAAAGAAAACAACAATCCTATAGTAAAATATGGGTCACATTCTCAGGAGATCTACATAGACTATATAGGGCTTTCCATGGGTTGTATACAGATATATGACCACTCACTTATGTTCAGATAATGGATTAGAGTATACTTTTCTCCATTCTAATAAAAGAACCTGTTTTTCCTGCATAGGGGAAGATACAGGAGTAGTTAGGAAGCTTGGGCCAAACAAAGCAGGCTGGTTAAGTTTTCATGGTGATTCAGTCAGCAGGACAGCCTTTGAGTGGCTGGTTCTTATCTATCAACTAATTCACATGGCAAGATACTAAATAATACTACCTAGATCATTCTCAGCCAAGAATAATGTGAATTTTGTCAAAATATTGTGTGGTTGCCTTCCAGAGTATAGTGTGTGTACCTGTGCATGTATGTGTGCGTGTGTGTGTGTGTGTGTGTGTGTGTGTGTGTGTGTATGTGTGTGTTGGTTATTTTAGGCAGAATAATACTCTGTCCCAATCTGGCTTTGACCTCATGGTGATGCTTTTACCTCATCTTCTCAATTGCTGGGATTACAAGTACCAGCCAATATGCCCAACACAGAGTTTAATTTTGACATGGTATTTCCATCTATTGCTTTATAACCAATTGAGAGAAATTGCTGAGGTGAAGAATTATGTGAAATTCCAGTGGGCAGAGTGACCTAGACTTGCTGCCAATGCCACCTCACTCTGAGCATTTCAAGCATTAATGCACAACCAGCAGAAGGATATTTTCAAACCTATTGGCTTGTCAGAATGCCCTGGGTAACAACTCAGAGGTAAGCACTGACTGGAAACTCATATCATGGATTCACCGAGACAAGGATGACAGTACCTCTATATTATACTTGGAATTTGGGGATTGTTATGGTGCTCCTTCTGAATAAGGTGTCTCACCTACATAGTTACAGTAAATGGATATAGGCCAAGGCCTTTGTAACTAGCATCTTATAGTTACCATGTAGGCGTATGACCATATTTTTAGGGTAGATACTGGTATGGAAGCAATCAGAAAAATAATAAACATGACCAGAGAGGCTTGATCCTTAAGAGCAGGAAGTTCTGGGAGGCTCAGACAGGAATGGTGGGAAGGCAAGTTTAATATACAACAGACAGCAAAACAGAAGCAATGAGTGCTCCGGCCTCCGTGGCCCTTCACGTTGGCATTCCTCGAAGCCTGGCAGCTGTGCCCACTTAATAGCTCTAATCAAAGAAAAATTTGCCTCTTTTCCAGGGATATTTAGCAATGTCTTGAGAAATTTTTAATTTTCATGATTGGAGGTTAATGGCTAAAGGCCAGATATTCTTCTCCTTACAACAAAGAATTATGTGTTAAAAATGTCAACAGTACCAAGGCTGGCGCCTATATGTAAACTGTCCTTGGTTTGTGTCCATATTGGCCCTCCTTAGGGTCTTATAGGTGCTCTCTTAGAGGAGGTTAAGGAACACTGATCCTGCAGCTTGGCCTGGTCTGTCCTTGAACCTTGGTACTGGACTCTTGTGTTCCTTATCCTGTGTCATTGAGTTCCTCTTCGGATCTCCTGATTGTTATTCTGCCTCATTCATTGGGAACTGCAGTTTTAGATTTCTTCTTGAGTCCTTTAGGGACTAAAGTACAGAGCCCTGCCTCTGGTCTTCTAGGATCAGACCCTGGGCTGCCATGACACCTTCTGCTATGAACTAAATTGTTCTATGGATTTATGCTTGATGAACCTCTCCTGGCATTTCCTGAAGACATTGGGATTTCTGGCTCTAGCCTCTTGTCACAACGTTGTCTTGAGTGGTCTGCTGTGCCTGGCTCCCAGAATATGTGCTTTTGGCCAGGACTAGCCTTACCACATCAAATCCTCTCATCACCTTTGCTCATGGGTACCAAGTCTCAGGGACCTCTCTAGTCTCTGTGCCTGCTTGATCTATCTGGCCTGTCCTACCTCTTACTGAGACTTGGCTATCATAGAGCCCGCAGTTCCCCATCTCAAGTCCATCCTTCAATCATATAAGAACAGTAGGCTCTACATTTATAGAATTCAGGAAAAATAAGCTCCTTTATAAAACTAATTCATTTATACTGATACAGTAAAGGTAGAATTCTATAGCTAAAAGAAGAAAAGAATAAAGAGAGGTAATCACTTAATCTGAAGACAGGTAAATTAAATATTCAAGAAAATACTGCAGCAAAACTGGATGGTTTTCAAACAGCACTTCCGTGAAAAGAGACTTAGGTAACCACTGATGCTGCCTGTTAGAAAGGTTAATTACATATCATTTTCTTCCTGTTTATCATTGTAACTTTCAGTTAATGTATCTCATCCTTAATCATACAGCCTGTGTCTATTTCTTGTGGAGTAATTACAACCTCAGATGAGTTTTTTTTGGAGAAGCTACAATGTTAGTGAAAGCTAGACCCTGTCATAACTGTCAGCCAATAATTGGGATCTTTTTCCTTCTACAACGTACAAATCATCATAAACAAATGTAGTTGAGTTCCCATCATAATGAAATGTTTCAAAGGTATCATTTGGACCAATATAAGAACAGTGCCTTGTTCTCAGAATTTAGCACATGCTGCTTAAAGGGACTGTGCAGTGACATGTGGTGGGTACCAGGGCTCGGTTCTGAAGCTTTTACACACAATGGATCCATATGGCTATTTTCAGTGTGTTGCATCTGGTGTGGTTTGAATATGAACTGTCCCCACAGGCTCAGGTATTGAATTCTTGGTCCCCAGCTGGTGGCACTATTTTGGGAGGATCTGAACACATTAGGAGGTAGAGCTTAGCTGTGGAAGTAGGTCACTGGAGGTGTATGTTTGAAGTTTTATACCTGGTCTCCAATTCCTTTCTTTCTCTGCATCCTGTCCACCATGAAGTGAAGAACCTTCTCTACATGCACTAGCCATCATGGTATTTGGTCCAAGTATGCGAGACCAGGAACCATGGACTGGGACCTCTGAAACTATGAACTGAAATAAATCTCCCTTTATGGGATATTTTGGTCATAGATACATAGAAGTAACTAATATAGCACCTCTATTGATTTGCAGACTGAAAACAAGAAATAACCCTGGCCCTAATGATCACTTAGTTTTTGCTGGGTAGCAAAGTCTTTTACATGAATTCTCCCACCTAATCCTCACAATGGTTTCATGAGGTTAGTGTTGTTATTATCTTCGTTTTACATACCACACAACTGACAGTTAAGAAAGAAACTTGTCTAATGTTAATGTAGCTGGTAGAAGGCAGACATCAGCTTTAAACTTAAATACTATGACTGTGTTCCAACATTAATGGTTGGGCTGCCTTCCTTATAACTAATGCTGAAGATTTTCTTGAAATGTTTGGGAACATTTTCTTGCTCTGTTTTACAAATAACAGCAATCAGACTTTCCTCCTTGGAGCTCAAGCTGGGCATTGTAGATGATTCCTTATAGAGGCCCTTTTTATTGAGCACACACAGAGAACCTAAATCTTAACAACAGAATCATTAACTACAACTAGAGTCTTTGGAGACAAGAGCACATACAAGGTAGGGAGAGATTTACAGGTACATGTTTGTGTCCTGACACTATGAATGCAAGGAAAATGCTTTTTAGTATTTTTGGAGCTGTCCCCATGACACTTGGTGCAGGTATATTTTTCAGTTGTTGAAGCTACAGGAGTAAGCGATGGAGTAAGTGATCAGGTTTTGGAGCCATGGTCCCCTTAGAGCTTCAAGGGCTATTCCCTGTCTCATGAGGGTGCTTGAAACATGTTCTGAGTCTCAAGTTGATGGCAGTTGGTTGGTTTAGATAAGGAGTTATTTTCCTCAAGTATCCATTCTACTCAGGGCAGTGTTCCAGTTATGAGGAAGGAAATCTAGCCTGTTACTGGGCTCCTCATGGAGGAAAATCTATTTAAGAGGCAATGCAAACACCTGAGATCTGGATTGGAGAGAACATTGAAGCCAGGCCTGGGAGTAATTTGTATCAAAGTAGGATTCCAAAAGGGGCCCAGGAACCCCCAGCCATGCCTGAGGTTCTTTAAGGGATACATAGTGCTAACAAAATGTGCTCCATATTCACGAGGAGGGCATGTGGAGTTACTCCAATCTGATTGGCTTTGTGTCTCATGTCCAGCCACTTTCCACCCACCTCTCAAAGGCTCTAGTCCACAGGACTTTCTGCATGCCCTTTCCTTTTCCCCCAGAACACCTTGCTCAGCTCTACTTTTATCCCAGAGGTAAACACTAGCTGCTACTATGCTCCCATTTTGCCCTACACTTCTCTCTATCAGGATATTTACCCCATTTGCTACTTGCTTGTCCATCTTCCTAGGTAGACAGAGATTGGATAGAGATTATAGTCAGTTTTTCTCTCCTAGAATCCAGCAGGAAGTATTCAACCATGGTCCAACAGATGCTAAATTAAACTCTTCGACTATACTAGGACATGAACGGTATCCTGTATACATAGCCACTTACCTAATTCTCAATAAATCTTTTAATCTGAGAAAAAAAAAGTTGCCTTTTTGTGGCACTTAACTTTTGAAAGGATGAAGAAGATGGCAAAGGAATTTAGTTGGAGGAAAAGAATAATCTACTGGATCTCCACATGCAAAAGAATGAATTTGAATCCTTTACACAAAAAGCAACTCAAATAAATCAAAAGCTAAATGGAAGAGCTAAATTACATTTCTTTTTGGAGATGACAAAAATCAACCTTTAAGACTTTGATTTAGGCAGTCATTTCTTAGACACAATGCCAAGACACACAAGCCACTAAAGAAAAAGGGTTAACGGAACTAGATCTAATTAAAAATATACACTACAAAGAATATAGGGAAAAAAAACTCAAAAATCTTATTTATAAAATGTTGATTTATAGCCAGACTATAAAAGGCCTTATAATCTAATCATAAAAAATTAAATAACTCAACCCAAAGTAGAAAATACCAAATACATTTCTACAAAGAAGAGTATGTGTTCAACAAACGTATCTAACAGATTCTAAAAGTCATTACTGATTAAAGAGATGAAAATCATCAGCTATGAATGCTTGTGAGGAAATACTGAGTATTTGTTACATGAGATTCTACTGAATGCAAAAAATACTGGTCTGGGGGCTGGAGAGATGGCCTAGCTGCGGTTAAGGGCACCGACTGCTCTTGCAGACCTGGGTTCGCTTCCCAGCATCCACATGGCAGCTGAGAACCGTCTTTAACTCCAGTTCCAGAGGAATCCAACACCCTCTTCTGACCTCCACGGCATTGCATGACACGGGTGCACAAACCTACATGCTGACAGTACATTCATTCACATACAAGAATAAATAAAAAAGATACTGGTCTGATGTTTTAATCTCTCTCTCTTCAGCATGGCATGCTTATCATACATCTTGTGACTGTCGATAATGTAAGAGAAAGGAAGGCCCCTGATGGAGTCACTTAGATACTAAATATTTGTGAGCAGAATAAATGATCTTTAAAAACAAACAAACAAACAAACAAACAAACAAACAAACGACCAAAAAGAGATGCAGATAAAAATGACATACCCACAAGGATGCCTATAATAAATAATAAGTATTGATAAAGAGGTAGAGAAATTAAAACCTTTGTTTTTGATAGGAATGAAAAATGGTGCCACCACTTCAGAAAACAGCTTCTGGTTACTTAAGATGCTCAGCATGGATTTATGCATAATGGAATTCTCATTTTAGAGAATTGAAAACAGTAAAAAAAAACTTGTACATGAATAGTAATAGAAATATTCTTTCACAATAGCTCTAGAGCAGAAATAACCCAAATGCACACTAGTGGACAACTGGATAAAATACATGCAACTTGTGGAGAAAAATAGAGCATCACTCAGCAATACAAAGAAGTGAAGCACTGACAAATGTCATAATATGAATTAACCTTGAATACATTAAGCTAATGTTAAGAAAACAGTAACAAGAGATCATGCATTATATAGATTTTTATATGAAATGGCATTAATGTGAGATGGAGGCAGAAAGTAGTTTGCGTTTGCCAAAGCTGGTAGAGAGAATAGTGGACTGGTATGACTCCTCAGTGGTATGTAGTTTCTTTTTGAGGTGATGAAAACGTTGTGAACTTAAGTTGCAACCATGAATACATAAGTCTATGAATATAGCAAAATCATGAAACTGTATCCATCAAGTATGTGAATTTACTGTAAAAATTATATCTCAACACATTATAAAACAAAAGAAGGGCTGTTGGGATAGCGCAGCCGTTAAAGGCTGAGGCTGAGAACCGCAAAAAAAAAAACAAAAACAAAAGAAGATTTAGCGATTACATGTAAGAAGGTAGCCTGGTTGAGATCCCAAGCCTCTACTCATGAAAGGACAAATATATTTCTTCTATATTTTCTATGTAAGTCTTAACACCCCCAAATGGACCTGACATTCTTTGTATTTCTTCATTATCTGTAGACCATGTTCATGAAAATCTATTGGATGCTAATGCATTTACATACAATTGTACACCTAATTGTAGGGGTTCTTTGAAATTAATGTATGAAAATGCTGTTCAGTAAAGTGTTTCTTGCTTAAATAGTTTTGGAAATGTCACATAGAAGAACTGTGAGGTAAAGGAGCAAAATAAGGGTCCTAAGACAGCTCTGTGTTAAGTATTCTAGTAATGTGTAACCTACCATTTCTTGGTCTTTAGACAAGGGCGGTCCAGTTTCAAGTTCTTTTAAGGAAGATGCTTTAAGAAAGAAGAAATTGGAAGCAGTTCGGCAAGGATGGGTAGGGGTCCATAGCTCTTCTCTGACCCATGATTGGCTGTTGACAGGCCCAGTCTTCTGCAGGCCCAGCGCAGGCAACCACAGGTGCTGTGAGATCATGTTTGCGATGGCTGGGTCGTGCCCTGAAGATAGCATTTCACAGCCCTTCTATCTTCTGCCTCTTACATTCTTTCCATTCCCTCTTCTGCGATACTCTGCTAGCTATGGAGGGGGTGGCAGAAATGCCCTATTTAGGAAGGAATAGTCATTTTCTTAAGCTGTGTACCCAACAGTGAACCCACCAGGCTCTGATGGATAGTTCCAAATCTGTGGTCATAAAGACAGTCCTGGTTAAAATCAATAGGACAAAACAAAAAGACCTTACTGTGGGAAGGAAAAGGGACTTGGAAAGAGGGAAGAATGACAGGGTTGAGAGGGAGACAGGTGATGGTTACGGTGAGAGTAGGTAGGATGCATTCTATACATGTATGAATTTGTCAAACAACAACAACAACAACAACAACAAAAAATAAAACAAACTGCAAAGAGTTTATAGGCTACCCTTCCAGGACAGTGGCTATACTGTAGAATTTCTGGGAACTCTTTAAATACTTCAATACCCAGGTTGCACTCAAGCCAATTAAATCCAAATCTGAAGTCAGGACCTAAGAACTATGTTCTTTCAAGTTTTTCAAATGATGGAGGTGAGGCTTGTTCATTAGTATTACCTAGAAAGCTTGCTTATCACACAAGGACTATGATTTGGATGTCTGCCCTGTTTCACTGATGGCTCACAGTACCTAGGTGAGTTCAGTGTACATGCTGCTTAGACCATAATTCAAGAGGCAGGTCCATGGATGGCTTAGTTAACAGCTATAAACTGAAGTGATAGTTATCAAGTTTAAAAGAGAGGTATGGATTCTAGACCAGCAGTAATCAACATCATCTTAGAACTTGTTGAAATTAAAATTTGGAGGTCTGGTGGTAATTCTAGCAATTAGTGTTTTAATAAGCCTTCTAGCATGACTCTGATACATACATGAAGTTTCAGAACCATTATAAATATGTGTAGCATTAAACATACAAGCATTTAAAATAGCCTAATTAGAATATGAATATGAATATTCCTATATTATAGAACACATCATAGGATTACATAAGGATAAATTATGAATGGTTGTAGCATGTATCAATAAAGAGAGAAAATATTATTTTACAAAATATTTTTAACTGTTAAATATTATTTTTTTACCAAAAGATGTCATATTTTCCCCAAGGAAGTGCTTGAAGGTTCCTCCTTGGCAAACCCAAACAACCATCAATCCTGCCCCTGTGCTCCACACTGGGGTTCCCCCCACCATGGTCACCCAAATGAGGTCCAGCAAGTATGAGTCCTGACTTGAAAAAAAAAAGAGAATATAAAGTTATACTTCTTTTTACCTGTATGCAACTTTACTGTTAAAATGTGAATCTCTAAAATGTGCTTTGGAATTAACCTATAGTTTATTTGCAGATTTTGTAATTTTGATTTATGTAATTTGATTTATGTGTGGAGTGTATATATGCACATTTTGGAATAATATAAAATCAAAGGGAACAAAAAAGAGAGAGAAAAACCTATTCAAAGAACTGACCAAAACAGTAAACTTGTGCATCAAAAAGGTTATAAAAGACTGAGAAAAAGATGCAAGACAGGACTTAATGTGTATGACAGAATCCATAAGCTCTGGCAGGGGGGAGGGGCATGAGGGGTGGGCGCAGAGGGGGGAATGAGTCTAAATTTGATTAAGAAATGTTATATGAAATGCACTCAATAAAAATTAAAAAGTTAAAAAAATAAAAATATAGACTCGGATTGTATAGTAGTCATCTTACTGATACTTAGCTCTATAGATAACGGTGTTAGATTACCTTGAAGAATTAGGTAGTTTCCATTAAACTTATTCTGACCTCATCCCCAAATGGCTAATACTAGCAAAATTGGAACTGTGATATTTCTTGAAAGAGAAAAGAAGATAAAACTGAATAAGGAGATCTCCAGGGACAAAGCTTTGGATATGACTAACTCACAGTGGTTTTTTTTTTGGGGGGGGGGAACATACCTTTGAATTACATTTTAGAATAAAATGGGTTGACTGAAATCAGTAGAGAATCTCCCATTGCATTCTGGTTTGATAAAGAACAGTGGTGGTGATACAACTGATGGCATATTTATCAACGGTTAAAAACTGGACAACTCCATTTGAAAATTTCACAAATTCTGGTACTCTCATCAGTAATTATGTCCTTCATGGAAAGAAAAAGAAAGCAAATATCCCTGAGTGAAAGCACATCCTGATGGTAGGGACTGCGCTCAGCTGCCAGGGGACAATAATGAGTGAAGGTTAGAGACATGACATCCCAGGGTGGCTCAGACATGTGGGATCCAGAAACAATGGTTGCTGATGGCCAGACACACAGCTTCCCTAACCAAAACAGTGTTATGTGGGTCTCCTTCTATTTTATAAGTTCTTTGACATCTTGCAATTGGCAACTATTAACATAAACTTAAGTGTATGTATTGAATTGTATTAGTGGGAAAATAGCCTATCCAGTAAGATTATCAGTCCTAGCTGATTCAGACTCTGTGCTAAGGTGTACTTGTCATTTCTTGTCAGGGAATGGTTCCCAGCAAATTTTGGAGATTTATGTCCCCTAGAACATACATGAGTTCTAGTCTTGTCTCAAGCAGGAAATTGGTAAAACAAGTAAGTTTATAAACATGTATTTTGTCTTGATAGACATGAGAATGCATTTTCCTAAAATACTGTGCATAAGAAACAGTCAAGGATTGAGCAGGATTATTCTGCAATGATTACTGCTTCTTTTATTCCAGCTGAGAGAGAAGATAAGCACATGGAATACAGGACTGTGTATGATGGCCCACAAAAGAGGACTTGCCTCAGTCCAGAGGCACAACAGTCGAATAGATAGTTTATGGGTCCTTCCACCTGATCTCTAGAACAGAGATCAGGTGGAAGGAGCTGTGTCTTTCACCTTGCTGTCTTTCCACACTACGAGCTTGCTTAGTGAACTAGGAGTCTTGGACAGTATTTCTCCTTCTTTAAGCAGCTTGTACCTATACGCCCCTCTCTCTTGTACGTTTCTATTTACCTTCTGTAATAGAGTTCTATGTTTCAAAGTCCTCATGGAATGCTGCCTTCTCTTCCTGGTCTTCAGTGATCACTAACTCCCCTGTCAAAGGCCCTTTCCCCCTCATTTGTCAAATCCTAAGTGAAGCTAGTTCATTCTCCCATGTCGTCTCAAAGCAGATTCTGGCTTTCCATGATCCAGCGGTGAAGGTCTTTCTATCCACCCTGCCCTTCCTCCACTGTTGGGCTTAGCCAACTGCAGGGCACTGTGCTTCATTCAAGGAAGGCTTTGGTGTATGGGCCCTATGCTATGTAGGCATAGTGCAGGATCTCATTGGTCTTCAATTATTGGCCCTAGATACTGTGGCTGGGGATGATGGGGCCTGCCTGAATTTTCAAACAAGTCTAGGCCTTATGGATGTCCGTGGGTGCACCTCAGTCTTCCTGCAATGTTGCTCTTCCCCTGTCCACATATCTGAGCCCCATTTTGTCTTCAGGGTCACTCAGGTCTCAAGTCCCCTGGGATCCCTGCTATTCATGTTTCCCAGCAATGCCAAGCACGGGTCTTTATAGCAGTATTTACTGTTGAAACTCTCAATACATTCTTCTTGGTACTTAATAATTCAACATAACTATTGAGCTCTTGAATTGTACTGGGCAATGTAGAACTTCGCTTTGGGTAAATGATTCTGTTTTTAATCATTGGGCAAAATTGGCTTTACTGGCAGACATACAGTTTCTCTCGCCTATGCTAAACTGCTTTTGAGAAACAGAAGTCTAGTTTTTAAATAATCATCACCAAATGGTGCCTCTCCCACTGGGGTTCATGTGTAACCATGTGGCTTTCCATTAACTACCCTTACCCTTATAAGGCTTTGTTTTGAATAGAGAGAGTGCAGTACCTGCCCAATATCCATCAAAGGCACTAGAGTTTGGAAAGACACATTTGTCAACCTGTTACTCAAATAAAATCGGTGGTTCTGGTAGTTTAGTGTGCATTCACATTTCCTTGGGGTGAGGGAATGTTTAGAAAAGGAGACTTAAGGCCCAGGGAGATGGTATGGGTGGTAAAATGCTTGGCCTGTACATGTGAGTTCCTGAGTTCAGATTTTCAAGGTGAATATAAATGCAGAACATGTGTGGTGGTCTACCTGTAATCCTAGCACCTGGAGTGGAGAAGAAAGGTCCCTGGAGCAAGCGAGCTAGCTGGACTAGCTGGGAGTGGAGAGGAGAGGTCCCTGGAGCAAGCTCACTACCTGGACTAGCTGGGAGTAGAGAGGAAAGGTCCCTGGAGCAAGCTCGCTAGCTGGACTAACTGGGAGTGGAGAGGAAAGATCCCTAGAGCAAGCTCACTACCTGGACTAGCTGGGAGTGGAGAGGAAAGGTCCCTGGAGCAAGCTCACTACCTGGACTAGCTGGGAGTGGAGAGGAAAGGTCCTTGGAGCAAGCTAGCTAGCTGGACTAGCTGGGGAGTGGAGAAGAAAGATCCCTGGAGCAAGCTAGCTAGCTGGACTAGTTGGGGAATGGAGAGGAAAGATCCCTGGAGCAAGCTAGCTAGCTGGACTAGTTGGGAGTGGAGAGGAAAGGTCCCTGGAGCAAGCTAGCTAGCTGGACTAGCTGGGAGTGGAGAGGAAAGGTCCCTGGAGCAAGCTAGCTAGCTGGACTAGTTGGGGAATGGAGAGGAAAGATCCCTGGAGCAAGCTAGCTAGCTGGACTAGTTGGGAATGGAGAGGAAAGGTCCCTGGAGCAAGCTAGCTAGCTGGACTAGCTGGGAGTGGAGAGGAAAGGTCCCTGGAGCAAGCTAGCTAGCTGGACTAGTTGGGAGTGGAGAGGAAAGGTCCCTGGAGCAAGCTAGCTAGATGGACTAGCAAAGTTAGAGATTTCTGTATTCAAATGATACACCTGGCCTTGGTATATAAGGTGGAGTAGGATCGAGGAAGACACCCAACATCAACCTCTGGTAGTCACACACATGTGCATGCATACTCTCACTCTTACTTCTGTACATGTGTATACATACCAACATGTATGCACATCATACACATGAACAAACACTAAACAAATAAATAAGTAAACAAACAAATAAATAAATAAATGTTAAAGAAGACTCAGTGGCTGTCCTGAATTTGTCATTTCTTGGGACTGAGCAGAGACTCTAGACATCTCCATCTTAGCATTGTACCCAGTGGTGTGCTAGCCTGTATACTGAGATGCCCTGTGGTAAGGTCTGTAGGGCCTACATTTTTGCTTACACAAATCATTAATAAGAAAGCACCTATAGAAGAGTCCTTTTGGAATTATTAGCCTGTCAGCAGACCCTAAGCTTGAGGGTGGCACTGACCCAAGAACAAATTAAAAACATTTCTACTTCATACTGAACCTAATTCAAAGAGGCAAGATTTCATATATCTGTATATATAATATATATGAAGTCTTGCTTTTGCCATTAATTAATATATTTTTCTTTGTTTTACCAAGAAACAAAGTAACCTTTCAGTGCTCAAATGAAAAACAAGCATAGAATTATTTAGCTTAGCCTTCCAAAAGCAAATCAGCATAAGCAGAATAATAATAAGAAGTAATAGTTATTGGGGCTGGAGAAATGGCTCAGTGGTTAATAACATTGGCTGCTCTTGAAGAGGACTCATGTTCAATTCCCAGCACCCTCACAGTAGATAACAACTGTCCATAACTTCAGTTCCAGGGGATCTGATGTCTTCTTCTGACCTCCTCAGGCATTGCATGACATGGGTGCACTTACACACATGCAGGCAATACACTCATGCATATAAAATAAAATAATAAAATATTTTAAAAAGAGCTAATAGTTATTGAACACTTCTTATAGATTACCTATATTTCATTTTTCGTTTACTCCTTTAAAATAACTATAAACATACATGCATGACCTTACTTCATAGACACTGAAACTGAAGGAAACACCTGCATGTCAGCCCAGCATGGTGCAAAGGCACAAGCACACAGGGTAGAATGGGTTGCTGCACGTACAAGCAAATGCTGGAGGGACAGAGTCTAAGTGGAATTCCATTGAAAATGAATATTAAGACCATCTGTCCCCAAATGTCAGCATACTACTTTTAGATTGTTGATAGGCTTATACTGAAATAGGCACATATGCCTGGAAAATATGAAATCTACAGGGTCCTACCCTCATCACAGAACATGGTCAGGGCAGAAAGTCACCCCTTTGAAGCAGGAGATGGGGCCCTAATGTCACTCAAGTGACTTGGTTATGTGCTTGTTTGGGGCAGGAGGACAGAACTACTCAGAGATAGTCATTGGAAAGTGGCACAATGTGTTCTCTCAAGAACCTACAGAAATGTGAATGTCCTTCAACACTGAGTCAGGCCAGTTTAATCCAAAATTTTAGGGTCTTAATAAAAATCTACCTTTTGGTGATCTTATGGAGGAGAATATATAGGCTAATGATTTTGGCAAGTTATTTGTGTTTCACAAAGTTCTACCTTTGCATGCTGATTTCTCCAGAGACTTGTGCCGGCTGTCAGCAATGGAGATGTTAGAATTAGAATATGATCTCCTTCTTTTGCAAGAGCCATTTTATTCTAAAATCAATGCCACAACTTTCATAGCTAATGGGTTTTGTTGGTAGGCATTCATTTGCTGCAGAGAAAAATCATTGCCTAAATCAGGTTGCTTTAAATAGGATTGACTGAAGCAGGCAAGATGGTATTCTTGTCAAAGGTACCTCATATTCCAATTGACATATTGTATTTCTGGTGCTGACAGCTGAAGGCTAGAGTTTTGATTAATCTATTTTCTTCTCATTATAAACACAATATTTCTTTCCTGAAGGTTCCATAGATCACTCTTGCAAGTGTTGGGCCTTGACATAACAATGCATATACCTTGGTGGGCATGGTGTATACAAGAGAGAAAGGTGGGTTTTGTTTTCTGAATCTCCTTGGACATTGTTGAAAGGGCTCATTTGTGAATGTATGTGTTTCGAGCTCAAGGCTGTATTTTGTTTTTCTTTTCCATTTAAAGAGTGGTAGAAAAAAGGAACAGGTGTGTAGTTAACCCCACGCCTGACAGACACCTGCTGATGAGTCATTTCAAAATCCACAGTGAGGTGGCATCCAATTTAAGGACTGTATGACAGGGGGCAGGGGAGAAAATGGGGGGTGATATCTCTGTGGGTCTGTCTCTGCTCTGGACTGCAGAAGTCTAGAGCTATGGATCCGCCCTGCCCCCTGAACTCTACCAGCTACACTGTCAAGAGCACCTGGAAGCTTACTCTCTGGATGGCTGTTGATAGGCAACACTGTTTGAGACTCTGAGATTTGGCAATAGTTGGAAGAATCTCACATGAACCGAAACTCTTGTATAGATTTAACACAATGCCAATCAAAATCCCCAAGAGTTTCTTCACAGGCTTGGAAACAAAAGTCCTTAAATTCATTTGGAAAAACAAAAACCCTGAATAGCCAAAACAACCCTGAGAGAAAAGAGCTACACAGGGGGGATCTCTATACCAGACTTCAAACTATACTACAGGGCTATAGTCATAAAAACAGCCTGGAACTGGCACAAAAACAGACCTGTTGACCAATGGAACAAAACTGAAGATCCAAATCTGAGCACATACAATTTCAGCCATCTTATATTTGACAAGGGGGCCAAGAAGACACAATGGAGAAAAGACAGCATCTTCAGCAAGTGGTGTTGGCAAAACTGGATCATCACCTGTAGAAGAATGAAATTAAACCCCTACCTCTCGCCCTGTACAAAAGTCAACTCCAGATGGATCAAAGACCTCAAGTGAAACCCCAAACTGAAGGCTATAGAAGAAAAAGTTGGCAGCAACTACAAGACAAGGCGTAGGAAAAAGACTTCCTAAATCAGACAGCAGCTGTGCAAGAATTAAGGTGGACAATTGACAAATGGGACCTCATTAAACTCAAAAAGCTGCTGTAATCAAAAGAAACAATCAAGGAAAGGAGAAAGTCACCAAGAGTGGGAGAAACCTTTACTGCAGATACATCTGACAAAGCATTGATCCAGAATATATACAACTCAAACAAAACAAAGAAGAAAAGAAAACAATGAACCCACTCAATAGATGGAGCAAGAGCTCGAACAGAACTTCACAATAGGAATTAGAGATGTTGAGAACTATTAAGAAGTGTTCAACATCACTAATCAATAAGGAAATGCAATCAAAACCAATTGAAAGATATCAGGCTTCTCCAATAAGACGCTAGGATAAAAAAAAATGAAGCAACAAGTGCTGGAGAGGTTGTGGGGAAAGGGAACAACTCATCCACTGCTGTGGGAAGTAAAAACGGTACAGCACTATGGAAAGCAGTTGTGGAGAACCTTTGGAAGACTTGGAATGAACTTGCCACCCGACCACCATTACCACTCCTAGGCATGTAACACACAAAACTCACCCCACCACAGAGATACATGCAACGGCCATGTTTATTCAGCTTCTTCACAATGCAACGGACCTGAACCAACCGAAATGTGCCCTCAACTCATGAGGGGATAGAGAAAATGTGGTACTCTACACAATGGGAGTTCTATGCAGCAGTAAAGAAAGACGACATCACGAGCTTTGCAGGAAAATGAATGCTGAGCTAGAGGACATCATGCTGAGGAAGTAACAACAGTCCCAAAAAACAAATGAGGATGGTATCCCTCATATTGTGGATGCAGTGCCAATTACAGTTGTAAGTATTTCTTGTGTATACCCCCTGAGTTTTTGTCCAAGCAGTTGGGAGTGATGCATGATTGGGAAACAACACACCAACCAACAGACAACAGTAAAGGACTGAATCGAAGAACTGGACTGAAACAGTGAGCTTCTGCTCAAAACAGTCAACTGTCACTTCTATGGATGATATTGAGAAAGACTGAGAAGAGATGAAAAGCATGTTGGCAGAATGCATGAGCTAGGCTGGCGGGGGGGGATGGGGGGGACACACGGGTCTAGATTTGTTAAAAAAATAAAAATAAATTTATGTGAAAAAAATTAAAAAAAAAAATCTCAGATGAACTGGTGGCCACCTTGGTACTCCTATCAAATATAACTGAGAAGAAGGGAAGAGGAGGGGTTGTGCTCAGTAAGAACTGCACTCATGCAACAGATCAGTAACAGGTTTCTATGTGTATATGTTTTCTTGTGTGTGCACATGTGTGTGTAGTTGTTGTACATGCACATGCGTGTACATGAATGTGAGGACAGATTTAATGTCCATTGTCTTCCACCATCACTCTCCTCCCTCTCTCTACCCCCTCTCTTTCTCTTCCTTTCTCTCTCCCTGCCTCCCTCTTTTCCAGTCTCCTTCCATCCCGTCATGTCCCTTCCTCCTTTCCTTCATCCTCCTAGCTCTCATTTCCTCCCTCCCTCCCTCTTCTTTCTTTCTTTCTTTCTTTCTTTCTTTCTTTCTTTCTTTCTTTCTTTCTTTCTTTCTTTCTTTCTTTCTTTCTTTCTCTCTCTCTCTTTCTTTCTTTCTTTTTTCTTTCCTTCCTTCCTTCCTTCCTTCCTTCCTTCCTTCCTTCCTTCCTTCCTTCCTTCCTCTCTCTCTTCTTTCTTTCTTTCTTTCTTTCTTTCTTTCTTTCTTTCTTTCTTTCTTTCTTTCTTTCTTTCTTTCTCTCTCTCTTTCTTTTGGGCTCTCTCACTGAACTCAAGCTTACTTATTGGCTAGACTGGCTAGCCAACAAGTCCCGGAGCTCATCGAGTCTTTCCCTCCCCTAATCCCTGGGACTACAGGCTTACATTTATGTGGGTACTGGGAATCCAAATCTCATGCCTGTGCAACCAGCAGTTTACCAACTGAGCTATTTCCTTAGCCCTATGATAGGTTCAGTTGGTTCCCAAACTTAAGAAACATAAGTGAAGTCAGGCATGGTGGTGCACACATTTAATCCCAGCACAGGGGAGGCAGAGGCAGGCAGATCTCTGAGTTCAAGTCCAGCTTGATCTACTTAGGAGACTAGGGAGATCCTGTCTCAAAAAGACAAAAAGAGAAAGAAACATAATTGAACATGTGTTCTGATAATAGAAATCACTTTGAAAATGGCTGTTTTCTTCAAGTCCAGGACTTAGGTGCATTAGCATAGAGACCCCAGTTGAGGGTGAATATTACCAACACTAGATGGATCTATGTAGGTAAAGATAAGATTGTACTCAGTAGAAAGTTTTATACTTACTGGTTCTCTGAGATACTAGCCTGGCATATCTTAGCACAATAGTGTGCACAAGAGTTCACTAGAGCACTTGGTGCACCAAACCACGAGTTTCTGGGGCCTTCCTCGTGAATTGCTGGTTCAGTACATCTGGGATGGGTCCTCGATTCCCAGGTGAAATTGTTGCTCTTGGTCCAAGGACAAGTTCGGAATGCCATTCTGAGACTGCAAGTGATGGAACACTTAATTCAGCCCATCAGAAGCATGGATGACTTAAGCAGAGCCCTGAATTACCTAGGCTGCTTACTTTTGAACAAGAAATAGATGTATTTATTGAGAAAGTATGATGTGCCAGATAATTCATCCATGATTTCATTTAGTGCTCACAACAGTATGCCAGTTATTTTTATCTGCATAGCCCAGTAAAAAAAGAATGGAAGTTCAGAGAGATCATTTCACTTGCGTAAGTCCATGAAGTTAATACCCTGAGGCTGAGATTTCACCAGCCTTTGCTAGAGATCTTAAGACTTTCCATGACATCTAGGCTTCTCTTTTGATCAACTTGCTTCTGTCTTTATAAAGGAGAGAAAGAGGAAACAAGGGTAAGTAAAGGCATACATCTCAGTTGACTATTTGAACCATTGTTTCACTTATTTTAGAGAGTGTAAGTTCAAGGTGGCAATGACCCATCACAAGGATATTGGATTGCCTTGCTTCTGTCGGTGACACTGGGAACCTTGTCTGAATCCTCATGGTTACTCCCTCCCTTGTGCTGATCTTGACTCTGATCTCATCTCAGTAACAGAGGCGTCATCTTAGCCTTTGAATAGGAGCTTATCTTAAAATGTCCCTGGTGGATCTTCCCACAGATGACCATTTATTCCCTGCGGCTTCCTACGTAGAGTCATTTCAAACTGGAACAAACCCCATGGCCTGTCTCACGTACCCTATCTTCATCTCACAAGACTTAGCATCATTTTTCCCTAAGAACAGGACAGGTGATTTTTATCACTTTCGTGGTCCATGTGGATCACAGTAGTCCAGATCAGCCATGTTGCAGAGTGGTGAGCTCATCTCACACAGAGACGGGGGCATAAATTCTGTTCAAAGCCTCACACACTGTGGTTGCATAATTTTAGATAACTGTGATAGGAGGAGGAAGGCATAGAATTGAGGTGGAGAACAGAGCTTAAATTGCGATGAATCCTACTTGTATTTACCAGAGACCCTGTGAGAACAATCCTTTGCAGGAGTCTTCTCAGACTGCTTAGATTCCTCCCCTACTCCTGTCTAATAAATGTGCATGAAAATATTTTCCATCTTAATTTCCAACAAATACAGGGAAGTGGGACTCTTTTCTCCTCAGGGTGAGTTTAGTTTTTCCATACTTTATAGTGCAATGTAAAGTCAGAATAAATGAACCAAGAGCCATTTTTCCCTTAAAACTGAAAAGATTAGTATATCCTTCCCTCTATCTTTCTATCTCTTACACTGACAAGAATAAATAAGGCGTTTACAAAAGCATAATTTTAGACTGGTAGCAACATAAGAGAATAAACACTCAAGTCATTAGGAGGAATATTTTCTCCCTTGTTACTGAAGATGTGTTATTTAGTTTATTTTGGCATGGTTCTAGATAATAGTTGTATTCTGTATATAAATGATATTTACTTTCTATGCATATATTTTAGCCAATATAATTCATGTATATTATATATTCATTATAATAAGTGTTGGAATCAATTTTTCATTTTGAAACAGTAGCCCCAGCTGGCCTGGAACTCACTATAGACCAGCCTGGCCTTGAACTCACAGAGGTCCATCAGCCTCTGTCGACCAAGTACTGGGATTAAAGGCATGCACTACCATGCCCAGATTGGAATCAAGTTTTTTTTTTTTTTTTTTTTTGGAAAAGGAAAGGAAAAAATAAACAAGAAGGAGTTCAAACTTTAGTTCAAACTGCCCCTAGTTCATTCCCTGGGCCTCAGTGTAATGGTCTCTCCAGTTCAGACTGAGTTCATTACACAGAGGAGAGAGAGGGAGCCCTATAAGTTTTTCTCATGAAATATTAGCATGATTTTATCTTCATTCTCCAGCTGCCCTTTAATTATCCAGCCAAGCTAGGACATATAATAAGGTAATCCAGATAAACAGCCCTTGGCATATTTAAAGTAAATGTCAAGTCAGGTTAGTCTGTGGAGCTCTGCCTTTTCCCCATTAATAGAATGCCCATGGGAAATAACCAATGTTCCATCTTCAAAAAAATATAGACTATGGGCCTTGAGTTTCCAAAGTCTGCCAAGCTCATCAGTATTTAATCTAATGTGCTCACCACAAAGGTAATTCTGGAAACTCAGCCGCCTCTCTGTGTACTTGGTAGTTGTAATAGTGAGCAGGTTCCTTTCAAGATGAAACGGAAAGGTCTGTGGAATGAACAAGGAGCTAAGTAATCTTGAGCAAAGATCTAGATTTTTATTCTTAAAAATGAGGAAAGTGTCACTTAAAACAGGCTTGGCTTAACTTTCATAATCGTGACCCATTCATTAGCTATATATTGCATATCTCCATTTAAGCTTTTATTTTTTGCATCTACTTTGGCTTGCTCTTTCTCTAGCCTCCTTGGGCAGCCTGAGCCCTGGACTTTGGATGAATCTGCCTGGCAGGATGGATCTCACAGTGCTGCTTGCGACTCCACCTGGTTGCCAGGCGTGATTGGACAACAACTCAGCCTGAGGGCTGAAGTCACTGCAAGCACCTGGCCTCCAGTGTCAACAGCCCCCTCCCTAGTCCTGCCCTTGATTTAGCTTTCTTTTCTGCGTTCCTCAGTGGCCATTCCAGAACTGTCTTCTCTCCTAGCCATTTACCAAACCCCTGTCTCCTTCTAAAGGCAGAAGCTAAGTCCTGCTCGAGTCAGAGAAGAGAGCAGGGGGCTCTGCAGGAGAAAACCTGCCACCTTTTGGCTTGTTTAAAAAATTATTTTTGACTTATTTTTATTTTATGTGTATGAGTGTTTTGCATGTATGTATGTAAGGGCACCCATGTTATGCAATGTCTGTGGAGGGCAGAAGAGGGCATCAGATCCCCTGGAACTGGAGTTAGAGACGGTTGGTTGTTACCTGCCATGCAGATTCTGGGAATCAGAATCCAGGGTCCTCTGCAAGAGCAGCCAGTGCTCTTAACCGGTGAGCTGTCTCTCTGGCCCCTGCCCTGTCCATTCCTTTAAGCTAGTCTCAATTGAATATTGGGCTACGTACCCATGGTTCCCGGGTTTCTCCTGACTCCGTCTTTGATTTTTCTTTCCTTTCCCTCAGACCCCACAGGGTGACTTTGGCCTGCTATGGTAGTTTTGTGCCATCTAAACCTCTGAACTTGAAGACTCTCCTTGATTTTCTCAACTTTGAAGCTCAGTACTCCCTGGGTTCGCTTCCCACTCACTGCTAGGCTCTTTCTGTTCCCAGAAGTTCCGTTTTTCCTCTGCCATCACTTCTCAGCTTCAGCATCAAAATTGCTGAACAAATCCTGACTTTTGATGATGGAAAGTTCACATGGAAATGTCTTCATAACATGATATTCCATAGAACTGTCCTTTTTCTAGGTGTGAGGCACATGTACAAACACACACACACACACACACACACACACACACACACATGAAATGAAATAATAAAAAGGGTGTCCCTGGTGTTCAAAGTCCACAATCTCTAGATACCTCTCTTTCCTTCCCATTCGTGGTCCTTGATATATCAATTTCCATTTCTCTCTTTCGGAGTTGTACCTCACTGTTGATTCTAGCTCGTCCTCTACAGCTTCTAAACATGCCAAAACATCCATTTGTGGATATTCTCCCCACCGCTATCTGTTTTCGCTCACAGCCAGTTTTTCATCAAAAGAATGTAGACTTCTGCCCCCATTTCCTTTCTTCCCTCTTTAGCCCCACTATGGTCAGGCTTCCCCCACCAGTATCTGTTAAAATGGTCTGAAATGAGCCAACACTGGCCTCCAAAACTAAATTCTAAAAGGACTACATTAAGCCCAGCAGCGGCCAGTGACATGCTGATTGGTTCCTTCCTGTACGCTTGATCCCTGGTCTCCCATCGTACTACCCATGGTTCTCCCTGTAACTTCTCAGTTGGCTTCCCAGCTCCTTTGCCTCTGTCTTGATCTTGAACACACTGGGGTTCCTCATCACTCTATTCTTCTCAGTCCACCATCTTGCACATGATAACCTAATTGACTTCCAAGCTTCCAGATACCATTTTATTCCAACGGTTCCATTTTTTTTTTTCCTCAGGCCTACCTCTCTCCTTAGCATCATCTGCCAGCTTTACCTGTGTAGCCCCGAAGCCTGTGACACAACACACCCAACTAAGATAATTCATTTTTCTCCTCCACTTTCCGCTGAGTCAGTGGTTTTAGTCTTCCCCATGTGGATACTTGGATTGCCTTCTCCCCAGATCTGTTGCAGTTAGTCTGGGGTATATCTAAGCTCTAGAATTCCAACCACAAAGGTGATTCAAGTATGCTGTCAAGTCAAGAACCATTTGCAGTAATGTCCTTGAGTATCTTTGCAACAGCTCTGTGACAAAACAACAACAAAACAAATGAAAAAAATCCCATGATAGCTTCTATGCATGATGTAGGATACCTACATACGTTATCACCAAAGCAAAGCTCAAGACATAGTGGAGGATAACTAAGGAAGGAGGATGGGAAAGGAGAGGGCCAGGAGGAAGACAGAGGGAGTCACTGGCTCCAGAAACTCATTGTCCCGGCCAGGGTGTGCCCTTACTGGATGGGTGCTCTTTCCTTCCCAAGTGCCTCTGACCTGGGTCTTTCCTGGCGCACTCTGCCCACTCCTAGGATGAGTGCGCTGTGAGAAGTTTTAGAATTTTCTGATAGTCCTGGCCAGAAAGAGCCATTATAACTATAGATTCTGAAGACCCCAGGAGCCAGCTTTCCCCAGCCAAGCAAGCAGGACTTCCGAACACAACTTCCTCCGCTGGTTTCCTTTCCTCTATAGGATTCAGTGAGATGTGCCCATTGATACACCTACCTACAACTTCTCTCTCTCTCTCTCTCTCTCTCTCTCTCTCTCTCTCTCTCTCCACACACACACGTGTGTGTGTGTGTGTGTGTGTGTGTGTGTGTGTTAGCTTCAATGTAATAGATTTCCATACGGGATTTTCACGCTCATTTCATCTCGGTTTCTTCTCCTTTCCCCATGGCTCCCTCCCTCTTGTCCCCTCTTAGGCCCCATTTCCCCTCCCACACGCTCTATTATCTTCCCCATATTCATTCATTCCTTAAAACTTCTTTTTCTAAGTCTCATGGTTCCTTCCCAGTTTCCTGGATTCAATAGATATTTACTCTTACCTGGATACACACAGCCCACCTGCCTTAACACCACACATGTGTAGCAAGGAAAGAGCTGGGCTTGTGAAGGAACAGCTTTCTGCACATTGAACCCTTCTAAACAGGACACTTCTCTAGAATAAAGGGATATCTCTCCTCCCTGTTCTGCTATGTGGTGTGAACCTTAGTTGTAGAGGATCCACTGTAGATGTGTCACTTAGGGCTGGGCGTGTCACAGACACTTATTCTCTGTGTGTGAACAGTCATGGAACTCTGTAATGGTCTCTACCTGTTGCAAAAAGATGTTTGATGAATGGTGAGAGGTATAATTGTCTGTAAATATAAGGATATTTATTTAGTATACAGTAAGAAATTATGCTCGTCTGTGGGTATGATACACAAAGGTTTTACTCTAGGATCTATGACCTGTTCAGCCATGAGTATTTGCCTATGTTTACAGTACCCTACACAAGTTCCCTACCACTCAGGGGGCTTTAAGTCCATTTAGACAACTGTTAATTATTCCTAATATAAAAGTGCCACCACTAGTTCATTGTCTATTTAAAGTTTACTATCAAGTCATTCTAACATGTGAAGTAACTTATAAGCAGATGAAAAACATTTCAGTCTAAGATAAAAATGGCATATCAAAACAAATTGGTGCCTAGGCATCTCTCTCCTATGTCTAAGTTTTGATGGATCCTTAGCTGCATAAATTCTTACAGAACTCATACATCATTTATTTTCACGAACTCAATAGTGGAAGAACAATGTGGTCAGGACAAGGAAATGACTCTGAAGTATACAGGCTGAGCAACCCATGAGTTGATCAAGGTTTTGGATGGAGGAGCAAGGTGAGAGAGATTTAAAAAATTTTAAACTATTATCCAATTCCTTCATGCTAAGACTATGAAATCATTTACAACCAGCAGATCAACGGACTTTTCCTCTTGATAATTTTTCACAACCTATAGAAGCATATACCTTCTAAAAACTTTATTGATTAAATGCACTGGTGAGTAGGTATTATGTGTTCTTGTTAAATAACACTAAATAAAAATAAATTAATGTGCCAATAAAATTTTAAATTAAATAAGTTATATTAAAAAGAAAAGTAAATACTAAAATATTGCCTCTATATAGTTTGCTGTGCCAGGCATTCTTATAGTTATTAGACTTTACAGCCCCTCTTAACTCTCACCAGTAAAGATTCCTCATGCAACAGAGGCTGATGAACACAGAAAGCCACTGTTGCCTGAAATATAGAGAGTACAAAACGACAATAGCTGTGTGTTCCTGGATAAGACTCCTATATTAAAAATATGCCACCCAGGGCTCAGGGGCCATTGTGGAAGAGGGGGAGAGGGATTGTTACAGCCAGGAATCAGAGATGACCACCCCTAAAACAGTTTCCCAGGCAGCTAGGAACTCGGAGCAATGGCGGCAGCATGCACAAGACCCTTGCAAATTCAAACCAGACAAAAACCCAGCATAGAACTGGGAAAATGGCTAAGAAGCTCTAACCTTAGCTGCGGAACTATTGGCAGCTGATCATTGCTGGGTGAGAGAGAGCTGGTCTCTAGGAAAGTGACACTAGACAGGCTGACCAGGCTCCAGTGGACGGACTCATGCCAGGGACACCTGAGTGCACAAACTTGGCTTGATAGGCCTTAAAATGTATGACAGGATGCATGAAATCCGGTGGAGGGAGCTATGTGGGGGTGCAGAGAGGGGAGGAGGCCTAAACATGAGAAAGATGCACTATATGAAGTGCACAGAAATTCAATAAAATATATTGTAATAAAAAAGAAATCTAAAATACTTGCTTTATAAAATAGGTAGCAGTTTTAATTGTAAACCAGATGATAGGTTGGACTGTGTCCCCCTAAAATAAGTATGTTGAAATCCTAACCCTTAGTACCCCAGAATATAACCTTTTTTTTAAAAAAATGTGTCTTTATAGAGTTAATCAAGTTGGTTGTTAGGGTGAACCAAAATTAGAAGGACTGTTATCTCTAAGAAAAAAGAAATTTGGATAGATATGCAAGAAAGAAAAATAATGTGAAGATCCACAGAGATAACAGTGTGTGATGATGGAGACTCAGAGTGCAGCAGTTGCCAACCAAAGAAAGCCAGAGTCAGAGCTAGAGAGGCCTTGAAGGCCCCCCCCCACCCCCAGGGTTCAAAGGCAGATGGCCCTGCTGAGACCTTGACTTTGGACTTCCAGCCTCCAGAAACATGGGACAGTTTCCTGTTGTCATTGCCACGTTGTGTGGTATTTTGCTGCAGTAGCCCTAAGAAATCAAACACGCAGGGTAACACTAACGAATGTCAGGACACCGGCATTCTGAAATCTATCTATCCTATTATCTCTGGAATCTTCTGGAGCTAGGGGTAAGGTTCATTCATTTGAACATTTCTATATAGCTTTTCCCCACTGAATTCAGCTCTCCCTAGCCCATCTGTGGCCCTATTCTAGTCTTTGGCAGAAATCTTTTGGGGTGCAGACTCCTGAGGTTTCTTGATTGCTCCCTGAAGGTAGATTCATTATATTATAAATGATC
Source organism: Rhizomys pruinosus (assembly GCA_009823505.1). NCBI lineage: Eukaryota > Metazoa > Chordata > Mammalia > Rodentia > Spalacidae > Rhizomys > Rhizomys pruinosus. The sequence continues at coordinate 1,926,164 of VZQC01004776.1, forward strand.
CCAGCTATCATTTAATGCCTTACTGTTATGCAGTAAGCCTTAAGCACATCATTACATTTATCCCTCATATTCCCCAGCCATAGATGGCATGACTTCCATTGTAGGATAAGAAATACTCAAAAGTATCAGTAACATGGCTAAGATAGACTACTAAGTAGCAGGTCTCGGAGTCTATCTAGTTCATCCTGACATTTAACAGCTCTCTAGCCTCACTGCCACCAGAGGCCTCCTGAGTCTGAGAACTTCATGAAGCTGTTGCCAATGCAGAGCCTGCTGCAGATATAAGTGGCAGGGTCTCCAGCAATTCAACACCAATTCATTAGTGACTGCAGCCACTTCTTTATTTACCTTGGAATAGCATTTGTTGGAGACAACATTCTCCTCAAGAGATGGATTATTTAGGGGAAGTAAATTTTGCTCCCTGGAAATGCTGGAGATGAATTTTCTCTTTACACAGTCAGTACAAATTTTCTCAATACAATGATGTCAACCAAAGGCATCTGGCCTGCTTAACCCTTGCAGGCAATTAGAGGGGTAAGTCTCTGGCTTCCTATGGTGGATGGATAAAGGATGCCTCTGGATCTTAAATGCCACAATACTTACGACGCTTGAGGATCCATCTTGTACAGTAACTCTGGACAGTGAGCACAGCTTTTCAGTTGCAGAACTTGTGCTTTAGAGCAGGATGCTTGGTAGCTGGAGATGTTCCTAGACAGGCTGTAGAAGGACCTGAAGTCCTGCCTTGTGCTGAGGTTTCTCTGATGCCACAGGGGAAGAAAGAAGCTCTCGGAGGTAGATGACATTTACTGTATGCCTATGGCCAGTTTCTCCTTGGGGTCCTTCCTATAGCACAGTTTCATGAGCTTCGGTATTCCCAGGGACCTCAGCTCTCCCTTTAACTAGGCCCCTGTCATCACAGACAATGGTGGGCAACTGCTCTTTGCCAGGGGCCACTTCTGCCCTTTGTATTTTCTGCCAGGATAAAGCCACTGCAAACAAAGCTTTATTTGGTTTCTGCATCGGGTTCGAGGAAGCTGCCTCTTCAGGAACGCTTCGGGATGCCGTTGTTCCTCTGGGTTTCCTCCCGTGTCCTAGCCTGGGCATGCTCTTTCTTCTTAGTGGGTTGAATGACTCCAACCACTAAGATGTCCGGTTTCAAGTCCTTATGGCTCCTGGGCTTTGCAGCTTGTAGGGAATTCTTGTCTCTGCTCCCACAAAAGTCATGCTTGAAGTTGCAAGGATCCTGTCACTGCTCCATGCTAATCTTTGTGCTGTCCAGGTGCATACGCGACACCATGTTCCCTCTTGGGGGTCCTGGCCATGAGTAAGGAAGGCCTTAGAAGTCACATCAGAAGTAAGATGCATGCCATTAGGAGGGCCTGGAGCGAGCCGTGCTCCCTGCTCTTCATGTCAAACTTCAATTCATTAAGCAGCTGACTTTTTTCAATGTATATTTTTATTGAATTTTCGTGCATGTCATATAAGACATCTTAATCATCTTTATACCCCCTCCCCCTTCCATCTACCTCCACAAGATTTCATGAATTATGTTATATATGCTAAGGCCTATGACAAATTTATGTACCCAGATTTCTCTCAGTGTGAGTTCATCCACTGTAGTCTAGTCAGCCTACCTGGAGTCACTCTATTAAAGTAGATGACCTCTCTCACCCAGCAGTAGTCACCTGTCAATAGTTCTTCAGCTAATGTTGGAGGCTGCTGCCCTTCCCCAGTTCTATGCTGGGTTTGCATGGTTCTTGTGCATGCTGACACCATTGATGTATGCTCACATGAGCAAGTTTCCAGAGGCCTGGAAGACTCTGTTCCCTTACAATCACGCAACAACCCTGGTTCTTACAATCTTTCTACCCCATCTTCTACAATGGTCATGGGTAGGAGTCCTATCTCTGCAGTCTCTTATTTGCTATACCTTGGCCAATTGTGGCCTTCTCTGTGCAGAATGTATTAGTGTTCTCTCTACCCCCTGTTCTGCTATGTTCATGACCCTTAGGTGTAGAGGTTCCATGGTAGCTGTGTCACTTAGGGCTGGGCATCTCTCAAACGTTTATTCTCTGTGTGTGACCCATTATGGAACTCTGTAAGAGTCTCCATCTGTTCCAAAAAGAAATTTCTTTGATCAACAATGAAGGTATACTTGTCTGTACATATAAGGATCCATATTTAGTATACAGGAAGAAATTACATTAGTCTAGGTATATGACAGTTGTAGCATGTTCTCTAGGATCTATAACTCTCCAGCCACGAAGCAGCTGATTTTTAAAGTCCGATGACTTGGGGAAGGACCCTGGTGGCCAGGGTAGCTTCTACTTTGCATTTACTCACACCTGGCACAGAGGAGATTTCCCAGTGCTTTGGTTGTCAAGAGGTTGATGGGCCATAACTGAAGGCCACTGGGCTTCTCTTCCTTGGATATCTTCCCTAGACTTGTCAGATATGGAAACATTTACCGAGGCCCCTGCCCTGTTCCAGGAACTCAGTCCCTTATCCATTGGCTCAGCGGTAGCTGGCCTTGTGGGAAGATCTGCTCTATCTATTGCCTGATCTAGATGTTTCTGACTGGCTTTTTCTTCGATGCTGTGAGTCTACTGCAGACAAGGCTATCTGTCCTCTTTTATTCTGACAGCTCTTGTTTGCAGAAGTACTTGTTTCTGGGCTCCTGTCCTTCCGTGTCCATAGGGAAGACAACAGGCAGAGGAGATCTAAGATGGGGCCCAAATTTGTTTGTTTTGTCATCACAATAAACAGTTCAGTTTCTTGAGACCTCAAGGTGCTTAGAGACCTGACGACCTGAAATCGGGTGGTAGAGGGGAGGGTGGGAATCTGGAAAGGACTCTGATGGACATCCTCATACTCCAGGTCTCTGTGGCTTCCTAAGCTTTGAAAGGGAGGCTATATCCATCATCCTCACATGAAAAATTTTACTATGTTCTTCCAAAGTCCTTTGTTTGGTAGAACCAAAGAATAAAGTATCCAGAAGGGGGTTCCGGATGTTGCCCTGCCTTCACCCCTGAAAGGTGCTGAATCTGCTTCATCTGGCTAGGGGGCTTCTCAGATTGACACAATGTTACCTTGATGGAATAGCATGATCTATGTGCAAAGACAGAGATGTGACCCTAATGGTTTCCTCAGTCTTCTAGCTCACATGTGTGCTTATTTGTACATGCTTGCTCACATGCTTGCTCGTATGTACTTTCTTTCCTGAGGCCCTTGGTCCTTCCCCTGACAGATTTCTCCAAGGGAATTTCTAGGTTGCTTGGAGTCAGAATACAGACATTGGTGGAGCCTCCTCTGGGCTCCTCAGCAGACGATGCTTTTGGGTAGTCTCTGGAGTACATTCCTATTCCTTCATTACTTCCTCCTTTAGAGGTAGGATCTCTGAGCTCCTCTCCTGGATGCTTGTGGCTTGGTTAAAAAAATGTGTAGATCATTGGTGCTCTGGTGCTTAAACAAAGAACTCTGTGAGCATCCAATATTGTTCCTTGTCTTAGCAGAGCCAGGAAGCTCTTCCTGAGGATTCATCAATGAAGGGCACATGGATTCTGTGTGGCAGGGCCTGGTGCTGGTGGATGGGACTTGTTGGAAGTCGTGTTCTGGTTTCTTCTAGGGCTCACTGTTAAGAGGAAATCTCCAATACAGTGCAACGTGGCAGCCAAGTGTCTATATTATATCCCAAAACTATTTGGCTATTAGCTCTCTCCTTGGAGGAATAACTCACAGCGGATGCCACAAGCTTATGTCCTCTAGTGGTTAGGCGATGTTATAAGCCACAATAAGAACTTGTCCCCCTTTATAGAGAAACCACAGTTTGCGGATTAGCATACCATCCAAGCATCTGTGTCTATGCTCACAGCTTAGCTTGACACAATAAGTGGTACTGCTTAAATGCCTGTACATCCAATAGCTTGAGCTTTGTTAGTATGACTGAAAAGGGTATCACTGTGAAAGCTGTCAATCCGTGAAGGGAAACAAACTGAACAGACCGGAGTCCAAAATGACAACTCCAAAGAAATTAGACTGTTTTCTTCTCACCCACTTGTGCCCCTTTCCCAAAGCCTAGGGAACAAACTGCGGAAGAGGAGGCGTGGTAGATTGTAAGGGCTGTGGAGAGATAGGGGTGAATCATGAGACTATAGGAATATAGTCTGGACACCTGATTGATCAACATGCCTGTGCATACAAGCTTCTCCAACTGGACTATGGGAACCTTGGGTTGTTCAAAATTTGGACATAGATACTTGCAAAATGCACCAATTACTTAATTGTATGACATACTGAGTAACATCATTGTTATCTGCAAACAACTGTGTCATTGTATTGTAGAATCCCTTAAAAATAAAAAAAAAATTAAAAAATTAAAAAAAAAAAAAAAAAAAGAGGAAATCTCCAGAAGACGGGGCATGGGAAAATGGGTCTCAGAGGACAGTCTGACCACTGGGCACTGGAGGACAGAAGTCTTCCTGGGCCTTTTGCAGAAGGCGAATCCCACACTCTTCTTGTGCAAGGGAATTTTTTATCACATGAAAGATTGTGCTCTGTTGTGGAACACAGTCCTCTGGATATGAGATGGCTTTTGTCCTCTTGAAATCCCAGCAGTTCTTTGGGCCTCTTCAGGAGACTTAGACAAGATTGAGCCCATTTACATTGTCATTGGTAGGGAAGGTCTCATAAGGGTCCATCCCTCTCAAAGGATATACATCTATGGACACTTAGCTGTTGCTAGGGAGAGAGGATGTGCTCAAAAGGCTGTGTACTTTCCAAGGGATATATAGGCAATTAACAGTCACTGGAGGAAAGACGCTTTGGTAGTATAGTCATCTATAAATTACTCATGCTCTTGTAAGTAACTTCAATTAAACTCACTGGTTCCCTAAGCCCGACTTAGCTGGAATCAGTGCTTTGGTCTGTCACAGGTGTCTTATCTGGTGTGAATAGGTATTTGCCTCCCCAGCAAAAAAAATATCTCACATGCTTCATCCTGGAATCTATAAAAGTACATCCCAGAGAGCCCATGCTAGGACTGTGGAAAATGAGGCTGGACTGGGATTGAAGACTGAGGTTTGGCCTCATATTGGGCAGGAAGGACAGGTTGAAGCTGAGTTGGGGCAGGGTTTAGTGCAAGGGCTGAGGCTGGCCCTGAGGGAAGGTTTTCAGTGTGTGTTGAAGACACACTGCTGGAGAGCCTATTGAAGCTGATCAAGGTTGAGAACAGTCATGGGAAGCAGGGCGGCAGGGCTCAGGGACTCTCTGTGAAGAGAGCGAGAACCTCGGAGAGCTGGGCGCATTCTTGGCTTCAATCGTTCTTCAAGGTCCACCTCTGAGAGCGGCCAGTTGGTTCACATGAGGTCCTCTGGCTTGCCTTCGCTGCTCTCCAAGGAAGGGGAACTTCAAATCCTGCTGGTCAGCCATGGCATTAACATCTTCGATGAAGAATTACATCACGTTTTGACTTATGCGTCTGGGAAAAGAGTCCATTTTCTTTTCCTTATGAGGAAGTCACCCTCCTTCTGACTTGTTTCTCAAGCAGTGTCAGGACACTAGGGTTGGGAAACCAAACATTTCAAGGCTCCACGAGGTAGTACCTTTCCCAAAAGTTTCCAGAAAAGCTTCATTGTTAATATCAGACAGTGTGCAGACCTAGACAGAAAGTGTGCAGACCTAGATAGAGGTAAGTCCTCAGTACTAGGCTGCTGCTGGGAGGATTCTGACATTGCATGTCTTCCACCTTTGATGCCTGTCGTTGCTGGGGCATTAGTGGACAACTCATCAGCTGGCTGATGGAGGGAGGGGCTTCTGGTTGGAGAACCAGTTCTGATTCTAGTGTGTGACTTCCCAAGGGAGGAAAGACTAGTGGTTGGGGTGGGAAATGGCTGACTAAGAAATTAGATTTCAAGGCAGGTATGTTTACTTACTATTGAATTTTAAGAGTTCTTTATTTATTCAGACATATAAATTGCAAATATTTACTCACAGTACAAAGCTTGTCTCTGTATTCTAACAACATCTTTTGCAGGACAATATATAGTGATTAAAAAATGAAATGTATTATTATTGTGCATGTGTCATGTTGCACATGTGGTCAGAGGTCATCTCTGTGATCAGTCTTCTCCTTCCACCTTTATGTAGGTTCTGGGGATTGAACTCAGCTCATAATGCTAGGATCATAAGATTGTAAGCACAGTTACTCAATCAGCTATCCTGGTGGCCTCCTATAGTTTTACTAGAGTCCAAATTTTTTTTCCTCTGGAGAGCCTGGAACCTGTGTGGATTGTATTTTGCTGCAGCAGCTACACCTGCATTTGGGGCTGTGTTGTAGGAGAGCAGAGAGGGCTGTCCCATACACCCTCTGAGGTCGCAGCTTCCAGTAGCAGTGAAGACTGTCTCCACGTTACTTACTTTTCTCATCACTGTGATAAATACCTGATATAAACAACTTAAGGGAAGAAGGGCTTATGTTTACTCATGATTTCAGACAGTTATAGTGGGAAAGGCATGGCTGAACAGAGCAGGTCACATCACAGCAGCCGGGAAGCAGAGAGAGCAGGCACTGCCTGCCTTTCTCCTTTCCTGTTTATGCTTCCTGCACATCCAGCCCACATGCAGGGAGTTCTTTCTTAGCTGATCTCTGGAAATGTCCTCAGATGCACCCAGAGTTGTGCCTTCTCGATCTCCTTGGTATTTCTAATCTAATACAGTTATGGTCAAGATGAACCATCACCAGTCCCTCCCTCAGGGTTGTAGGCACCTGCAGACTGCAGTGGAACTGCCTAGGAGCACTTAGACGACAGACCCACTCATCTGTCCTTATGCCTGAGTCAGAGCTCCGGGGTCTCTGCTGAGTTCCCTTCTGTCCTTGCCCCAGGTCCACTTCCAGGTTTTGATTTGCCTTGATTCTAGGCCAAGGAAGATCCCAGGAAAATGGAAAAGTCTTTCCACTGTGAGTACTCCTTCAGACTCATGTATTTTCCCCTACTTAATCTGCTGCCATTTAGTTGGCAGTTTCTTCTAACACAACGCAGTATTCAAGCCTGCATGCTCTGTGCAGCCTCTGCATAGTCTCATTTCCAGGATGGACTCGATCAGCGTACAGGGAATTCCATCTCTCAAGGGGCTGAATTGTCCTGGAGCTCTCCTAAGGCGACTCCCATTTCTGGCATCGTGTGGACAGCTCCTGAACTCTAGAGTCTCCCCAGCTAACAGCCACAAAGTTGTGGGTGTCTGTACTGTGATTTTCAAAGGATCGGATAAGCAGAAAGACGCTGAGAATGCCTTTCTTAGTGTGGGCTTTGCTGGGTGACTAGAGTGGTAAACTTTAGAAAGAGCTTCTAAGGCAGAGTTTTGAGGGGCTGGTGATTAATCCTCCCTTACATGCATATTTACTGAATTGTTACAATTCTGCAGTGCTCGTAGAAATAGGTCAGGAATTCAAATAGAAAGTTTGATTCTATCCCTTAATATCCTTAATATTTATTAAGTATGGGGAGATGTCGATTAGCTTACCGAGCCTGCCTTTTCAAGGATAACCTACTGCACAGGGTTGATAGGAGAGTCCAATAAAATTTCTTACAACTGCCAAGATTCTGGTTTGGTTCCATTCAAACTGTAAGTACTTGCTAAATGGTCTTCTTGACTAGTAAGCTCCATGAAGGCAGGCACTGTATTTGCTTGGCTTACTAGTGTATTGCTAGGGGATAGGCCCTGTTTAGTGAAAGCTTGTTCAGTGGCACTGCTTTAAAAGTGATGTTGCTAAATGATCATTATGGGATGGTGTTGCTTATCTCTACATAAATGTAGTTTATGTTCATCAACATAAACTCATGATTATAAGCCGAACTCAAAACGATGTAAGTCAAAGGAAACAGTTACTAAAAATCAATTTTGTGGGGTCAGGGTTATAGCTCAGGGGTGGAGAGGACGCCAGGCACGTGAAAGACCCTGGGTGTCATCCCTTTCACCCCCTACCACACATATAATAACAGTCTGGGGAAAAGATAGATTTTTTTTTTTTTACCCTGAAGCCTATCAACCAGCATCGTTATTCTATTTACAAATTCAGGTTTGGTATCAAGATACTTTTTTTTTGGTCTTTTTGAGACAGGGTCTCCTTGTAGCCCCAGCTGTCCTGAAACTCCCTCTGTAGACCAGGTTGGCCTTGAACTCACAAAGATCTGCCTGCCTCTGCCTCCTGAGTGCTAGGATTAAAGGCATGCGCCACCACATCTGGCTCAAGACACTTTTTAAAGAAGAAAATCCAGCAATCTTAAGGAGACTATATCCTTCCTTAGGCTGTCAGATATCAACATACTCAGACAGCATCTGTCTTTCATTGCTCAACATTTTGATTCATAGATGAAGGGCTCAAAGCCCAAATAAAATGGAAATACTTATCTGAATGTCAGCATTCGTTCTATGATATTTCAGAAGGAAAGACATAGGAACAGGGGAGCTCAGGTGTCCTGGCTGAAAATTCAGTGACAAAAATGAGGATAATTATCTCACAGTTTAGTGCTAAGTCCTTAGCTTGTGTATGAGAGCTTTTACAGAGAAATAGGCCAACAGGGGACATAGACACAGACACGCACAGATACACACATCACATACACACACATACACACACAACACACACAGCCCGTGATTTGAAATGATTTAAGGATTTTTTTCACTTTGTTTTAATGTGAAAGGATGATTCAGTAGGACCTCTGAAGCTTCAACTCTTCCTGAGCTGGGGATCAGCTGTAGATAGTTCTTGAGGTGGGAGTGGGATAGTGAGCTGCAGTCTTGAGTCAGCAACTTGATCACCAGCACATACAACCTGTACTCTGCGGGGTGCTGTATCGCTGAGTTAGGGTGTGCGGTAGGCTAGGTGATTTAAATGCACTTCTGATTTGTGATATTTTCAACTTATGATGACTTTGTCAGGATCATAACCTCATTGTAAATCAAGGAACATGTGTACTTAAAGTGTCAGTTTGCCTCTCATGCTTAAAGAGCTTAGGAGACCTATGATCTTCCATGGGCACATGGAGACTGGAAGCTGGTAGCAGACTTCCAGGATGATCACAAGGGCCTGAGAACCTGGGAAACCAGTGTGTACAGGAGAAGGGCACAAGATATGTCCCAGCTCAAACAGTCAGGCGGAGAAGGAGTGATTCTTTCTTCCTCTGCAAGATCTCAGTAGATTGGCCGTGCTCAGTCAAGTTGGAGAGGTCAGTCTCCATTACTGACTCAAATGCCTGATGCACTAACAGAGTCATCCAGAAATAATGTAGAGTAATGAAGCATCCCTGATCCAATCAAGTTGACATACAAAATAACTGTGGAGTCCTGTACGATAATAGCTACACAACTCTGACCATCTTCCGTGGAGACTTACATGACCGCTGATGTTCCACTGGTCTAAGTGCATTTATCATGTTTCCTGAAAACCTGTCCTTCCCTGTTTACTATCCTTCCTGACAGAGGTTCCACCTGACCATGCAAAGCCTGTAAACAGGGAGTCACCAGACTACACCATTTGTTCATGTCTGTCACTCACACCCATATTGGCTAGGTCACCAATCCTTTGGATTTTGTTTCCTCACTATTTCTTGAACACAGTTCCTCCTTTATGTTTCCACTAATGATGTTATAGGCCTATCTCTGAAATACAGGCATTTAGATTTATTGAATGAAATACTTCTCTCCTGGCCTCTGTTAAATTTCAAGCTCCTTGTGGCAGGCAATGCCTATTTATTTATTTATTTATTTATTTATTTATTTATGGGATTCACAATATAAGAGCACAGTTGTTTTCAGATCACATTAACATTGCTAAGTTAGGCAATGTCTTTTTCATTGTGTGTGTGTGTGTGTGTGTGTGTGTGTGTTGTGTGTCTGTGTGTCTGTGCATATGGTGGGGCCCACACAATGACCAAAGTAAAACTTCTCATGGATGGTTAATTACTAAAATATCTAAGGCAAATTATGACTAAGCTAACTTTTCAAAACTAAATTCAGAATTGCAGTGAAGGCATATATATATATATGCCTTCACTGCAATTCTGAATTTAGTTTTGAAAAGTTAGCTTAGTCATAATTTGCCTTAGATATTTTAGTAATTAACCATCCATGAGAAGTTTTACTTTGGTCATTGTGTGGGCCCCACCATATGCACAGACACACAGACACACAACACACACACACACACACACACACACACACAATGAAAAAGACATTGCCTAACTTAGCAATGTTAATGTGATCTGAAAACANCTGGAAATGTCCTCAGATGCACCCAGAGTTGTGCCTTCTCGATCTCCTTGGTATTTCTAATCTAATACAGTTATGGTCAAGATGAACCATCACCAGTCCCTCCCTCAGGGTTGTAGGCACCTGCAGACTGCAGTGGAACTGCCTAGGAGCACTTAGACGACAGACCCACTCATCTGTCCTTATGCCTGAGTCAGAGCTCCGGGGTCTCTGCTGAGTTCCCTTCTGTCCTTGCCCCAGGTCCACTTCCAGGTTTTGATTTGCCTTGATTCTAGGCCAAGGAAGATCCCAGGAAAATGGAAAAGTCTTTCCACTGTGAGTACTCCTTCAGACTCATGTATTTTCCCCTACTTAATCTGCTGCCATTTAGTTGGCAGTTTCTTCTAACACAACGCAGTATTCAAGCCTGCATGCTCTGTGCAGCCTCTGCATAGTCTCATTTCCAGGATGGACTCGATCAGCGTACAGGGAATTCCATCTCTCAAGGGGCTGAATTGTCCTGGAGCTCTCCTAAGGCGACTCCCATTTCTGGCATCGTGTGGACAGCTCCTGAACTCTAGAGTCTCCCCAGCTAACAGCCACAAAGTTGTGGGTGTCTGTACTGTGATTTTCAAAGGATCGGATAAGCAGAAAGACGCTGAGAATGCCTTTCTTAGTGTGGGCTTTGCTGGGTGACTAGAGTGGTAAACTTTAGAAAGAGCTTCTAAGGCAGAGTTTTGAGGGGCTGGTGATTAATCCTCCCTTACATGCATATTTACTGAATTGTTACAATTCTGCAGTGCTCGTAGAAATAGGTCAGGAATTCAAATAGAAAGTTTGATTCTATCCCTTAATATCCTTAATATTTATTAAGTATGGGGAGATGTCGATTAGCTTACCGAGCCTGCCTTTTCAAGGATAACCTACTGCACAGGGTTGATAGGAGAGTCCAATAAAATTTCTTACAACTGCCAAGATTCTGGTTTGGTTCCATTCAAACTGTAAGTACTTGCTAAATGGTCTTCTTGACTAGTAAGCTCCATGAAGGCAGGCACTGTATTTGCTTGGCTTACTAGTGTATTGCTAGGGGATAGGCCCTGTTTAGTGAAAGCTTGTTCAGTGGCACTGCTTTAAAAGTGATGTTGCTAAATGATCATTATGGGATGGTGTTGCTTATCTCTACATAAATGTAGTTTATGTTCATCAACATAAACTCATGATTATAAGCCGAACTCAAAACGATGTAAGTCAAAGGAAACAGTTACTAAAAATCAATTTTGTGGGGTCAGGGTTATAGCTCAGGGGTGGAGAGGACGCCAGGCACGTGAAAGACCCTGGGTGTCATCCCTTTCACCCCCTACCACACATATAATAACAGTCTGGGGAAAAGATAGATTTTTTTTTCTAATAAATACTTACAATAAAATCTTAAGTCACTCTGGTTTAGTTAATTTTTTTTGGTCTTTTTGAGACAGGGTCTCCTTGTAGCCCAGCTGTCCTGAAACCTCCCTCTGTAGACCAGGTGGGCTTGAACTCACAAGATCTGCCTGCCTCTGCCTCCTGAGTGCTAGGATTAAAGGCATGCGCCACACATCTGGCTCAAGACACTTTTTAAAGAAGAAAATCCAGCAATCTTAAGGAGACTATATCCTTCCTTAGGCTGTCAGATATCAACATACTCAGACAGCATCTGTCTTTCATTGCTCAACATTTTGATTCATAGATGAAGGGCTCAAAGCCCAAATAAAATGGAAATACTTATCTGAATGTCAGCATTCGTTCTATGATATTTCAGAAGGAAAGACATAGGAACAGGGGAGCTCAGGTGTCCTGGCTGAAAATTCAGTGACAAAAATGAGGATAATTATCTCACAGTTTAGTGCTAAGTCCTTAGCTTGTGTATGAGAGCTTTTACAGAGAAATAGGCCAACAGGGGACATAGACACAGACACGCACAGATACACACACTCACATAACACACACATACACACACAACACACACAGCCCGTGATTTTAAATGATTTAAGGATTTTTTTCACTTTGTTTTAATGTGAAAGGATGATTCAGTAGGACCTCTGAAGCTTCAACTCTTCCTGAGCTGGGGATCAGCTGTAGATAGTTCTTGAGGTGGGAGTGGGATAGTGAGCTGCAGTCTTGAGTCAGCAACTTGATCACCAGCACATACAACCTGTACTCTGCGGGGTGCTGTATCGCTGAGTTAGGGTGTGCGGTAGGCTAGGTGATTTAAATGCACTTCTGATTTGTGATATTTTCAACTTATGATGACTTTGTCAGGATCATAACTCATTGTAAATCAAGGAACATGTGTACTTAAAGTGTCAGTTTGCCTCTCATGCTTAAAGAGCTTAGGAGACCTATGATCTTCCATGGGCACATGGAGACTGGAAGCTGGTAGCAGACTTCCAGGATGATCACAAGGGCCTGAGAACCTGGGAAACCAGTGTGTACAGGAGAAGGGCACAAGATATGTCCCAGCTCAAACAGTCAGGCGGAGAAGGAGTGATTCTTTCTTCCTCTGCAAGATCTCAGTAGATTGGCCGTGCTCAGTCAAGTTGGAGAGGTCAGTCTCCATTACTGACTCAAATGCCTGATGCACTAACAGAGTCATCCAGAAATAATGTAGAGTAATGAAGCATCCCTGATCCAATCAAGTTGACAACAAAATAACTGTGGAGTCCTGTACGATAATAGCTACACAACTCTGACCATCTTCCGTGGAGACTTACATGACCGCTGATGTTCCACTGGTCTAAGTGCATTTATCATGTTTCCTGAAAACCTGTCCTTCCCTGTTTACTATCCTTCCTGACAGAGGTTCCACCTGACCATGCAAAGCCTGTAAACAGGGAGTCACCAGACTACACCATTTGTTCATGTCTGTCACTCACACCCATATTGGCTAGGTCACCAATCCTTTGGATTTTGTTTCCTCACTATTTCTTGAACACAGTTCCTCCTTTATGTTTCCACTAATGATGTTATAGGCCTATCTCTGAAATACAGGCATTTAGATTTATTGAATGAAATACTTCTCTCCTGGCCTCTGTTAAATTTCAAGCTCCTTGTGGCAGGCAATGCCTATTTATTTATTATTTATTTATTATTTATTTATTTAGGGATTCACAATATAAGAGCACAGTTGTTTTCAGATCACATTAACATTGCTCAGTTAGGCAATGTCTTTTTCAATGTGTGTGTGTGTGTGTGTGTGTGTGTGTGTTTGTGTGTCTGTGTGTCTGTGCATATGGTGGGGCCCACACAATGACCAAAGTAAAACTTCTCATGGATGGTTAATTACTAAAATATCTAAGGCAAATTATGACTAAGCTAACTTTTCAAAACTAAATTCAGAATTGCAGTGAAGGCATATATATATATATGCCATATATATATGCCATATAATATATTATATATTATATTATATATATATATATTGAACAAGTGGTGATGAGACATCTTCCCATGATCTGCTCTGGGACCAGATATTTGCATTATTATGAATACCTTGTTGAATGGAGGCACTGTAGGTTTCCACAGGGTTCCCACTAAAAGAAAATGCAGAAAAGGGAAGAGGGTAGGGTTTGGGGCTTTGGAGTAATTCGACTTCAAATGATAACTTTATCACTTTTAGCTGTAACATTTCTTATGGATGTTTCTTTGTAGTTTCATTGTAACACAGTAGTGAAATATTCATATCTATACATTGTGATGTTATAAATGTAAATGAAATAATGGATGCAGAGTGGTAAAAAACTAGTTCCTTTCATCACAGGAAGAGTGATAGCCATTCCACCGGGCCACGTCTTCCAAACGTGGGGCTGCAGCCCTGACACCCAGGCAAGCACCACTGCCTTTCTTCTCTGCCTCCTGCCGTCTCTATGTGTGCCCTTGCACTAAACATCATCTTTCCTAGATTCCTCCTCCAAAGGCATAACTCTTGGGTGAGGGCTTGTTGACCCCTCTCGGGATCTTGGGAGTAGGGCAGAACTTTCTTGGGTTTTTCCATCAATTACAGGGGACAAGCCAAATACTGATGGGTCAAGCTTTGCAATGCTCTCAAAGCAACTCTCCAAGCAGAAATATAATGTCAAAGCTGGACTTTCATTTGACCCCAGGCTAAATCTGGAAGGAAGGATAAGCGAGGATCAATACCAATTGATTTCAATATAATTTATGTCGATGACTATATTAGGAAGATGATCATTATGATTTTATGAGTAGGGAGGGCAGTGACCACTAATATGCATTTGTTGAGAAAAAAAGGAAACAAATGCTGTGGATGGAACTAATCATGGAGCAAGGAATTAAGGTCATGGGACGTGGTTAGAAGGCCACCAGAGAGTCAACTAAGCCAAAATTGAGCTGAGAAACCCAGAAAACAAAGTTCATGTGCCGCAACAATCTTATCAACACCCCAAAGTCCTAACACCTTAAAAATAATTGTCTTATGGAAACAAGTATTTCAAAGCATTGAGTTTTCTTTAGAGAGTCTTGTGCTTGACACACAAAGGACAATGGCACACACTGGTGACAGGAAGCAGAGCCTCATTAGAAAGCAACTTGAAATCCTCTTGAGCAACGTAAGCAAACATAGGAAATCCAGTCCTGGCAACATAAGTGAGACTCACATATAAGTACCAGGACATAATAGGAAGTCAGAAATGACACAACTGCCTTCTGTTAGAATATATAAATAAATAGTGGCACATCTGTATAAAGGAATAGTCTAGAGTAGAGAGAAGGAGCGAAGTTCAGCAAGCTGCAAAAACACTATGAATCTTTGGCTCATAATGTTGAGGAGAAAAACAAGTCCTAATACACTAAGTCACATCAATAAGCAGCATAAGAAACTGAGATACAGCTTTGCATTGAGTAGGATGTACCAGAAAGTGCCAACAGAAAGGTTGGCCCATCTGAACATTGAAAGGAAGAAAAGCCTCAGATTGCTACAAACATCAAACCCCTCTGTGGATCCTACTTGTAATAACTATTTATAATGAGTCCTATCGAAACTTACCTTCTAGGTGCTGCAAAGGTTTTAATACGAGAGACTTTCTTACCTCCCCCTCATAGAACAAGGAGAAATATGATGATGACGAGGTCGTTCTCCAACTGTAAATTGGAGCCAACTGCTATAGAGGTAATCTCTTATAAAACCCGTAAAACTGCCTTCTTTAATTGACTAATAGACATAGGAACTGTGAAAAGGATTATTCTCTATTCAGAACCAAATATAATACTAAAGTCTCCTTAAGCTATGCACTTAAGCAAGATATATTAATACAGGAGCTCTGATATCAGCAATGGATTATTCTACCAAGGAGATGTTGGCTAGGGAATCCAAGCCGCCACAAAAGGTAAAGGCTCCTTGCCTCTAAACTGGGATACCTGCAAGAAGAGGGGTGATAAGGCCCTGCTGTCGAAGACCTGACGTTAACATGGGAAAGATGTATTGAGACCACACATGCAAGTGTACAGATGGTCTCTGGAATACCAGAGAGTGTAACCAAAGGCCACTAAACCAATAAAGCAAATATGGGTCTCCTTGAGTCAAGCAAGACTCCTCCGCCAGCACCAGCTACACCTCACCTGCCTGGAAATACTGTGCAGCAGAGGCAGCCATATGCCTGTATGTTCCAAATCTAATTGGCTATTAGCTCTCTCCTTGGAGGAATAACCCACGGCTGATGCCACAAGCTTACATCCTCTAATGGTTAGGAGATGTTGTAAGCCATAGTAAGACCCTGTCATATTTAACAGAAAAAAATGTAATTCATGGATTAACATACCATCCAAGCATCTGTGTCTATACCAAAATAACCTACCATAATAATTAGTACTGTTTAAAAACCTATATATCTAATTGCTTGTGCTTCATTAGTAGGATCGAAAGGTTATGCCTGGACAAACTGTCAGCCCATGAAAAGAAACAGTCAGAATTGACCAGAGTCTAAGACAACAGCTCCAGAGAAAGTAGACTGTTTTGCTTCTCATCCACCTGTGCCCCTTTTCTAAGCCTAGGGAACAATCTGCGGAAGAGAGGGCATGGTAGAATGTAAGGGCTGCAATTGGGGTGAATGGTGAAACTACAACAATATAGACTGGACACTCATGATCAACTTGATTGAACATACAAGCTCCCCCCATGGTGGGACCCTTGGGCTGTGTGGGTTTGGGCACAACTGCTTGCAAACTGGTTTTACATGAAGGATACTTGTACTCATAATTTATCACTTATTGTTAAA
Source organism: Rhizomys pruinosus (assembly GCA_009823505.1). NCBI lineage: Eukaryota > Metazoa > Chordata > Mammalia > Rodentia > Spalacidae > Rhizomys > Rhizomys pruinosus. The sequence continues at coordinate 1,942,675 of VZQC01004776.1, forward strand.
AAATGAAAAAAAAAACTGAGTGAAAGATGCAGGACAGTTATAGCAGAATTCATAATCTGGGTTGGGGTGGGGTGGGGTGGGGAGAAGGGAAAGGGAAATATGCATCAATTAGAAAATGAAAATTAAAAAAAAGAAATTGGATATAGATAGTAAAAATTTTGGTTAGCACAAATTCCAATTTAGTGGACACGTGAGAGTGCATGGGAGAAAGGAAGGAGCACTGAGGCATCAGAAATAATCTAGATTGCTAGTTGTTTTTTGCGGTTCTTAGCCTCAGCCTTTAACGGCTGTGCTATCCCCACAGCCCTGGATTGCTAGTTGTAAGATGTGTTTACAGGCCTTTTAAAGTATTTTATTTATTCTTATTTTGCATGTATGAGCGTAGTGTCTGCATGCATGCAAGTACACCCATACCTTACAATCCCTGTGGAGGTCAGAGGAGGGTGTTGGATCCTCTGTAACTGGAGTTAAGGACAGTTGTTAGTTATGTGGATGCTGGGAATCGAACCCCAGTCCTTTGCAGGAGCAGCCGGTGCTCTTAGTCACTGAGCCAGAGCCATCACTCCAGTTCCCGGAGCTATCTCTCCAGCCTGATGTATACAGATCTTAACCATGTTTTCAAGCATGTGTTCTATATACATTTTTTTTTTGTATGGACCTGTCTTAGTTTCTTTTCCTATTGTTTTGATAAAATACTCTAATCAAATCAGTTTAAGGGAGAAAGGGCTTATTTTAACTCACAGTTCAAGGTGGGGGAGGTCAAGGCAACAGGAGCTTGGAGCACCTGGTCACATGGCAACCACAGTCAATAAACACAGCGTGGGGACTGAAGAGATGGCTTAGTGGTTATAAGTGCTGGCTGCTCTCACAGAGAACCTAGATTTGATTCCCAACACCCACATGGCTGCTTACCACCAAACATAATTCCAGTCCAGAGGAATCTGACATCCTCTTCTGACTTCAGGCACTGCATGACCTTTGTACACTCACATGTATGTAGGCAATATACTTATACACATAAAATAAAAGTAATACATAAAATAGTTTAAAAAAATACGGAGTGATGAACCCGTGCTTCTGCTCAGTAACCTGTCTCCACTTATACAGTCTAGGATTCCAGCCAGGGAATGGTACCAACCAGAGTGGACAGGTCTTCCCACAGCAACACAATAAAGATCATCATCCACAGGAGTGCCCAGAGGCTAAACTAACCTAGATAATTCCTCACAGGTGTGCCCACAAATGCTGGGCTTAAAAGTATGTGTCTCCATGCCTGGCCAAAATGAGAAGTTAAAAAAAATCATTAGTATGAGCACAGGGATTCATAAATTCTAAGCATGTGTTCTTTTCCCAGCCATGGTTAAAAAAATTATTTATTCAGCATTGCCCTATCAGATGAGTTTCCACACAGGCTCCACCCTGCCTTCTACTGGGGACCCTTGATTAGAGGAACAAACTACCATTGAACAGTTTCGACTATTTAATGGTTAATTTTTTTCAAAATTAATTTATTTCAAAGTTCTGTAAGCACTCTGTGCTTTGAGGGAAAGGATTTCAGAGAAGTGAGCTGAGGTTAAAATAAATTTTCAATCCTACTTAGTTTAATGAGTAACCAACTCATTTTGGTTGATTTCAGAAATTAAAAGCTAAAGAAATATAATGTGAAGTTTTATTGTAATGGTTTGCTCTTTTTTATTTCTCCTTGTTTTAGTCTTCCCATCATACATTTTATGCTTTATTTATTTTATGAGTGTTTTGCCTGCATGTATACATGTGCACCACACATGTATAGTGCCCATGGAGGCCAGAAGAGAGAGAGGTAGAAATGTGAGATCGAAGCTAGCCTCACCTATTAGTGAGTCCCAGGACAGCTGGGGCTACAGGGAGACTCTCTCTTATTTTATAAGTAGATGAGGCTTGGCCTAAGGAAGAAATAAACATCCAAGATGTAAGTTTCTATCAAGATATCAGTCATTTTAAACTGAGATCATCCACGTGCATTACTAACTATACTGTTTATTTCTTTCAATGTTCCTGCTTACCCTCTGCCTTTTTAAGAATCTTACTGGCTGTGGGTACCACCCTGTTCTCTACTTTTCATTGTAATTTCACACTTGACCAAAGCAGGGGAACTGAACAAAGCTGTTGATATGGAAATAGCAGCTTTGAAGATAGAAGCACCAGATTGTTCCTCATCAGAAGAGAAATTTCAGCTGCTTTTGAGTGGAAAGGAATGTCTCAATCTATAATTCAATGCTTTTCTAAAAGGAAAAGCACATGATCTGGATTGGAGCTTCATACTAAGTGAGAGGATATTGTGGCAGGTTTTCAGCTAACCTATTCATTTCCTTTGCTTTTTGGTAAAGACTCAGTATTCTCCAGAAATATGCTTGCTTATTATAGTTTAAGACTTTAGGGTTGCTTATATAGAACCCAAATAATCTCAAATATAGAAAACAAGTTAGGTACTTTGGCAAAACACAAAGGTAGCATTGATTGAGTAGTGACTTTAAGAGAATTGATTGAGTAGTGACTTTAAGAGAATCATCTGTGGGGCTGGAGAGATGGCTCAGAGTGCCGACTGCTCTTGCAGAGGACCCGGGTTCAATTCCGAGCACCCACATGGCAGCTAAGAACCGTCTTTAACTCCAGTTCCAGGGGAATCCGACACCCTCTTCTGACCTCTGCGGCATTGCACAACACGGGTGCACCAACCTGTATGCAGACAGTACACTCATAAACATAAAAAATAATAAATAAAAAAATAGGGGCTGGAGAGATGGCTCAGCAGTTAAGAGGGCCGACTGCTCTTGCAGAGGACCCGGGTTTGATTCTCAGCTTCCACATGGTGGCTAAGAACCATCTTTAACTCCAGTTCCAGGGGAATCTGATGCCCTCTTCTGACCTCCGCGGCATTGCATGACACGGGTGCACCAACCTATATGCAGACAGTACACTCATACACAAAAATAATAAATAAATATGAATTAAAAATAAATAATTAAATAAGAGAATCATCTGTCTATGCTGAAGGGCTAAGGGGGGTATTCTATTTGATCTCCCTCTATTATGGGACATTGACAATAGTCACAATGTGTTCAATAGAGTTGCTACTCAGAGTGTGTTCAGAGAACAACAATTAATTAGCAAGGCTGGTGTACTTGTTAGAAGGTCAGAATCTCAGCCCCCTACTTACCCCACACCTAGGAAGTCACAATTTGCATTTTCTCAAGATTCCCCAGATCATTAGGATTGCCATGCTTTGTAAAGTCAGGACAGCCAATTAAATTAGATACTCAGACAGGAGTGGGCTGTGTTTAGGTTAAGTAGATCTCAAGGGTTCTATGTGCCATACTTATTCTAAAAATTTATTTTGTTGTTCCTTTGTAATTCAAATTTAACTGGGTGGTTTGTACTTTATCTGGAGGCCAGCAAGCGATCTATCTGAATAATGTAGTTTGAGAAAGGGGTAGCAAGCAGTGACCCTCAAACTGTAGTGTTGGTCAGTGTGCCTTGTGAGGCTTGCTGGAACATGCTGTGGGGCTCCTTCCCCAGAGCTCCTGATTTTCCAGGTTGCAATGGTGGCAGGGATTGATGTTTCTAAACCATTTACTAGATGATGCTATTGCTACTTGCCTAGGGAGAATACTATGAGAAGAATTCTCAGTGTGGCTTCCCATCAGGGAGTCTTGGATAAAATACTGATGTTTCACCACAAAAATTCTCTTTTAATTGGCTAAGGTACAACCTGGGCATAAACAATTTTCCAAACCCCTTGAGAGATTCTGTGTTCTTTTTTCCTTTAAGAAACTTAAATATTTTTAGATTTTTATTTGAGGAATCTCCATACTGATTTCCATAGTAGCTAGGGTAATTTAAATTTTCACCAGCAAAAACTAAAAATAGAACTATCATATAATTTATCTATACTCCACATGGGAATATCCTCAAAGGAATCTAAAGTTAGTATAGCACAGAGATTCTTGCACATCCCTGTTAATATTACACTATTCACAATAGCTAACATATAGACTGAGCTTATATATCTGTCAACAGGTAAGTGGATAAAAAGAATGAGTAGGTGTATACAATGGGGTTTATTCAGCCATAAAGAGCAGAATTATGCAATTTTCAAGAAAATAGATGGAAGCGGAGATCATCATATTAAGAGATGCTAGCCAGATTCAGAAAGATAGCATGTTTACCCCCATTTATGGAGTATAGATTTTATAAAAATACATCTTAAAAGCCCCATACGATATGAAAGAAGAAATGAAGTTATCTGGGAAAAGGAAGAGGATTGCCCAGAGGGAAAGAAAGTTTACAGAAGAAGAGAGTGAATAGAGAGTCAAAGTGAATGGTCTACTTGAATGAAAATGTCTTTGTGACCTCATGTCTATGCACAATTACTGTATGTCAATGAAAAATATAAGAAGCAATAATTATAAGACATTTAAATGTCCAGGCTAATTCTACAGCTTTATATAATTATATAAGCCATGTTTAAACTAAATTAAAAGTGTTTAAAATAATCCTGATTCTTTTTTTTTAATATTTTTTTATTTATTTTCATTTGTGTATGAATGTATTGTCTGCATGTAGGTTGGTGCATCCGTGTCATGCAATGCTGCAGAGGTCAGAAGAGGGTGTCGGATTCCCATGGAACTGGAGTTAAAGATGGTTCTCAGCTGCCATGTGGGTGCTGGGGATCGAACCCGGGTCCTCTGCAAGAGCAGTCGGCGCTCTTAACTGCTAGGCTATCTCTCCAGCCCCCAAATAATCCTGATTCTATCGGCCAAAAGGAAGATCCTTTCCTAACCCCTTGTAATAATCATATTTTCTACTTTCTGTATTTGGTAGTTTCTAAATGAGGGCCTAGCTAATTCCCAGAGAAAGCAGGTAATTTGTGTAGACACTGCTTCTTATGTGCAAACCAACCGATCCAGAGTCCATCTCCCCTTGTCCTAATCACCCTGGGACCTGGTACTTGATAACTAGGGACAGCTTCCTATCACACAGCCTGTGAACTTAATCAAACATGGGTCCTAAATTTCACACTTCTCCTTTAGAACCACAATATAGGTCTTTCCTTCTATCTACCCTGTTCTCCCTTTGCCCCTGATAGGCCCTGGTATGTTCCTTGATATGCTCATACATGGTTCTGAATCATATGCTAGTCTGCTGTTTCTAGGCATTTGTGAGAACAAAGCTTTTCAAGGAAATCATTTCTATGAGCATACCTTACCACACCACTTATTAGTTAAATCCCAGGTATTCTGTTAAGAGATCAGTAAGGATAGAAATCTTTCTCTTGCCAGCCGTGGTGGCGCACGCCTTTAATCCTAGCACTTGGGAGGCAGAAGCAGGTGGATCTTTGTGAGTTCAAGGCCAGCCTGGTCTACAGAGTGACTTCCAGGACAGTCAGAGCTACAGGGAGACTCTGTCTCAAAAAGACTGAAAAAAAAAAAAAAAGAAATCTTTCTCAGAAAGATGTCTGCAGCAGCTATGACCACCTTTTGGAGCTCGGTATCAAAGGCAAGATGCCCATTGCAGGTCTGGGCATGTGGCTCTTCCCATGGCCAAGTCAAGGAAACTGTGAAGGTGGACATTGATGCTGGATGTCACCACATTGGCTGTGTGTATTCCTATTATAATGAGAATGAGAAGCCATCCAGAAGAAGATCAAGGAGAAGGCTGTGAAGCAGGAGGACCTCTTCCTGTGATCAAGCTGTGGTCCGCCTGCTTTGAGAGGAAACTGCTGAAGGAAGCCTTCAAAGACCCTCATGGACCTGAAACCGGACCATCTGGACCTCTGTCTTATTCACTGGCCACAGGGACTTCAGCCCAGGGGAAGGAGTTATTTGTCAAAGATGATAAAGGCAATGTTCTCACCAGTAAAAGAACATTCTTGGATGTCTGGGAGATCATAGAAGAACTGGTAGCCCAGGAATTAGGGAAAGCCCTGGGTTTTACTATCCTCAAACTTCCAGATTGAAAGGATCTTGAACAAACTTGGACTGAAACTTAAACCAGTGACTAATCAGGTTAAGGACTACCCATATCTCACCCGGGACAAACTCATCCTGTACTGCTATTCCAAGGCCATCAGTATCACGGCCTACAGCCCCTTGGGCTCTCCAGATAGAACTTGGGTGAATCCAGAGGATCCTTCACTCCTGGAGGATCCAAAGATTAAAGAAATCACTGCAAAGCACAAGTAAACATCAGCCCAGGTTCTGATTACTTCCATACCCAGAGGAACATCATGGTGATCCCCAGGACTGTGACACACTCACACATGCATGAGAACTTTCAGGTCTTTGACTTCAAGTTGAGTGATGAGGAACTGGCCACTACTCTCAGCTTCAACAGAAATTGGAGGGCTTGTTTGCTGCCCTCAATATGGAAGAGCGTCCTCACTGGAAGCTGATGAGATTGCTGAGTGACCCCTCCCCCTCCCTCAACTCCTTGCTCATGTGCTACTCACTTTTCCTGAGTCCTATTTTAGCCATGGCTGTCTAATATCATTCTGTGCCTGCCCTGATATAGGCCAAAATCTAGGTGCTGCTGTATTTAAATCCTGGTGGCCAACAACAGGTAGACTGTTCTAGGAAAATGTGATTCAGAGAAGCAAACGGTTTATTTCACTGATTCAATCTGACCAAATGTTTGTCAAACACCAAGAACTCTGATAACATTAAGGATATAAAGACAAAATAATAAAAGTAACACTGACAGTGATATCTAAAAAAGTAAAAGATCAGTAAAATGATACCAGATGCCCTTGGGAATTGAAATAGAAACAAAATAAGAATGACAAAACCTGTTCATTTGGAATGAACTAGAATCAAGGAGGGGCCTTAAATGAGAATACAAGACCACAAAGTCTGGTTAGAAGCAATTAGATTTGGAGGCTGGCCAGTGTACACAATGCTAGGAAGAGACTGCGTGAGTCAGTAGCTGTGTCCTGGCTGCACTTGCCCCCTGAATCCCTCATGTCAGTGTGGCCTGCAACTACAGAGATGAATGGCATCTCCTAAGGCATGCTGCACTCACTCTGAGGCCAAGCTGTCATAGATGTCGGGAAGAAGAGAAGGCAAATGCACTGCTCAATGTCATTTGGAAAATCAGTAAATAGTGCCCCATGTCTCTCAGCCCACTGCTCCTTAAAACATGAAGTTCTCTGCATCATCTTCCATTGAGTCAATCAGGCTTCTGCTGCTGTCCTTGTCAATATTTATTTTAATTTGCTTTTTGGGCTTTATCACTTGCAGACAAAGAATATTCTGAAGAGTTGACAGCAGCCTTGGATTCTAAATGCTAAGGACACTGAGGGAGGTTCTATTTATGACCATTCTCCTCAGGACAAAAGGACACACTAGGGTTGCCTTTCTTTCCTGTAGCATTTTTCATAATATTGATGTCATCTGTTCAATGTAACATTTGTTGGCATAGATAAACATCCAGCTTGCATTTGGTAGAGAGGAGAGGAGGAAGAATTGTGGCACTTCTCAGATAGGAAAGGACATAAAAATGCCGAGTGACACACAGGGGAAAATAAAGCTAAACTAAAAAATATTTTATTTAGCCAGGTGTGGTGGCACACGCCTTTAATCCCAGCACTTGGGAGGCAGAGGCAAGTGGATCTCTGTGAGTTCAAAGCCAGCCTGGTCTACATAGCAAGTTCCAGGACAGCTGAGGCTACAAGGGGACCCTGTCTCAAAAATTTTTATTTGTAATTTTTATTTTATATGTATGAGTGTATTACTTGAAGGCATGTAAGTGCATCTGTGTTGTGCAATTCCCATGGGGATCAGAAGAAGGTGTTAGATATTCTGGAACTGGAGTGACAGATGGTTGTTAGCCACCACGTGGCTGCTGGGAATCAAACCTGGGTCCTCTGCAAGAGCAGCAGTGCTCTTAACCTCTGAGCCATAGTTCCAGCCCCAAGATAAAGCAAATCTTCATACCTTTATAATGATCCCTAAACACTGGTCTGCCAAGAAATTCAAGCAATAAGCACCAGTTCTTCATTCCTCTTCCTCCTCCTTTGGACTAGAGATCAGGACACAGATATGCCGTGGATTACATATCTGATGTTAAAAGCTTTCAATAACGTATTTGCACTTTGTTCCTGGATCTTGGGAGGTAGTCTCTGAATGGTTGGGTTTTATTACAGAGTAAGAGGACAGGGTCTTTGCTACTAAGGGTGGTCCCTTTGGACCTCACCTGATAGTTTATGCTAATGAGGTAACCTATGGGGAGAAACCAGAAAGATCAACCATGTGATTAGAGGATCGGAGTCTATGACCCAGTGAGGGGAAGGGGCAATGCTGGCTATTCCTCCCTTTCCCCCCTCTTTCTTTCTCTCCTCGCAGTAGTTCATCTTGACAATCAACTTATCTATTTTAGAATCAGCTAAGAAACACATGTCTGGGTATGTCTTCGAGGAATGTTCCAGAGAGGCTTAGCTGAGGTTGAAAGAGCCACCTTGAATGTGGGGGCAGCACTGCCCCAGGACTTGACATTGCAAGGATGTCAAGAATAACACAGCAGAAAGTGAGCTGAGCCCCAGCGGCCATCTCTCGGCTTCCTGGCTGCGGACACCATGTGACCATCCACACCACACTCCTGCCGCCATGCTGTCCTCACTATGATAGACCATACCCTCAAACTCTGAGCAAGATAAACCCAAATCCCTCCTTCCTTACATCGCTTTGTCAAGTATTTGCTCACAGCATTAAAACGTAAGGTTTGTGGGTAGATGGTATCAGATTCCTTTGGGATAGGGACGTTACGAGGTCCTAGGGTATATATTTAGTACACAAGGCTAAAATAAAAAGCTGTGGTGGGAGTGGGTGGGTTCTGCCTCCCTTCCAAGCCTCTTCACACTTGGCCAAATGGGACCAAGCAGCTGGATGATGTAAGGACAGAGACCTGTGGAATCAAGTAAGTCACATACAAGTGTCACAATTCAAGCAACTTCCCTGGTCATCAGGGCACTGTGATGTGCCTGACCTACAAGACTTTTTCCTGACTTTGTTCGCCAGGATCTGGGATACCAGCCTTCTTCCCAGCCCTCAGCAGCTCTGAGTTCATTCTTGCCTCAGGTCTCTGGCGTTCGTTTTCCATCTCTGGAATGCTCTCCTCTCAGCAACTCGCATGGCAGCTCCTTCTTCGGCTGTGCAGTTGACCTCGTGTCCCTTCCTTCCAGAGATATCACTGGTGACTCAGGAGAAGTAGCTCTCCCCTGCAGCACCATTCTGGAGCTTATTCCTCACCTATCACGTGGTTTTTTCGGTCTTTTCGAGACAGGGTCTCCCTGTAGCTCTGGCTCTTAGAACTAGCTATGTAGACCAGGCTGGCCTTGAACTCACAAAGATCTGCCTGCCTCTGCCTCCCAAGTGCTAGGATTAAAGGCATGCGCCACCACACCCAACTTGGTTTATTTCTTTAAAGCACTTTCTGCTTCAACTCTTTTAGGATCTACTTTGTTACACACATATTTGCTGTCTGTACATCTCTCATATACATAACCCTATTTTGCCAGATAGCTTTAGAGTCAACTTGACTCACCTGGGTTAGGGGAGACTCAATTGGGGAATTGCCTCCATTGGACTGGCCTACAGTCATGTCTGTGGGGTATTTTCTTGATTGTTGAGTGATGTGGGAGGCCTCACCCCATGGTGGGTGGTGCCACCCCTGGGCTGGTTGTTGTGTACTATATAAGAAAGCAGGCTAAGCATGGGCCAGGAGACCAAGCCAGTAAGCATCATTCTTCCTGGCCTGTGCTCCAGCTCCTGCTTTAGGGTTCCTGTCCTGAGTTCCTATCTTGTGTTCCCTCAGAGATGAACCTGGGAGATGTGAGCCAAATAAACCCTTTACCTCCGCTTATTGGTTTTGTCACAGACATTGAAAACAAACTAGAAAACCTATGACAGGGTTTTTATATGTCTGATTTGCACCATGTCCTTTGCCCATAGAGTCACAAGTGGTAGTTATTGCTGAATGAGGGTATGGATGAAATACACCCCTCATGTGCCGCTTCTGTCATAGGCAACAGAAAACCAACACAAAATGAGTAAGATTCACTTTTTTCCTGAAGGAATGTGCAAACTGAGTCACATATACATGAAAGAGGAAGGTACCCGTTTTGGTGGCATCTTTGTTCTCAGGAAGTTCAACGCTGCACTTGTGTTCTCTTCTTCCAACTTATGGGTCCCGCCCCTCACAGACTTGAAATAGCATCCCTATCCAGCTGATTCTTAAATGCTTTGTTCCATTTCAGAAACAAACGTAAGTAGGTCTTTTCTTTTCATTTTAATTTTTATTCATTTATTTATTTTTTGGTCTTTTATTACTTTTTTAAAAAGTTAACATTGTCTCCAAGAACACATAAGTTAGAAACCCCAAAGAAAGAATACAAAACTTGCTGAAGAAATTAGTGAAAATGTACAGGAAAATAAGATCAATGACTTCCAAATTCACTAAATTCATACTAAAAAAATATCATAACTCGAGGAAAAAAGACAGCTACTTTTCATATTATTCATAGAGTACACTTTTATCAAGATTGCAATAAAATGATTGATAGGTTTGAAGCAAAGATGAATCTGTATAGTAACTAAAATTTATAGGAAATTTGATAGCACGTATAGAACATGTCCTAATTTGGTTGTAGTGTTTGGGACAGAATAACTACAAATGGTCAGTTGACTCTCACAGAAGAAAAAAGCCATCAAAGAATATAAAGTAAATGAAAATTTATTCAATTTAGCAGCAAATAAAAATGCTCTAGGCCCAATTCCAAGGAATATTCTTGGTTTGGAACTTGTTCAACACCCTAAATTTAACCAGCTACAATTCCTTTATAAGAACCATCCAGTAGAAACTTTGAAATGCAGGGTGTGCTTTAAGAGGGTAATTGGCATTCCGTGTGAATATTCATTCTCTTTATAAACAGTTTGTACCATGCTCTGTGTAGATTGGAGAAGGTACAGCCCATAGTTAAAGGTGACACACAGGGGATTTGTTACGGGGTTCTCTCTAGACCATAATTGTCTAGATCGTTTCCACAAGTACAACTTGTGTTGAGGCTAGGGAGTGCTAATGCCCACTATTCATAAGGAAGCATCTTCATAGTTTTTAGGATCAGAATGTTCAGTTGCAATTTAAGGTCCTTGTTATGCTTGGAAGCAGGATTCATTCTAACACTGGTTAGAGACAGAATCCAGGCATTACCAGGAGTGCATGTCCTCATTCATTCATTCCGCCCATATTTATGGACATAGACTACCTTATTAAAGGTAAATTGTGAGAAATATTCCCCCTTTGTTGGTAAAGTGCTTGTATAAAAAGAGGCATGGCCCATACCATGTTTCGATCCCAGGAGCAATGGACTGAGCTGGTACAGGTCCACCCTAACCCCCAATGTCAAACATTGAAAGTGCCAGTAAAAATGGGCCTCATAATTTGATCAATATACAGGTTATTTTGAAAGAAAACTTTATCATCAGACAAGACACAGGCTGGCCAAAGGACACTTGTGCCCTGTGGCTTTGGACCTTCCACCATGACATCAGGTCATAGAGTAGAGAATGGTGCAGAAAGCCAGACTCCTGGGAGAAATGGCCCTCCATGTCCAGGAATACAGAAAGCATTCTTCCCATTTAGGTCCCTATGGGGTCAAGAGTGTAGAACAGATTATTGGTGGTATGGGAAGTTACAGAACACCTGAGTGCCTGCACCTGGGAGCAAGGGTCAGCTAGCCAGAGAAGCAACAGCTCAGCTTACTCAACAGTCTGCCTCTGGATTTGGAACATGGTAGAAGAGGCTGGAAGGTGAATTCAATGATAAATAAAAAAATCACAAGCCTGTACCAAGGTCTCCATTTGCAACACTCTAGGTTGTTAGGAGTCCTAAACCATGACAACTTTTACCTAAACTGTTTCCAGTTCACTGAAAGCATAAATATATAATACGAAAGCAAGGCAATAAAAATACACAGTATTTGAAGTGGAAGCACAGATGAGAGAGTCAGTAACACTGCCTGGAAGGGTAAAGAAAGAGCTGAATTGAGTTTCAAAGGATGAGTAGGAATTTAGCAGGCAACAAGGCACAGGAGAGATTTTCAAAGATAATATTTTGAAGTATGAAGGTATACAGAATGTTCCAGAAGCTTCCGAACAGCTTATGAGCTGAGCGTGAAGAACTGGCATTATCAGAAAGCTAGGGAGGCAGGTGCTAACCTGGGTCTTCTAGTCAAGTAATGTTCTCAGAGTCTGCACACCAAAAAAGTTAGATTATAATAGTTATTGGGAAGACTTCAGGCATTCGTGAAATAAAACATACTGTTAGAAATATCAAATTTCATAATTCTGAGTATTTTGACCGTTATTTTAAATAATTGTTAAAAACCCTCACATTGTTTCTTGTCCTCTAGATGCCATGGTGGCTGGTTATCCCATAACTCTACTGAACATCGAGGAAACTTCTTATATACTAAGACAACTCTCCATAAACAACACTATTTCAGCTCAGAAAATGGACCAGAAAAGTGAACATATATTGAGAACAGAAAGCTATGTTAATTAAAATATCATGAGTAAAGTCATAATATTGCAGGGCACAATGGCCCACTGAACATGGTTGAGATTAGTAGCCCATTTGTGACAATGTACCTAGCCCATTTGTGACAATGTACCTGTCCAAATTTAAAAAATTAAAAAAAAAACTGGGTCACATCAATGATAGAAATACTGTATTCAGAGGGCAGAACCAATAAACATAAGGTCTTATGAGAATTAAAGTGGGTATTTGAGATTTTAGATAACCTGAGGGATTTTCTCTGGTGGTAATTCAAGTTGAAGCAGTAAAGAGAGAATGCAAAGGTGGCTAAGAGCCTTGTGACTATAGTCAAGCTTGTGTGTGTCTGTTAGAGGCTTTCCGGGTCTGTCCACTCACTTTGGACATTCCTTCACTCACTGGCTTCTCATATTTTTGCCACCAGAACTTTTCCTTCAGCAATGGTTTCACGACAGTATTTGTGTTGGAAGTGAGTGGCTATGAGGGTGTACTGGGCTCCATTCCGTGCTAGCTACGCAGTCTGAATTTCTTATTGCAGAACTTGAGGCATGAGCAAACTAGGAAAGGAAATAGATCTTAACTGGGGAAGGATATTCCAAACATCTAGGATTCTATATTTAGTAATAGTTTCCATTGTATTTCCTAGCCAAATATTTGATTCTGAATATTTCAGAACATACTTGCTTATTGCTCTTTTCAGTCAGTAGCAACAACAACAACAACAAAAAAAACAGTAGCTGTTTTGAGGTTGCACAATTTCAAATATCATTTCAACTTCACTGGCACTGAACCATTATTGAATATTAGCCAGACTTAAATAATCTCAGAATAAAAAAAATGTAAACCAAAGAGGATAAAGGCATAAATCCACATTTTTGTTTTAATAGGCAGAGTCAGAAGTCCTAAAAGACAGGTCTTTACAAAACAACATTCATGAGGTCACTAAACTGGGCCAAGTAGAGTGATTTATTTTATTTTTAAAAGGATTCATTTTTATTCATGTATATATGTGTGTCTGTGTATACACATGTGTGCAGGTTCCTATAGAGGCCAAAAGAAGGTGTCAGATCCTTTAGAGCTGGAGAACTGAACTCTGCCTTTCTGAAAGGGCAGCAAGTGCTCTTAACTGCTAAGCCATCTCTCCAAGTTTAGTGATTTATAAGCAGCTGTGCTGTTCCATCAACTACTCATCAGTCAGCATTACTTTGTCAAATGTTCGTTTTTTATACTGTAGTATTGTTCATAGCACAATTTGATGTAGTTCTTCTCTTCTACTTAGTAAAGGAGAGGAAATTCACATGAAACAGTAAGAGAAAAGAAAGTAAGAGGTGAATTATCTATTACTGACAGAGCTGGTAGCTGAATAGCCTGTCTTCCAGTGTTTCCTTTTATCTTCTGGACACAGTCCAAATTCCCTGTCATGTTTTAGGGAATGCCTTTTTATTTGATTCCTAGTCAATTTTCTAGCTTTATCTTTGCCACATCTTTTCATAAACTCAAAACCTTAGCTCTATACATGTAATTTGCAGGATTTGTTCTCTCTTTTTAGCACACCAGGGCAATTCTTTCTGTTTGAAATGTGCTTCCTACTACTTTCCTTAATTCCTACTCATCCATTTGCAAGTGTCCTCTTCTGACATGTCTTCCCTAGTCCCCACCTATCATGCCTCACTTATTTATTTCTAGTGTATCTCTGTCTTACACTTCATATTTTATTGAAATCGGTTTTATACTTGTCCAATTCTAATTACTCTAGTTTTTAGAGTGTGGATAAGGATCTTAAGCTCATTTACATTTATGTTCTTTTTAAAATGTTTTTTAAAAATAAATATTTAGTTATTAATTTTATTTCATGTGTATGAGTGTATTGACTGCAAGTATTTAAGTGTACTCATGTGGTGCAATGCCTGTGAGATCAGAAGAGGATGTTGGATTCTCCTGGAACTGGTTGTTAGCCGCCATGTGGGTTGCTGGGAATCAAATGTGGGTATTCTGCAAGAACAGTCAGCTTTCTTAACCTCTGAGCCATCTCTCCAGCCCCTATGTTGATGTTCATGTTCTTAATGTCTTATGTGATGCCTAGCCACTCAAGAAATGTTAATAATATATATATATATATTGATATTAATATATATTGATATTAATAATATATACATATTGATTGATTGATTGATTGATTGACTGAATCCCAGTTCCCCAAGAGGGGTCAGCAGGCAGTAAAATTTTCTTCCAGTGAATTGAAAGATGTAACTACAAAAGAAGAAATTCTGTGTGACAGCACAAGAGAACAGAGAGAAACTACAAGTGAGGAAAACAATCCATGAAATCCCACAGTATGCTTTTTAAAGCTTTTTTTTTTTAGATTTCTTTTTTAAATATAATGCTTTTATTGATGTTTTGTGTATTTCAGACATCATTTCTCAGTTCGGTTTAGACATATAGCCCTTTCACTTCCCCCACCCCACCCCAGATCATGCATTCTGCGATAACTGTCCTGCATCTTTCTCTCAGTCTTTTTCTATGTTTAGGAATTCACATTTCCTCCTTTAATTTTATAGTACTCTAAAATGAATACATACTTTCCACTCATATACAGTAATTATGGAGTCTGAAAGTAAGTGGTGAATTGATTCTAAAGCCCGTTAAGAGATTTACATTATAACAACTTAGTTGCTTTCAGATATAAAGCTTTTTTTAATCAATATATTTTTATTTTATGTGTATGAGTGTTTTATCTGCATGTATGTAAGTGCACCCATGTATGCACTGTCCACAGATGCCTGAAGAGGGCATAGGATCCCCTGGGATTGGAATTACAGATGGTTGTTAGCTGCCATGTGGGTGCTGGGAACTGAACCTGGGTCCTCTGCAAGAGCAGCCAATGCTCTTAATCCCTGACCCACCCCTCCAGTCCCAATAGTCTAATTTGTTTCTTTGTACAGAATTATCATTGTGGGGTCCAGAGGTAATCAGCAATTGAACCCAGGGCCTCATGCATGCTAGGCTAGCACTCTACCATGGGGATACAACCTGTCCCACTCTCACACAATATGTTTAAAGGTCAATCTTTATCACCAGATCATTTAAAGAAAAGGAGAAAAAATTTATTCATTTTGATAAGTGATCTATTTGGAAATATGTAAATGATTTTAAATAACCTCTGAAATTCAGAGATGATTGTGAAGAATAGTTTAAGGTTAGATATTTGCTTCCCAAATTTGATGTCAAGATGAAATCACATCCTATGTTTTGATGTTCTTAGAGGCTCTTCCAGAAGAATTACTTGTTGACTAGAACACAGAGATTATATGATATGATAAAACCTTTTTTTCTTTTTGCTTAATTTTTCCTTGGTTCACTGTGTGATTCTTTTGCCAGGAATGCTCAGATTTGATCCTCTGTGCCCCAGTATTGTTAAATTTTGGCAGAGAAACCAGTTCTGAGCAATGGATTAATTTCAGTCACCACATGATGACTGTGTATAACCACAACATTCATATCTCCAGTGATACCTGTCTAGATCCTGGTTCCCAGCTAGAAAGAGTCAAGAAAGCAGAAATAAATGTGGGGCTAGTGTTTGCTCTCTGTGCTGGATAGCTTTAGTGTCAACTTGACACCCCTGGTTTGAGGGAGCCTCAATTGAGAAATCGGTTTCATTGGACTGGCCTGTGGCCACATCTTTGCATTATTTTCTGGATTGTTGAGTGATATGGAGGGCCCAGTTCATTGTGGGTGGTGCCACTCCTGGGGAGGTTGTTGTACATTGTATAAGAAAGCAGTTGAGCATTGGTGAGGGGAGCAAGCCAGTAACCAGCATTCCTCCATGGCCTGTGCTTCAGCTCCTGCCTCCAGGTTCTTGCCCTGAGTTCCTACCTTGGGCTCCTGAAGTGATGAACTGTGACCCAGGAGATGTGAGCCAAATAAACCCTTTCCTCTCCAAGGTTGGCTTTGGTCAGAGTGTTTTGTCACAGCAATTGAAAGGAAACTAGAACACTATCTTAGAGACAGTGCCCTTTAAGTAACAGGAAACAATCTCAGAAATCTTTTTGAATAGGATGAACAAGTGTGCTGGAGTATGATGATTGTTGGCAGCCTACCACACAATGTGTGCTGTACCACGCCCTAAGGTGGCGCTGACTTCCTGAGTTGCTAGAACAACTACAAGCCGTTTCCCGCCGTTGCCTTTGCATTGGGCAAACTGCGCTCCCGGGCCCGAGCTCTCTGGGCCCGCGCCTTGGGCACATTGCACGACACAGGTGCACAGACCTGCATGCAAACAGTACGTTCATACACAAACTAAAATAAATAAATAAATAAATAAATAAATAAAAATAAATAAACAAATAAAAAGCACTTCTAAATTTCTGTAGCATTGCCTCTCAAAGGGGAGAACTAGTAAAACAAATACACTGAATGCAGTTCTTAGATTTCTGTATTTTCTGAGGAGAAGCAATGACAGCCAAGTGCCCACTCTCAGTACCATGCTCAAATATGATGTAGTGCTAATTAATTTAGTGATTTTTCCATCTTATTGCAGGGGACTCATGACTCATTACTAAGGTCACCATGCCTCCCAAGTTAATGAAGTTGGCAGTTATATAGTCACAATTATTGAATCTGGTTACATACTCGAAAACATCACAGAAAGGATCTAATCTCTGTTTTTTTTTTTTTTTTTTTATTTCTGTATGTGTATGAATGTACTGTCTGCATGCAGGTCTGTGCACCCGTGTCGTGCAATGCCGCGGAGGTCAGAAGAGGGCGTCGGATTCCCCTGGAAGTGGAGTTCTCCTGGAATTGGAGTTTCGGACGGTTCTCGGCCGTCATGTGGGTGCTGGGGATCGAACCCGGTTCCTCTGTAAGAGCGGTCGGCGCTCTTAACCGCTAGGCCATCTCTCCAGCCCCAGGATCTAATCTCTTTAAAGACTGCTTGCTATCAAGAACATTTGTCCTCAACTAATTTGCATTAAGGGACACTGGCTAAAGAGGCATGTTTACACGCTGTGAAGGTATAGCCTCATCCCATGGTAATTCTGAATTAAGCCAAGATTTTAATAAGAACAGGCTATTGATTTTGCCCATAAGGAGCATTAATTGCTTAATATAAGTTGGCAAAAGTCAGATATCATCAATCATAACTAATAGTCCTTATGTGGAAAGCAAGCACATTGTTGTTCTCTGTGTTTAGAAATTATTTCTTTTAAAAAATTTTTTTTATTATTTATTTTTGTATGTGTATGAATGTATTGTTTGCATGCAGGTCTGTGCACCCGTGTCGTGCAATGCCGCGGAGGTCAGAAGAGGGTCTCAGATTCCCTTGGAACTGGAGTTCTCCTGGTATTGGAGTTACAGACGGTTCTTAGCTGCCATGTGGGTGCTGGGGATCGAACCCGGGTCCTCTGCAAGAGCGTCGGTGCTCTTAACCGCTAGGCTGTCTCTCCAGCCCCTAGAAATTATTTCAAAGCTCAACCATAACCCAAATTTATGCTAGGAATTAATTGGAAGCATCAGTAAGTTATTTTTACTATGCATGTGTTATGCTTAAATGTCTTCAGGAAAAATGTGTTTAACTGAATCCAAGAATATTTCCTGTAGCCTTTTCCCAAATAATACAAATAAAAACAATCATAACAAAAGGCAAAAATAAATAATAACTTTGCATAACAGTATAGTGTAACAATTATGAAGTGCAACAATGAATTGTATAAATTTAAGTACAGGGACACAGAAGAATAGTATGTGTGTGTATGTATGTACAATGTTTGTGACACACATATATTATATGTTTATATCCTGGGCTGGATAACTTTAGTTGTCAACTTGACCCACCTGGGTGC
This sequence comes from Rhizomys pruinosus, assembly GCA_009823505.1. Lineage (NCBI taxonomy): Eukaryota > Metazoa > Chordata > Mammalia > Rodentia > Spalacidae > Rhizomys > Rhizomys pruinosus. Next base: position 1,961,097 of record VZQC01004776.1, read on the forward strand.
AGGGAACCTCCATTGAGGAATTTCCTGCATTGGATTTTCCCATGGCCATGTCTGTGGGGTATAATTTTTATTATTGAATGATGAGGGGGCTCAGTCCACTGTGGGTGGTGCCACCACTGAGAAGATTGTCCTGTGTTGTATAAGAAAGCAGGCTGAACACAGGCCAGGAGAGCAAGCCAGTAAGCAGTGTTCGTCCATGGTCTGTGTTTCAGGTCCTGCCTCCAGGTTCTAGCCCAGACTTCCCTCAGTGATGAAATGCGACTTGGAAGATATGAGGCAAAATGAACCCTTTCCTTCCCAAGTTGGTTTGGTCAGTGCTTTTATCACAAGAATGTTTGTGTGTGTCTGTGTGTGTGTGTTTGTGTGTGTGTGTGTGTGTGTGTGTATGCACGTGCCTGAGTGTGCTCTTACAAGCAGCTTCTCTTGTACACAACACTCATACATTTGCTCTGGCATTGTAGCAGGAATGGTAGTGGACTCCAGAGGCCTCCACACGTAGAACTCTTTTAAAGAATTTTCTTTTAGGGGCCGGGCATGGTGGTGCATGCCTGTAATCCTGGCACTTGGGAAGCAGAGGCAGGTGGATCTCTTGTGAGTTCAAGGCCAGCCTGGTCTACACAGTGAATTCCAGGACAGCTGAAGCTATAGAGAGACCCTGTTTTTTTTTTTTTTTTTTTGTGTTTTTTTTTTTGTTTGTTTGTTTTGTTTTAACACTAATCAGAAATAACCAATTTAAAACACTTTGTTTATTATTTTTATTATTTTTTAAATTTTATTTATTTTTGTATGTGTATGAATGTACTGTCTGCATGTAGGTTTGTGCATTCGTGTCGTGCAATGCCGCGGAGGTCAGAAGAGGGTGTCAGATTCCCCTGGAACTGGAGTTCTCCTGGAATTGGAGTTACAGACGGTTCTTAGCTGCCACGTGGGTGCTGGGGATCGAACCCGGGTCCTCTGCAAGAGCAGTCGGTGTTCTTAACCGCTAGGCTATCTCTCCAGCCCCTATTATTTTTATTTTAATGTGTATGAGTGCATTGCCTGCATGTGAGTAAGTGCACCTTATCATGCAGTGCCCGTGGAGGTCAGAAGAGGCTATCAGATCCTGTGGAACTGGAATTATGAATGATTCTTCATTGCCATGTAGGTGCTGGGAACTGAACTCAGGTTCTCCGGAAGTGCTCTTAACTGCTGAGCCATCTCTTCAGCCTCAGAAGCCAAATATTGCAAGGTAACTTGGGTATCTTTTGTTTTTACTTTCCTTTTTTATTTATGTATAGTTTTTGAGACAGGGTCTTAGTATATAGCTCAGGCTGGCTTAGAATAGTCTACTCTCTTGACTCATGGATAAACTAAGTTAATTTAGTCCCTATATTTTGTCTAGTAGAGATGGAAAAAGGGTGGCAAAAAGTTGGCTGTGCGGGCATACTGGCACATGTCTATATGCTGATATTCCAGTGAGTGACGATAGCTTGGGTAACATTCTGAATTCTAGCTTAACCTGGGCTATGTAATAAGAACACACACATAGGAACACATATCATATGTGTTGGTCATCAAGTGGGAAATAAAAACCAGACTGGGGTTTTGTTTGTTTCAAACAACGGATGTTGTTAAGGAAATAGAAGGAACACTAATAGCTCAGCAGTAAATGAACATTAGAATTTGTCATGTTTTCATTTTCTGGAGGGGAGGGGACAGTACTTGGGCTTTGTGCATGCTGGACAGGTACCATATCACTGAACTATGCCTCCAGCCTTTGTCATGGTTTCCTAAGACAAGACGATCATCTTAGTTTTTAATCAGTCCATTAGAAATTGACTATGTTGTGGAATTTATGAACAATTCCTCTTGGGACTGAGAGAAGGAAGGAGAAAGGCCTTTTATTTATCATGATCCATGTGAGACTGCAGCTCTTGCCTACAAACTTATATTCTCCCATCTTGGGGCCAGATAGAGTTCAGATTTTTTAATAATATAAAAAGGCACAGATAGGGAAGGGGTCCAGATGTGACTGAGAACTGTTGTATGAAGTGTACAGAAGCTCAACAAGATATTGAAAAATAATAAAAGAAATACTGAAGTCAGCAGGGAATCCAAATAATTTCCATAGCAAAATTTCTCAATATTCACACTAAGTTATGTAACTATACAATAATTGTATTGGTGGCTTCATTTCGACTCAGGGAACATTTTGCTATTAGGTGAGTTTTAGAGCAAGACTTAGGGAATATTTCTGTTTTCAGTGCTGCTAAGATTTGGAAATTAGAGACTAACGGGTTGTAGTTCAGTATAGATGCATGGAATTTTTTTAAACATTTTTAAATTAAATTAAATTAAATTTATTTATTTATCTGTATGAGTGTACTGTCTGTGTGTAGGTTTGTGCATCTGTGTTGTGCAATGCCGCGGAGGTCAGAAGAGGGTGTCAAATTCCCCTGGAACTGGAGTTCTCCTGGAATTGGAGTTACAGATGGTTCTCAGCCGCCATGTGGGTGCTGGTGATCGAACCTGGGTCCTCTGCAAGAGCATTCAGTGCTTTTAACTGCTAGGCCATCTCTGGAATTTTTTTTTTTGGTCAGAGCAATGATCAATCTGCTTGACTATCAGCATGCAGACCGATTCACTGAGAAACTGTAATTTCTCTAAAAGCTGAACATCAGCCAGACCTGCTCAGTTTCTCTAATATTTCTTAATGACATCCATTAACAAGAGTCTTGTTGGCATCTGAACAAACCAGGAGACTGAAGGATTGGAAATGGCATAGTAAATGGCTGCTCTGCAAGCTGTGCATGGCCTATGAATATTCCTAGACAAACAGTGCCATTAGTGCTCTCAGAAGATAGTACAAGGTTAGCCCTCTTCTTATCAAACTGAACAAATAAAATGAACTAGTCCGGTGTGTACTAGTACATAAGGAAACCGCAAGGAACACAAAGGCTCAGTGTTGCATAAGTAGAAAAGAGTGTTAATGTCTGAGTACCTCAGATAACTCTAACACAAGCAAAGTCTATCTCTAACAAAGACAATACTTTTTATTGTAACCTCTTCTGTTTTGTCTGGGCAACCTTTGCCCACACAAACCTTGAGTATCTACTTTGATGTACAGATTTCTTATAGGAAATGGGAGGTTTTTTACCATTTTTCAGTAGGATTCACAGTGACTTTCATGAGTAAAATAATAAATCTTGCTGGGAAATGATATGATTCCAAATGGTTCTAATCAAGTACTTTAAAAAGCCTTGGTGCTTAACTATAGCAAAGCATAAGAAATAATCAAAAAGTCAGTTCCTGGTGATTGATTCTTATTTGTACAAATTCAAAATACTGTACTAAAAAATGGAACTAGATTCTTGGATGCTATTCAAAATTGCAAAGATTAGGGGGATGGGGAGTCTCTGATTTAAATAGCTGGGGTGGTATAAAGTGACTGTAATTTGACTATGAATCATGGTGATGCACACAGGAAGATTGTGACAAGGAGACAAAGGGCCCCGGTGTCCATTATAAACCACGGAATTGCCTTCAGATAAATGCATCTTGTCCTTTGAGTGGAAGCCACCTATCAAATTTCTCCCCACAGCCTGTTTTGTTCACAATAATGAAAATGCATTTCCTGCAGTAGAAGCTGCCTAATTCATTACACACAACTGCCTGGACCACCTGCTTGGTACAGGTCCCAGGAAAAAAGAACAAGAGAGAAAAAAAGCCCATATTATTCTAAAATAGCTGACCCTTATCCAAAACTGTTGAAAATCTTCCTCATTCTTGTGAGCTAGTTGCTCCATGTACCAGGCAGCCAGGTGCCTCCCTCAACTAGACTGGAGCACGCCTTTACTGAGTGATGCTGACTTTCTAGTTAAAGTGAAAGGACTTGGTCTGATGCTTGGGACAAGAGACTTGCAGAAGGAATGACAATGTCATTCTGTCTCCTTCTTCCAGGGAATATAGTGACGAGACGCACGCACAGTGCATTATGGGTCCTAAGGTTCAGGTATTAGGTTGGTCCTAGTAGCATCCGGTGTCCTAAAAATAACTGTTACAGCATAGCAACACCAGGAAGAAATGTCCCTTTAAAACATATTTTAAAAGCACCAATAGACTTTTTTTTATATCCAACAGTTTGTAACTTTATATGCACTCTCTTCGGAAAGAGCAAGACTATTCTGATTGAACCAGCCTGAGTGAAAAACATGCAGACATGTTTTGAAATGGCTGAAGTGAAGTTTTCCTTATAAGAAGAAAGAGAACAGGCCATTGGGATGGATTGATGTTGGCTTTGATTTTCCCCAAAGCTGACTGCGCAGGTTAAGCCCGTGCAATCTGAAAACACTTTGTAATGGTAACGTGTCTACAATCTTTATGGATAAAATACTGTAGCCGATGAGATCAGTTTTACATCTTTATCTAGTTACTAATGTTAATGTTGTCCTTTCCAGATTGCAGATGACAAATACTCCATAAGCAATCTTCCAAGTCAGCACAACAGCCTGGGAAAAGATGGAGGAGAGTTGCCTTTAAGAAAAACCAGCGTCTATAAAAAGCGCTGGATCAAAAGCAGACGCCAGATCACACACCCACTGTGGTTGGGCTGACAAAAATAGCCACTTGCACAGATTTAGTTCACTTCAATGTCAGGCTTTCCCTCCAACTACCCTGCCTCCCTCCCCCACCTCCATCTCCTTAAACGATCTCCATGGTGAATTCAGCTCTGAGAGCAGGTGCCTGAATCTTCTTCACTAAATGCTCCATCAGAAACTGCATCTAGAGACAACCAACCTAGAGAATGCTCCTCCTTCTCACTGTCTATGGAGCACCTTCCTGGCAAAGGTTGGCTTTGTAGTGCTAACACAGAGAATGTGTGTACAAGGTGCCAGGCACTGTGCAGAACATTTCACACACTTTACAACACTTAGCCCTAGATAGCCCTGTGTCACAGTCATTAGGGAGGAAATGGGGCTCAGACAAGTAGCTTATTCAAAGGCACACATTTAGTTACTGGTAGAGCAGATTCTGACGCTGTGTGAGCACACAAGCTGTGCATTCACTATTATGCTTGACTGCCTCTTGCTTGGCCACTCAAGGAATCCTCAGCACACATGCTGGCTGGGTTTCCTCGGAGGAATGCCTGTTATCCGCAGCCTTGCTTGTCTCTCAGCTCAAATCCCAAATTAAAACTCTCTGTTCTAGTTGACTTCTATTTTGAAAAGAAAATATGGGTGAGAATCAAAGAGGTTCAGGGATGCAGTTTAGCTACAACTTCAGTGATCTGAAAAAGGGGACCCACTATGAGAAGACGACATGTATGAAGTTAAAGTTCTTCCTACAATATCTGCTCATGCTAAATAACAATAAATCACAGGTATTGAGCCTTCCCTCCTCTGTGCTTCTTTCTGTTATGCTCAACCCTTACCCCCCTACCCTCTTTCTTACATATTCTGGATTCAAGCACCATCTGTTCCATTATTTCATCCTATTTAATAAGTACCTTCAACCAAGGGACACTGCCAGGTACTGCAGAGACAAAGATACACTAATGCTTTCACAGGGCTTACATCTTAGTTGGAAAGACAGCAAGTCACAGGGACAGGTAGTAGAGCAAGTAGGCTGATAAATCTTGCAACAGAGACATCACAAGAAGAACCATCCTAACACTTAGGCTGGGTTTCTTTAGCTTAGAATTAATTGGTACAAAATGCTGTTGCATGTGATATTTTTAATCTCAAACATGTCCGTGAAATCAGTCCACTCAGATTTTTGGACTAGGGATGCTTAATTGTACCCATTGCTTTAAATAATCAGTCTCCATAAAAAACTAGAATAATTATCATACTTTCTTTCAATGTCTAAATGTCCAGAGTAGATAGAGACCAGCAGGATGTTGCCAAGTGTTTCCTTATGCAAGCTACTAACTTCCCCAAGCCTGCAAGATGGGCACTGACTGCCCACATAAGCCACTCCTTATAAATATGGGCTTGCTAAGAGCATTTATGTACAGGTGGAATATCTGAATTGCTTCAGACCAAAAATATTTTTGATTTTTGAAAATTTGGTGTTATTTGTATATACATAATGAGATATGTTGGTAATGGGTCCCAAGTTTAAGCACGTATACACTTTGTACACATAGCACAAAGGTAACTTTATACAGTATTTTAAAATTGATTCTTTTGTATTTTTATACATGAATACAGTATCATATAGTCTTTTAAATAATATTATACATGTACACATATCAGAAAGTGCATGAGCCCCATGGCAGAATTTTCAACTTGCAGTATCGAAACAATATATAAATAATTTCCAATCTTTAAATATTTCAGATTTCAGGGGCCTGGAGAGATGACTCACTGGTTAAAAGTACTGACTCCTTTTATAGAAGACCCCAGTTTGATTCCCTACACAGCTGCTAATAATTGTATGTAACTCCATTTCCACTGATCCAATGCCCTCCTCTGACCTCCAGGAGCATTGCACTACATGAATGCACTTACACACATGCAGGTAACACACACATGAAATAAAAATAATAAATAAAAATATTTTAAGAGGGGGCTGGAGAGATGGCCTAGCGGTTAAGAGCACCAACCGCTCTTACAGAGGACCCGGGTTTGATCCCCAGCACTCACATGGTGGCCGAGAACCATCTGAAGCTCCAATTCCAGGAGAACTCCAGTTCCAGGGGAATTCGACATCCTCTTCTGAACTCCGCAGCATTGCACGACATGGGTGCACAGACTTGCATGCAGACAGTACATTCATACACATACAGAAGTAAATAAAATTAATAAAAAATATTTTAAGAAAGAAATATTTCAGATTTCAGATTTTTGAACTAGGGATGCTTAATTATACTAATTTATTTAAATAATCAATCTCTATACCAAAAAATCTAGAATAAAAAAAATAGAATAAATAGACACTATTTACTGTCTCATTTTAGTTATCATACTTTCTTTCAATGTCTAAATGTCCAGAGTAGATAGAGACCAGCAGGATGTTGCCAAGTGTTTTCTGGAAGCTTGCCGGCCACCTCCCAGCAGGGTCACCTTCCAGCAGGGTCACCATCTCCATTGGAGTCAGGTCAACATGAAGACTGCCTACATGGCCACAGCTTATAAAGTAAGGCAGACTTTTCCTCAGGTTCCCCAGCATAGTCTGGAATGTGAGCTGACAGACTCATACATGGGTTGTTTGCAGGTTCTGGCTGTGGAATAGCACCTTCTAACTAAAGCCACACAGTTTGACACATAGTAAGCTGCCTCTGATAAACAGCTATACAAGCAAGTGAGGATGCTGCCATGGCAGAGAGCTCAACTCCCAGGGCCAACAGAATAAAAGACAACATCTTCAGCAGGAAATGAACAAAACACCATGTACCAGAGAGAACCACTTGGCTCCCTCAACATCCAAATGAGGCATCATCTTGGCATCTGAAGGGGAGGAAGAATCAGCAGAGAACTCAAATCTAACTGTGGGGAAACTTCTTCCATTCTGCGAAGATGAATTAGCTAAACTCATATGTGAGACCAGCTGCCACAAGGGACTTGGGCAGAGATAGTCTCCAAGCAACTGTTCTCGGGAAGCCAAAGTGGTCTGGGACAGACAAAATTGGCAAGGGAAGGGTCTGGCTGACCAAGCATGACATCAAAGAATCAGAGTTTCTAAACTTAATGATCTGCTGAAGCCTAGAACACTTTCTATTCGAAGTTCTCTGACATATTCTGATTTATGATGTGTTTTCCTCTCCTCTTCTTGGCTCATTTTTCAGAGTTTTCCTGAGCAGAATTGACCTTATCATCCCATAATGTCCGGGAGGCTGAGAAAGGTTAAATGATGTGCTCACACTCAAATTGAGCATTGGCTCCTGCTTGTGAAAAGACACCACACTGCATCCCAATATTATCCATGAAGAAGTAGCCTTGTTCAAATAGCTTCTAAACTAGTACTTTTGCTACAAAGCTTCTGTCTTCTTGTTTGTGAAATATTTTAAAAGCACAGTAACACTTGGTTAATGGGCAACATCTCTTAGCAGATATTTCCATGTTTAACATACAATGATGATTGATGCTCAAAATGAATATTGCCAGTTTCATAAATGCCTTCTGAATCATTATAAGAAATCAAATTATGCCCAATATGGTTTTTGTTTTCTGTATATTTTATTGTATGCTAATGCTCAAGGAAGCAATTCACTATTGATATATATGACATCTATTTTGCAAATGAAACATTTCACGTAACAAATCATTTTATTCTCTAAAATTTAGAATAATATTCATACAAGGCAAGATTTTTCTTTCTCATCCCCCCCACCCCCACACCCAACCTTCCATCCATCTTTATAGCCCTAGGTTTTTCTAAAAAATATGATTTATTTATCTCTTACTTTTTGTGGATGAGCATACTGCCTGCATGTATGTAAGTGCACCTGTGTTCTGTGGTGGCCATGGAGGTTACAGTAGTGTGTTGGATACTCTGGAGCTGGAGTTACCAACAGTTATTAGCTGCCATATAGGTGCTGGGATTCTAACCTGGGTCTTCTGCAAGAGCAGCCAGTGCTCTTAAGCACGAAGCCATCTCTCCAGCCCCTAGTCCTAGTCTTTAAAGGGACTATCGGACCATTGCATCAGAATCATTCAAGGTCCATGCCTCCTTTCTGACTGCCACAGGTGACACACAGCAGAAAGTGGTAAATGGGGCAAGGGCGAACAATGGCTTTCCTTTCAAGAAAGCTGAATTTTGGCATTAGTATTTTTGTAAAAGAGAAGATCCATTTTGGCATGAAAATTTTAAATTGCTAATAATCCAGAGTGTTTTGGTGAGAACTGTTTGAATAATTTCTTTACTATAAGATCATAAGAACCTGGCTGTTCCTTAGGGGCTCAGCCTTGAGTTTGATTAGCTGGTAATTCTCATGTTTCAAAGATCATATACTTATCTAGAGTCTCTCCCTTAAAAAAGATCAACTCTCCCTTACCTAGCACTAATTAGCTGTCAATAGCTAAGGTTGGGGCCTGCTGTCCATTTCCCCAGTTCTATGCTGGGTTTCTGTGTACTTGAGGTTGCTTCGGTCTTGGTGCATGCTGACACCATTGCTGTACGTTCATTTGAGAAAAGTCCCAGGGTCCTGTAAGACATTGTCTCCATACGGTCAGTCACACATCACCTCCTGTGGCTCTTACAATCTTTCTGCCATCTCTTCTGCAGTAGTCCCTGCCAGTGGATGAACTTGCATTAAGGGATGTCAGGGGAAACTAACTTGACTCCGTAAGCCTTAGCATAAATGACAGAATGCATGAAATCCAGTGCGGGGTATGGGAGGGAGCAGATGGGGGAGGAGGTAAAAGGATGATTAATATGTTTTGTGTGAAATACACAAAAATTCAATAAAGTATAGAAAAAAATCATATACTTTCTCTGCTTATACTGTGTTTTGTGTAGATGATTTAACTCTGCTATTTGATCTTTGCTGATTTGGTATTTAAAATAAAAGTATCTAAAATAGAGATAATTGCTTTCCACCTCAAATTTCATTGTTTATCCAAAAGGGTAAAATGAAAAAAATGACATTGATTTTGAAGAAATCAGGGCATATAAATTAGGTTATGAATTATTGCTTTATTACACACTCAGTAAGACTTTGCTGGATTGTAAAAAGGCCCATCACAACAAGTAAAACTCAATCATTAGGACTGACGTTTAATTTGAAATTATACAAATTAAGGTAGATTTCATGAAAGACGTTTTTAGGCATCTTGTTTAAAATTTATTGACATACTTTTGGAATGGTGGCCAACATAAAAATGGGACGTTTCAAGGACAGATAGGTCAAAAGCAAACCCATGTGGTTGGCGGGGATCTAGACAATAAAGCACACCTTCTCCACTTACAGGATGCCGCTGTTTTGTTTCCAATTTATAGCACAGGCTAGTTCACAAGAGTAGACAGAACTGGGGCTTCTCCTGGGTTGCATTCCAGAAGCATCAAGAAGGAACTCTAGACTAGACAGCATATATCTAGAATGCTGAAACCACAGCCTAAAGTAACATTAAAAACAGGAAATGGACTAATGGCATGGTCTTGGTGAAAACTCTCAGCAGGACACCATGAAAATGCAATTGACACCAAACATACAGGCCCCATGCAATTTCTCCAGCACCTTTTGTAGGCCATGTGCTTTATTTTTTAATATGTTTATTTAAATGTTTTCTTATACAGAGTAACATGAGGCTAATTTTATACTGGGTTATCCATAACTCCATGTAGTGAGATTCCTCATAAGGCAGATGACCAACCATACTCAGGAGTCAGAGAATAACCAGGCACTGACCCAAGCTGTGGTGTTTCTTTGATTCGCAGGACACAGGTTTGTCTTGGTTATTGCTAACTGTGAAGGAAATCATGGTCTTTCTTCATGCCTCGCCCAACCTCTGCCTTCTACTCTAGTTGACAGTTTTCTGGTACTGACTTCTTAATTGTTAAATTTACAGGAGCACAAACTGTTTATGTTAAGTTTACCTCAAACCTCATTCTCTCTCTCTCTCTCTCTCTCTCTCTCTCTCTCTCTTTCTCTCTCTCTCTCTCTCTCTCTCTCTCTCTCTCTCTCTCTCTCTCTCTCTCTTTCCCCGTTTTTGAGACAGGGTCTTCCATAGCTCTAGCTGGCCTGGAAGCAGGCTGGCATTATCTCATAGTGACCCACCTGCCTCTGATTCCTGAGTTCTGGGATTAAAGTCATAAACTACCACTCCCTACCCAAATGAGTTTTTTAAATTGTTATTAGTATTGAGCACACCTGGCTCATCTCACATATTTTGAAGAATAACGTCAGGCATGAACAGTTTTCTGTCTTGCTTTCTACTTGCAAAGTGCTTTGCTGTTGTTTCTGTCTGGTAAACTCCTTGTGATACTTGAAGGCTCACTTTGATGCTATTCATTTCCCATAGCTTGCGTTGTGTTACTTCTTCCCTCTCCCTTTGCCTCACAGATAGAAAGATGAATTAATTATTAACCTAAGTATAATTATAGTGTAGTATGTTACATCATGCATGCCATGATGGAAGTATAGGCGAGCACTACGAGAAAATTAGTTATGCTTTGTCTAAATCAGCTGCTCCCCCAGGACTGCAACTATCTTGAGGTTGTCATATTTTGCATTCTTGAGCAGTAACCTGGTTGAAATTCGATATATGTAGAGGCATTCACTGAAGTTTTGTCCAATCAAGTGTTTGTCTTTCTCTGACTATTTCCAAAGGATCACTTATTCATCTGTTAAACCTTAAACATTATTAGTACCCCTTGGGATTAGACTTTGGGAACAAGTTCAAAAGGCAGGATTAGCAGGCACAAGAGGCAATGTCATTTAAGATGTTTCTCCATCGCCCTGCTGTGAAGAATAATGGAGGACCACACACCACAAGTCGGAATGAATTGCATTATGCATCATGTAGATTTTTGATGGAAACAGTCCACAGTTTATGAGATTAATATTCAGTTACTTTCTCCCAATTTAAAAACTGAGTGGAAATATCAGAGCCAGCGTTACACGGAGAAGAGGGAATGGCAGGGACATTTTCAGGAGCCCTGAAATTGTAAGAGAGCTGGTGTCTGTTCTTTTGTTTGGTGGGTCAGCTGTAGCTTGTTTCCAGTGAAGGGACAATAAGCTCTGCCCAGAAAAAGAGACTGCAGTCTGTTTTGGGAGTTTCGAATTGGTTTTTGTGGTTCCCAAATGAGTTGCATTTCTTTGCCTTTTAGGATGTGTAATCTCAGTATTTAAATATAGTGTAGAAATGCAAAAAGCATGGCTAGGGCTGTTATTTATATGCATTGCATAAATCTATGCTTCAGAAGAGTTGATTAAAAATTCTGGTATTGGTTCCTGGAAATAATGATGTGTTTATTTCTCTCTTAGATAACGGTTCTAATCCAGCCCCAACCTAGAAATAATGATGTGTTTATTTCTCTCTTCAATAACGGTTCTAATCCAGCTCCAACCTAGAAATAATGATGTGTTTATTTCTCTCTTAGATAACGGTTCTAATCCAGCTCCAACCTAGAAGTAATGATGTGTTTATTTCTCTCTTAGATAATGGTTCTAATCCAGCTCCAATGTTCTGCTGTGGATTTCAGTCTTAGTTTGTGATTCTTGCCCCACCTCCTCTGTGACTTATTCTGCTGGGAATCTGTGTGCTGTCAGCCATGTCCCATGAAGTCTATGTTATTCAGACATTTCTCTGGCTCTGTTCATCCATATAACTTGTGACAGTGAAAGCACCAAGGAAGGTTTCAACCTCAACCTTGCAAGTGGGTATAGACTTGCAGCTAGTTCAAACACAGTCTAGGATAATAGCATTTCACCCATGAAAAGGTTTGCAGGCCACCTAGCAATTGGATGGAGAGGCAGCTTTATCTGACTTTTCAATGCAAGCTATAAAATGCTTCGGTTTCATAACACTGCAGTAAAGTCTTACCTAAGTACTATTATAATGAGGTGCATATCCAAAAGAAGAATGAGAGAGGGTCAGAAGTCCTGGTTAATGAGCTTACTGCAATAGCCAAATTGAGAAATACCCCGATTTATTTTTTTAATGATCTCATTGTAAGTTTGATTGTATATTTAATTGACAAATTAAAGTGATATATTTGTGGGGTGTAATGTGATGTTTTGACACACACATACATTATACAATGATCAAATTGAGCTAATTAGCAAACCCTTTTCTAGATTTGCAATGTTACTGCTATAATATTAGATTGGTATACAAAATTTCAAGCTGTGCAGAGATTAAGTAAATGAACAAGTGTCTGGGGACTTAAAATAGAGCTACAGGAAGTATAGAAACCAAAGGACAGCTTTTCTACTGCCAGCACATCTCTCCCCTTCATTTCAATTTCAAAAGGGCTCTTTAGCTCATTAAAGGAATATTTTTGCTTCCACAAGTTCAAGATTTCCTCATTCCTTTCTAGCTTATTTTTTCTCCAATGATCAAAAATATCAGGAAAGTTGGCAAAAGAATAATAAGGAGATAGAAAGCAAAAGTGAGGAAGACAGAGTCCTTTTGTCAGCTCAGGTTCCCGTAGCTTTGGAGCTTTGAACCTAGCTCATCCACAGGCTGCTGGCTATGGCAGAGTTCCTGACTTTATGGGGAAAGACTCTTGGGTATGTTACAAACACTTCCTACACCATAGCTTTATTTTTAGTGTCAGTCCCCAAAGTACGTTATCATCAATTCATTAGCAACAAAGACAATAAATATCTCTTAATTGATTTTTTCTGATTACAAAGATAAATAATATACTAAATTTAGAATTTGCATAATGTGATAAAGAATAAAATGAAAGAAAAATATAACCTATAACCCAGAGACTATTGTAAACATTTGAACAGGGAATGTAGTGAAAATGATCAAATATATTAAACATGTATGAAAATGTCTTAATGGCATCCATTATTATGTTAATATATTCTAATAAAAATATTTAAAATAGTATAATGCTTAATGCTGTCTTGTAGTCTGTTTGTTTTTCATTTAAATATCACGAACATTCCCACAGTCTAAGTCTGCTTGAGAATCACTCACTATAACTTCCCAGCAATCTACAAATGAATTTGCCATCATTTACTGAATCAATATCCTGCTCTTGGATATTGATTACACTTGGCTTGGACTGCTGTTAAGGAAAAACTATATTCTTATAACTAACTTGAATCTCCTTTTAAGCTGAGACTATTTTGCAGTTTCATTTTGTTTCACTTACTAGGTAGATACCCTGAAATGTAACTCTGGGAGGTTTTACTCCTCAGTGATGTTTTTTTCCTCTGTGATGTTTTCATTACTCTGAAATGCTTTTTATTATTCTGTAATATCTTGAAGCTCTGTGATTCTTTCCACTCACTATGTCTAACTGTTGATAAAGATGTGAAACTAAGAAAATGGAAAGTTCACCAAGTGGATTGATGAGGCACCTGGTCCAATTAATCCAAGAAAAGTGTAAAGCAAATGTGACAGATACCTAAACTTCTGCTGATGATATCTGCTTGTGTAAACTGTAATGACCATTTGACTGATACCTAGCTCAATCAGCCTGGGCTACTTATAGATCAAAAAGTGGCGGAAGTCCTGACCCATGCCTAGAGTATCTACTTTGTAGGCTATGATGACCGAGTGAACTCAGGAAGGAATTTTTCCGAGATAACATGGCCCATCATGAAAAGAGACATGGGCCCCTGGTGCTAGCCATGACATGGTAATCAAGGGGGATTGGAGAGATGGCTTAGTAGTTAAAAGCACTGGCTGCTTTTGCAGAGGACCAGAGTTCAATGCCCAACACCACATGGCAGCTAACAATCATCCATAACTCCAGTTCCAGGAAATTTGTCACCTTCTTCTGTCCTCCCAGGGTATTGCTGAACAAGCACTTGCATACATTCAGCTAACACACATACACATAAAGTAAAAATAACTAAATAAACAATGATGCAACAAGGTATATTTTTATTTTATTTTATTTTTTTTTATTAATTTTATTTATTTCCGTATGTGTATGAATGTACTGTCTGCATGCAAGTCTGTGCACCCGTGTCGTGCAATGCCGCGGAGGTCAGAAGAGGGTCTCGGATTCCCCTGGAACTGGAGTTCTCCTGGAATTGGAGTTTCAGACGGTTCTCGGCCGCCATGTGGGTGCTGGGGATCGAACCCGGGTCCTCTGTAAGAGCAGTCAGCGCTCTTAACCGCTAGGCCATCTCTCCAGCCCGCAACAAGGTATATTTAACCCCCATCTATATTTCTGTTCAGGGCCCAGAAAATCTAAAAGCCTTGGTTGCTGATTCTGGGACTCATGCATGAGAAAAAATGAGCTGCCTAACTTTCTCCTAGGTGAATGCTTGATCCTTTGGCTGAAAGAATAATTTTTCCATAACATTGCTACAGCAAACTCCCATACAGTGAGTGGCTCAAACAGCAGAAATTCACTTTCTCCAAGTTCTGCAGGGTGAAGACTGAGATCAAGGAAGCAACATGGGCAGTTTCTGGTGAGGTATTGTTCACTGGCTTGTAGAGAAGGGCGTCGTCCCTGTGTGAGCAAGCACACTTTTAAGGGGCTTCAAATCAAGTCAATGGTCATCTAAAATCCAGGAAAAAAGTCTTCACCAGGAACTGAACAGGCTCAAAATAAGCACTGAATTGTTCTCTGTGGAAATCACTGAGCACACAAGAAAAAAATTAGATGATTCTTGCACCCATGGAGTTCGCAGTTTCCACAGAAGGATGAGAAAGGTCAAGTAAAGAAATAGAGAGGAAGAGCAGCTAACCTGCACTCTGCCTTCTGCAAGGGAAGTTTATTTTGGCAGAACACACAAGCTCAGGGTATTCTGCTTTTATTGCCAATGTGCCTTCTAGAAAGCACAGAGTGTGATGACAAACTGAGGAGAGTGCCCGCATCACTAAGTGTCAGTTCAGTCCCCACAGTGCACTGGGTTTCCGAATGTCACCTTTCTGGGACCTCTTGGTCCTCTCTTAAATTGCTAGTAATCAATTTGCTGGCTCAATACCCAGAGCTATTCCACATAAATATAGAAATATCATTTATTAGTCAGAGAAAAAATGGACCACAGACACATTTTGGTCAAATTTTCTGTTGTTAGGCAAATCAAGGAGCAAACATTTAAAAATCTTAATATTTCTGGCCTGCATTTTAATTTGTGTCTATTTTGGTGGGGGAGGGAAAAAAAAACACTACAGATGCAACAAAAGTATGATTCTATTTTTTTTTTAACTAGGGTTGCTTTCATAGGGGTGACAAGTGACCAATTTTCCTAAATATTTTAATAGAACTAAATTTTAAATAATTTTATGGGATTAAAAATGACATCACTATAGTTAAAAAGAAAAGAACAAAGTAACATGTCTCCATGCTAAAGTGCTCAAAGCTAAACCATTCCGTGAGCAATAAAGAGTTTTGTCAGAAGGATAACCCATGACTTTCCTGGAAAGGAAAAGCAACTGGAGAACGGACCAGAACTATTTAAATATTTAGGAAAATTTTTCTTTTTCGATGTTTCTTTTTCTTCCCTTTGTCCTCCCCTTTCCTTCCTTCCATCCCTTTCTCCCTTTATTTCCCTTCCTTCTTTTCTTCCTTTTAATTTTTAAATATTTTCATTTATTGTTTTTTTTTTAATTTTACATGTATGAGCCTGCATATGTGTAAGTACAATGCCAAGGGGGGGTCAGAAGAGGCCATTGGATTCTCCTAGAACTGGAGTTATGGGTGGTTGTTAGCTGCCATATGGGTGCTGGGAATCAAATCCTGGTCAACTGCAAGAGCAGCCAGTGCTCTTAACGGTTGAACAATGTCTCCAGCTCCTTCAGCTCCTTTTAAATTTTGGAATAGTTGTGTATTAAAATATATTAGGGACGAGACCCAAGATTAAGCACTAAGTTCACATCTGTCTTGTATATGCTTTATACACACAGCCTGGAGGTAATGTTAAACAATGTATTTACTGCACTTGTATTTTGACTGTAACACATCATATACAATCAAGTATAGAATTTACACTGGTGGGATCATGTTCGTGCTCAAAAAGTTTTGGATCTCGGAGCGAGCTGGATTTTGGATTTTTGTTCTACAATGGTCATCCTGCTTATTCATGTTAGGTATTATGTTAATTCTATATATTTATATTATCTCAAGAAATTGCTTTTATTTCTCCTAACTTCTTTATGTGGTTGGGTATATCAGATTTATCAAATATGAGATGCCCTGTTACATTTAAATTTTAGGTCTACAACATAATTTTTAAAAATATGAGTGAGATAGAAAAAAGGGACCTAACTCTCCCTAAGATATTTAGCTAAAGGCTGAACATTGTTAAGTACTGTTTAGAATGAAACTTTCTTGTCTTTATTGTAAGCATTCCTGTGTGTGTATACACATGTGTGTGTATGCATGTGTGTGTGTGTGTGTGTGTGTGTGTGTGTGTGTGCGTGTGTGTACGTCTTGATGAGGGAGATTTCAACCAAGCAACCCCTTCTTTTGGCAGCTTTTACTGGGTATTCAAACATCACTCTGAGAACATTATATTCCAACTGCCAGAACTACTTAAACCATAACTTCTTATGCCAGAGGTCTTGCTGTGGCCGTGACTACTCAGATAACTTGCACCAGTTTTATAACTCAAACCTATGTGAACTCTATTGGACCTGGCCACCCTCATTCAGGATGGGAGAGAACCTTCTCAGTGACCCAACAGAAAGTCTGTGGTTGGTGTGATCTGAGGTCTGTGATTGTTTCATAAGCAAGGCTTATAACTGGTGGAGGTGTATGGCTTGTGATTGGCAGAACTAGGAGTCATACAACTGCAAGACTGTGATTGGTGAGATTACTATCCAAGTGTAAATGTGTCATGGCTCTTTTCCAGTTCATAAACAGATTCTTTCTCCTTCTCGTTGGATCAAGGAGCCTTCTTCCCTGTATACTACCCCCTTAGTATTGTTATTATTTTTACATTTATTTAGTGGAAGAGGGAGGGGGAAGATATTTACAAAGCTTGTCATAGTGTAGCTATGGAAGTCAGAGTGCAACTAACTGCTGGGAGTCAGAGTCTCTCCTTCCACCATGTGGGTTCCAAGGATTAAAGTCATATCATCAGGCTTTTCAGGAAGTACCTTTACCTACTGAGCCATGTCTCAAGCCATACTTTTTGGTGTTATAGCATTAAGATCCAATAAAAGCTCCTCTCAAATGGTCTTTTATTGCCTACTTAGGGTCTTTGTAATGGATAGAGCGGGCTGGGCTGAAAATACTAAGAGCAGATCCATACTGACAGAGGTACCTAGAAAGTAGAGTGGTTTTTGAGATGGTAAATCCTGCTAATCCACAGATTATAAAACCTCAGCTTGCTGACTTAGTAGAGGGAAGTGACTGAAGAATTTCAGAGTAGCTGGAACACAGGCTGGGAGGACTACAAAGGGACTGTGGAAGGATCCAAGTTGAGAACTGAAATCGTTCCCATGAGCCACCAAAGGTTGGATGCAAGGTCTGGGATCAGAAGCTGTGAAACTGTTCCCTGGCTGCTGGTCCCTAGCATTTCAAGCCCCTAGCAGTAAGCCTCTGAGTTGATCACCTAGAATTACAAGTCTCTAGCTCAGAGCTTACTGGCCTGATTGTGTAGAGCTATGAGCCTCTACCTTATTTTATTTTACTTATTTTATTTTATTTTATTTTATATTTTATTTTATTTATTTATTTATTTTTTGTTTTTTTTTGAGACAGGGTCTCCTTATAGCCCCAGCTGTCCTGGAACTCACTCTGTAGATCAGGCTGGCCTTGAACTCATAAAGATCCGCCTGCCTCTGCCTCCCAAGTGCTAGTATTAAAGGCATGCACCACCAAGTCCGGCCAAACCTCTACCTTTTAAAATCTGAAGCCACAGGGTTTGAGAGATGGCCTAGTGGTTGGGAGCACTGACTGCTCTTGCAGACGACCCAGGTTCTATCCCCAGCACCCACATGGCAGCTGAGAACCGTCTTTAACTCCAGTTACAGGGGAATCTGACACCCTCTTCTGACCTCCGCAGCATTGCACGACATGGGTGCACAAACCTGCATGCAGTACCTTCATACACATACAAGAATAAATAAAAATAAAATAAAATCAGAAGCCACAATCCTCTAGTCCTCACGGCCTACAGCTCCAAACCTTTGGGTTTGTAAAACTAGTACCTAACATTCTGCCTTCCAAGACCTCACAACTGCCAATAATAATGGAGCCCCTTGATGTCTGCAATTTCCATTCAGAGTAAAAAGACCATTGGCCAGCCATTTCCAACATAAATGTATCCCATGAACTATCTGTGACATAGGCATATTAAAAAGCTCTATGAATATTAAGTTCAAATTGGAATGAACATCTCATATTTGTTTTCTGGCAACTATATATAGGCATGATTTATGGCTTGCTTTCCATCCCATGGAATGAAATGGCCAGCAATGAAATAAATAGAGGCACTCTGTCTGTCCAAAAATTTCTGTTATCCACAAATTAGTTCACTTTCAACACTTAGTTTCAAAATCTTAGGGTGTACTTGGCTTACCTTCTGTCTTTTCATGTTAAGTTTTTCCAAAATGATACATTTGCCATTTTCCCTTTTGAAGCCAAGGCACATTAAATAGAGAAATAGCTATATGAATGGCGTTGAAATATTAATTTAGTTAAAGAGTGATTTTCCTGGGCATAACCACTCACTCATATTTAATTTATAGAACTGTGGGTGCACAATAAAAATACAAGGCAGACAGTGACATGCGATATCCTCATGGATGATTATGAAATATGGCCATAACATTGGGGCGGGAGAGTGTCTTAGATCAAGGAAAGTGAAAAAGGGTAATTGAAGCAGAAAATGAAAAACTCTAACTTATAAGAAAAAGATAAAGAAAGAAAGAAAGAAAGAAAGAAAGAATGGAAGAAAGAATTAGTATTTAGGTCCAAGAGTCAAACATTGTGATCAAACAGATGATGAGGAGTTACTTCTACCCTAGCACATCCAAGCAGGAAGTGACCATGGCATAAATATGTGCATCTAGGCTGGGCATGATTGCACATGCCTTTAATCTCAGCATTTCAGAGGCAGAGGCAGGAGGATCTTTGTGAATTCAAGGCCAGCCTAGTCTACATAGGGAGTGCCAGGCTAGCTGGGGCTACAGGGAGACCCTGTCCCAAAAGACAAAAACAAAAAAAAATATGTGCATACAGGACTTTCTACTAAAAATCAGCTAGCCTTTTAGATAATTGGCAGTGAAAGAAGTCTGGTGGCAATATTCTACATCTGAATGTCCTAAGATTGACCTATGAAATCCTGATATTTCTTGGTTTTAGAAGAGTTCTTGTCCATGGTCAAAATGTTGGTTCTTTTGCCCCTGAGGCATTGGGACAGTCCCGAGGCTTAGGGCTGTCTACTATTTACTAGGTAAAGGAAGGACTCATCCTAAGAGGCTGAGCCATTTGCCAAGATGACAGTGGAGGCTGTTGGGTTTTCACAGAAGCTGGATACAGGGTAGGGCTTTGGGTTTTAGAGGCCAGTATAACTACTACTTCCTTTGAGAAGGAGCATATTGAGACGCCTTCAAGGGGATAGTTTTTATAGTGGACACTGAGGAAATCAGGATGATCAAGTTATTTGGGGCTTGAGTTTTGACAAATATTAAGACTTAGATTTTGAATTCTAAGTGATACTCCATTTAAAATATACCTTAGTTCAAATAAGTACTTCATGCAAAGCATGCTCTCAGCATGCATTAATGCAATCATTTTGATGTTCTACTTAAAATGAGGCATGGAGGATGAATCATTCAAGGAGAGTTTCACTTCAGTGCATTTCTCTACCCAACTGCAGTTTAATTAACTAACCATTTCATAATAAAATTGTATAAAAAGCAAGCATCCCACATTACTAGACATTCAAATAAAATGTTCAGGCAAATCTACATTCTTGACACAAGAACATGCACCTACTAGGATGGTATGGCTCAGTGGTTAAGAGCTGGCTGCTTTTGCAGGGGACCTCAGCACACACATGGCAGCTAACAACCTTCCTTGACTCCAGTTCTGGGGATCTGAAACCCTCTTCTAGCCTCCATAGTCATTGTAGGTTCATGGTGCACTTACATACATGCAGGCGAAACACTTAAATATATGAAATAAAATGAATAAATAAAAATAAAAAAGAATATGTACTTTCTGTAATATTACTGCTGTCAGAAGAAGAACTAGGGCAAGCTCTCATCATGACTTTGGACAATGCATTTTGGAGAGAATGATGAGAGAAAAGATGGTGTTCTCTCTAGTGAATGAAGGTTTCTGGACAACTGGAGTATGAGAGTGGGGGTGGATTGTGTACAATATCTAGATTTTTCATAGCTGGTATTTAGTGAGTTTATTTTCTCATTAGTAATATTGTATTTATTGTAGTTGATGGTGTTAATAGATATTCAGTCACATTTATTTTAATGTCTTAATTTTTCTGAAACAACACAGGTCTTATTGAAGTGTGTCTAGCACAAGGTCTGCTTTAATGTGCACCTATAACTATTTTACCAATTTACTTAATCAGCATGTACTGTGTATCAAGATCCATACTAGATGTTGTGGTTTGAATGGGAAATGTCTTCCATAGGCCCATGTGTTTGAGCACGTGGTCTCCAGCTAGTAGCATGGTTTGAGAAGTTTGTAGAACCTTTAGGACAGGAAGCCTTGCGTGCCTCTGGGGATGAGCCTTTGGGTTTTATAGCTTAGCCCTACTTCCTTTCAAACTTTCTGCTTCCAGATGCGGTGTGAGCAGCTGTCTCACATTTCTGCTGCCATCCCTTCCCTGCTATGATGGACTGTATTCCTTCTTAAACTATGAGCCACAATAAACCCTTCCTTAAGTTGCTTTTGTCAGAGCAATAAGAGAAATAATTAATATACCACGGGAATTAGAATAGGCACAGCTCCTGGACTATGTTGCTTCAAAACACTGGCTCAATAACTTGTCAGCTACAAGTATGACAAGGACTACAGAGAAGGGACTTGCTGAACAATGAATAGGTGTTAGCCAGGAAACAATGGTGGCGATCAGAGCACTCTGAGAAGAAGTCATGGTCTGGGCAAAGACCCTGGCTAGACTGGAATGTTGTGTGTCCACAACAGAGGAAGGCTCTGCATCTAGTGCAGAGGACAGAGACAGAAGAAATTAGGCACCACGTCTTTTGGGCTGTAGGAGGCTTTGCCTTAACTAGGTAATGAGAAGCTAAGTGCATATTTAGAAATAATTAAAACTGCATATTTTCAGAAGAGGCAAGATGGACCCTTTATTCTTTGTGTTTTCCATTAATTTTTTTTATTTATTTCCGTATGTGTATGAATGTACTGTCTGCATGGAAGTTTGTGCACCCATGTCGTGCAATGCTGCGGAGGTCAGAAGAGGGTGTCGGATTCCCCTGGAACTGGAGTTCTCCTGGAATTGGAGTTTCAGACGGTCTCGGCCTCCATGTGGGTGCTGGGGATCGAACCCAGGTCCTCTGTAAGAGCGGTCAGCGCTCTTAACTTCTAGGCCATCTCTCCAGCCCGATTCTTTGTGTTTTAAAAGTTATACAAACTGACACTCATCGCCCAGGCAGGTGTCTGGTGTGCAGGCTTGCTGTTGCACATCCTAGGCAGGCATCTGCCACCCACCGCTAGAACCATAGAGAGAAACTGTGTGCATGGATAAAAGGACAGCCAGTGGCACACACATTTGTTGCCCAGGTGGGTGTCTGGTGTGCAGTCTTGCTGTTGTCCACCCCAGGCTGGCATCTTTCACCCACTGCTAGAACAATAGAGAGGAACTGTGTGTGTGGACAGAAGGACAGCCAGCAGTGCACACACTCATCACCCAGGTGGGGTCTGGCTCAGGCCAAAGGTGTAAACTCCCCACCCCCTGCTCAAGCTACTGGTACTGTGGTGGAAAGTATAAGCTGCTGGTGCTGTAGTTTACTGTGGTTGGGATGATCCAGTAGTGTCAGTGAATATAGGCTGCGCAGCCAAAGCTGAGGAAGAAACCAGCAGGAAGCAAACTGAGTGACCAACCAATCCTCTATATTAACATTTGAGATTAGCAACAGAAACCAAACAAAGGGGGGAAAAAACAAAAAACAAACACTCATGCCAAAGACATGATGGAAAAATAACAGTATGGGAAAAACGCATATAAATCCCCACCAAACTCAACAAGTCTTGTAGAAGATCCCAACAACAAAAGCTCCCTGGAAGGAAAGAAAGACACTGACCTTAGAAGAACAATTTTAGACATATTCAAAGACTATAAAGAACAAATCAGAGAACTAAAGGGAGAGAATGAAAAACTCATGAAGTAACTAGAAGGAAAGAATGATAAACTAAGGAAAGAACTAAAGGGGGAGACTGACAAACTCTGAAAAGAACTAGAGGAAGAGAAATACAAACTCTGAAAAGAACTAGAGGGAGAGAATGACAAACTCTGGAAGGAAGTGGAAACACTGAAAAGATCTCAGGCTGAAAGGAAAAAAGAAACTGACCAGCAAAGCAAGGAGCTACAAGAAGAGAATGAAAAGTTCCAAAAGGAAGTGGAAATTCTGAAGAAATCACAGGATGAAATGAAAAAGGAAATTGAACATTCATCCAACCAGCAGGAAAGGATGGGAAACAGTCTTGGGAGCAGAATGGATGAAGCAGAAAAAGAATATCAGACCTACAGGATAACACAGCTAGAAACCTCAAGTAAAGATTATGAAAAATTAAAAAAAAACACAAGAGTGGAACAACCACGAAATGTGAGAAACCATGAAAAGACCAAACCTCTGCATCATAGGGATAGAGGAAGGAGAAGAATCCCAAGAGAACAGTATTGATCAGATCTTCAACAGAATAATAGAAGAAAAATTCCCCAAACTGAAAAAAGACAAACCCATACAAATACAAGAAGAACATAGAACACCAAATAGACAAGACCAGAAAAGAAATTCCCCACACTATATCATAGTTAGAACACTAGATGCTCAAAACAAGGACAAAATACTGAAAGCCACAAGAGAAAAACAACAAGTTACATATAAGGGAAAACCCATCAGAATCACAGCTGACTTCTCAGTGTAAACTATGAAAGCCAGAAGAACATGGACCAAAGTATTCCCAGTGCTAAATGACTTTAGGGGCCAATCCAGATTACTATACCCAGCAAAAATATCAATCATAGTTGAAGACAAAAGAAAAATCTTTCATGACATAAACAAAATGAAAGAACACATGTCAAAAAAACCAACACTTCAGAAAACACTCAAAGCGATTCAAAGAACAGAGGAAATGAACAACTATCCTTAAGCAACTCAAGAGAGAAATTAACAAAAGCATAATGGAGTAAATAAATACCTAGACCAAGAATGCAAATGAAAAATAAGTTGAAAAGAAACAACACACATATCTCAATAATAACCTTAAATATTAATGGTCTAAAATCACCAATCAAAAGACATAGATTGGGAGAATGGATTAGGAAACAGAATCCATCTATATGCTGCCTATAAGAAGCCCATCTCACTCTCAAGGACAGACAGCACCTTAGAGTGAAAGGATGGAAAAATATTCCAAGCAAATGGTACCAAAAAGCAAGCAGGATTGGCTATTCTAATATCAGACAAAATAGACCTCAAAGTAAAATTAATCAGAAAAGACAAAGAGGGCCATTATATCCTTATCAATGGAACAATTAACCAGGAAGATTTCACAATATTAAATGTTTATGCACCAGGGCCTGGAGAGATGGCCTAGCAGTTAAGAGCACCAACTGCTCTTACAGAGGACCTGGGTTCGATCCCCAGCACCCACATGGTGGCTGAGAACTGTCTTTAACTCCGGTTCCAGGGGAATCTGACACCCTCTTCTGACCTCCACAGCATTGCATGACACAGGTGCGCAAACCTACATGCAGACAGTACATTCATACACATAAAAATAAATAAAATAAAAAAAATGTTTATGCACCAAACTCTGGTACACCGAACTATATAAACACAATCCTTTAGGACCTCAAGGCACAGATTAATCCCAGCATGCTAATCGTGGGGGACTTGAATACCCCACAGACTCCCTTGGGTAGATCAACTAGACAAAAAATAGAGAGACATCAGAACTGAACAATACAATACACCAAATGGACCTCACAGACATCTACAGAATATTCCACCCAAACACCAGAGAATATACTTTCTACTCAGCGCCCCACAGAACATTCTCCAAAATGGACCACATACAGGGACAAAAAAGAAATGTCAACAAATACAAAAAGATTGAATTATTCCATGCATTCTATCAGACCACAGTGCAATAAAGCTCACTATTAACACCAAAGTAAGCCCTACTAATATAAGAACACATGGGGACTAAACAACACAATCCTGAATAACGAGTGGGTCAGGGAAGAAATGAAGAATGAAATAACAGCATTCCTGGAACTAAATGAAAATGACAACACAACACAACAAAACCTGTCGGATACAATAAAGTCAGTCCTAAGAGGGAAATTTATAGCCCTAAGTGCCCACATTAAAAAAAATGGAAAGAGAACAAATAAACCATCTAACACTGCAGCTAAAAACACTTGAGAGACAGCAACAAATGAGCCCTAAACCCAACATACAGGAAGAAATAACAAAAATCAGAGCAGAAATCAACCAAATAGAAACAAAGAAAACAATACAAATAATCAATGAATCAAAAAACTGTTTCTTTGAAAAGGTAAATAGACAGACCTCTAGCCCAGTTAACCAAGAGAAAGAAAGAGCAACTCCAAATCAATAGTATTCCTGATGAAAGGGGAAACATCACAAAGATAAAGAAAAGATCCAGACAATACTTCAAAAACTTATACACTACTAGATTTGAAAACCTAAGTGAAATGGATGAATATCTGAAATCCTGGGATTCACCAAAGCTTAACCAAGAAGAGATAGACAGATTAAATAGACCCATAATACTTGAGGAAATTGAAGATGTAATAAAAAAAGCCTCCCAACTGAATAAAGCAGCCCAGGCCCTGATGGTTTCACAGCAGAATTATGTGAAACCAGAATTTAAATAAAACATTTAAAGACATCTTAGAACCATTACTGCACAAACTTTTCAGAAGGATACAAACAAAGGGAAATATCCCAAATTCCTTCTATGAAGCCAGCATCACTCTAATACCAAAACCAAGCAAAGACACAAACAAGAAAGAAAACTATACACCCATATCATTAATGAACACAGATCCAGAAATTCTCAACAAAATACTTGCAAACTGCATACAGACCCACATCAAAAAGATCATCCATCATGACCAAGTTGGGTTCATACCAGAGATGCAGTGATGGTAAATCAATAAATATTATAAAACACATAAATGGACTGAAAGACAAAAACCAAAATATCATCTCAATCAACACAGAAAAAGCTTTCCACAAAATACTGCATCCCTTCATACTTTAAGTACTAGAGGAAATTGGACTGGAGGGATCATTCCTCAATATAATCAAAGCCATATACCCACAGCCAACTTTATCGTAAATGGAGAAAAGTTGGAAGCACACCCCTTAAAGGCAGGAACATGGCATGGCTGTCCTCTATCAACACTCCTCTTAAATATAGTGCTTGAAACGCTTGCTAGGGCAATAAGGTGAGAAAGGGAAATTAAAGGAGCACTAATCAGAAAAGAAGTAAAACCATCCCTTTTTGCAGATGATATGATAGTTTACCTAAGGGGTGCTAAAAACTCCACCAGAAAAATCTTAGAAACAGTTAAAAATTTCAGAAAAGTGGCAGGATACAAAATAAACCTAGAAAAATCAGTAGCCTTTCCTTACACCAACAATAAGCAACTGGAGAAGGAATATAAGGAGACCTTCCTAATGATAATAGCCTCAAAAAATACCTAGGAATAAACCTAATCAAAGACACCAAAGACTTCTACAACAAAAAATTTAAGAACCTGAATAAGGAGATTGAAAATGACATCAAAAGATGGAACGACCTCCCATTCTCATGAATTGGAAAAAATTAATATAGTAAAAATGTTCATTCTACACAAATTAATATACAGATTCAATGCAATCCCAATCAAAATCCCCATGAGCTTCTTCACAGACTTGGAAAAAAAATCCTTTAATTCATATGGAAAAAACAAAAGACCCCGAATATCCAAAGCAACCCTGAGTGGAAAGAGCCATAATGGGGGGATCTCTATACCAGACTTCAAACTATACTACAGGCTACAGTCATAAAAACAGCTTGGTACTGGCACAAAAAGAGACCTGTTGACCAATGGAACAAAACTGAAGATCTAAACTTGAGCACATACAATTTCAGCCACCTCATATTTGACAAGGGGGCCAAGAAGACACAATGGAGGAAAGACAGCTTCTTCAGCAAGTGGTGTTGGCAAAACTGGATCACCACTTGTAGAAGAATGAAATTAAAGCCCTACCTCTTGCTCTGTACAAAAGTCAACTCTGAGGCTGGGTGTGGTGGTGCACACCTTTGATCCTAGCACTTGGGAGGCAGAGGCAGGCGGATCTTTGTGAGTTCAAGGCCAGCCTGGTCTACAGAGTCAGTTCCAGGACAGCTGGGGCTACAGGAGACCCTGTCTCGAAAAGACCAAAACAACAACAACAACAACAACAACAACAACAAAAACAACAAAAAAGTCAACTCCAGATGGATCACAGACTTCACCGTGAAACTCTAAATTCTGGAGGCAATAGAAGAAAAAGTTGGCAGCTGACTACAAGACTTAGGTATAGGAAAAGATTTCCTAAATCAGACAGCAGCTGTGCAAGAATTAAGGTCGAGAATTGACAAATGGGACCTCATTAAACTCAAGAACTTCTGTACATCAAAAGGAACAATAAAGGAAGTGAAGAGAAAACCCACAGAGTGGGAGGGAACATTCACCGCAGATACTTCTGACAAAACATTGATTTCCAGAGTATATAAACTAACTCAAAAAAAAAGAAGAAAGAAAACAAATGATTCACTCAAAAGATGGAGCAAAGAGCTGACCAGAGTTTTCACAAGTGAAGAATTAGAGATGGTTGAGAAACATCTTAAAAAGTGTTCAACGTCACTAATAATTAGGGAAATGCAAATTAAAAGCAGTTTAAGATATCATCTCACTCTGATAAGCCTTGCTAGGATCAAGAAAACAAATGATACCAAGTGCTGGAGAGGTTGTGGGGAAAAGGGAACACTCATCCATTGCTGGTGGGAATGTAAATTTGTACAGCCACTATGGAAAGCAGTGTGGAGAACCCTTGGAAGACTCAAAATGATCTTACCCCCGACTCAGTCATACCACTCCTGGGTATATACCCACAAGACTCATCTTACCCCAGAGATATATGCACAGCTGTATTTATTACAGCTCTGTTCACAGTAGCAAAAAGCTGGAACCAACCCAAATGCCCCTCAACTGACAAGTGGATAGAGAAAATGTGGTACATCTATACAATGGATTTCTATAGAGCAGTAAAAAAAGACGACATCATGAACTTTGCAGGTAAATGGATGGAACTAGAAGATATTATGTTAAGTGAAGTAACACAGTCCCAGAAAAACAAATGATGAATGGTATCCCTCATCTGTGGATGCTAGCGCCAATAACCTAGTTGTAAATATTTCTTGTTGGGAGTGATGCATATTGGGAAGAACAACAACAACACCAACAACAGAAAAGACTGCATCAAGGAACTGACTGTAATGGTGAATCTGGTGGGGTATGGGGTTGGAAGGTTGACACAGGTTTATATCTGATTTGTAACATAATCTTGTACAAAAAATATATAAAACAATAAATTAAAAAATAATTATAAAAAAGAAAAAATATCCAATGACCAAAGGAACAAAATTAAAGACCCAAACTTGAGCTCATATAATTTCAGCCCCCTCATATTTGACAAAGGGGCCAAAAAAGCTCAGTGGAGGAAAGATAGCATCTTCAGGAAATGGTGTTGGCAAAACTGGATCACCATTTATAGAAGAACAAAATTAAACCCCTACCTCTCACCCTGTACATAAATAAATTCAACTTGGATCAAAGATCTCAACCTGAAACCTGAAACCCTGAAGGTCATAGAAGAAAAAGTTGGCAGCAACTTACAAGACATAGGCATAGGAAAAAAACTTTCTAAATAAAACAGCAGCTGCACAAGAAATAAGGACAACAGCTGACAAGTGGGACCTCAAACTCAAAAGCATTTGTACAGCTAAAAAACAATCAAGGAAGTGAAGAGAAAACCCAGAGTGGGAGGAAACCTTCAACACTGATACATCTGACAGAGCATTAACATGCAGAATATATAAACTACTTAAAAACAAAGAAGTAAGAAAACAAAGGACCTACTCAAAAGATGGAGTAAAAAAATGAACAGAGACTTCACCAGTATGGAAGTAATGATGGCTGAGAAACATCTTAAAAGGTGTTCAACATCATTAATAATTAGAGAAAAAAATGCAAATTAAGACCACACTTCGATATCATCTCACTCCAATAAGACCAGCCAAGATCAAGAAAACAAAAGACATCAAATGCTGGAGAGGTTGTAGGGAAAGGGGAACACTCATCCAATGCTGGTGGGAATGTAAACTGGTACAACTACTGTGGAAAGCAGTGTGGAGAACTCTTAAAAGACTCAAAATGAGCTTCCCACCTGACCCAGCCATACCACTCCTGGGTATATATTCACAAGACGCATCCTACTGCAAAGATACATGCAGTGCTATGTTTATTGCAGCTCTCTTCACAATAGCAAAGGCTGGAACCAACCCAAATGACCCTCAACTGATGACTGGATAACAAAAATGTGGTACATCTACACAATGGAGTTCTATGCAGTGTAAAGAAAGATGATGTCATAAACTTTGCAGGTAAATAGATGGAACTCGAAGCCATTATGCTAAGTGAAGTAACACAGTCCCAGAAAAAAAAAAAAAAAAAGGTGAATGGTTTCCTTCATTTGTGGATGCTCACACCAAATCCCCAGTTGGCAGGAGAACTGAGCAACATTTTTTAAATTATATTTCATTGTATCTGAAAGCAACTGTGATACTATAATGTGAATCTCTTAATGGGTTCTAGAATTGACCTACCACTTGTATTCACACATTGTAATTACCATATATGGGCGGAAAATATGTATTCATAGTCTATGAAAAATAAAAAGAAAAAAAGTTATATAAATTATATAGTTTTATGCATGATGTCCCCAATAAAATTGCATTTCTGGGGCTAAGAGAGGATACCTTCCCAGCCTTCTTGGCTCTACAGTAGCCCAGGTGTTCTAGTTTCTCTTCCATTGCTGTGACAAAACATTCTGACCAACACCAACTTGGGGAGGAAAGGGTTTATTCAGCTTACATCTCCTGGGTCATAGTTCATAACTCAGGAAACCCAAGGCAGGAACTCAGGGCAGGAACCTGGAGGCAGGAGCTGAAGCACAGGCCATGGAGGAATGCTGCTTACTGGCTTGCTCCCCTGGCTCATACCCAGCCTGTCCTCTTATACGGTACACAACAACCTGCTCAGGGCGGCACCACTCATTGTGGGCTGGGCCCTCCTCACAGCTCGACAATCAAGACAATACTCCACAGATGTGGCCACAGGCCAATCCAATGGAGCCAATTCCCCAATTGAGGCTCGCTCTCTCAACCCAGGTGTGTCAAGTTGACACTAAAGCTATCCAGCACAATTGACCCCTTGTCAACTTGACACACAAAACATCATATTAAACCACCACTTTTATAGTTCTTATTCCCAAAGTATGATCACAACCCAAGACAGTACAACCTTAAAAGCCCCACAGTCCTTAAAATGTCCCAACACTTAAAAGTTCACAGTCTATTAAAGTCTCTTCACTGTGGGCTGCTGTAAAATCCAAAACAAGTACTGTCTTATTTCAAAGGGAAGGATCAGGCACACTCAAACAAACCTAAGTCCAGCAAAGTAGCTCAAGGCTGGACACCTGGGATTCACTCACAATCCTCTGGGCTCCAAAGGGTTTCGGCAACTCCCCTTCTCTGACTCTGCCGTCTGTGGCACACACAGTTCATTTCGAAGGCCCAGGCCGACTCCATTCCACACCTGCCACTGCTCTTGGTGGTTGTCCCATGGTCCCGGCATCTCCAAAAAACTGGGGTCACCACTGAAACTGAGGTTGCTTCTGACCTCTCCTGATGCAAAACCTCAGCTTCTCTTCCTGACCCCTGGAATCCTGGGGTCTTCACTGCAACCAAGGCTGCACTCTGACCAGTGGTCTTTCCTGGCCTCTCATAGTGCTAGGCCTCAGCTGCTCTCTGTGACCCCTTCAAGCTTTCAACACCGGAACCATATAGGAGACTCTTACACGTTACCAAGTCCTGCTTCTGGCTTGATATGGAGGCTCGGGCCCCTTCTGGAACATAGCTTCTGTGTGCTGACCCTGAAGAAATTCTTCCCAGAAGAGTTCACCACAGTGATACTGGTCTTTTGTTACTTACAGCTGATTTTTCAGCCCCAGCTAACCAGCATCAATTGTCCCAGTACAAGAAGATTTCACTTCAGGTTCTGGTCTCTTGTTACTTACAGCTGATTCTTCAGCTCCAACTGACCAGAACCCACAGATTACACAGTCCTGATGATCTCTGCTTCCCTTTGAAACTTCACAAGCCAGACCTCCATCATCTACAACTCTTTCAGTAAAACTGTTCCAAGTTCCACAGCAACAGTCTTTAGGCATTCAATGATTTTTCTAGCCCAAAGTTCCAAATGCTTCCACAATCCTTTCCCAAAACACCAAGGTCAGGTCTGTCACAATGCCCCACTCTCTGGTACCAATTTCTGTTCTAGTTTCTCTTCCATTACTGTGACAAAACACTCTGACTGACACCAACTTGGGGAGGAAAGGGTTTATTCAGCTTACATCTCATGGGTCACAGTTCATCACTTAGGGAGCCCAAGGCAGGAACTCAGGGCAGGAACCTGGAGGCAGGAGCTGAAGCACAGGCCATGGAGGAATGCTGTTCACTGGCTTACTCCCCTGGCTCATGCCCAGCCCACCTTCTTATACCGTACACAACAACCTGCCCAGGGTGGCACCATTCATTGTGGGCTGGGCCTTCCCACATTGTCTGACAATCAAGACAATACTCCACAGATGTGGCCACAGGTCAATCCAATAGAGCCAATTCCCCAATTGAGGCTCCCTCAACCCTGGTGTGTCAAGTTGACACTAAAGCTGTCCAGTACGCAGGGGTAGTATTGAGAGCTGAGTTCTTCCTTAAGGATGTAGCTGAAACTTCTGGGGTGTGAAGAACTCCAAGGTAATAGAAAAAGGAATCCAGAATAGTGATTACAGAATATTCCATTTATTCCCTAATGTTAAGCATTTTCAGGTCTAATATATTAGCAAATAAAATGGTTCCTCTCAAACATCATATGGCTCACTTTATGATTATTGTTATAATTTTCATGTTAGCAATTGAGGACACTGTATTCAAATCTACTGACAAATACAGAAGAAATCATAACCTATGGCCTGACCATAACTTCTGCTATGCGATTTCCTGAGCCTCATATTTCTTTTGTGCAAATAAGGGACACCACAGCAATACCCACCTAGAGAATTGTTATCATAATTAGTAATTCTAGATGTTCAGCATCAAGACAGCACAAAACATAGCTATGGTACAGGTAAAGCTTTGGCCACCATCTATGGCATGTAAATATAATCAGTGTATTTATTACTTTTGCATTGCTGTGACCACAATTCCTGACAGAGACAACTTAAGAGAGGAAGGAGCTATTCAGGTCATAGTTTCAAAGGGTTCAGCAAAAGTGTGACAGAGCCACTCAGCTCAGTTCACATCATGGTAGGCCAGAAAACAGAGAAGAAAATGTCAGTGCTCGGGGGCTGGAGAGATGGCCTAGTGGTTAAGAGTGCCGACTGCTCTTGCAGATGACCTGGGTTCAATCCCCAGCACCCACATGGCAGCTGATAACTGACTGTAACTCCAATTCCAGGAGAACTCCAGTTTCACGGGAATCCAACACCCTCTTCTGACCTCCACGGCATTGCATGACACGGGTGCACAGACCTACATGCAGACAGCACATTCATACACATAGAAAACAAACAAATAAATAATAAGAAAATTAAAAAAAATGTTAAAAAAAAGAAAATGTCAGTGCTCAGCTTAATTTTCCCCCATTCTGTTCTGCACAGGTCCCTAGCCCACAGGATGATGCTACCTACGTACTGTCTACACAGGCAATACCTTACTCTCCTAGGTGATTCTAAATTCACTTAAGTTGAAAGATCATTCATGACATTCAGAAAGTGATAATTCATGTTATGCTGTCATTACAGAGGAAAACCATCATGTTCAAGTAAAAGCTAGCCTAGGCCAAGGGCCCAGTTCGACAGGGCATCTGGCCTTCAAAATTAAGCCACCTTGCCAACTGCTTTCAAACTAAAATGTGTACCACAGGATAAGAGGAAGTAAGAAGCCCACCAATAAATAAGAGCCAATAGTGAGACACTATTTTTTGTCTCTCCAGCAAGACTAGGGCTGCATTACTCCCTGCTGTGATATTTGGCTTATTTTAAAAAGTTTTTTTTTTCTTTCTCCCTCCCTTATCCATCTGTATTAAGGTTACTTATATGAGTTTACAGACTGAAACAATATATTATGAATTATTTGCATTTCTTTCCCTGGAGGATATTCATCATCAAGTAAAGGCAAATTAAAATGATCTCTGAGAACATGTCTGGAATAATGTATAAGTAACACATTAACCAAATAATAAAGACAAAAGGCAAATTAATATATTGCATGAGCCCCCTAGAGGGTCACTTTAGCTTTTGCACATGCTACGCTGTTTGTCAGGAAGTCTGATACTATCTTTGGATTTGTCTGATTAGTACCTGTTTGTTCCTCAGGTTCCATCATAAGAAAAATATTTCCTTTGGAAAGGTCTCCCGTGACTATGGAAGGCTATTCCAGAGTTCTCCTCCTGTATGCCTCTGTGTATCCTTAACCATAGTGTCTATTAAACATTATTGCAGTTGCTGGTCTATGTACTTAATTCTTCAGTGAATGGACAGGCCACAAGGAGAATGGTAGTGTGCCTGTGCCTTACAGATATCTGATACGCACAAGCAGCATGAGCGTCATCAGTGCTCTCTGTGCACACGACAGGATTGCACTTCCTGGCCTGCCTGAGGTTTTCTTGGTTTGTATAGGGTATTCTGGATGATCATGTGGGAATGAAGGATACCATTTCTGCAATCAATTTGTCAGTGTGACAATACCTTCCACAACACTTTCCTTCCACTGGAGGACCATCAACATCCCAGAAAGTGACTGCTCCCTTGCTCTAGATTCTGGAGTAAAGATTATGCCAGAGTCCCAAGCTGACCCGACAGCAAGTTGTCTTGACAAGTCCTTGTCATTGCAGACAGACATTTGTGATTTGGGCATCATTTATGATTAACATAACTTGGCTCAGCCTGATACACGAAGTCCATATTATTGATGAATAAATAAAGAAGAAATAACATTGCGACCTCTGTATTCACTAAAACAGGCACAAGAGACCAACATCCATTGTCTCTCATTCAGGGAGGCCCAGGCTTAAATTTTTTTAGTTTTAGTTCCTTCTGAACATCTCTGGAAATGATTAGTAATACATTTAGAAATTTCATAACACCGTCAGCACCAGCTACACCTCACCTGCCTGGAAATACTGTGCAGCAGAGGCAGCCATGTGCCTGTATATCCCAAATCTAATTGGCTATTGGCTCTCCCCTTGGAGAAATAACCCATGGCTGATGCCACAAGCTTACATCCTCTACAGGTTAGATGTTATAAGCCACAGTAAGACCCTGTCATATTTAACAGGGGGGAAAATTGTAATTCATGGATTAACATATCCAAACATGTGTCTATGCTAAAGTAACCTACCATAACTATTGGTGCTGCTTAAATACCTATATATCTAATTGCTTGTTCTTCATTAGTAGGATCGAAAGGTTATTCCTGGACAGACTGTCAGCCCATGAAAGGAAACAGCCAGAATTGACCAGAGTCCAAGTCAACAGCTCCAGAGAGAGTGGACTGTTTTACCTCTCATCCACCTGTGCCCCTTTTCTAAGCCTAGGGAACAACCTGCGGAAGAGGGGGCGTGGTAGAATGTAAGGGCTGCGATTGGGGTGAATGGTGAAACTACAGCAATGTAGTCTGGACACTCATTTGATCAACTTGATTGAACAAACAACCTGTCACCCCCCACTGGATGGTGGGGCTGTAGGTGTTTGGGCACAACAGCCTGCAGATAGGTTTTGCATGAAGGATGCTTGTACTCATGGATTATCACTTATAGCTAAAAATGAAAAAAAAAAACAGAGAAAGATGCAGGACAGTTATGGCAGAATGCATGATCTGGGATGGGGTGGGGGGGGGGAGGGAAAGGGAAATAAGCCTGAACTGAATTGGAAAAAATGTATGAAATGCACAAAGCATCAATAAAAATTAATTTAAAAAAAAAAAAGAAATTTCATAACATTTGAATATAAAATTCTTTATAAATAACAGGAAGTGGCACACTATAGTGACTTAGGTAGTACTGAAAGGCTCTTTGTAGTCGCACTAGGTTGCTGGTCCTGATTGATTATCTCAGGCCATTTGTAACCCAGCTCTGTGTGAGGATAACCATCATTGAGGAAGGTAGGTCCTGGCTGCTCTTCCTGTCTACTTTCCCCTTAGTTTCTGCTCTTCAACACACACATAAATATAGATATATAGGCATAAATGTACGCACCTATATTTCCTTTCCATATGGTTGAAAATATGCAGAGCCATCCCAGTGAGCAACAAATGCAATGTTTTCCATGCCACTTCATTGGGTCTAATTAGTATTTTAGATAAATAGTTTCAAATATTCAAATCATTTTCAAATACTGAAGATTATAATGAAACTGAAAATGATGTCATATATCGAGGGGGACACGGGTCTAGATTTGATTAGTAACATAATCTTGTACAATAAATAAATAAATAATGCAAAAATTAGTCAAACGCAAAAAAATGATGACATCTATAATAAAGTAACATTGTAAAGAATTAAGCCACAATAAGTACATGTTTTGAAAGAAACCAGGAAGTAAAACTTAAATTATCAACATTTTTTTGTGTGTCTTTAAGATGCATTTATGAAATTTAAGTCCATACATACATGGACCCAAATTAGTTCATTATTACCTTAAAATACCTGCCAGCTCTTACGGTCTTGTGAGCCCAAGGACACAGGATAAGCAGGCTGAGGCATAGAGAGGTGTTTCAATAAACTCTCTTGGACAGGTTAGCATGGACTGAAGGCCACAATTACACTGGGTACAGACTACTGAAAGACTGGAAGGTGACAAGGCCAAGAGCTTCTGCTTTGTGGCTCTATCTAGGATCAATATAGTTCCTGTGGCCAAGCAACCACTGGGCTCTCGCTGGTACCTTTGGAAGAAACACCTGTCCATTTAGTTCCACAGTAACATAAGGAGTGGCTCCACCTTCATCAAACAGAGCCACGCTTGAAAGGATGCCTAGAAAATTAAACTGTCCGCTTCCTTATTAAGAAAGATAACCACATTGCAAACAATTTAGTTTTTGTTTGGGAGAATGTTATTTTGTCCTTGCTTTACTTTAATAAATTAAAAATATTTCTGTGTCATAGTAGAAGTGATAGGAATAGACTAGGGAGATTTTTCTTTTCTTTTTCCTCCTGTTTGTCAGAAAAAATAGTAATCCTATTTATGCTCCTATAGACATATTTTTTTTTTTGGTCTTTTCCAGACAGAGTCTCCCTGTAGCCCCAGCTGTCCTGGAACTCACTCTGTAGACCAGGCTGACCTTGAATTCACAAAGATCCACCTGTCTCTGCCTCCCAAGTGCTAGGATTAAAGGTGTGCACTACCACTGACCTTGAATTCACAAAGATCCACCTGCCTCTGCCTCCCAAGTGCTAGGATTAAAGGTGTGCACTACCACGCCCGGCCGACACATATTTAACCCAAGGGTTTAAGCTCAAGACACTGGCTGCTTGTTGAAAATACATAAAGGAACAGGAAATAATGTCAGTACTAAGAGAGGGTGATATTTTCTGAAGGTAAACAATATGTCCCTTTTTCAGTGTCTGCCATGTTTTTTCAGTCACTGCTTATAATCTGGCAGGGTCTATATCTAAGCTAGACATTAGGCTACTGAAATCTCCAAGGTAGAAGAGCAGTCCTGGGAGTGTGTGTTTTCTAAAATCTCTCAGGTCTTTATGCATATAGATAAAAATAGAGCAGGAACAGGAATAACCCAAGCATGCTTTAAACTATGCCTGACTTTGGAAACATATTGCTTCTATTACAGAAAAATCGTGGCAAATGGCATTATTATGAGGTCCAAAGTTAGGTACTATGGGAAACCATCAACCAAAGGCCTCTGAAATAACACGAATCTGTATTTGCTTCTGGCTGAGGGGAACAGGGTAAAGGCCGACTCCTGAAGATTCTGAAATCAAAGACTGAGAAGTAATCACTCTCTCCACTATTAAAAGGCAAAGTGTCTGAATAATTAACACTGGTGCAAAAAGGCTTGCAGGGAGATTTGAAGCCTGCTCCAACCCTTGATGAGAAAAGCATTCATTCTAATATAATGCAGCAGAAGGTGGCATTCTCTGAAATCAATGACAACATCCAGCCCATCCTCTTCTATTGATTCTTCGTTGTACCACACTGTCACTCCAGAGGATCTCAGCAAACAGAACAAAAATTGCAGACTCACCTCTGTGCGTACTTTGCTGTTCTTTTACAGCTGTGCTCTCCAAATAATGTCCTTTCCAAAGAAAGAAACTAAACTGACTAGGTAGTACCAAGTCCACTTTCTGTAAGAAGCCAGATTTCTTCCCACTATCTGTTCTGGGAAGTTTCCGATAGCTCCTAGGTCCACTCTCTCTACTGGTCTCGCTCTTGTCCTGGGCCCTATGAGGCTGCCTGGAACAGACTACAGTCTGGCCAATGGGGCACAATCAAAAAGGCTGCAGTGGGCTGTGGAGTCAGTCGCAGTGTGGCTTTGTCTCCTTGCCATGGTCCCAGCTCCTTCCTGGGACTTCGTGTATAGTCCTCTATGCATATAGTTTCTGGTTTCTTCAGCTTCCCTGGTCTTGAGGATGGGGGCAAAGCCCCACAGTACCACATCTTAGGGCTCCTCATTCTTACTCCACCTTGGTTTGGTTACAAAGTCCTAATTTTTTTAATTTTATTTATTTTCCATGTGTATGAATGTACTGTCTGCATGTAGGTTTGTGCACCCGTGTCATGCAATGCCGAGGAAGTCAGAAGAGGGCGTCAGATTCCCCTGGAACTGGAGTTAAAGACGATTCTCAGCTGCCATGTAGGGGCTGGGGATCTAACCCGGATCCTCTGCAAGAGCAGTTGGCGCTCTTAACCACTAGGCTATCTCTCCAGTCCCACAAAGTCCTAATTTTTATAGTCTCATCACATTCCCCTGATTTGTATATGTGCCCTGTTGCTAGTTGGTTTGAAAGTGAGAAATAATATTTCCTAAGCCAGGTCTTGATGGCTTGGAAAATGGGAGTGAAAATAAGCACAAATAGGAATAATAACCAACCTTAGTCATGTTCTTTTTTTATGAGGAGGAATGCCACTTTGAGTTTGGGGATAACCCCTAACTAGGATACAGGCGCTGTTCTGGGACTGTGCGTGGAGGATCTGAGGTTGGGTTTTAAGATACTCTGCTCATATTTCAACAACTCCATCTTTCCTCTTATGTCATTTCACGTTGTATGAAACAGAAAAATAAACAAAACCAAAGCAACCGAACCAACAACAAAAGCGGTGCTTAACCACCAATAATCTACAGCTAAAGAGGATTACAGGGATAATGAGGAGGTTCTTTCCAAATATAAGGGTATCACCAATCATTCTCTATTCCTTCCTGACTTCCCAAGAAGTATTTAAACTGCATCATGAATAACCTAAATCAGAAATTCAGAAAAGAGTTGCATTCTGTCTGTGAAAGTTATCATCTTTGAAAGTCCCGACGAAGGTTAGCAGGGAAAGCTGTGAAATTACTTTCTCGAG
The DNA here is from genome assembly GCA_009823505.1 of Rhizomys pruinosus. Lineage (NCBI taxonomy): Eukaryota > Metazoa > Chordata > Mammalia > Rodentia > Spalacidae > Rhizomys > Rhizomys pruinosus. The sequence continues at coordinate 1,999,799 of VZQC01004776.1, forward strand.
ATGTCTTTGCAATTGGAGTTCTTTCTTTTCTGGGATGCTTTAGTTCTGACTTCCACTGAAGGCCACGTCTGAGATTAAATAACTTCTCAAGGTCCCTTCTTAGCCCATAAAGAACAAATCAGCACCAGTATTTATAAAGTAGTGTAGAGAATGAGACATAAGGTTGGTACCTGGTGATGAGAAGCAGGAGGCACAAGGAGAGCCACTCAGCAGAAAGCAGGGGTAGGAGGACCGGGGTGGGTTGGGGGTGATGCCTGAGCAGCAGATGCTTGAAACAAATGACTCGCCACTGGACTTGGGCTGCAAGCCACACAACGAAGAACAGATTCATTTCTTGAGAAATGTTTGAGGAGTATGTTATTACAAAGAAATGGAACCTAATTATTATTTTATGAACTTTTGGCAACTTTCTTGTCTCTGTCAAAGGGGACAAAATTTTAGGAAACAATTAAAAGCATAATCTCTTATTACACATGAGACAAGGGAAAGACCATTCACATTCATTTTTTTTTTTTTTTTTTTTTGTCTTTTCGAGACAGGGTCTCCCTGTAGCCCCAGCTGTCCTGGAACTCACTCTGTACCAGGCTGGCCTTGAACTCACAAAGATCCGCCTGCCTCTGCCTCCCAAGTGCTAGGATTAAAGGTGTGCACCACCACGCCTGGTCACATTCATTTTTATAATTCACGGATGATTCAGTGCAGTACCATGTACATATAGAAACAATATGATTCGGGGACAGTTTTAAAAAGTTGTACATCTCTGTGCCTATATGTGTGAAGGAAAACCTGACATTGTGACACTAGTTGGGAATCAATCTGTCTTAGGGCATAGAACAATTCTGATGCCTGCAGTGGTCACAGTCCCCTTGTAGGAGAAGCCATTTTTTTCACTATTGGTACATGTGAGCTTCTCATTTATTTTTCACATTAAAAATCACGTGGTTGGTGGTTTGAAACCAGCACTTTGAGTGAAACCCCCGCTGCACATCTCAACAGATCCATAACCAAGTATCGATATTTAGCTCTCAGATCAGCGCTACATATCATTGTTAATCATGGAGGCTTGACTTGAGCCGAGAGGAGGCAGGCATCTTCAGAAGGGTTTTAGTCTCATTTCAGTGGATTGCCCCACCCTGAGCATGGGCCCAGCTCAGAGGGATGCCTCTGAGAAGTATGGTCCACCTTCTGGGTGGACTACAGACATGCCTACAGCACTGTGTCAACTTTTTCCTAAAAAGGCTCTCAGTAGGACTCCTCTTCAGTTCCACGAGGTTCAGTCCAGCTGCCATTACCATGACCTTTCGACAGCCTGGCCTCTGTCAGGCCAGCTCTCAACCTCCACCCAATGAACCTGGTGATCTGTCTTTGGGTTTCATCTCTGCCCTGCGAGTCTCTGTCTTCCCTCCTGCTCTGCTCAGACCTGCTATTGGTTTCTCCTGGTGCTTTACTGACGATAGGAATGGGCTTTCTGTTTCAGGCTCCTATTCTCCCTGGCTATGCCCCCATCAGAAACTAGGTTCCCAAATTCTCCCTGAATCAAAATCTGAGTAACCTGAGTAATCTCCTCAGCTTTTAAAGACTGCCTTTTCTTTCTGCTCAGATTTCTCTCATTGAGGGTCCTTAGGGCACCATTACCTGCTGTCGGAAACTCAGGGAACAGACATCTCATACTCATCCCCATGTGTCTGACAAATCTGGGACCTCCTAAAATCCCTCTTCTTTTACCTGGCCCTAACACGTCTTCAGTCACTTGCATTCCGTAGGAGTCTGGTCTACATGACTCGTTGGTCTTTCTCTATCCTTCAGTAAAGTCCGTGTGCTTGTTATCCTACTGTCCACCACATACTTGATGTCACACAGACAAGATGAATATGCCTTTTTGGACATTATAATAGCTTCTAGTAATACTTATTTTTCCCAAGTATGGTATCTCAGAAGTTTTTCTTCCTTTCTCTTCACTAGGCAGGCTGAGCTTAATTCCTTCTAGCATCCAATGCTACCATCATCTTTACATTTTACCAGATTAAGTTAATTGGGCCCTGACTAGGAATTCCTGATGGGAGATGGAGAATGAGGAATGATTCCTACATATAAACAGGATTACCAGAGGGGAGAGAGTTAAGCAGATTCCTAATGGCTGTTCTCAACAGAAAGGGGCTATCTGAGGAAACAGGTTCCTGGCCTAAGAATCTTTAGCTAAACTGCTTTACTAGTTAATAAGTGGATTTTCAGTTGCTTCAGATGATTAAGTAAGGACCAAATTGACAATCTCAGAAAAAAAATGTCAAAGCAGCTCACATAGAAAGAAAGGGTCTTGGGTGAACTGAACCATCTTTGGTTTTATTACCTTCCCATTGTTTTATCTGGACTCTGTTTGTTTAACCACGTCCTTTGAAAATTCAGGTGTTGGAAACTTGATCCCCAAATGTATATGTTGATCATATTTGAAATGAGGTTTGGGGGAAGATAATTTGAGCTATAAAAGTCATGAGGGTGGGGTTCCTGTGATGGAACTGATGACTTTTAAAAAGGGAGACAGACTTGATTTGGCATGCCTACTTCCTCACCACATGGTGCCCCCTTATCATGCTGTGATACAGCAGAAAGGGCCTCCCTAGAGGCATGCACTTCGAAGTTGGATTTTTTATCCTGCACTCTGTGAGAAGTAAATCTCATTTCTTCATAAGTTACCCAGTCTTGGCTATTATCTTATTACAAGATGAACTAAGACAATCACTGCTAGACTCCTCATCTTAAGCAGAATTCTCAAAAGTAACTCTTGATTTTTTTTTTTCTGGGATATAGTGTATATCTACTTTTGCTCCAAGTCCAGTGATTATTTAGTATTTTATGAACACACGTGGGCATGCATGTGTGTGCACAGACCACACACACACACACACACACACACACACACACACGCGCGCACACACCGTTTTTTCCTGATAGTTTCTTGTAGAGAGGGAATGCAATAGTTGTAGCATTAAAGTAATTCTTTCAGACTAAATATTCCGAGCAAATTTTTATGAGACTAATACCAACTACTAGCTGTTTGGGGCAATTTTGATATTTTCATTTTTTTCATCCATATGATTGAGACATTAACAAAACTCACCAAAAGATAAAATTATGCTAAAATATTCTACAGTGATTAATGAGCCAAATGTTAGTAGCTATAACTTCTATTTCACTTTGGTGGTGCCCCACAACCTCTAAATAAAAGGCTATTTGTTTAATAAATGCCATCAACTAAATGACTAATAAAGTAATTTGGACCTGAACTCTCTCAATTAACTCTAGTAGCAAAGGTCTGTTTTTCATGGTCACTGGCATTATCCAAGAATGGATTTTCAAGCTGTAAGGTTTACATGGGGTGTGATTACCCTCTGGTAGTGTATGAAGAGAATTCAAATGCAGGCAGCAGTCTTTGGCCTAGTTCTGGCAATGTTATCTACGATCTTCAAGCTTGGAAGCATAGACTTGAAGACAGTGTACTATTGAGAGTGGAGCTTGTAGGAGGGTGAAGCATTATTTAGTCTCCAAGAAGGACAATCCCTGGTCACAGGTAGTTGTCAGAACACTTACTCTGTCATGCCTTTTGAGCAACAACTACCCCACAAACCATTTTAACTACTTATTGTAGGCAGAATTATGGGCTGCTCTGCAGACACTAAGCAGGCTCAGCTTCTTTCCTATTCTAACACCAGCACAGAAACCCTTTACATTAGGATGTCAGAGGTACTGCCAGCCATCTAGGCCGAGACCTGCCCTATGGGTTGTCAAAGAGCATGAGCCCTAAAATCGGGGCAGTATAAAGTTATAAAGTCCCGATCTTCCTCAACCCAACTGATGACAATTGTGACGGGTTACCATACCCCAGAGCAAGCAGCAGGACTAAAGCCACGGTGGTAATGTCACAATTCAACTTCTACCTGTCCCAAACAGAGCCCCTCCTACTAAGTTGCTGCCTGCCTATAACGCTTTCCAGTTTCCATCTTCCAGAGATTTCTAGGAACTGGCCCCTGGCATTATTTTCTCACAACAGAAGGGAGTGTTTGTGATCTCCTCCAGCTAATGGTTAAGACCCTGGCGCGACTGGGTTTAGAATAGTACATAGAATGGTGCAGCTAGGAAGAGAAAAGGCTTTCATTTCCACATTCTCCCTTTATTGGCCTTCTGATTAAGCACTTACTGATATTTATATAAGAGCTCCGATTATTGTTCCAGCAATAATAAAAATACCCAGAAGTTTCCTTGACGGAACCGGAAGTGGTCCCCTGATGTCCGTCCTCATCCTGGAGATGAGGCCCAGTTTCCATGCAGAAAGGCAGTCCAAACATATCAAGGAGAGGGCTAACAGGGTGGTGCGGCAGTTCGGAACAGATCTCTGGGAAACCTTATTCTTAACATTCTCCCCCAATACCTGGGGGCATCCGGAACTTCTTTTAAGCTGTGACACAGTTTACATAGCAGACTTCCTGCCTGTATTCTGTCTGCCAGGCTGAAAGGACTCCCACAAACAGAATAAGACATTTAACGATGCAAACTATTTTTTTAAAAGCAGATTCTTCCCATCTGCCTGGCATCAGGCACCCTCCCTGCCCATTGATTTCCATGTTCTTGCCCCTCAGATCCTATTTAAGAACTTTTGGATCCTTAGCCATTTTTACATGTTAAAATTAAAGTCTTTTCACACACACACACACACACAAAATAAATAAAGTAAAAGCAGATTCCTGGCAGAACCTGGCTTCTGAATTAAATGAATGGCACATCATGGTTCAATTTCTCCACATCATTTCTTTGCTTCAAAGAGTAGTAGCCCGAGACAGCCAGGGTCTGGTAAGGTCAGTCCTCTCTTCCTCTCCAGTGCACAGGGAGCCTGCGGTTTCTGAACTGCCACTAGCAAAATAATTGACTGCATGTCCTATTTTCCAGCCTCTGGGGGGAGAAAACACAAAATGAAAACAAAACCAGACTTCTCACTGAGACAAAACTGCGTCCAGACCAGATTCAGAGTGTGTTCAGAACCTTGCAGTACCGGGAATAGGCATGGGCCCAGACTCTGTATTGCTGGCACACTGTGCTTGGCGTTTGGCGCATTTCTGCATCTTTCTTTGGTTTCACGAAGACAATCTTGGAAGATGACAAGTGGAGATGAGGGGAAGAAACTGAGTTGGCTGTGATAGAGAGCAGGGCCCTGTGATTTCCTCTACTCTCAAAAGGAACAACCACAAAATCCGAACCCAATAAAGTTACCTAGATCTTTTGGGCATATGTGTTCACTGCTCAGAACATGTTCTGACATAGAATAGGACTGGGCTGGGTTTTGACCTCAGTATCAACTGACAAAGGTCAGAGAGGAAAGTTTGCCTCAATACTGTGTCTTTTTAATATCTTTTATTTACATTTGTTTATTTATTTATTTATTTATTTATTTATTTATTTATTTATTGTGTGTGTGTGTGTGTGTGTGTGTGTGTTCACATGTAGAGGTCAAAGGACAACCTGTAGGGGTCAGTTCTCTCTTTCTACCATGTAGATCCTGGAAATAAATTCGGTTGTTGAGCATGTTTGGTGGCAAGTTCCTGTCTGTAACTGCTGTGCTGTCTTGCAGATCCACAATGGAATTTAAATAGTTGGGTAGGTTTTATTTTATTTTATTTTATTTTATTTTATTTTATTTTATTTTATTTTATTTATGTGTATGAATGTACTGTCTTCATGTAGGTTTGTGCACCCGTGTCGTGTAATGCTGCAGAGGTCAGAAGAGGGTGTCGGATTCCCCTGGAACTGGAGTTCTCCTGGAATTGGAGTTACAGACGGTTCTCAGCCGCCATGTGGGTGCTGGGGATCGAACCCGGGTCCTCTGTAAGAGCGGTCAGCGTTCTTAACGGCTAGGCCATCTCTTCAGCCCCATAATTGGATAGTTTTTATGTTTAAGTAAGTTTCATAACTTGTTAAGCCATTCCTTACCACATATTTAGTTATTTCTCATCAAGCTATGATAATTACATTCTGTTAATGATCTCTGTAGTTGAATCTCCATGTACATTAATAGGATACAAGATATAGTTTGAAAAAATTCCCTTTAATGTTAATTCTGCCTTCTGTATGCTAACCTTTTCCCTAGTCTAATACATAGGAATACATGGAAGTGAAGTTAAAAGAAACAATAAAACATCTGCATAAAGGAAGGGGTGTGATGCAAAATACTTCCCTCTGTGCTGCATTTCTTCTGCATTGGAGTGCTGTGGCATGCAAAGGACAGGGGGCCAGAGGATGCTGCTATTACCTTAGTCACTAAATGGCTTCCACTGCTGGGAGATGCTCCTGCTCTTATGCAACGGGTTAATCTCCTAAACAGTGCAGGTAAAACATGCTTAGAATAATAATGCTACTTTATTTGAAGAACGTAGTCTAGTTTTAATTTGTCATGCCTTGGAATAGTGGTTCTTCAACTTCCAAGCGTGTCATAATTACCTGTTCTTGCTGAACCCCATCCCAGTATCCAGCAAGTATCCGAATTTCCAACAACTACCAGGTTTGTTGCTGCTGGTGGAATCACATTCTGACAATGAGGACTTCAGTGCTTTAGAGGAACTTAGAGAACCCACAGTATATACAATACTATTTTTATTTAAATGTTGCCAACTTACATTAGAAAAAAAAATACGTTCATAATTTCTTTCAATACTTCTTGTTTCAATTTTGATTTCATGAAATTGGGTTTTCTGAAATAGTAGATCCTAGCTCTAATACAGATCCAATTTCTAATGGTGATGACTCCTTAAGTAAAATCTTTGATAGGTAGCAGATGAGGGATATTTAGCTAGAGGATTAGTTACTGCAAAGACATGGGACAGATCTATGGGAAAAGTAAAATATTAATGATGGAGATGAAATGAGAATTGACATTCACCAAGTATGGACTGCGAATCTAGAACTTCGATGAGTTTATTTCACTTAACCCACATGGCAGTTTTAAAAGGTGGTTCTTTTCTAATTATTTTCTAAGATGATGGAAAGGCATATTTTGATTGATATAGAAAGTGAGTTGTTGACTTACGTGCCATACTGTCTGTTTATGTTGAATATAGCCCTTGAAAGATTCCCCCAAATGGCAAAGTGCAGTGTAATAAGCATTGGCATGAAATAGCATTGATGTTTACATGAATTAAACAGTAGTTTGCTAAGATCAATACATTTTAGTCTTGCATATGAATAATTGGGATGCTAAAAAAACCACATTTTTGTTTCTTGGGAAGATAACCACATTTTTGGATGTATGCAAGAAAGATATTTTTTTTACAAAGAAGATTAATTACACGAATCCATCATTTTTCCTTGATTTTCCCATAGGCAGACTAACATAAAGGGAAACAAACTTTATTAGAAGTTGAAGCTAAGTGTTGGAAAGAAAGGATTTATCAAAATGAGAATATTAGCATGGCCATAGCTTATAAAGATCCCTAAAGTTTACTCTAAAGTAAACACTTTCTGAGGTTGGAGAGAAAGCTCAGTGCAAGGTGCTTCTTGTGCAAACCTAAGGACCTGAGTTCAGCTCCTACACCTTTGTGAAAAGCAGGGCACTGAAGCACACACCTGTAACCCCAGCACTGTGGGGGCAACGGGATCCCTTGCTGGGATTGTAAATCAATAGCGTAGCTGCAGGCACAGGAAGAAACCCAGTCTCAGAGGAATGAGGTGCAGAATGACAGAGCTGAGCATTGAACACCTGCTCTGGCCTTTATGAACATACACCAGCTCACACACATAAACACAAACACATACACACAGAGGGACACACACCTGCATACACATACACATTCACACTGAAAACAGAAACAAACAAACCTAAAAAGAAAGCACTTTCTTATATAATGAAGTAGAAGCTGAGATCAGAATCTAAGATCAGCTCCTTATGATTTTCTGGCTCCTGGTCACCTCAGGCTGCTCGCTCTGCCCACCAGTCCTAGTCCTTCCCATTGCGTGTTCCCTGTCCGCATCTTATGTGATGGAAGGCTTAAGTCAAATACTGCACTTACTCTCCAAGTTCTCACAATTTATCCATGAGAACATTCAAACATGTAGAGAAAAGTACATTCCCCCAGTGATTCCATTAATTTATTGAGATTGCCTGACTATGCTGATTGGGAAGTCCATTTTCTGAGAAAAGTCTGTTCTTTTTATTAGATTCTTCAAGAGACGCAAATTTTCCTTCACTCTGCAAACTGAATCGTATCATTTTAAACAATACGTCCTGCTTTACCTCTTTGCTAGATTATAAACCCCTTCAGGGCAGGATCCAATTCTGATTCACCCCTGGATTCCTGCCCAAGCACTTAGCACAGAAAAAGTCCTTAATAAATATTTATTGGAGAAGGAAGGGATAAAGGAAGGAAAGCAGGGAGGGAAATGTCAAAAGCTATTAGATTTATCCCTGAATCTCCTGACAAGGTTACACCAAAATGCCTCCAATTGATATCTCTGCGTGTGCCAGATACTAAATCACTTTAGAAAAACCAAGTTCTCAGTGTAGTTCATGGGTTATAGCCTAGGACTATGATTTGATTCAATCTACATTCAATCTCTACCTCTAATTTGACCTGTCATCTTATATAGCTAATACATAATTTTCAAGACATCTTAGAAAATATAGAGCAGACACGGAAAGTATCATGTAAGTAACATAAAGCATTGTTAGTGTTAATTGGTGTAAATTTTGGTGAAAAATGACCAAACTTTTTTTTAATGATTCATCCAGGGGCTGTAAATATACTAGCATATAAAAATCAATCCTAGGAAATATACTGGATAAGTTAATATAGTAATACAAAAATATGCTATAAAAGAACATTTGGTAATGTTTGTGTTTGTCAGTGACTGTTTTTGTGGCCAAAAGGAGCCTTTCCTTCTCAGCAGTAGCTCATCCCATGAACAAATGAAACGGGATGTCAAGTTCAAGAAGACTCCCATTATTAAGATGCTCTTTTGCTGGCATAGTACACATTTTTGCTGTAGCAGGGCATTTACCTAGCATGCATGAATCTTGCGTTTGATCTCCAACAACATTAAAACGTTTTGTTTGGGAGTTCATTTAGTTAGATTACTAGATTAATATTTTAAAATGTTATATTTACAGCTTTTGCCTTAGTCCCATAATCATGTGAACCCATGAAAACTCTGTGAATAGCAGATATATATATATATATATATATATATATATATATATATATAATTGACCATCTTACAGATTCAGAAAACATAGTTAAGAAAAGTTGTACCTTTATAAAATTTTATAATATTGCTAATGACCTTACAGTTAAATTTGATACAAATCCAGATAGTCTTATGTTCATGATGGGGGAATAGAATCAATTTAAACTAAGCGTTAAATAAAGCAGACACGAAAGAAAAAAAAAAAAAAAAAAAAAGCATTAAATGCCTAGTAAGTTGAAACAGAGAAATACTTATTTTTTTTCTTTCAAAAGATTACATGGCTACCCTTTAAAGAGACAAGGATGACCATAAAATACAACAATACTTCTCATCACAAGAGCTACCAGTACTTCTCTGTTATTTAGATTGATAATATAGGTAACCCACTGACTCATTATAAGCAACACAGTTAGCCATGGATGGATTATGATGATTATCAGCATCTAATAGCCTCTATTTTGTTATATCTATGCTTACATAGATGCCTCCACGCATTAGAAATTGGTTATCACATTTTTTCACCACATACTTTAAAATTTTGTATTTAAAAGCTGCTGCTCCTATATTTTGGCTTTTAGAATGATTGCTTAAGCAGGTTTCTATTTGAAATGCAAGCATACACAAGTGGAACAAGTTTACACATATATACACCCTGTATTTCTGAATACCTTGGAGAGCTTTAGCAGGAAGACAAAAGGAATCCGATGCATTTGTGAGACATGCAAAGTTGCCAATTTGCCTCTAACAGCCAGTCTCTTCCCACCACCTATGCAAAGTAAAGAGCTTTGCATGCCTGCAAGGGGATATTTTAAGAAATGACCTTTGCAAAAATAAACAAAAATGAAATTAGGCTTCAAGTACTTTTTCATATCCTTAATGGTTCATAATTTAGTTACAACTAATTATTATTTCTCCTCTTGTGAGGACAACGGATGCCATAAAATGACCAAACTTAATATTAATTTGCTATTATTTTCTTTCCTAATATACATAAATCATTGAACCTCAAGATAAACATTTTATACAATGATTAAAACAGTCCAATTTGGTGCAAGTTTTCTGGCTCTTTGAGAATAAGAAAGACAGAATATTGAGCTCTAAGGGACAGCTACTGTGCTTTGGGAAACCTATATATAGGTTAACTTTCTGACTTTCTATAAGCAAGGTTGACACTTATTGAGAAGGGGATGGAAGAGACAAAAACATTTAGACTCTCTCCCTCCCAAGGCCTGTGCTAGCTTTCATTTTTTTCTTTCTTTCTTACTCTAGGGACATTGAGTCCCAATTTAACACCAGCACCATTGGACTGTTTAGTGAGGAGACCTCTACTGATAAGGTAAAAGTGCTAAATTTTAAGTCATCCTAAGAATCCTTCTAGAACATTATGAACTGCTTGTATATTTGGAGGCCAAATGATTGACATTTTATACAGTGAATTGTTGCTTTTTTTAGAACATAACTAGCATTCTCTCTAGCTGTGGGGTGGACATGCAAGTTGACAGGCACAGAATTTATGTTCCTTGTGTAACAGCTTCTCATCAAGTCCCAGAGAGTCTTATACAAGGACAAAGGAAGGACAAATCTTCATATAAGTAGGAGTATCCTCAGAGACAAGAGAAAGTCACACCAGGGCTGTGTGGATGGGCATCCACTCACCAGAGGAGTGGTCTCCATTTTGGGCAGAGAATAGAGATGAATCAGGGATCAGACGATGTTGTGGGAAGCCCTTTTTCACTTAACCTCTCCACCTTTCAGTTCTGTGCAGATGTGTACATATCATCCACTCTGCCTGGCTGTAACTGAAAATTAAACAGCTGTGAATGGAAGGAGGGAATACAGAGAATACTCTACTGTTCTTCATTTGCTCAAATTAGACCAGTCAGTTAATAATGCTGACCAAAAGAAAGTTCATCAGATGCTAAGGATATCATAATATTTTGATGATTACAATACTCTATTTTCTCATTACCAAAAGCAAGTTACATAATTTTACCATTAGTAAAAAGTCTGAAAATAAGACAAAGCAAAACTCAGGAGACTCATGTTGCCAGTGCCATATTATTTGACTCAAACAATATTTTAAAAAGAGAACATAAATTTAGAAAGATATTGATATATATTTAAAATCTATTGAATAATAAAACATCCACCAAAATTTCCAAAATAGAAATTAAGACAAGGAATGATTTCTGAAGTACAAAGCTGCTTCTTATAATTTGTGACATTATGTTTGTGAGATCAGGTGGCGTTATGCCTGGTAGAACTCTAGTGATTATAAGCCTAGAAATCAAGGTCTACATGTCTTTATGTTTTCAAACAAACTGCTTAGATATTGGCATAATGTTAGATAGATAATTATAGACCATTAGATGTGACAAATTTTCACATTAAGTATGACGATGACAAAGAATGACAAAGTAAACTCTTAGGTGAGAAGTTTGGTACCTGTCCATTCCTACCACCAGCAAAGTATCTCTGGGCTAGAACAGGAACTGTTTTTAAAGCTATCTGTGGTAAAGGAACTACTCCTTCTATCCATTTTTTTTATTCTTCCTATATAATTTTGCAAGATATAGCAAATGTTAATTAATAGGAAAAACAAATTTCAAAGCCTAAAAGTGTATGGAATATAAGTTTCCACCTTTATCATTAGAACCAGCAGACATGATCAAACTGCTGTGTATAAATGCTTAGTCTCCATCTGCACATTAAAGCTGGAATAGACCACTGTCAACAGCTGAATTTAATAGTACTGGAATAGAAAGTTGGGAATCTTAGCTCATCTCATACAGAGATATTGAAATTGTACAAGGCAAAGGGCAGGGGTAGAAATGAAAGGAACCCACATGGAACTGATGGTGAGAGGACAGTGAGAGGTGACACTGTGATGCTGAAGAGACCATTGAAGCTGCCTTATGATCAACTTCGAAAGTTGAGGGACTCCCAGGCCTTCAGCAAGGAGAGCTTGAGAATTCTGAGCATCAAATGGTTGGTGAGGTGCTGTACCTGATACTACAGTGTGTGATTAACCTGCAACTCCTGCAGAGACTGGATGTTATTGCTGCAAACAGCTCAGGTCCTTAAAGCATGAATAAAAGCTACTAGTTACATTCACTAAAAGCCTTAAAACTTCAGAAGTTGCAGGATCTAAAATCGATTAGAAACTCGAAGAAGCTCCCATTATGCATGTGAATGCTATTAGTTCAAGTATGGGAGACATTTCCTTTTTTCCCTTCATATACTGTGTTTTAACCAAATTCACTCCCCATTCCCTCTCCTTCAATTTCTTCTCTATCCCTCCTCCCACTTGTTTCTCCCATCTTCATGCATTTTCTCTTTAAAAAAATACTCACTCAGTCCATTTGGTGCCGCATATATATTTATGGCTGAGGGATCATATACTGCAGCATGGGCAACCTCTGAGAACCCACAGTCTCTGAAGAGAATGAGCTCCCCCTCCCTCAGCAGCCATCAATTGCTTATAGCTCCTCAGATAGGGGTGGACTTCGTGAGCCCCTCCTGCGCCCATGCTGGGATTTCAGCTTGCTTGATGGTATGCAAGCCTTGTGCTTGCAGTCATAGTCCTGTGAATTCTTGTGTACAGCTGTGCTGAAATAACCCTCTGGATTTTACAATCTCTCCACTATTTCTTCTCTGATGATCTCTGAGCATGGGGTAGGGAGTATGATATAGATGTCCCATTAAGCACTGAGCACTGATCAGAGGCTGTTCTTTTTTTTTTTTTTTTTTTTTTAAAGCCAATTTTTTTACTAAAGCTTTGTGCATTTCATACAAAATTTCAAATCAAATCCAGACCTGTGCCCCCCACCTCACCAGAGCTCATGCATTCTGCCAAACATGTGTTTCATATTTTTCTCAGTCTCTAACAAAATTCTCGATGCAGCAGTTTACTGTTTCGAGCAGTTCACCATGTGAGTAGCTTCTTTGACCCAGTCTTTTTGTTGTTGTTGTTGTTGTTGTTGTTGTTGTTGCTGCTGCTGTTGAAATTCCTTCCAAATATGTGTCATTCCAAAATGTGCATATATGCATGCCACATATATCTTAGGTTTTAGCATCTTCAGCTTGTGATTTTTGTTTCTTTATTAGGCTGAAAGATTTCATGTTTGTAGGCTCCCCCTTGACAAGCCCAAACCACAGTCAGTTCTGCCCTTGTGTTCCTCACCAGGGTTTTCCCTTCCCATGGTCACCAAATGAGGTCCAGTAAGCACTGCAGCCTGTCTTGCTCTTCCTCTACTGGCCTCCATGATACAGCCTGGGTAGTATAACAATGGCAGTCTAAACTCTGAAGAGGCTGGAATCCCAGTAGTAGCTCAGTCCACAAGTTGGATGTCTCAGCAGTCCCCATCTGGGACTAAATATTTAAAAAAAAAATTTTTTTTTATTTTTAAGGGATTCTACAATACAATGACACAGTTGTTTGCAGATAACAATGATGTTACTCAGTATGTCATACAATTAAGTAATTGGTGCATTTTGCAAGTATCTATGGTCCTGGTCCAAATTTTGAAACAACCCAAGGTTTCAAGTAGTGGAGAAGCTTGATTTGCACAGGCATGTTGATCAATCAGGTGTCCAGACTATATTCATAGTCTCATGATTCACCCTATCTCTCCACAGCCCTTACAATCTACCAGCCTCCTCTTCTGCAGTTTGTTCCTGGCTTTGGGGAATGGGGCAAAGTGGGTGAGATGAAAACAGTCTAATTTTTTGGAGTTTGTCATTTTGGGACTCCGGTCTGTTCAGTTTGTTTCCCTTCACGGATTGACAGCTTTCACAGTGAGAACCTTTTTAGTCATACTAACAAAGCTCAAGCTATTGGATATACAGGCATTTAAGCAGTACACTTATTGTGTCAAGCTAAGCTGTGGCATAGACACAGATGCTTGGATGGTATGCTAATCCGCAAACCATGTGGTTTCTCTATAAAGGGTGAACAGTTCTTATTGTGGCTTATAAAAATCTCCTAACCACTAGAAGACATAAGCTTGTGGCATCCGCTGTGTTATTCCTCCAAGGAGAGTAATAGCCAAATAGATTTGGGATATAATATGACACTTGGCTGCCACTGTTGCACATGTATCTCCAGGCTGTTGATGTAGCTGATATTTTCGGAGGTCTTGTTTGTTTCAGGGAGACCATATTTTGTCTGTATTGCTTGAGTGGCTTTGGTAAGCTCTCTAGCTTTTTCAGAGGCCAGTTGTACATAGCAAGTGATGTCTCATAACTTTTTCATGCTCACACCAGGTCTTCGACAACAGGGACTTACTGCCTTTCTCCTTGCATATATCCCATTTATGGCAAAGGCCTTTATAATTTGGGGGTCGGGTTTGAATCCTAGCCAACATCTCCTAGGCAGAATAATTCATTGCTGATGTCAGAGCTTTCCTGTAGTAATATATTTTGCTTAATACACAACTTATAAACGACTTTACTATATTGAATTTGGCTCTAGATAGAGAAATATCCTTTCACAGTTCCTATGCTATCAATAAGTTAATACGTTGTGCCTGTTTTTATAGGAAATTACCACCTAACAATTGGCTCTAGTTTACAGTGGGAGTGGTTTCACTACCATCTCTGTTTTTCTTTTTTTCCAAAAAAAAAAAAAAAAAAAAAGAAGAAAGAAAAAAAAAGGGGGGGGGAGAGGTGGGAAGGTTTCTCAGCATTAGGGTCCATTATTAACAGTCAACCCAATATTATTCAAGAGAGATGTCAGTGACCGTGTCTCAGGCAGTCTGATGTTCTCATTCCTTAGTGTTAAGATGGGTGAACCTCTCTGCTGACATTCCCAGTTCATCCTGCACAGCCATAAGTTGCTATGTTTTCAGGCATTTAGATTGGTGATTTTTACCTGTGGGAACATAAAATTCTCCCCCGATTGTTATTTTCAAGATCAGAAAATTGAAAAATTATCAATAGACTTGAACACAGAGATTTTCCATTTTGTATCCCAGAAAGGATAGTAACCCCTCCCCTCCCTCTTTTCTTTTTTTTTCTTTTTTTTTTTTAGGTTTTTGTTTTGACCTATAGAAGCCAAAGTTGTGTTACACATACCCATAAGCCAGGAGCAGGCATAAGCTTTACATTACCTTATAACCCACTGGTTTCATTTGACTGTATGCTACTTATTTGGGAAGGAAAAATTTAAGCTTAGGTCCTTTACTTGTCCCACAAGTAAAGAAAGTGTTAATAAATCGTGATTTGTGTTTTCAGAAAATATATATAGGCTATTTGTATACCTTTACCCGATACAAATTATAAATAAGACCATTCATTTTATATTCCGATTGCTTCAATTGTATTACATTTCACCAAGAAACCTAACCTAAATTTAATTAATCTAAACAATTCACTAAATATCTTATACTTTGTGGATAAAGCTGGGGCAGAGTTGAGAACCTGCTAAATAAATTTTACCCAATAAACATTTCGCTCGTTTAACGCTTTATGACTGGAATAAGACTTCTACTTATTTGGTAGTAAAAATTTAAGCTTAATTATTTTAAATTGTCCTATTAGTAAAAGAAAGTGTTACAACTGTGATGTTGTGTATTTCAGAAAATATAGAGTCCAACCCATGAGGCTGTTCTTTTAATGGCAACTTTAGCACTAGGTATTCAAAGAGGATTTAAGTCAACTGGTAACTTGGTCCCAAATGGTGATTTGTATCCCTATATATAAGACTTCATTGATTCTGTGAGAAAGTCAGGTGTTCTGGGAGGCAGAAAAATGTCTACTTCCAGGGTTCAAATCAGAGTATTATGGGGAATGACAGGCACTGCAGAAGACAGATCAAAAAAGAAACTCCTCACACAATATCATAGTTAAAATGCTAGACGCCCAAAACAAAGACATAAATTCTCGAAGCTTAATCACAAAAGACTCAAGTCGCAATAACAAAGGGAACCATCAGCAATTACAACTGCTTCTTCGGCGGGCAACCATGAAAGCAAGAAGAACATGGAGCAAGCTTCTCAGTGTTAAAGGACTATGGTTGCCAAACAGAATACTTTACCCAGCAAAAATGTCGACTATAGTGGAAGGAAAGAGAAAAGTCTTCCAAGACATAAACAAGAATGATAGAATACATGTCCATAAAAACAACATTTCTTGAAGCAATTCAAAGGAAAAAAAGAAAGGAGAAAAAAAAAAAAAAAAAAAAAAAAAAAAAAAAAAAAAAAAAAAAAAAATCGTAGGAGTAAAATCAGAGGCTAGAAGTTCCAAATGGTAAATAATGAAAAGAAGAACTTCCATCTTTCAATTATAACCTTAAATATTAATGGCTGAACCCCTCAATCAAGAGGTATAGAATGGGGAGGAATGGATTAGGAAAGCAAAACCTGTTCTTATTGCTGCTAAGAAACCTATCTCAATTTTAAGGATAGGCACAACTTAAGGTGAAGGGACGGAGAAAGTATTCCAAGCAAAGGGTAGCAAAAAGAAAGCAGGTGTTGCTATTCAATATCAGACAAACTAGACTTTAAAGCAAAAAGCAAATCAAAAGAGACAAAGAGGGTCATTAATCTTTTTATTCAGGAATAATTGACGATTGAAGATCTCACAATCTGATTATACGCACCCTAGAACCTGGTGCACAAACTTTATAAAGAAAATCCAGGATCTCAAGGCAGCATTAACCCCAGTACACTAATTGTAAGGGACTTCAATACCCACTAATCTTTAGACAGATCCAGAGGAAAAGGATAAAACAGGAGACATCTGAACTAAATGATACAACAAACCAAGAGGACCTCACAGACATCTATTGATATTCCACCCTATACAAGAGAATACACTTTCCTACTCAGCAACTCGTGGAACATTTCAAAATAGACATATACTGGGACACAGGAAGAACTTAACAATATAAAAAGATTGAAATTAATCTCATGCATTCTATCAGACCACAGTGCACTAAAACTCAATATCAACACAAAAATAAACCCTACAACCTACAAGAATACATGGAGACTAACAACACAGTCTTGAATAACAAATGGGTCAGGAAGAAATAAAGAAGAAATAAAAACATTCCTGGAACTGATGACAATGATATTCCACACAGGAATACCTATGGGACACTTTAAAAGCAGTCCTAAGATCCCATTCACTCTAATGAACACAGATGGCCAAAATTCTAAAACAGAATAATGGCAAATTACATACAGACCCCACATCAAGAAAAGATTCATCCATCATGACCAGTTGCATTCATACCCGGATGCAGGATGGTTCAACATACAGAATTAATAAATATCATCAAACTATAAATGAACTGAAGGACAAAAACCAATCATGTCAATTGATGCTGAAAAGCCTTTTGACAAAATCCAGCATCCCTTCATGTTAAAGTCCTAGAGGGAATTGTACTGGAGGGATCATTCCTCAATGTATCAAGGCCATATACAGGAAACCCACAGCCAATATTATCCTAAATGGGGAAAAATTAGAAGGGTTCCCCTTAAAGTAGGAACTCGGCAAGGCTGTCCCCTGTCACCACTCCCTTTCAATACCAACCCGGCACCGCCACACCACCACCACCACACAAAAAAAAAAAAAACTCTCGTGATTGAAACCCTTGCTAGGGCAATAAGGGGAGAAAAGGAAATTAAAGGAGTTTTAACTGGAAAAGAAGAAGTCAGCTCATCCCTTTTTGATGATGTTATGATTGTCTACCTAAGGGGATGCTAAGACTCCATCAGAAACTCCTAGAAATGATTAAGACGTTCAGGTAAAGTGGGCGGATACAAAATACATCTAGAAAAATCAGTAAGCCTTTCTTTATACCAACAACACAGCAACTGAAGAAGGACTACAAAGGAGACCTTCCCACTCACAATAGCCTCAAAACAATAAAATACCCTATGGAACAACCTAACCAAAGACACAAGGATCTCTACACAAAATTTAAACCCCTGAAAAAGGAAATTGGGAAGACAATCAGAAGATGGACAAACCTCCCATGCTCATGATTTGGGAAAATAAACATGTAAAAATGTCACTTCCTACCCATACCTCGTGGTACGATTTAATTGGCAATCCAATCAAAATCCCTAGAACTTTTCACAGACTTGGGGAAAAAATCCTTCATTTCAATTTGGAAAAAAAGACCCTTGAATACACAAAGCAATACCCTGAGTGAATAGTGTGCAATAGATGGGGGTATGCTCTACAGACATGCAAACTATTAACTACAGGGTTACGTCATAAAAACAGCTTTGGTATGGCACAAAACTACCAGTTGACCAATGGAATAAAACTGAAATACCAACCTGAGCACATACAATTTTCAACCACGTCATATTTGACAGGGGGCCAAGAAGACACATGGAGGAAAGACAGCATCTTCATTAAGTGGTGTTTGGCAAAACTGGCTCACCACTGTAGAAGAATGAGTTAACCGCCTACTTCTCGCCTGTACAGAAAGTCAATTCCAGATTGGATCAAAGACCTCAACGTGTAAACCCAAGACTTGGAAGGTGATAGAAGAGAAACTTGCCAGCAGACTGCAAGACATATGGATAGGAAAAGACTTCCTAATCAGACAGCAGCTGCAGCAAGAATATAAGCAATGGACTCATTAAAAAAAAAAAATGAACAAATGGGACCTCATTAAACTCAAAGCTTCTGTACATCAAACGAAACAATAAAGGAGTGAAGAAAGCAAAGACAAAGCGTTAATTTTCCAGGATATACAAGCTATCAAAAAAACCAAGAAGAAAGAAAACAAATGAATCACTCCAAAAAGATGGAAGCAAGAACTGAATTGGACTTTCACAGAGGAGGAAAAGAGATGGCTGAGAAACAATTCTTAAAACTATTCAAAATCTTATATAATTAGGGAAATGCAAATTCAAGACCACATCTAAGAATATCATCTCACTGCGATAGGACTGGCCAGGGATCCAAGAAAAAAACGATATCAAAGTGCTGGAGAGGTTGCGCGGGAAAGGAGAACACTCATCCCGTTTCTGCGTGGGAATTTCAAACTGTGTACAGCCACTATGTGTGGAGAACCCTTAGAACTCAAAATGAGCTTGCCACTTTACCCAGTCATACCCTCGGGGTATAACCCACAAAACTCATCTTACTGCAGAATACGTGCACAGCTATATTTTATTGCAGCTCTGTCACAATAGCAAAAAGCTGGAACCAACCCAAATGCCCCTGCAGTTTATGAGTCGGATAGAACAAAATGCTGTACAATGTACACAATGGATTCTATGTCGGTAAAGAAAGACAACATCATGAACTTTGCAGGTAAAATGGATGGAAGCTAGAAGAATATATGTTAAGTGAAGTAAACACAGTCCCAGAAAACAAATGAGCAAATGGTATCCCGTTACATATTGGGAGTAGGCGATATGTAAAAATATTAAAGAACCAACAGAAACTGCATCAGAAAACTGACTGAATGTGTGAAATTCGGGTGGGAGGGAGGGCCGGCGAGAGGGACACGGGTGTATCATTTGATTAATGCATATTTAATTACTGAGTTCAACAAGTATCCAGTTTTTCCCAGACTCTGTCTACAGGTTACATGGTGTTTTACGGACTTAGTAAAAGTAAAAATGTGTATATTTAAGACAACATGGTTTATAAGGTTTGATAAAAATGGTAATGTAGACTGAGTTAATTGGAATATAAATTGTTGCGGTACATTTGTTTTACTTTAAATATGTCTCCGTTGAGTCAAGCCAAGACTCCACTATCAGCACCAGCTACACCTCACTGCGCTGGAAATACTGTGCAGCAGAGCAGCATATGCCTGTATATCCCAAATCTAATTGACTATTGGCTCTTTCCTTGGAGAATAACCCATGGCTGAATGCCACAAGCTTACATCTTCTACAGGTTGGAGATGTTATAACACCACAGTAAGACCCTGTTCATATTTAAACCAGAAAAAAATGTAATTCATTAGGATAACATACCATCAAACATCGTGCTGTCTCATTACCAAGTAACCTCCATAACTATTAGTGCTGTTTAAATACCTATATATCTAAATTGCTTGTGGCTTCATTAGTAGGATCACAAAGGTTATTCCTGGACAAACTGTCAGCCCATGAAAGGAAACAGGCCAAAATTGCCAGAGTCCAAGAACAGCTCCAGAGAAAGTAGAACTGTTTTGTCTTCTCATCACCACCTGTGCCCCTTTTTCTAGAGCCTAGGGAACAATCTGCAGAAGAGGCGGCCATGGTAGAATGTAAGGGCTGGCGATTGGGGTGAAATGGTGAAATACAGCAATATAGTCCTGGACCTCATTATGATCAATTGATTGCAACATACAAGCCCCCCCCCCAACCCCCGCTGGATGGTGGGCTGTGGGCAGTTTTGGGGACAACGCCTGCAAATTTGGTTTCTATGGGGATGTCTCGACTAATAGTAAAAATAAATTAATAAAAAAAATAAAAAATAAAAAAACTGTGAGGAAAGATGCAGGTCAGTTTATGGCAGAATGCTGATCTGGGATGGGGTGGGCGGGGATGGGGTAGAAGGGAAAGGGATGAATAGTGCTGAACGTGATATTGGAAAATGATGTATGAAATACAAAAAGCATACAATTAGTATTTTTAAATGCTCTATATATCTAGTTGGCTTGTGTTGCATTAGTAGGATTCGAAGGGTATATTCCTGGGAAACTTCAGCCCATGAAAGGAAACAGCAGAATTGACGCAGAGTCCAAGACAAACAAGCTCCAGAGAAAGTAGACTTGTTTTGCTTCTTGTCCACTGCACCGCCCTTTCTTAAGCCTAAGGGAAAATCATGGAAGAGGCGGAATGGTATTGAGAATGGTAAGGGCTGCAGATTGGGGTGAATGGTGAAACTACAGCAATAAATAGCTGGTACACCTATTATCAACTTGAACATACAGCCCCCCCAGATGAGGTGGGCCCATGCTAGTGGTTGGGTACAATTGCTGCAAACTTGGTTTTACATGAAGGATGCGTACCTCATAATATATACTTGAATGTGTAACAAAGAAAAAATAATAAGTATAAAAAAAGTCGAGTTACATAAACACTTAATTCAAAAGGAAAACACTCTTAGCTTTGGGAAGATGATTTACCTCACCCTATGAGAATGGGTACCAAGTCAACACCCAGCTTGTCAATGCAGCAAGTTCAGGGTCTGTGGTGGACACAGAAGGCATCCTGCTCCCCTCTAGACTTCTGCATGTTCTGCTGTCCTTATTTTCAGTAGAATGGAAATAGAGGCTGAAGAAACAGTAAAAGTCAGCCATTCCTTCCTATTGTTACAATACTATGGAGTTCAGAGACTCTTCCTTTCCCTACTGCATTAAAGACACTATTTTCTTCTTTTTTTTTTTTAATATGGGCTTTTGTACGCGTTTTTTTTTTTTTTGTCTTACTTAGATCATTGCTCTATAACTTTATTACAGAAGATACTTTAAAAATTCTTGCTAAGATTGGGACCTTCTGTCCCGTTCCCTAGTCTTTTTTTATTTATTTATTTATTTATTTTATTTATTTATTTATTTATTTATCTTTTTATGTGTATGAATGTATTGTCTGCATGCAGGTCTGCGCACCCGTGTCGTGCGATGCTGCGGAGGTCAGAAGACGGTCTCGGATTCCCCTGGAACTGGAGTTCTCCTGGAACCGGAGTCACAGACGGTTCTCAGCCGCCATGTGGGTGCTGGGGATCGAACCCGGGTCCTCTGCAAGAGCGGTCGTCGCTCTTAACCGCTAGGCCATCCCTCCAGCCCCCTGTTCCCTAGTTCTATACTGTTTCATTTCATTGAGTTTGCATGGGTCTGGTGCATGCTGTCACCATTGCTTTAAGTTCTTAGAGGCCTGGATCATGCACCATATTTGGCTCTAGGGATCTTTCTGCCTCCTCTGAAATGGTTCTGCAGCTATTCCCTGCTGGTTGATGGAGAATTAATCTTTAAGGGAGTGATGCTAGATAGACTGACCAGGCTCCAGTCAATGAACTCACACCAGGGACATCTGGGTACACAAAGTGAACTTTATAGGCCTTATCATGTATGACAGAATGCATGAAATCCTGTGAGCAAGTTACAAGGGAGAATGCAGGTGAAAGAGAGAGTTTAAATATGATTAAGATGTATGAAATGAACAAAAATTCAGTAAAAAGATACAAAAGTAAAAAGATGGCTCTGCAGACTTTCTGGGCTTATGAAATGATCACATTTTCTTCAAAGTTTAATTTAAAGATGTATTCTCTTATTTTTGTGTGTGAGTGTTTTGTGTGCTTGTATGTATGTGTACCATGTGTATCTTGTTGCTGACAAAGGCCAGAAAAAGGGTGTTAGATCCCCTGAAACTGAAATTACAGATGATTGTGAGCTGTCTGATGTGGGTCTTGGGCATGGAACCCCAGGCCTCTCAACAGTAGCAAGGACTCTTAACTGCTGAGCCATCTTTCTAGCCTTGTAATTTTAATTAAAATATGTGTAACTACACATTTGATGGCAGAAGGACAGAAAATGGATATGTAATTATTTCCCTATGTGTATATATTGGGGTTAAATGGTGTAAATTTCTCCAAAAATCTAAAATTGAGCACTTCCTGGAATGATGATCTTGGTTACTGTCCTCAAAACGGTTCAAGTCATTCAAGCCAAGTCAAAGTGACAAACCAATACTTACAGAGACGCTAGGTGTGAGGAGAGCTGTGAGCCTCTGTGGGTGTCCACAGACAAGACAGAGTAGCCTTCTGAAAAATGAAATCACTTATTCTTGGCTTTTTCTCCTCTTTTATTTTAAAATTTATTTTTTTTTTATCAAATTTAGACCCATGTCCCCCCCATCACCCCACCCCGCAAGAGCTCATGCATTCTGCCAAACATGCTTTTCATCTCTTTCTCAGTCTTTCTCAATATTTTCCATGTAGAAGTTGACTGTTTAGAGCAGAAGTTCACTGTTTCAGTCAGTTCTTTGATGCAGTCCTTTCTGTTGTTGTTGTTGTTGTTGTTTCCAATATGCATCATTCCCAACTGCTTTGGACGAAAGCTCAAGGGGCCATGCACAAGAAATACTTACAACTAGGTAATTGGCGCTAGCATCCACAGATGAGGGATACCATTTGTTGTTTGTTTTTCTGGGACTGTGATACTTCACTCAGCATGATGTCCTCTAGCTCCAGCCATTTTCCTGCAAAGCTCATGATGTTGTCTTTCTTTACTGCTCTGTAGATGTACCATATTTTCTCTATCCACTCATCAGTTGAGGGGCATTTGGGTTGGTTCCAGGTCCTTGCTATTGTGAAGAGAGCTGAAATAAACATGGCCGTACATGTATTTCTGCGGTGGGGTGACTCTTGAGGTTACATGCCTAGGAGTGGTATGGCTGGGTCAGGTGGGGCTTTTTCTCCTCTAAAAGAGGGATTCTCAACTGATCTAAAGACACTATGATGATAGTTGATGTAACTGATGACAGTTCGTAATGACAGCAATTTGCTTCTGAGGATAGAAGGAAACAATAATCATTGAATTATATGGTTGCTCTTATTGGCCAGTATTTGACAAGTCTCTGCTCATGGGAACCAAGACATTCCAGTCAATTACATTTCTGCACAGCATGGGATCCTGGGATCCTGAGGAGCAAAGGACTTGCAAGTCTTCCAGAGTTCCAGGCTCAGTGAATGACCAGTTGGCCTTGGAAAATAATCTCTTGCAATATAATGCTATGACTTTGCAGATTTACGTTGTGAGGAAACTGTATATTTTTTAATATTCAGAGCAAGTTTTACTCCAAACTAGTTAACAGAGTAATTTCATTCAAAATTATAATTTTTTATTTAGAATCAAAAATAAGCATACAATCATCTAGTTACTAAATTTAAACAGAAAGCAGATTTTATAGGTGGAAATACAATTGTGAGCCAAACTCTCAACCACAGAATTGTTTTTTTAAAATCCCAAAGTCCATATTCAAAACTGAGAAACAGCACAAAATGTCCACTAACTGGTGAATAAAGAAAATGTGTCTATTCATAGAGCAGAATGAAGTAGCAGCCTTGCTACTACATGGATGCTCGCAGAACCTTGATCCTAAACAAGAGAACTCACCCCCAAAAGATCACAAACCATGATTCCATCTATAGAAGTGTCCAGAGCAAGCGAATCAGATTTGTGACTAATTGGGGCTCAGGTGGGAATGAAGTGTGGTTGCTAATAGGCACGGCTTTCTTTGGGGAGGTGATGGGAATAAAGTAAAATTAAGATATGGTAATGGTGACCAATTTTTCAACCATGTCTTATATAAATTTTATCTCAATAAAATTTAATATGAAAAGTAAAGATTGTCAGGTGTGGTGGCACATGCCTTTACTCCCAGCACTTGGGAGAGGGAGGCAGGTGGATCTCTTTGAGTTTGAGGCCACCCTGGTCTATATAGTGAGGTCTAGGACAGCTGGGACTACAGGGAAACCCTGTCTCAAAAATACAAAAAAAGTAAAAACCATGTCGAAGTTCAAGAATTGGTTTATGTTCAGTATAGAACTTTGCAAAAATAAATAATACTTATATAATGTGCATTATGAAATTGACAAATGCTTGTTCATTTCCACTAAAAAGTGGAGTTTCAGAAGACAAGGCTTGTGTCTAATCACTTTTTTTTTTTTTTTTTTTTTTTCTTTTTGAGACAGGGTCACCCTGTAGCCCCAGCTGTTCTAGAACTCACATTGTAGACCAGGCTGGCCTTGAACTCACAAAGATCCGCCTGCCTCTGCCTCCCAAGTGCTAGGATTAAAGGCGTGCGCCACCACGCCCGGCATGTCTAATCACTTTTTACCATCTTGCCAAGCACACAGAAATCTTTATACATGTTGACTAGACACACTTATTGATGAGTAACAATTGCACAAGTAAAAAACAATTTAAGGTACTTCTTATCTACATAAACATAAGTTTTAAAAAGTGAAATTAAATTTCCTTTCCTCAATTTTTATACTTAGGTAATGACTCTAAAATAGATCTTCATTTATTCATTATTTTTCAAATATTTATTAAGCACTGTGTGAACCACTGAGATGTAATACCAAATAATTCCTGGTCTGTACTCAAGAAGTCTATGGTGTAGTGGAGAGATAAAGAAATAGAACCCTGTCTCGAAAAGACCAAAAAATGAAATAGAAAGAACTGGAGGGAAATGTGCTAACTACTCTTCGGAAGGGAGATGTAGGATACTGTCAGGGGAGGTAACTTTTCAACGGGAGCTTTCACGGGTGTGGAACTTTCACTGGTCTGGTAAGGGTAGTGTGGCAGGCTTGTGAGCCCCAGGGATCCATTTTTCTCTTCCCAGTGCTGGGACTGCAAGCATGCAGGACCACACCAGGCCAAAGCTTTTATGTTTGTTTGTTATATGGGTTCTGGGGCATTGAACCCTAGTCCTTATGCACTTTCACAACTGAGCTATCTCCCCAGCCCGAGTCTTAGATTATTATTATTTTTTTTTTTGTCCTTCTGGTTATGGACCCACAAAGGATTCTAAGTTGGTAAGTGACAATCAGATGGGTCTTTTATAAAGATTATTTCTGTTATCCATGTAGACAGCAGACAGGACATGCCATGTAAGGAGGTTGCAAATAGAGTGGGCTCTCTCTCAGTCCTCTCAGGGTCCTGCCTCTGAGGTTTCCCGGCTCCAGCTGAGCCTCCAGTAGCCACGGCTTACTTTCGATCCTGGTCTTCCTATATTTCTCTCACAGGTTCTGGCCTGCTGCTCCCTTGAGGTCAAAGCCTTTGTAGCTGTCGTGCACAAGAAGGTCTGCTCCTCTCACAGCAGACCCAGCCAATAATATCTGCCTGTTACCCAGGCATCCCAGTTCTGTGTCTCTGTGGCACTGAATATGGAGGCATTGCACATCGTACATTAAAAGGCATTCAAGGGGCTGGAGAGATGGCCTAGCAGTTAAGAATGCTGACCGCTCGATCCCCAGCACCCACATGGCGGCGGAGAACTGTCTGAAACTCCAATTCCAGGAGAACTCCAGTTCCAGGGGAATCCGACACCCTCTTCTGACCTCCGCGGCACTGCACGACACGGGTGCGCACACTTGCATGCAGACAGTACATTCATACACATACAGAAATAAATAAAAAATTAAAAAAAAAAAAGACATTCAAGCAAAAGCATATAGAACCAATGTCTCTATTTTTAAGGCGCTATCTCTCTAGAGAGTGGTATTGTAGAAGCATTACTGCTTCGGGTCAAAATGAAATTACCAAAGCGAAATTTTAGTTTGAAAGAACCAAGTAACTCTTTTTTTTTTTTTTTTTTAATTTTTTTTAAATTTTATTTATTTCCGTATGTGTATGAATGTGTTGTCTGCATGCAGGTCTGTGCACCCATGACGTGCAATGCCACGGAGGTCAGAAGAGGGTGTCGGATTCAACTATCTGGAACAATAGAGTTTGTGACCCTAGGCTTAATGGTAGAATACAAGGAGATGGTCTATTTTTGTATTTTTATTGCTGTGGTTTTATTGTTTATGAGTTCCACTGTTATGGTTCCTCCTCCAGGGAGAAAAATCTCATGCTCACAAACAGCTACATACTTGGTAGAAATGACAAAGAATAAATCTCTTCAGACAGCTTTCTCACCACTCTGTCACAGAGAAAGATGGCATGTCAAGCTTGAAAACAGGATAAATGTGATATACACACAAAATCAAATTATGTTTTAAAAAGGACTTTTTTCCTGTTATGTCACCCAAGCTGTCTAAAATGTCCCTTGGTTGATGACATCAGAACTTGAGGAAAAGCACTAATTCTGTTGCAGAAGATGCTGGCAGAATGTTTGAGAAAACAAACCATCAGAACACTTGTACCGAGTAACAATTTTTAAAAGTTTCACTGTTCTCAGGAACAAACATTCCAATACGCTGCTCTCAGGAACTATCGACCTGGAGGAGTGAGGTGAATCATATTCATTCATTTCAAAGATTCGTAAGACATCATCAACTTCCTGTCAGTGGAGGAAGATGCTTTTTATTATTCACAGTAGCATTCCCAAGTGGCTGCACACATAGCTTCTTGGGTAATTGGTGCTCTGAGGTGATCTCTCTTGTGGAGTACATTTCTCAGGAGAATGTTCCAGGAATTATGGAGCTATCATGCTCTCATTATTCTATGCCATCAAGACTGGAAGAAGACCATTGTCCTAGAGAGCAAAATGATTTTAATGTGGCTATTTAGGACACACATTTAATTCTAAGTATCGATCTAGGAAAACGTGATGTGGGTTTCATCTGTGTTTCAGGCTCCAGGGCCCTGTTCCTACCACGCAGGATGTATAATTCTACCATGAAGTGAAAAATCAGACTTAGAAAATGGCTTGTTGCCCTGTTACAGGAAACAGCTTCTGAGAGGTCACCGCAGAACTTTCTCAATACAATGTTTCTCAGGTTAAGTTTGTTTGTAGTCTGCTTTTTAAATAACCAAGATAATTTATGACTTACTTTTCTTGGACACCAATATACTGTCCTGTAGTTTTGCCTCTTAGTCTTTCAGGGTTTTTAGGTGTGAGAAATCTCTAGCAAAAAGTGATTATAAGTTGTCGAATTGGAGAAACCCAAACTGACCTGATGACCAGAGGCTCTGGATGTCTGTGGCTGAGTTATAGTTGAACAGGCTGACCCTTCAGGCTCTATCAAAGGGAGAGAATACTTTTCTGGGTGAAAGGTCCATGGTCTTGATATAGTAGTTTGTTAAGAATTTTGCTTCAGGGCTGGAGAGATGGCCTAGCAGTTAAGAGCACCGACTGCTCTTGCAGAGGACCCGGGTTCAATCCCCAGCACGCACATGGTGGCTGAGAACCGTCTGTAACTCCAATTCCAGGAGAACTCCAGTTCCAGGGGAATCGACGCCCTCTTCTGACCTCCGCGGCATTGCACGACACAGGTGCACAAACCTACATGCAGACAGTACATTTATACACATAAATAAATAAACAAAATAAAAAAGAATTTTGCTTCAAATGGGAAAGATACAATCTTACTAACAGCATCTCAAGGAAAAGGATTTGTACCAAGACTCTGCCTGGGTGGTATTTGGGTGCCTGGAACTTGGGTTCCTACAAGCATCCTTGGGTACCATTCTTTCTCTGATACCTGGACATTTTCATATATAATTCCTCTGCTTTCTCCCTCTAACATTGCCTTGGCCCACTGCCAATCATCTTCAGGTTTCAGCTTCAACCTCACTTTTGCTGGTCTATTTTGACCCCTCTGTTTAGTTAGATACTTGCTACCATTGGTCGTCAACTGTCAGGGCATCACCAACCCTCAGTTTAAGACCTACAGAATGTAGGCTGGTAAACCAAGACTACAGAGTCCTGTTCTACACAGCGCCTCTACTTTCTAACTTTCTAGATAAACCATGGTATACCTGCAGCAACCCAACACGTATTTATTATGAATTCATTAAAAATGCCCCATCTTTCTGGCCATATGTGCTATATACACGGATTTCAGAACTTGGGAAAAAGAACAAATTTCCTAAAGTACCCCAAGAAAATTGTGCTATGACCATAGAATGATGTTTCCCTCTGCCAGTCAGTCTTTTTTGAGACATGCGCATAGCAAAATGGCCTGGCACAGTTGGCTTTATGTTGGAAGGTTTTTGGTTTGTTTGTTTGTTTGTCTGTTTTTGAGCTTGTAAGAAGGCCCAGTATGTCTTCAAGGGCATCACTTGTGGTTCAGAATAGAAGTGAAGTCCTATCACACTTCAGAAAATGTTTCTTACTCTTCTGAACTTAGTGAAACAATAGAACTTTTTTTGTTTGGAAGCCCCTTCAATTTATTTTTATGTGTATTCTTTAAGGATGAAGGGTTAATATAACAAAAAGAAGTAAAGATGATTGTATATATTCACAAAGTAGAAGCATAATAGAAGTAACACTTAAACTATGTTGAAAAGAGACAATGAAATGCATTTGAATATATTTATGTGACTATTTCAATTGGCAGTACAAAGATCATACATTTACTAAATACTTTTTTAAATTCTCACATTCTAGACAGGTCTCCAGTATAGTCCTTGCAAATTCTAAGCCTCCCTTTTCTCCCTCCTTGCCTCCCTCTCTCCCTTCAATTGATGTATAATTTAAAAACAAGGATGCACATTGGACTCTTGATGACCATATGATTAGCATCAAGATAAAGACGCAAGCCACTGCTAGCTCTTCTACCTCTTCTCCATTTCCTTTCCTAGCCATTCCCTCCAGAACAGTAACCATTACTCTTTTATAACATCAATTAATTTTGCTTGTAAATTTTATCTAAGTAAAATCAGACAGCATTCAATCTTTTACATCTGTTTTCTTTGTTGAGTATTTTATGAGATTGATTTATATTGTTTGTTTTGTTATTTCCTTGTTAAATTTTGATTTTGAACAGTGATATGAGCACATAAAATTGTTCATGTTTATGAGGAACTACAGGATGTTATGGTTCATATAAACCCTGTGTGACCTCTCAGTTGATCTGCAAATTCTTCAGACCATTGTCTCCTAAACAAAGGCCACCTGCATTTCCCAGGGGAACATCAAATCCATGTTGGTAAAGTAGAAAATTTTATTTTGTATTGTGACAGTTGGCTTAATATAAGAAACTCGAGAAGCACCCAGAACCTTAATGTTCTTTCGTGTCACACGATGAACCAGGCACCAAATCCTTCTGTCTTCTGCGTCTCTAGAATCTGTGTCCTTCTGACCTCTTCTCTGCTGCTTTTTAAAATTTATTTATTATTTTTTATGTGTATGAATGTACTGTCTGCATGTAGGTTTGTGCACCCGTGTAGTGCAATGCTGCCGAGGTCATAAGAGGGCGTCGGATTCCCTGGAACTGGAGTTAAAGACGGTTCTTAGCCGCCATGTGGGTGCTGGGAATCGAACCCAGGTCCTCTGCAAGAGCAGTCGGCACTCTTAACCACTGAGACATCTCTCCAGCTCCTTCTGCTGCTTTTTAGGCCATTGGTCCCAATGTTTTCACTTTAGGCTTGACTTCTAAATTGCCTGCTGCCCCAAAAGCAAAATAACTTTTAAAAGTTAACATCCTTCCAGCTGTGCTTTTCAGAGGGTACAGCCTGTCTGAAGACTTTTATGGCCTAGATCCTGCTAACCTTGTGTGAATTTGCACCTTCTCTCTTGTTCTCTGCTCCAGTCCTCCAGGTAGCCTGTCCACACCTCTGATACCACGTGCCTTCCACTGGTGGTGACAGCACCCCACCAGGGCCCCTCCATAGAAGCTTTTGCTCTTTTTGCTTAAATCCTGAACTAAGCCAACCTAATGAGAGGTTCTTCCTAGAATTTTAATTGGGTCAAATGACCATAATGGGAGGTGGATGAGTGAATTCATTTCAGCAGCAATGCTCTGGTAGGGTGGTCCTTCAATTTCCTGTTCTCTACATCTTTCTGTTATCCTCCTTCCTGGCATCCCTATCACTTGGTCCTTCTTTGATCCTTTAATATTTTAAAATGATCCCTTCTTAGTCTTTTTGATAAGATCAGCTCAAATTGTTTGCACAGTCTCTGCCACCGATTGAATTGAAAATAACAACTTGGCAGTTGATAGCTGATAGCTGTTGGGGGACAGATGATCACTTTTCTTTGGGGGCGTGGTTATTGGTAGGTTTCCCATGCTCCCACCCACGTACATATGAGCAGCTCTAACTGGACTTATTGGGTTATGTACATACATTGATTAGTTAGAAAAGGAAGACATGAAGATGGGAGGGATGTAATGGGAGGGTTCTCTGGTGGTTGGAATGGAGCAGTTGAGGGGTGAATATGATCAAGATACACTGTATACATGCATAAAAATGTCAAAGTTTTAAAAATTTCCCACTCATTGGGGGCCATAGAGATGGCAGTTAAGAGCACATACTTCTCTTGCAGAGGACCTATGTTCAGTCCACAGCACCCACGTCAAGTGGTTCATGATTGCATTTAACTTCTGGAGGATCAGTGCCTTTGGCTTTTGGTGGCACCTCCACACATGTGCATAACCTCTCACAGACACACAGAGATACACATAAGTAAAAATGAATAAAAATAATTATCGTGATTTTTAAAAATCATGATAAGATTTCTGAAAGAATGGGTTTTCTTTTTATTTCTATACCTGCTTGGCATAAAGCCTAGAACACACTAAGCATTTATTGATTGAGTGAGTGAATGAATGCTTATAGATATGAGTAATCAAAAGCATTGGGAAAGAGAACACAAAAATGTGTTACAAGCAATGGGATGGCTTAGGGACAAAGCCAACAGTGCTCAACTGCTATGACATGGTGTTAGTGCTATCTGTGTCTCTTATAAGCCAACTAGTTCCTGTCTACTTCCTAATTTTATATTACAAAGGAAAGAATAAGAAAGCTTTCCATTATGTCAGCAAATTTGACCACAAGTATCCATCTGATTGCTCGCTGGTGTTAGAACATGGCATGCTTTGGCCGCTTTTCCTGATCAGAGATCACATATGCAAAATTAACATGAAATGACATTTTCTAGTGTTTAGAAGCAAGCATATCCCAATGATGGTATTTTATCTAATTCTTTCAAGTGACAGTTTGAATTTGATTTTAGGGCCTGGTCCATTGTATTGAGAAGGATTTTGAGGCTCCATCAGACAACACAGTGAGGCACAGATGATACAATTCCCGGAGTTAACTAGACTTGACTTTAATTTTTTATTTTGCTTTTATTTTTATTAAAATTTTTATTAAAATTTTTAAGTTAGCAGGGCTGGAGAGATGGCCTAGTGGTTAAGAGCGCCGACCGCTCTTACAGAGGACCCGGGTTCGATCCCCAGCACCCACATGGCGGCTGAGAACCGTCTGAAACTCCAATTCCAGGAGAACTCCAGTTCCAGGGGAATCTGAGACCCCCTCTGACCTCTGCGGCATTGCACGACACGGGTGCACAAACCTACATGCAGACAGTACATTCATACACATACAGAAATAAAAAAAATTAAAAAAATTTAAGTTAGCATACAAAATAATGTCACGTTGACATTTTCATACATGTTTACGATTATACTTTGCTGATGCTCACTATCATATTACCCTCTCTTGCCTCCTCTAGAATTGAGTTGAGAGATTACAAAAATTCTTGTATGAACATGATGATATTAATACTATAATTAGCCACTCGTTTATAATACTAGTCAGCAGTATTCTTAAATTCCAGAAGCTGTAGTACAATTGTTAATATCTGTAATTTAGTTACAAACTATAGAAATGATCCCTGAAAGTATAGTCTAATATATCTGTAATTTAGAAAGCTATCAGAGAGTCTTTGCTATGGTCTATAGCCACCAATGAGTCCTGGCGAGCTTTTCAGGAGACTGTACCAGCTATGTTAGGTGGAGCGGCTACACTCCAGAGGACATTTATTATGGCAGGAACCCAATATAATATATTTGAAAAGCTAAGCCTTAGTTATTCTCTAAAATGAATTAGGCTTCAAATTCAGTATTGTACAACCAGACAGGTTAATATTAACATACTCTCTTAGGAAAACTAAGCATACACATCTAGAAAGTAAGAAAACTGAAGCTTTTCTTTGTGTAGCCCAGAAAGCTACATGTTAACTGAGTTAACTAAGTAGAGCCAATGACTTGAAAACATCATTTTAACCCCCAGAGGTGATTTTCAGAACATTCACTGAAGGATGAAGGTATGTTAAACACAGTATTTCATCTCATGTTTCCCTCCTAAAGGATAGTCAGGGATGCTATTTTCTGGTATGCTGAACTTGTGCAACTCTACCAATGCCCTGGAAGAAGACTGGATGGATACCACATCCATGTCCCTGAGCAGGCAATGTCTACATGTTGGGAAGTCTTCATCCTGTGTTGGCTGTGAGTCTAATCTGAAGGTACAGTGAGTGTGTTCTATGTGACAGTCTGAGAATAACTGACAGGTGCAGATGACAAAGGGGTAGCAGAGAGCTATAGGTGGCTGTCACCTCCAGAGGATAGAAAGAGTGCAGGATCTCTGGAGACCCTTAGAAAGCAGCAACAAGCAATATCCCCAGCATCAATGAAGAGAAGGTAACATTTGCTGCAGGAGTTATCTAAGAGCTGAAGCCTGACCTGAGACCCAGGGATACAGACACTGTTCTCAGCGTGGAGGGAGAACAACAAACCACCATGCAAAGACCGTTGCCTGCTCATGAGATTCGCCATCAAGCTGGTGCTGGTGCAGATGAAAAGGCTAAAAGAGCTCCCAGAAAACTCAAGCAAACGGATCCATTCCAGCATACATACTGCTGGAGCCAGGGGAATTCATTTCCCCTGGACGCCCTTTCCCTGAAAGGAAATACAAGTATACTTCACTTAGGATGGGAACATGGGATTGCAGTTTCCTTTATGTGACTATCATCTGACAGCTCTTACCTATGAGGTTTCACTTTACATGGAAGAGTAAAATATTACTGCAGGGCCTTATTTTTGTCCTACAAACTGCTAAATGTGGTTTTATAGTGTGTGTGTGTGTGTGTGTGTGTGTGTGTGTGTGTGTTCGTGCATATGTCAGTGTGTGTATGAGTATGCACACACATGCACTTAGCCACACATATCAAAGGACAACCTTGGGTACTGGTCCTCAGGTACAATCTGCATTGTTTTTTTGAGGCAAAGTCTCTCATTGGCCTGGAATGTTCCCACGGTAAGCTTTGCTGGCTGCCAAGTCCCAGGGATCTGTCAATTTCTGTCTCCCCCCATACTGGGATCACAAGTGCATCATAAGCACCTGTTTTCCCATGTGAGTTCTAGAGACTGAACTCAGGCCCTCCAAGTGCTTACAAACTGAACTATGTCTCTAGCCTGATGTGGCCCTGTGAAAAGGGTCACTTCTCTATTTCAGAGATGAGGCATTAGAGCCAGGAAGTATCTCTCAAATCCACACTCACTCCTCCCCTGTCATGTCTCCTTGCCTCACACCTGGCTACAGGGACAGCGCTGGTCGTGCTGTTCCAGCTGCTCCATTCCCAAGTACCTCAGACATACCCCACTTCAAAAGATGCTTCTTCAAGTATGGTGGCTCATGCCTTTAAGCTCAGTACTTGGGAAGCAGAGGCAGGGTGATCTGTATGAGATGGAGGCCAGCCTGGTCCACATAGTGAGTTCCCTGCTAGCTGAGGCTACAGGGAGTCCCAGTCTCAAAAACAAAGCAAAACAAAACAAAACAAATGATGCTTCTTTAAGCATGACACTTTCTGGATAAAAAGATTCCCATCATTTCAGTTTGACGGTACTTTTGCTTTTACTTAATGAATTCTAAGTTTATCACTCTGGAAATGAAGACCAAGTGAGATGTGGCAGGTCTTCATATCTGATGTTCCACTTTTCTTTCTTCCTTTTTTTTGGGGGGGGGTATTTTTTGAGACAGGGTCTCCCTTTAGTCTCAGCTGGCCTAGATCTCACTCTGTAGACTAGGCTGGCCTTGAACTCACAGAGATCCGCCTGCCTCTGCCTCCAAAGGGCTGGGATTAAAGGCGTGCACCACCACGCCTGGCCATCCCATTTTCTGATGTCACCTCTCATGGCTTCCTCACGCCGAGGGTCTCCATCTCCTCTCTTGAGCAACTGATTTCTACTGCTGTGCTTTGACCCAGGCCTTCATTTGCAAACTCCTCCCTTGCATTCTTCTTAGTGATTATTCCATGGAGGATAGGCCTGGGAAAACCCTTAAGTTAATTAAGGATGAAACTGTGTTACAGTGCTCTAGAAATGCAGGTAATTAAAACCTTATTAGGCATTGATTATTATTAAGCTGACTCTTGTGCTGAGGTAGGTGACATCACACTGAGACTTGGGTAGATGAGCCTTCGGGATGGTAGTTGCATTATTGATCTAGGCTTAATAGAACAAAATGAATAAAACAGGACCCATTACCCAGTGATGCATCATTCCATTGGAGATGAGGATTGGATCAGACAGAAAGTTACAGCTGCCAAAAGTAGCCTTACGATCAGAGAGCAGCCTCTGCAGGCAGTGAGCTGTGTTCTGTATTTGCCAAAGCCATGTCTAACAAGGACAGCCAATTCTGTTCTTCTACAGAGATTGTGTGGTAAGCCCCAGATTGTGTATTTCAAGTGATGTTAGGTCCTATAGGAGCCTTAAAGCAAAACAAACAAACAAAAAACCCAAAAAACCAACCCCTCGTGATTCACCTTTAGTGTACTTTGGTAAACAAATGAAAACACCTCAAAATACTTTGCACCAAACATAATATGGTCATAATAATAATTTTAATTTTTCAGAATGAACTCAGTTGAGTGTGGGGCTAGCAGTATAGCTCAGTAGTAGGGTGTCTGACATGTGGGAAGTCCTGGATTCAATCAATGGCACAAAAACAAACACCATTTTAAAAATCCGTAGAGAACAGAAAATTCCACAATTTTTAATGGTGAAATACAAAGCACTCTTGAATTTGCTGTTGACCCCAAGTTAATATAGCTAGACCCTTGGAAATGAATATTGCTCTCTCCTGACATTAGAAGCTATTTCAGTGGAAATGTTTAAGAAATGATGTAATGTGTTGAGGGATTTGGACCAAGATCCAGTGAAAGTTATTATGTAATGAAAGGCATGAAGAGCGTGGGTCATTCATCAATAATAATAAAAAAAAATGACATTTGCTTTCTGTGAGCCTGTGTACAAATAAGCACATTCTCCATGCAGTTCTTAAAGGTTGGATGGTCTTTTTCCTGGTTTAGCTCAGCTAACCAAGGCTTCACTGCCTCCCTTGGATGTTTCCAAACATAACCTTTTTGTTGCATTTGGAAACATGTGCAATCTAAAACCCTTAAAACAAATTTTCTTTTTTTTTTTTTTCAAATTCTCCATACAACAAGAACATCCATGAGTCAAGATGGATGAGGACTTCAATGTCAGACAGAGAGTCTAAAGCCTAAAAACCAACTATACATTAAGTCATTCAACATAAAGTGATAAGTGTTCATTGAGACACAAAGAGAAGTAATATTGAATAAACTCCTTGAGGGACATCCACAGATATATCTATAAGGGTCACTTGGTAGGGTCCTAGAATAAAAGGAAGCAAAAGTTTACATCAAGATGCACAGTAGGAGGGATGGGCAGACAGCACTGAAGCACTGAAAGAAGTAGAGATAGTAGAATGTCCTTGGTAGTCTGACCTCAGTTCAACTTTGGACCATTCAGTAATTCCTTCAACTTATACTCCTGTGTCAGGATTTGCTAATGGTCTATGATGTTACAAAGTTACAACCATTGTGAATATTTTTGTGTCATTTGAAAAAGCAATAAGGCAAGAAGTTTAGAGATAACAGGAAAGTGTTTTTCTTTTTATCACGGGACCCTTTCTAGAAAGCATCAATAGCAGAATGAAATGCAAGTGCAAGGCCAAGCAAGGTAGGATTGTGACTGACATTTCTGGGGAGCCTGGGAAGCAAAGAGGCTATGGTGTTGGATAGAATGAGCAATAAACAAGTCATATGGAGACTGAAGAACTCACTTTCAAAGGACCCTGGATAGAAGTGAGATGGAATATCAGATTAGATGAATCATCAGAGGAACCTGAGAAAGAATGGTCCATGAATTATGCGTAGAACAAAAGAAATGTGCTGTGGACACCAACTAAATGCTGTTGAGAGATGGCAAGAAGTGTATACTGAGATGGTACATGCGATTTTGCCGTGGAGCAGTCAAGGACAAGATGGATGAAAACCTGCTTATTGTTATTTATAAAGAGAACGGAGGAAGGTGGGATAAACCCTGTGAACAAGTTTTTCAATGATATTGCCATACAAAGGAGCAAGAAACCAGGTCATGGTTGGAGGTGGTTTGTAACATATTTGAGTGCTGGCAGAAACCATCTTGTAGAAGGAAAAGTTTTCACAATGCTGGAGAGGACAACGTCTTGGGAGAGAGAGTGGTGAGTGCGAGCATAAGCCAGCCAGCCAGGCCACATCAAATCATCACATCCAAGTGACCTAAACAACAGGATTTTATTGTCTGACAGTTCTGGAGGCCAGATGTTTGAGGTGAAGATATTCACAGGGAAATCTTATATCTCACTGTAGATATTCTGGAAGGATCTATTCTAGGCTTATCTTCTAGCTTCTGGTAGTTCGTTGGCTTCTGTTAATAGTGCTCTAGAATAGATATTCTCTTTATACGTGGGCCTCTGATTGAATTTTCCCATCTAATAAAGACAGTAGTCATATTCCAATATGACTCCCTCTTTTTCCATGCTCCTCTCTTATCTATCTATCTATCTATCTATCTATCTATCTATCTATCTATCTATCTCTCTACCATCTATCATCTATCCATCCATCCATCCATCCATTCATCCCCCATCTTACTACATACCTCAGGTTAGTCTCCAACTCACAATCATTTTGTCTCAGCATCCAGAGTTCTGGGATTACAGAGTTCTGTCATTACCAGACCTGGCTATAATGATTTTACTTTAAATTAACTAATTCCATTTGTAAACACTATATTTATAAAAATAAACTTGTGTTCTGAAGTACTGGGAGTTGAGATGAATACAAAAATTTCAGGAGTGGAGAGAATACAATTTAACCCCTACTGAGACCCAACATGAAGTGGATGATGCAAGGGTTGGGGCAGCAGAGGATGAGCACAGATTCTCATGCTGGTGAGGGTTAGCTGTTGTGGTGGAAAGTCTCTTCTGATTGCTTCTACTTTCTCAGTGAAATAAAAGGCAACATCCCCAGCAGCAACAGCATCACTCTGCTGAATACTGACCGATCAGTGTATGAATTCCAGTATATTCAAATTTGAACTCTATCCACAAAATACCTGTAATTCAATAAAGCCATGACTGGAGATAGGGTATAAAACATTCTGACCTAGAATATGGAGAAGGTCTTAATTCCAGTAGGATGATGCCTTAATGAATGTGTAAACATAAGATGATGCAAGGGGAAGAAAAATGAGAGCAAATGGGAAGCAAAGGGCGGGTCAGAAGCGGTAGCTCATCAATTCAGAACAGAGAGCTGGGGATGTGTTATGCTTAGTGGCAGGATGCAATTATAGCAGCTTTGAAGCCCAAGGTTCAATCCCAGAATGGGGAAAAAGAAAGAGAGAGAGAATAAGAACAAGAGAGGGAGAAGAGAGAGGGAGAAGAGAGAGAGAGAAGAGAGAAAGTCTTTTCTGGATGAATTTGAGAGAGAACAAACAATGCATGCAGAAAAGAAGGGCAATTTTACTATGTACAGGAATTTAGGTGAATGCTCACTACTCAAAAGATTCACTTACTTGTTGATTTAAATAAATTTAGTCTCAAGTGCTTCATATTTAGTGTTATTTCACTTGACTTTGCCATGGAGACTTTGCAAAGATGTGACATCATTTCCTTACAGTCAGCAGCACCTCTAAATCTGCAGAAGTGGTCACATATGTGAAGAGTATAGATTGGTGAGTGAGAGAAGATAGATGAGGGGTACAAAATCCATGTGACCATTCTGGAATATTTACTAAAAACATCTCTGTTTTAATGTGATTGTTACCCAAGTGACACTTTCTGGAGACTTTATTCTTCTCTGCACTCACACGCTTGCTATTAGCACTTAGGTCTGTCTTGAGAGTATGGAGAGGGACAGTGGAGCTCTTAACCCAGTTAGAATGATCTCATTCCATAAATATCAGTAATTGCAGATTGCGTTGTTTTTGAAATGGGCCTCCCATTAATGGTGGTGGGATGGCGGGATTGGACGAAGGGTAATACATGCGCTGCAACCGCCTAGAACTCTAGACAAAGAGAAATGAAAATCATCCATTTTGTTGTCAGCTAATCCTTACCCTGGGGACTTAGAGAGATTTTTTTTTTCTTATTGAATATTTTGTTCATTTTCTCCAATATTGCTTTGAAACAAATTGAGTAAATGCTGCTGTCCATTGCTTCCATCAGGAAACTCATAAACATAAAAGCTTTGAATTAAACAAAAACTACTTAGCAAAGACACTCAAACACTTGTTATTAAATTTTTTTCTGCAGATGTATCTAGATATACTACCTTGCTTTGTGATTAAAAAAATCCTTTATTTGTTCACATTGTTCTCTTCTGGTACGTGTTGACCACAATTGCAGTCTCCATTAGTCATTTCCACATTTAGTTGTATGTAAGCAAAAGGAATGAACAAAAGAACAAATAGAAGTCAACCCCTCCAGCCAAGGAAACCATAGCATTTAGCGTGTTGTTGTAGGAACATAACTTACTTCTCACACACATGATACTATTTTTCACTTTTGCATGAGAGAAAACAATCCCTTTTTTGATAACTTCATCGAGTGTTATGCAGCAACAAGAAATAATTTTTCTTGACAAATTTTTTAACAGTCCAATTTTTCTCTTAAAAGCCATTGTACTACAAACACAGTTTCCCAGCTAAACTCTTCATTTTCAGTTTACCTTTCTCTAGAAGTCTGAGGATTGTTCTTGGTACATAAAACATGATTAAATATTTAATTTATGTTGGAAAGCAGGATGCCTGAAGGCCACAAATCTATCACTAATCATTTAAGACATACATCTTCGCATTTTCTTTATTAACAAAAGAGAATTACAGTCTTCATCATGATATTTGTAAAACAACTTTCAAAATGAATATTGAACTTTCATAAGGTGCTGTTGAATAACAGCATTATGGTTATAAAAGTCCAATTATTAGCCGGGCACGGAGGCTCATTTCTTTAATCATAGCACTTGGGAGGCAGAGGCAGGCAGATCTCTGAGTTCAATGCCAGCCTGGTCTACATAGCGAGTTCCAGGCCAGCTGAGACTAAAGGGAGACCTTGTCTCAAAAAGACCAAAAAAAAAAAAGTCCAATTATTGTTATTCTACCATGTGTAATATATGCAGCCTAATGTTGCAAAGAGGAAATAACTAGATTAAAAAATATCATTACACGCTTTTAAAATCTAAGCAGACCTTTATATGTCCTTTCATCTATGATGAAACTTACACTTTAAAATGTTGTCAGCCTAAGTGGTGTTGAGCAAATGAAATGACGGGGAATAAGAAGGCTTGGTGAGAAAGAACTGACCTTTTTTGAGCTCAAAGATGTTTAAGCGGCTTGAAACCCCTTTCTAGGTAGATATTATCATCATTATTTACTGAAGAGAAAATTAAGGGTAAGAAAAGGTTAATTAACTTGCCCTATAGTTATAAGAGATGTGCTTAGAGTTCAAACTCCCGTGTCTAACTTTATAGCCTAAGCCCTTTTCACCAGGACACCATGTCAGGTTAGCTCTTCCAGCAGAGAAGGCTATTCACAGGAGGAGAGAAATGCCCTCAGTGTGACCGTGAGAAACAGCTGATGTGATTTAAGCTACTAATTAAGGGCTTTTGCCTTCCTTTTTTACTGTTATAAAATGTCCTTAACATAAAAAAGCATCACCTCTGTTGTCATCATTTTCTATCTTCCCAAACTGAAACTCTGTATGCCTTCCACAACTCCCCTTTCCTGTCTTCCTCCAGCCCCTAGTAGCCTCTGTCCTACTTACTGTTTTGAGTAGAACTATTCTATGCACTGCCTCATGTAAATAGAATAATAGGATTATCTGCTGTTTTGTGTCTGAATTATTTTATTTTGCAGGTTTTCCAGAGTCACCTATCCTGTAGTATGCATAAGAACTTATATTTGTGGCTCACACCTTTAATCCTAGCACTTGGGAGGCAGAGGCAGGAGGATCTTTGTGAGTTCAAGGCCAGCCTGGTCTACAGAGTGAGTTCCAGGACAGCTGGGGCTACAGGGAGACCCTGTCTCGAAAAGACAAAAAAAAGAACTTATATTTCAAGAAGGTTATAAATTCTGCTGTTTGAAACTTTTCACATTTTGTTTATCCATTTATTTGTTGATGAACATTCAGGCCATTGCTATTTTTATACTATTGTGAATAATGCTATTTTGAACATTGGCGCACATGTCTCTGTTCAAATCTCTACCTTCAGTTCTTTGTGGTGGAGGTGAGATTCCTGATTTCATGATAATTCCATGTGTAACAATCTGAGGTCCACCATACTGCTTTTCACAGAATCTGCACAATTTTATGTTCCCACTGTTACCTCTGTTATTTTCTTTTTCTCTTGATAATGGTACTAATCATTTTAAAACTTGCAATGTATCAATGACGGTACATGTGATAAACATTGCAGGAATTCAAAGTATTCTTTTTGAGATGGGGTCTCTCTGTAGCTCCGGCTGTCCTGGAACTGGCTTTGTAGAACTGGCTTTGTAGAACAGGCTGGTCTTAAACTCACAGAGATCTGCCTGCCTCTGCCTCCCAAGTGCTAGGATTAAAGGTGTGCTCCACCATCCCCTACCTGAGACTCAGGGAAGTTGCACTTCAGATAGCATTTTATCCTCCTTTTAATAATCAGAACATTTGAAGCAAAGACCTTA
The DNA here is from genome assembly GCA_009823505.1 of Rhizomys pruinosus. Taxonomy (NCBI): domain Eukaryota; kingdom Metazoa; phylum Chordata; class Mammalia; order Rodentia; family Spalacidae; genus Rhizomys; species Rhizomys pruinosus. The sequence continues at coordinate 2,041,460 of VZQC01004776.1, forward strand.
AGACTCAGTAGAAGGCTTTAGAAACCTTTCCTCTAAATGAAAAAGGACTTTTTTGTTAAATTTGTTCCCTCACTATAGTCAGTTATGGTGAATGGTAATAGGAACAATCTATAACAAAAGCATAACCATTTCAATCTATCACAACTGCCCAGAGCCTTATGGTGTTGCCGGAATTGTCTCTCACAAAATACTGTGTCCCTGTCAAGTTTCATTAAGCCATCCATAATTCAGGATGTGTTAGCATAGTCACAGTTGCTGGTGGGGAAGAGCAACTCTTGCTAATTTGCTGTGACTGAGTGGCAAAGCTTATGCTAATGTTTTTGAAGGAAAGGAGTTAGTTGAGGATTCTCTCTTGTGATTCTAAATCAAGAAATTCCACAGGCCCTGAAACTGCCCCCAGTACTGTTCTAATTCATCTAAGTCAATTAAAAATAGCAATTTTGTCACAAAATAAACCTTTTGGACTACCTCTGATTATTCAATAAGGATTGAATTTAATCATGCTTAGATACTTAAGTAGGAAACTACTGAATTTGACTTTTTGAGGGTTATATTATCTCTTGCTATTATCAGTTATCTATCACACAGTGATGCTTTATAACAAATAACGGTTCAAACTCACAGGAATGCAGGATCTGTTTATTCAGTCTATTTGTCTGCAGACAATGACCTGGTAAGAGCTTTGCTGAGCAGAGCTGGCATTTCTTACTTGTCCAGATGTCAGTTAGTTATTTACTCTCCTGGGGCAGCCATCATATAAAAGATATGGTGGGCTCAGTGCTGCCTTATACTCTGATACTCTATCTAGTGTTGATGTAGTCTTATGGTTCCATGTTCAAGCCCGTGACACAAATGCAAGCTTCCTACTGGCAAATGTGAGACATAGGGAGGGAACTAAGAGTCAACAAGAGGTAAAGACGAGCTACAAAGTCACAGTGAAAAGGAAATTGAACACATGGAGGGGTGACAGCTGGGCTCCTCCATGCTAGCAGCCATCATACTCCCCTTCTTAGGCTTAGGCTGTTGTGGAATTTTTATCAGTGTTTGAGGGACGGTTCTTTTTTTATTTTGGCCAAATCACATGACTCATAACAGATTTACCAATACGTTAGTAGTCCAGGGCAATTAAAGTCATCAGAATAGATGTAAAAATATTGGGACAACATATTAGTGAAAGAATGAAGATTTCATAGGCTGTGCTCAACATGGTAGCAACCTGCAGCAGTACTAACGTAACTAAAGTATGTGTTTTGAGATTTTCTACATTTTCCAAGTTAAGGTGACTGCATCCATCTACCCAACAAATATGACATGTACTTTTGTCCAAAATATTATGGGACATACTTAGAAGTGTGAGTGACGTCATGTCCAGAAGCAGGTTACATGAAAAAGCAAGATCTAGTCCCACCGAATATGATGAGTAAAATGTCTTTCACATAAGAATAGTCTATAAGGTTTCATTTAGTTTTGAAATTTTACAACTTATTACATTAGGCACAATGTTGTAGGAAGTAGACTATGAATGAGCATGACAGAATAATGGATGAGTTCAAAAGAGAAAGAGCACGTGACCATTTGGGATTGGAAAATTAAGTCCCATTCCAGGGTAGGTGTGTTCTTGTAAATATGACAATGAAATAAAGAGAGGACCCAGAGAGGGGAAAATCCATTTTCCAACCCAAGAGCTGACATAGCTCAGGTGTTCTGGGAGTGGTAACATTTAAGGATTTAAGAGATTCTCAAACCTTTGGGGACAGTTCAGGGGCAGAGTCAGGTGACGTTGGAATGAGTGTCCACTTTTATGGATACTAAAAGTAAATGTGGGGCTGGAGAGATAGCCTAGAGGTTAAGAGCACCGACTGCTCTTGCACAGGACCCGGGTTCGATCCCCAGCACCCACATGGCGGCTAAGAACCGTCTGTGACTCCAATTCCAGGAGAACTCCAGTTCCAGGGGGATCCGAGACCCTCTTCTGACCTCCCCGGCATTGCACGACACAGGTGCACAAACCCACACGCAGACAGTACACTCACACACATACAAAAATAAATAAAAATTAAAAAAAAATAAAAGTAAATGTGGAGAATTCGTGGAGGATAAACATTCAAGGAATATTGGATCCACATTCCCTACAGCCTTGAGCAGCAAGCTGAGTGTCTGTATATATTGCCACCCACATTCCTGTTTCAGAAAAATGAGTCTTACCAACCTTTTTTATGTAGTGAAGGGAGGAAAGGCAGTGGACAGAGAAATTAATACATTTTAAAAATAATCTAGGTGAGAGATAATGAAGATATAAATCAGAATAGCAGGTAGTGGGAGTGGAGAAGCTCGGAAAAAGAGGAGGTGTTGAACAAAAAGGAAGTCTAATGTCTTCTTCAAAGTCTTTTCTGTGGGAAACAAGGCATAATTTATAGATTCTATGGTAAATGGTTATCAATTTTATTATTAGAATGAATTTAGTACCTACCTAAGAATACCAGGGACTGAGATGCTTGTTATAGTAATGAGTCTTGAAGGCTTCACTAGACCAATGAAGAGCTCAGATTAACTTATCACTACAGACAGTGGCTCCTTGCTGGAAGAGGTTCATTGGTTGCTCATCTTTGATCAGCCCAAACTGTCCACTAGGGTGGTTACGACCAATCTAATTTCTCAGAAACTTATGAAGTCCTCTAGATTGTCAACACAAGGAAGACAGAATCATGGCTCTTAGAGCAAAAAACAATCGAGAGATCATCTTGTGCAATGTCCTTCTTCTGTGAACGAGGAAACAGATTCAGAGAGCTCTAGTCAAGTGATTCAGCTAATCAGAGAGGGACCAAGACCAACACTCATCTCTCCTCTTGACCCAGGGTGTTCTCTGGCTATGTTGCTTGACAGGACCATTCATGCCTATTAATATCTTTAAGATAATTTTCCCAATGGGATCTTCAATTAGACCATGCAATATTTGAAATCAGCGATCAGTAGGTAAGATGAGGCCAGTATGCAATAGTCTTAGTAACTGGAGGACTAGGCTATAAATAGAAGTTTTAATTCTCTAGAACTCAAAATGGCATGACAAAGGTTTCAGACTGAAATGGAAAATGTGAAATCACAGAAGGCTTTTACAACTGTGCTTTATTTAAAAGTAGCATATTCTCTCAAATTTTTGTACAAAAGCTGAATGAAATTCATGTCATGTGATTGCATTACTATGAAAGAACACATTTTCTGAAAATTGCCATGGGCAATTAGATTTTTTTTTAAACTTCAAAATGGAGAGAAGTTTCTGTTTATTATAAATGACATTTCCAAAATGAAACACAGCCCTGTGAATCAGAATCTTCTAGATGTATTTATCTTTTTTCTTCTCTATGTCTAATTTCTCTGAACTGAGATAGATATATCATTACTCATCTATTTTTAGAACTATAATTAGTTAAATATATCAGTTATATTTGAAGTAAAATACATAGCTTATACCCAGCTATACTATAGTTATATATACTTTTGTGTCTTCTAAAATTGTGCTATATTAATGCTACCAAGTTTATTGAATAGCATTGTTTCAATTAAATTGTAAATGCCATACATATGCAATTTGTGAAGTCAATGAAGATATAGATGATTACAATGGATCTTGAGCTGTGTTGGCAGATTCAGTAAGGAGCTTGGAGGAACAGGTGCTTTCTTCCTGCCTGGCAGTCCTTCACAAAGGAGGCAGATTCAGAAAGGCATACCTTCAGGATTGGCAGAAACTGGAAATTGCCTAACCAATCAAGGCCAGTTTAATTAACCCAAGAGGTTACAGATATATCAGATAGAATATCCTCACTGTGACTGTCAGGTTAGAATGATTTTCAAAACATTCATTAAAATTACAAATAAAATCCAAAGAAACAAATTTCAACATTCAAATCTCAGCTCCTATCAATAACAACTATGTCTCCAATAACGTACCTAGCACAGACAAGCATGACAAATGATTCCTATCCTTTCCCATTAGTCATTGTGGAAACAACAAGAAACAAGTAAATAAGCATTAAAAAGTATTTTTTTCCAAGGGCACATGACAGAAGGAGTAATAAAGGTAGGTCTACTTGCACCATGTGGCAGGAAAGTTCCCTCTGGTGAGGGGACATTTAAAGCAAGGCGCAGGGAGGGAAAGGGGTTGGCCTGCTTTAGGAGCTTCCAGATTGTCAGTGGGTACTCAAGAACTATGTCAGCTGGTCTACTTTGTCCAACTCCTGCACCTTTCAAAGCACAGCCTGGTCCTTGGCCAGTTCCTGAGATATAGCACCAAAGCATTTGGAATATCCTGCCAGAAAGCTGTCTTTATCTACAGGGGCTATGGTATTATGGAATTTATGCTAACAATGACACGATATAAAATAAGCAGCTAAAGCCATCCTGTGCTTACTCTGTGCCTTTGTGACTGACCTCTAATGGAAATGCTGATCTCCAAGGCTCAAGAGAGCTGCTGGTTGTCAGTGGTCAGTATATGCTTCCACACAGATCATTTCTAGAATTTCTCTCCTCTGACTCTGCTGGGACAAGATGTCTGGGGGCTCTCTCCTGTGTGCATTTTCAGTTTATGATTTGAATCTCTGTCCTTTTGCAGAGTAGGCCACCACCAGAAGTCTAACAGATTTTCTAAGCTCTCGAAGTCCTTCCAGTGAACCACAAAATCTGTGAGGAAAGTTTTCTGGACTCTAACAACAGTCACTGTGAGCAGAGGGCAGTGATTCCTCCATAATCATGGGGAGGTCATGGAAATTATGGAGTTTGAGCTTTAATTTCAACAAGACTCCACTGAAGGATCTTCATCTGCTTTGAATCTCCTACATGGGCTGCTATGTAGGAGAAGGATTAGGGACAAGGAAGGATGGAGGCAGGCAGTTCAAGCAGTCATCCAGAGTAGGGCAGACAATGAGAGAGACCTGGACCGAGCTGGGGTGGATAAGGTTAGTGAAGCATGGAGAGATGTCGAAGCTTTACGTTGCCTGCAGAGGAAGAGAGCAATGGGAGTGTTTTGTTTGTTTTGTTTTGTTTTGTTTTTTGTGTGAGGGAGGGAGGGACAAATCACCAGAAGCTACTACATTTTCTTCTTAATGGCATCACACTAAACTGGGTACATGGTGGTTCCCTGAAATAGAGAAGAACAAATGAAGGAAAGGTTTGTGGAATATAGCAGAGAAGAAAATTCACATTTATGCATTATATTGGAAACATCTAAGTGGAGTGGACCAAATATATAAATTTCAAAGGTTAAAGTAGAGACATAAGTGACTATTATTTAAAGCTATAGTAATGGTGTGCTCATCTAGGGTGCATGGATCAAAGAAAGAGGCTCAGATTGAATCTCTGAAGGCTTATTTTTTAACAGTCAGAGGCCAGCATTAGGAAGAAGAGGCAGCTTCTTATATATCAAGGTCAGTATTGGGTGATTTTCATGAGCTAATGTAGCTCACCTTCACCAAGTCCCCAGAACATAGTAGTGGTATGCCCTCTCTTCAAAAAACCAACCCAAGGTATAGAATGTGGTAACTTACCTTAAAGTTTCTCTTTGTCTGTCTGTCTTTCTGTCTCTACCTGTCTGTGTGTCTGTAACTGTGAATCTATATTTGTCTCTTCTCTCTCTCTCTCTCTCTCTCTCTCTCTCTCTCTCTCTCTCACACACACACACACACACACACATACACATTCATACCAGAATACAAATATCTGGCCTTTTTTTGTATGTATATGAATGTACTTTCTGCATGTAGGTCTGTGCACCCGTGTAGTGCAATGCCGCGGAGGTCAGAAGAGGGTGTCAGATTCCCCTTGAACTGGAGTTAAAGATAGTTTTTAGCTGCCATGTGGGTGCTGGGAATTGAACCCGGGTCCTCTGCAAGAGCGGTCGGTGCTCCTAACCGCTAGGCCATCTCTCCAGCCCCACATATGGCTTTTAAGCCCATGCCCTTTTTCTGTTCTTCTTTAATGGTATAAGTAGGAAGGAATCCAAAACAACCAAACAAAAATTAACAAATCAGTGAAGACTGAAGACATTTCTAGTAGTTATAATTTCCATGATCGAGAAAGTCAAAGAAAAATTCCCACTGAACTGGAGAAATCTTTCTATTACTCATTGGAAAGTCACAGAATACAAAATCTTCCACATTTCAGACAGCTTACTGAATAAATCATAACAGCATAAAATTTCACTCCCTCTGCCTTTCAGTCGGAATTCAATCTAAGATTCCGATTTCCCTGAGCACACAATGAAGGCAGTAGCATAAACTGTGCTTGGGAATGCACACAAATGTACTTTAAGGAGTGGTGGAGATGCTCTTAAAGGTTTTCGAGAATGGGCAAAACCATACTCTTTTCATAGGAATGAGAATTGAAACAAAGTTATAGTGATTTTTTTATTTTTCTTTTGGTCTTTTCAAGACAGGGTCTCCCTGTAGCCCCAGCTGTCCTGGAACTCGCTCTGTAGACCAGGCTGGCCATGGTGGCACATGCCTTTACTCCTAGTACTCAGGAAGCAAAGGCAGGTGGATCTTTGTGTGTTCAAGGCCAGCCTGGGCTACATAGTGAGTTCCAGGACACAGCTGGAGCTACAGGGAGACCCGGCCTCAAAAAGACAAAAANAAAAAAAAGGCTGGAGGGATAGCGCAGCCATTAAAGGCTAAGGCTAACAAACCAAAATGTAAAAGGTTCGATTTCTTTTTTTTTTTTTAACCGGGAGAAGTAGATGGACTAGCCATAAAATGTGCTTTTCCCCAGCAGAGATAGAGAGTACACAGTGTGTGCTTCTGGAGAGAAAATACTTTCACTTTGTATTAAATGTACCGTTATTATTTTGGTTTGTAAAAAACAAAAAGTTGAATGTGTTCCTAAGCAATTTGGAACATATAATTTTGAAAAAGCAAGTTCACAGAGAGAGAGAGAGAGAGAGAGAGAGAGAGAGAGAGACCCAGATCCTGCCTCAGTCATGAAACTGTGGCCTACCAAAGATGGGTAAGGGATGCTAACTCCTGTCCACAGGGAGTCGAGGAGTCAGTTGTGTTATCTCCAAGCCTGTACAGCTCCAGCTTCTGAATTCCCCACCTTCCTTATTCACTGTGGCAGGCACCTCCTTTTCACAGTGTGTCAGCTGGCTAGGAAGGAAAAGATCTGCTGTGTTTAATGATTAGCTTGATGAGAGACAGCTAGTCTGTTTGGGCTGAGTCTACAGTTGCTTTTCGGTTAAATAAAATATAATCATCTGAATGGAACTCAGTTCTTGCCTGGGACAAATGCAATTCTACAATCTGTAAAAACCCTTCAAAGCAGGAATGATTTAAGAAGAAACTTGTACGTTAGTCTCCGCAGTGCTAAATTCAATCAGGTGAATGTCCACTTAGTTCTCAGGTGACAGTAATGAGATTCTTACCCAAATAACCTGGTAATCTGCCTGCAGAGTATTATTTGTCATGTTGAGTTTTAAGAAAACCTCTCCCTAGGGGTTTCAGAAGGTTTTCCACAAATGTTTTTTAAACTGCTATTGTTCACATTTTCCTTAAATCTGTATAGGAATGTACATGTGTGTGCATCTCTAGGCGTACATATGTGGGTGCTCTGAGATGCCAGCAGAGCTTGTTGGTTCCTTTGGAACTGGAGTTACAGGAGGGGCAAGCTACCTGGTATGGGTGCTGGGAATTGAACCCTGGTCCTCTGAAAGAGCCACAAGCACACTTATCCTCCGTTCTTTTCTCCTCTAATGTGCTCTCTTGGTGCTTTTCTCCCTCCATCCTCCCAGTTGCCCCAGACACATCCCCCTCTTTTCCCAGAACACCCTACATTAACACTCCATAGGTGCCAGTTCAGACCTGCATTCACTTTGTGTGAACTGGGAAGTCCTAGAAGAATACCGGCAAGGGGCGTGTCTTGGCGGTGTTCCAACTTGCTTTTGAATATGATTGATATGGAGTTGCTATGAAGGGAGAAAGGAAGGAATAGGAAGATGGGCATGTGGAGATGGCGATGATCCAAGTCAGGAACCAGATTGTTGGAGAAGAGCTAGTGAGAAGTCAAGTCAGAGATGACCCAATCTGTTAGAACTGCAGGTGGAGAAGTGACAGCTCGGGTGGGTGCTATCTCTGCCGTGTTTATGGCACTTTTCCTCAAGTATTCCTTCACTCTGGGTCAACCCTCACTAAACAGCATATGCAGGTGTCACCAGAGGAAGCTGCAGGGTGGGAAAGCAGGAGCTGGGCTGACGTGGAGTGAAACAGCCTGCCATTGGACAGAGATAGGCACAAGTCCCAGTCCTATCTGCTGGGAGCTTAGAGCTTTGAAGCCATCGGTGAATCACATCATTCTGTGGTGAGAAGAAACACCCCTTTAATCTAAATCAGACAACTGGAGCATGTTGCAAAGCTAAGACGACCCGACTTATGTATTCAAAGGCACTGCCATTTGAAGCCTGGCCTCATGAGGCACAAGAAAACCCACTTATTTTTGGAAAGAAAACTGGAAGAAGGCAGTGGCATTCCTTAGCATTCTCAGCACTGCAATTGATTCTAAGAAGTGATATCTTTTTTCTTTTTAATTTTTTAAAGTTTTTTAATTTTTTAAAATGTGTATGAATGTACTGTCTGCATGTAGGTTTGTATACCCATGTTGTGCAATGCTGTGGAGGTCAGAAGAGGGTGTCGGATTCCCCTGGAACTGGAGTTAAAGATGGTTCTCAGCCACAATGTGGGTGCTGGGGATTGAACACAGGTCCTCTGCAAGAGCAGTCGGCTTTCTTAGCGGCTAGGTCATCTCTCCAGCCCCTTCTTTTTAAGTTTTTGTTTACTTTTTAAGGGATTCTACAATATAAGAGCATAGTTGTTTTCAGATCACATTAATGTTGCTCAGTTTGCCATACAATTAGGTAACTGGCGCTAGCATCCACAGATGAGAGATACCATTTGACATTTGTTTTACTGGAACTGTGTTACTTCACTCAGTATGATATCTTCTAGCTCCATCCATTTACCTGCAAAGTTCATGATGCCATCTTCTAAGAAGTGATTTCTAAATGTGTCATGGCTTTGTTTATAAAATGGACAGCAAAACTACAGAAATATGAAAGCTATCATTTTATCATCACAAAGTCCATCTTTCCCGTGTGTTCTACTGGTGTCCTCTCTCACCCATTCACCCCATCCTGTATAAATATCTTCATCTTAATGCAGTTTGTTCTTGCCCAAGTTACTCCTCTCTCAAATTGCTTCCATTGTTTAAAACAGTGGTTAAAATTTCACATTTCAATAGAAGCCTTAAATTGTTGAATGATGCGGAAGGGCAGTGCCACTCCTGGGCAGGTGGTCCTGTGTTGCAAAAGAAAGCAGGCTGAGCACAGGCCAGGGGAGCAAGCCAGTAAGCAGCACTCCTCCATGGTCTGTGCTCCAGGCTGCCCTGAGTTCCGGCCTTGGCTTCCCTTGATGATGGACTGTGATCTGTAAGCCATGTAAACCCTTTCCTCCCCAAGTTGGTTTTGGTCAGCGCTTTTACCACAGCAATAGAAAAGCTACCCAGAATATGAGGATCCAATTGACTGGCCTTATACCACGTCTAGCACCCAATGCTGCACAGATATTCAGAAGCACTGGAATGCAGTGGATCTATATGAAAAAAACCTGCAAATTAGTAGCTTTATCTTCCTTATTTTCTTTTTGACTTTGCTATGTAAGATGTTTCTCAAAGATGATTCAAAATTACCTACCATTATTCTTTGAGGTTACATCAAATACATTCCACATCCAACTCTGGCTTACTATTCCTTTTTAGTTGAAATATTTTCTCACCTATTCTGCAATGTTTTGTATAATAAAAAATGAAGTTTGAATCAAGTGCTGCTGAGTTGTATGGACCTTAGGCAGGTTATAAAATCTCTGAAAGTCTCTGTCTGGCAAATCCATGTAAGAATTGAAAGTAGAAGTACCTACTTCATGATGCTCCACCTAGAACACAGAAGCATACCATGAATATTGGGTGTTAGTCCATGTATAAGAACAGGCAGCCTCTATCTCAGAACAGAATCAGTATTGTGGACCCTGTCTCTACCATGATCATGATGAAGTCGTTTATATCCCCAAACATTTTACCCTGGAAACAAAGTCTGAAAATCAACATTTCCTGCTCATAGTTGGGCGGTACATTCTTAAAAATGTGGAGTTATAGGAATTTTACTTCATTCTTCCCTGATTTTAAAAGGTAAAATTAGTGATGAAACCCCAGATTCCTTGTGCTTTCTGAGACAGGGTGGACACAGACCAAAGATGGGCAAGGAGCATTTCTGTGACTTCTGGAGGCAGGGCGGGACTTCAAGACTGCAGAATGAAATGTTTACTCAAGAAAATGAGGACTGGTGCTGGAGACATGGCTCATCGGTTAATGGCCCACATGGCAACTCACAACCATCCATAACTCCAGGCCCAGAGAAGCCAACATGGTCTTCTAGTCTATACAGGTGTTGCACACATGTGGTGCACTCTCACACATGCAGGCAGAACACTCACACACACAAAATAAATAATTTTTTAGAAAAAAAAGAAAAAGAAAATGAGGATCACTGGCCGGGGTCCTGGGCTTACAAACGCTCTACCCCAGGGCTGCCCAGATGACGACACTGTATAGATCTTATGACATGACACTGATGTCCTCAGTTTTAAGGGCAGGTGGGCAGGCAGGATCTGAGGAATCTGAAGCTGCAGGTCATCATCTACTGCCTCCACAGCTTCAGTTCACATACCAGTACCACACAGTAGTACTAGCTATAAGCCTCCACAGCTTCAGTTCACATACCAGTACCACACAGTAGTACTAGCTATATATTTTAAAGAAGGCTGGGAAGAACTGTCTTCCCTCCTCCACTTCCACTGAGGACTGTGCTGAGTGCCCTGCACTGGTTTGATTTGAGGCCGAATGCCCAACAGTGTATTCAGAAGTCTGTTGTGGCTCTCAGGGCCTTGGAAACTTGGTTCCTGCAGCACATTAGATGCGTGCCTTGCTTTGCATTAGACCATCCCTGTAGATCAGTGCCAGGAAATGGAGCCAGGCTCCGTAGGCCAAGCTCTGAGCCCCCATGGATTGCCATGGGAGTGGAGGTACTGATGATTAGGGCAGGGATGTTCTCATCAGCAAATGTCTGTTATGCTGAATGTGGTGGTACATACCTGTAATCCCACTATTTGGAAGCTGGAGGCAGGAGAATGAGAATTTCAAGGGCAGACTCAACTATGTAGTGAGTTTGAGGCCAGCTTGGGCTATACGAGACTGCTTCAAACAGAGAAACAAATAAGCACATTTCTACATGTTCAGTTAGGACAAACAAGTTACTAGAATCCTTGCCATTTTAAGGCTTATCTTCATTGAAATAAATTGGAATCTTCACCAAAGTAACCTACCATAACAATTAGTATTGTTTAAATACCTATATGTCTAATTGCTTGTGCTTCATTAGTAGGATTGAAAGGTTCATGGACAAACTGTCAGCCCATGAAAGGAAACAGCCAGAATTGACCAGAGTCCAAGACAACGACTCCAGAGAAAGTTGACTGTTTCACTTCTCGTCCACCTGTGCCCCTTTTCTAAGCCTAGGGAACAATCTGCGGAAGAGGGGGTATGGTAGAATGTAAGGGCTGCGATTGGGGTGAATGGTGAAACTACAACAATATAGTCTGGACACTCATCTGATCAACTCGATTGAACATACAAGTCCCCCAGCTGGATAGTGGGACCCATGGGCTGTGTGGGTTTTGGCACAACTGCTTGCAAATTGGTTTTACATGAAGGATGCTTGTACTCATAAATTATTACTTATTGTTAAAAATGAAAAAAATAAAGAAATATTAAAAAAAGAATGTAAAAAAAAAGAAATTGGAATCTTCAATCCAACTTTAATCAGAGCCAAACTGAAGAACAAAGTATTAGAAACACAACACAACACAACACAAACTGGAGGTCTTTAATAAAAAAGCATTGAGTCTCCAAGTCTTTCCTCAAGTTTAAAATAGAGATGTTAGAAAAGAGAAATCTAAATATTTAGAGCAAGAAGAGCTGATGTCTGACATTACAAGAAAGATTCAAACTTTACAAGATACATCAGCCCACATCCAAATTTCAAGTAGCTGCAAATAAAACATCCTTCAAAACACATCAGAAAAATGAAGCACAACTCCAGACAGCATTGAAAGATACTGCTGAGAAAATTTCACTTGTCAAGGAAATAGGAAGTTGCTTTAAAAGAGGATGAAGAGTAGAAAAGAAGTGTGAACAAATGGTAGTAAAATGGCAACCTAGTGAAAGTATCTATGGGACAAGATTAAGTGATGATGTCAACGGAAGCTCCTGGAGGGCTTACTGTCATAGACCAGAAACTGGGCTGCTGGTTGGGTGGCATAGAATGAGAACCCAAGTGATAAGATTGAGTCAAATATGTATTTAAAAGCTAAATGAGTAAGCCAAATGCACACTAAATTACCTGAAGAAAATAAAATAATTGGCTCATTTAATATCTTATTAGAAGTCTCCAAATTGACAAAGCTTTCTTGCAGCTAGAAAAAAAGTAGACTAAAAAAAAAACTTTAGTAGAAATGTCAGGGCCTTTATAATCTGAATTTAAAAAAGAAATGAATTTTTCAAATATCTGATTTAGAACTAGTTGAAGACGCAAAAATAGACATGAACCTATCTGAAGTTGATGACAAGATCATCCATGTGTGTAAAACCTAAATCTAAAATTCTTTGAGGAAAAAATAAAATAAATGACATTATTATCAAATCCAGCTTATTACCCATGAAAGAAAAGCTCATGGTAATTATTTGAGAGTTCTTTTGGCAGAAAGAAATCTCAATAACTCAAGAAAAGATACACTATAGAAAACATGATGGAAGAATTGAAACATTTTGGAAAGCACATTTATGCCCCTAATGTTGGAAGCTGGAATCCAGGGGAAGCTTGAAAAGACCTTAAAGAATCTCCAAGTGGTGAGAGTATGAGAATCCAGATCCAGCATCCTGTGTGAACCAAATGCCACCCACATATAGTCAAGCCTCAAGGACAGGGCCCTTCCATCAGGTTACCTCCGTCCTTCAGGAGTGTTTCTCACAGGCTTCTTGTCAGCCCTGGCAGACACCACTGACCGACTTTCTTTTGATTTAACCCTCCCCTCAATGGGAATCCACTGTTGGCTAGTCTCTCATCTCTACCTCATGTCTCAGGAGAACCAGATGTCACCGAGAGCTCCCAGGAAGCACTTCCTTGAAAAAAATGGAAGGTGCTTATCATGCATGGCCCCATATTTGAAAGCAAAAACACCTTCCCATGAGGGGCTTCTCTGGTCATACTCAACTACCAACAAGAGTCATCTGTACACTCTGCTTTGGGTTTCCTCCACACAGCCTAAAACAGAAGCAAGCCCCCTTCAGAGCTGGCCCAGACTTCAGACTTTTAAGCCTCTTTCTGAGGCTTTGAACCTCAGTAGTGTTTTTCCTCCAAGACTAAAATAATTTTGATGCTTTCTTTATTAGCTATATTGCCATGAAGTGATTGTATAATAGTGTAAATGGAGGCTTGATACAAGTAAAATTCTTAGGATAATGTTTCACAATTGTAGATTATTGAAATGTGGACATTATAGGATAATTGTTTCCATTTAATTCTACTTGTAGGTAGTATAATTACAGTATTTTGTCATTAAAACTCCACTAAAATCATCTAGAAATACAAGTTTTTCTTTCCCTAAAAATGAGTTTGGATTTTTCTGCTCTGAACCTATTTCTATGATTTAATGAATACTCATGAGCTCAAATGTAATTGTGGTAAGATCATTTTTAAGAGAATGTTTTCTATATACATTATATAAATGTGGATCTTAGTAAGTAGTTTACAACTTATGTGACTTTTTTTTGGTCTTTTTTGAGACAGGGTCTCCCTTTAGTCCCAGCTGGTCTGGAACTTGCTATGTAGACCAGGGTGGCCTTGAACTCACAGACATCCACGTGCCTCTATTTCCGGAGTGCTAGGATTAAAGGCGTGTACTACCACACCAGGCAGCTTATGTGATTTTTTTTTTTTAGATAGCATATTAGTCTCATTACAAAAATTTAATTATCTAGAAATATAAACTCCTTTCCAAAGTAACTTTGTACTTTCACTGTTAAATGATTATACAAGTGCCCAGTGGATACTAGACAGGTTATGATTCTTAGGATAATTTTATAAAAGTAGTTTGAAAGTGAATTTCATAAATCTCTCTCTCTCTCTCTCTCTCTCTCTCTCTCTCTCTCTCTGTTTCTCTTTTGAGACAGGGTCTCCCTGTTGCCCAGCAGGTCTGGAGCTCTGCTAGGATTAAAGCTGTGCACCACCATGCCTGTCCTGTCTCCTTCTTTTACTAAGTATTTTTTTTTAAATATTTTCTTTTTTTTTATTAATTTTTATTTATTTCTGTATGTGTATGAATGTACTGTCTGCATGGAAGTCTGCGCACCCGTGTCGTGCAATGCCGCGGAGGTCAGAAGAGGGTCTCAGATTCCCCTGGAACTGGAGTTCTCCTGGAATTGGAGTTTCAGACGGTTCTCAGCCGCCATGTGGGTGCTGGGGATCGAACCCGGGTCCTCTGTAAGAGCGGTCGGCGCTCTTAACCGCTAGGCCATCTCTCCAGCCCCTTTTACTAAGTATTTTAAAGTTAACATTTCAATTGTATTATTTATTATATCCTCCATCACATGAACTGTAGTAAGAGTTTTATATGAACATTCATTCTTTCGACTGTAGACATCTCAAATTCAAAGTCTGTTTCTGTGTAACTGGGCTTAATTTGTGCAAAATAAATATATTTAACTAAATAAACTTTGGTTATAAAAGTAGGTCTTGCTGGGTGTGGTGGTGCATGGCTTTATTCCTGGTACTCAGGAGGCAGAGGCAGGTTGTTGTCTGTGAGGTGGAGGCCATTCTGGTCTGCATAGGGAGTTCTAGGCCAGCTAGGATTACAGGGAAACTCTGTCTCAAACAAAAACCCAAACCAACCAAACAAAAATTAGTTCTCTTTAAGTATTACTTTTGGTCATTTTCCTTTTCTAGGAATTTGCTTTTGATCCTTTCCTAAAAATTCTCCCTAAGAATTATCAAGCTTGTATGTCTTTAATTATGTATTATAATATCAAATCTTTATCCAACCAATCTCTATTCTTTTTTTTTCTTTTTTAATTTTTAATTTATTTTTATGTGTATGAATGTACTGTCTGCATGTAGGTTTGTGCACCTGTGTCGTGCAATACCACGGAGGTCAGAAGAGGATATCTGATTCCCCTGGAACTGGAGTTAAAGATGGTTCTCAGCTGCCATGTGGGTGCTGGGGACTGAACCCGGGTCCTCTGCAAGAGCAGTCGGTGCTCTTAACTGCTAGGTCATCTCTCCAGCCCCCAATCTCTGTTCTTATAAATAGTGCTTTTGTGTGTGGAGAATTTATGCATTTTCATTATCCATGGACTATGGTTTGAATATAACATATCTAATATATCATATACTGGAGTGGCTAATATCATTAAATTGAAATAAAAGCACCTTTAGTGAAATTAATCTGAAATCTATTGAGTAGTGTAGGGGCCTATGATGAGTTAGATGCTGGGAGTTCGAGCCCATGCTTGCACTTACAGAATTGGACCTTCACCTTTTCTCTTTCAAAAACTCAGTTTTCCCCTCTTACATTCTCAGAATGTAGAATTGAGTAAAACTTGACTGTAGTTCCATCAGACACAGCCGTACACTCACTGGGCATCTACTAAAAGGACAGGTTTCAATGAAAAATACTGGGGTTCATTCCTAAGAATGCAATTCTCAGTAGAACAAGTCCTCAGTCTCTAAGACTCTGTGGGAGAATAGAGTCCACCTTTGGACATCATCAGCCAACAGTATTGCTGCCTGCTCTCATTTACACTAAGAAATCCTTTGTAATTTTCACTGCTCTGGCTCCCGTTTAGACTTGCTTTCAGCTGGCTTTACAAATCACCAGTTTTAGAGCTCATGCGCCTGAGCTGTACACTATTCTACATTGTTTGTTTTCCTTAAGCTCTGCTGCAGATAATACCTCTGGCAAGTGGGTCATGACGATGATAGTTGCCTAGGTTACTTTTCAGATTTGAAGGCTGCGGTTGAAACCACCAGTTCTTCCCTTGGGCTTGCATGGGTGACTCTGAAGTCAGAGGGCTGAAGACTCACCCTCTGCTTACTAATGGCACTGATTTCTGCATATATTCCTCATGCAGAGTCATGAAGACCGATTTTACATACAGAGATCATGGGTATCTTGAGATCTAATTCCCTTTACCCATACCTTAAATCATCCTGCTTCTTTATCCCATAAATACCCTATAAATCCTGTTCTTAGGAAGGCAGATTTGAGACCTGGGTCTCTATCTCTACGTTTGTCTTGACTTGAACCATGAGGCAGTATGAAGGAAATCTTTGATCTGCTCTGAAAAGCAGCTTCCACCTAGCATGAGCTATTATTTCCATTGGTGAAAAAGTATTATCTGCTAGTCCACAAGATGGTCTTTTATTCCTTCATGATTATACAATATGAAGGTTTTAAGCAATAATGCTTAGAAAGGTTCAAGTTATGAAAATCTAAAGTACTCATTATAATGGTAACTTAGCTAAATTGCTCACTTTTCATATAATAAAATAACCCTGGAAAGTTTACCTAGATATTGAGGGATATTATATGGCACAATTGGATGTGTTATTATTACAATGAAAGCCTACACTTTTGGATTTCCTGGCTTCTGTGTACCATTATTGTTATTTATTATTTGAAAGTTGACAGACAATTCAGCATTGCATAAAGATAGAATAAGCAAGGTTTCTGCCTTGGGGCTTTCTGAATAAATCAGACCTGGAAACACAGCTTACATTAAAATTCTCAACTCTGAATACAGGTGATTCTCAAAGGTGTGAACTGGGACATTTGGCCTTTATCCTTTCAACTTTTCCCTGTAATTTGAACATTTCTTCAGTTGGAGATCATTGGAAAAATGAAGGAAGATGTTCATCCTCTTAAAGAACCAAAAGTTGGTCCAGTGGTGTCAGTGCTGCAAAATGAAAAGCACAAGGGTGAAGAACTGGAATAAAGATCATAGATATAAGAATTTAATTAAGACTTTTGGCTTCTGAATGCTTTGGATAAGTGCTGGCTCTGTTCATTTTTCTCCCTGATTATCTGTTTCTCCCTGACTACCAGTCAAAAGTCCTTTCTACTATAAAGCTTTCCTTGACCTTCTCATCTATCTGTGAAACTCCCAAGGGCAAGATGGATGCCATCCTCCTTGGTGAATTCCAGCATAGAGCAATAAACACATGGATGAGTAAATAAAAACCAAGAAAAAAACAGAGCCAGAGTTAGACATGTCCGTCTCATCTTTTAGAATGACATGACTAGTGAAATTTCTACTGTTCTATTCAGTCTTAGTCATAATAATGATGATGTCTTCACTCAGAAACAATCATATACATGCCAGATGGAAGCATAAGTTATTCTGATTTGTTGTTCAATTCGTTACTTGATATATTTATGTCTGTTCCACAGTCACTAATCTTGTCATGCTTATATAGACACTGAAGCTCTCTCTGTCCACTGCATCTTTTGTCTTTTCTTTCATGGTTTTACATGTAGTCATTCCTCCTCATGTTCTAGGAGAATATTTTAAGTTCATTAATTAATTGTCAAAATACCCATGTTCATGTTCACTCTTGATACTTTGTATTCCTTTATTAAAACAAATGGTTAAAGGTTGTAAAACGGAAGTTAGCCATGTAAAATGTCCTGCTCAGACTTAGTCTTTCTTGTTTTTTGGTTTGTTATTATTTAAATTAGTAAGTGATTTATTTCATTGAATTTTATGTGTTTCATACATAATTTTTCAGTCAGTCTTAAGTGCCATTATACATGTTTCTCCATTGGCACCCTCCTGCAGCGTCCCCACCTCCCCGTTCACACCTTCTTGTCATTTGTGCTAGAGTCCATTCCACCAAATTACTCTCTCTGTTCACTCTTGAGTGCCAACTCATTCTCTGAGCTCTAGTCAGCCTATGCAGTATCTCTTTTCTAAAGAAGACCAGGTCTTCCTCACCCAACTGCCATCTGCTGCCAATATTTCTTCAGCCAAGTTTGCGCTCTGCTACCCATTTCTTGTTTTTTTTTTTTTCCCCGCCATTTCTTGTTTTTATAATAAAATCCATGGGCCTATTTTTTTTTTTTATTCCCTGGAAGTCCACTTAAGGTTGTAAGAAAATATTTTAGCTCATATCTTTACATAGCACCTCTTTTAACTTTGATTAGGCATCATAATATTTGCTAGCTATTAGTTTTGTTTTTCTTTTTAAACAGTATTCTTTTTAAAAATTTTTTTATTTATTATGTTTTATGTGTATGAGTGTACTGTCTGCATGTAGGTTGATCCACCTGCATCGTGCAATGCTGTGGAGGTCAGAAGAGGGCATCGGATTCCCCTGGAACTGGAGTTAAAGATGGTTCTTAGCCACCTTGTGGGTGCTGGGAATAGAACCTCGGTCTTCTGCAAGAGCAGTCGGTGCTCTTAACCACTGAGCCATCTCTCCAGCTCCTAAACAGTATTTTTATTTGCTCTGTTTAACCTCTTTTTACTGAATTCGTGAGAATTTCACACAATATATTTCACACAATATATATCCCTTCCCCTAATTGTACCCTTCGTTGCTATTACTCCCTGTCAAATTTCAAGTACTGTGTGTCTGTGAGTGAGTGAGTGTGTGTGTGTGTGTGTGTGTGTGTGTGTGTGTTGAGGTTTGAGGTTTATAGAGTCAAATCTGTGTCCTCAAATGTCCTTCAGTGTGGGTCCACTCACTGGAGCCTAGTTAACCTACCAAAAGTCACACCCCAAAGTGAGACTGACTCTTCCCATCCCAGCAGCCATCAGTTTCCAATACTTCCTCAGGTGTTTTGTCTGATTTGAGCTTACAGGGTACGTTTGCATGCTGCCCGCCACTACTGCTATGTATTCATCTGAGTAAATGACCATCTGTCTAGAAAACTCCATTTCCTTGTGGTCATCCACCACCTCTGGCTCCTACAATCCTTCCCTAGGTATCAGCTTTCTACATCTGTAGTTGTAGGCTTCCAGAGTTAGGAGGGGTACAAAAATTAGTCAACACAGCTTTTGTTCTAAAATAGCTGGTATGTTTTAATATTTATATTCTACATTAAAACGTGAGATATTATTTATGATTTCAAGCCTGAGAGCCACACAATGTCAGGCTTGACCACGAGGACTTGGAGAAGTAGGAAACAGCCCCAGGGGATCTGGATCTGCTTTCCTGGGAAAAAGACATCCACACTGAAACAGACACAAAGGGAAGATCCTGAACTCAAAGTCAGGGCCAGGCAGAGTTCCTGCTTTGCCTCTTCCCAGTGGTGTGGTCTATTGTTATCTGCCCATGAAAAAAATTAATAAAACAGAGAGTACAGTATTGACCTAGTTGACTATTATGGGCACCAAACAGTATGGCTCACTCTTCAAAGAAAGCTGAGATCTGAAAAGGTCATTCTGTAACCTTGTCT
The DNA here is from genome assembly GCA_009823505.1 of Rhizomys pruinosus. NCBI lineage: Eukaryota > Metazoa > Chordata > Mammalia > Rodentia > Spalacidae > Rhizomys > Rhizomys pruinosus. The sequence continues at coordinate 2,061,058 of VZQC01004776.1, forward strand.
TTACATTATTTCTTCTTCATTTTTTACCTACCCAATTTAGCACTGATGAATTATTCTAGATTAAAAACAAATTACCAAAGACTCCAGATATCCTCATCTTCAGAGTATCAGTTCTATGGGCAAATTAAATTTCTCTGATTCGAAATAATTCCTTCGAAATAAACTCAACAAACCTATACTGCACATCAGACTTATATTCCTGGAGCATGCGATTTTCTGTAAATGAAAGACAGCACTTGTTTATGCTTTGTGGACTGCATGGTCTCTATCACAGTATTCAAGTCTGCTGTTATAGCACAATGCCTACCACAAACAATCTATAAATGTGTGGGCTTGGCTGTGTTCTTATAAAACTTTATTTATAAAAACTGGTGACAGGTTAGATTGGCCAGTGGGATATTGTTTGCTGATTTCTATTCTAGGTGACACTTATGTGAAGAAGATAAAGTCTCTAACTTCTCAGAGCTCATATTGTAGTGGAGAAAGCAATCAATACACAAAAATAAATAATACTCAAAGGAACAGCTGGTGGTATTAAAGTTTCATGAAGAAAAATAACAGGGGAATAAGAGAATCGAGGGTGACAAGGGAGATGAGGAAGTTATTTTAGATGGGGCACAGAAGGATAGACTCTAAGGAATTATTAGTTGAGAAGAAACTGGGTTAGAGTGAAGATGAGATGCTATGGCTGTCAAGTGAAAGAGATTCAGGGAGGAAAGTACACACGTGAAATCTGTTACACAGCATTACACATCTGCAATTGTCACTGATTCTTGGAACAGTCTGACTACCTTAGAATATGGCTGTGCTTAGAATAAGATTTTTTTTCAGATAAAATTAAGGTAAAGATCTTGAGATGAGATCATCTTGAGTAGCATATGCCTCTAAATCTAGTGACAAGTCCTATAAGACAAAATATGAGGAGAAGAGCAGACAATGTCAGTAAGAGCAGAGACAGACTGGGGTTACAAGTCATCAACTGAGGAACACCAAGAATTGGTGACAATCGCTAGAAGCTAGGGGAGAGCTATAGGTGGATTCTCATAGTCTCCAGAAGGAATTGATCCTGGGTCCACCTTGATTTCCAACTTCCAGTCTTCACAATTGTGGGAGAATAAATTTCTCTCACAGAAGAATAATCAGAGTGGTTATTTTAGGCCACACAGCTTGTGATGATCTGAGCCAATCCTAGGAATCTAATAAAGACAGGAAAAGGTTGGTGTGTTCTAAGAACAGCAAAATAAGAGCCAAGTGGGCAGATCCGAAAGAGGTAGGCAGTGTTGATATATAAAATGTTTAAACAATATGGCAGGTCATCTACCAATCAGAACAGACAGTACTCATTAAGCCTTTTCCCATTGGTCTCAGCCAGCTATTGGCCTGAGTGAAGACCAATGAGACAGTCAAGAGCCAGATCTTCTGACATCTGTGACCACAAAAGACAGTTTGGATTTTACTCTAGGGATAGCTGGATGCCATTGGAAGACACCTAGTAGGGAAACATGGTTTGATATCCAATTTAAAAAATCCATTCTCGATTTATTTGGAAAGAATGGTGGTACGAGGATAGAAAGGGAAGAGGTGTGACAATTTCATAGCTCTTGCAATGTTCAAGATACATATCTTGGTGGGCTAACTCAGGGCTATCACACAGGATTCCATAGGATTTACACAGCAGATGATCCCAGGGGATGCACAGCATGAAGATGAGCTGTGTGTGTGTGTGTGTGTGTGTGTGTGTATGTGTGTGTGTGTGTTACAAAATTTTTCCAGACAATGAACGGATTGTGAGGTACCCTCAAGAAATCATTAGTACCATGTTACAGCAGATCCTTGCACCTTAAGAAAAGGATGGCTTTTAAAATTTTTATGAGGATACTACTTGGGCTAATGCTGCTTGTGCCTTGGACTGGGGTAAGAAGGTATTGAGAAAAGGTCAAATTCAAAGTACATTCCAGTGGTAGAATCAATAGGCTTATTGCTGCAAGGAGTGAGATTCTAAATGATGCAATACTTTTTCTAACTGATTGATGATATTTATCAAGATGGGTCAAACACACTAATGATTATTTTCTGCAGAAGGTAGGGCAGATAGACTCAATGTACTTTTTCCTGTGATCTGTGAGATCTCTGTTAAACATCCAAGTAAAGAGATCAAGTATACAGTTGCACATACAAAATTAGGGGTTAATTTCTGCCTTTTTAGCACTATTGTATTTTGAAATAATGTAATGTAAACTTATATAACATTTGATCACTGTCTACGGTTGAGTAGATGAACTAGATGCAGATCTCATCTTCAAAAACCAAAATGAAAGCATTTTTCAAAAGGTGCTCAGAATTGACTGTGATTATCTAGTACAATTTATAGTAGATGAGCCACATCTGGGCCTCTAGCCAAGCTGCTGCTGAGCCTTTTATCACTGGTTTGTGGGGCTCAGTGCTGCCTTCATTGACTTTGTGGGGCAGAAAGTCTCTGTGGATGTTAATGTTAAGTAATCTTTAACAGTAGGGGTTTAATGAGTTGCTTTAGTGTTGGATGGTAAGTACTTCAAATCCATAATTCCACTTCAACTGTTTGGCTATCCAACACCTTCTTAACTGAAATGAAACTTTGAAAGAACTCCCAAGGGGGAAAAAAAAATGTTTATTATTTCTTTGCCTAATAGCCTCTCTGAGCCCTTGGTGAAAATAACTTATGGAAATAATGACTTTAATCAATGGTGGGTCAAATGGGATATTAATGGAATAGGTAAGTTTTTGACATACTTATTTTCTATGACTTGTAGGAAATGGAATATGGTATCTGCCTCATGGACAAAATCTGGGTATGCACATAGTGAAAGACAGCACAAGGCTATGATTTGCCTTCTCCTAATTCCCCAGACTCTCATCAATGAAGTTTCTTAGTGAATGCTACAGGGTACAGGAAAAAAAAAAAGATTTTCCCAAAGCTTCCCACTGTCTTGTGACATGGTAGTTCTAGGGTTTGGAAAAAAGATGTCAATTTTGACACTCAGTGTTATCTTGAAATTTCCAAATAGATTAGTTTGCTACAGGGGCCCTGATTGCTGTATAGTGAACATAAAATCTCCACAAAGAGATTAAAATTAATTTTTACTAGAGAAATGCCTGGCCCTTTCAGTTGGTAGAGCATGGGACTCTTTTTTTGTGTGTGACAGGGTCTTCCTTTAGTCCCAGCTGGCCTGGAGCTTGCTCTGTAGTCCAGGCTGGCCTTGAACTCTGCCTGCCTCTGCCTCCCAAGTACTGGGATTAAAGGTGTGCACCACTACTTTAATCTCAGGGTTGTGGGTTTAGGGCCCATGTGGGGGCCAGATGTGGGGTTCCCCATGTCTGCACACTGGTCGCCAGTGCATGTAAGGCCGTTTTGCTGATGCCTAGCAGCAGGCAGAGGGAGGGAGGGGGGAAGGACTCAGAATAGCAGGTAAACCCAGCAGGACAAAGAAAGACCTGGAAGTTAGACTTCAGGGAACCAAATAACTCATTTACTGCAGGAGTTTAGGGTCTTATACTGTAGCTTTGGGGGGGTTCCTAGCAAGGATGGGGGTGAGTCATAGAGGAAGTTTATGTGCACTTTTTTAAATTTAAAAAAAAATTTTTATTTATGTGTATAAATGTATTGTCTGCATGTAGGTCTGTGCACCTGTGTCGTGCAATGCTGCGGAGGTCAGAAGAGGGCGTCAGATTCCCCTGGAACTGGAGTTCTCACGGAATTGGAGTTACAGACTGTTCTCAGCCGCCATGTGGGTGCTGGGGATTGAACCCAGGTCCTCTGCAAGAGCAGTCAGCCCTCTTAACCGCTAAGCCATCTCTCCAGCCCCATGTGCACTTTTTACAATACCATTTGTTTATGCTCTCTGCCAGGGGCACCATTTAGTTCTGGAGACCAAGGTGTGCTTTTAGAAATGACAGCTTCAGGAATGTTACACCCTACATCACAACTCCCCAGGGAGGGGCTACAGGCACCTGATCATCCACCAGGTGAGTGGGGGCAGGGTCCAGGCCCCCAGCCTTTACAGGTTGTTGGGGCAAAGCCAGCTCGCTTACTGCTCAGCCAATGTGGAATATCAGGCTCCAGAAATCTCTACCAATATCTATATCATTATTTCGATGTCTATCTCTTTCTTAGAGCTTAGAGGCATTGAAAACATAATGAATGTTGACCTTAAAAATATAAATCTTGATGCTACTCTTTTTCAAAAAGACTTTCATAGGGAGGTCACTTAACAGCAGGTAACTAAAGATGGGATGAGATCTTTTGATGTGGGGACTCAGAATGAAAAGAATGTAGGTGGCAGAACTTGGTTTGGGTCCCTGGCTGTGGCAGACACCATTGCTATACTCTTGGGTGAGTTATTTGACCTCTCTGAACTTTAGTAAAATGGAGAGTGTATGAAGCGAATGGAGGATGGATGACCTGAACATGCCTCACTAGGAACCAGGGCTCTACCGAGGTCATGTCTGGTCTGTTTTTGTTCTAAGCAACGGCCATAGAGCAGAAACAGAACTGTTAGTAAAAGGGACTGACCAAGTGAGAGCTGGGCAATGTCTGAAGCAGTCACAAACATGCCAACCCCAGGCTGGGAATTTAGAAAAACATACAAGTTGCCTAAGAGATTGAAATTGGGTTGATCAATGTGTGAAACTAAAAGTAGACTATTATAGAAAGCAGACTTTAGGCAGGGCCTACCAAATGACTACAAGATGTTAGGAAGCATTTTTCCCTCACAAAATAACAGTTCATTTTATCTTAAAGGTTATTAGGTATAGTCCTTCCTTGTAATGGTTTTAACTCCTTTATTATCCATATTAACAAGGAAATGGGTCGTGACCCTGGGCCATTCTTACCAGGCCCCACCTTCACTTTGGAAGGTGGGCCTTCCATGGTCACTGTCTTCTCACTGTCTACAGACCCAGCTTTACCAAGAGAACCATCTGTTTAGGGAGATGCACCTGTCACTCTTAAGTTGCAATTTAATGACTTCCCCCGTTGAAATCATTCCAGGTACTTCTACAATTAATCATTTTATGTGATCATGTCATCTCTAGAACTAGTTAGAATCACACGAGGAGGGGGAAAAGCATGATATGTAGAGGTTCCATGAGATTCTGAGAGGAACCGGCTTGCACTGGAGAATGGACAAATGTTCCACAGTGCACTGCTGGATCCTTTTGACCCACATCTCCAACAATGAAGCATTTCTTGTCAATAATGATTAATGGGCAAGCCTGATTTCAAGGGGTCTGCGACTCATCTTCCAGTCTCTACTTGGAAAAGTGAATGCCAGTGAATCCTTGAACTGAACAGGAAGTAGTCTCCTGACATCTCTCTCAAAGAACATTAGACCAAGACAGAAGATTCTCCATGGTATATAAACAAACCTCTGTCCATTAATAAAAATTTAAATAATTCAGTATAACATGAGTGAGAGGATGTTTAAAAAACACAGCTTATTCCATTCTAAGTAAAAGGAAAAATAGGAACAAAATAGCTTCTTAGGCTATGATGCATAATGAAAATCTTCCCCTTTAAAAGTAGATGAGAAAAATATCCTTAATAGGGAAGCACAGGAGGCATATGTCATCATTTTGATTCTTAGTATTAGCCTTAGTCTTAGCTGTGCCATCTTTTCAGCCCCAGAAGCATATATTGTATTACAACCGAATCTGCATAGCCAAGAAAGAACACAATGCACGAAAAAAGTTTTAAAAAGCCTTGTAGTGGAAAATTTCATAAGACAGACAGGTTAACCTGATATGGTTGCAAACTTATTTCTTACAAAATAAGGCCTACTTTGTGGATCTCATCTATTGATTCTCACCTGAGTTGGTGAAAAATATAATCTACTATCTAGTTAAAAAGTCAATTTAGACGGGGTATCATTTTGAAACTGTCATTTCTTCCTGCTTTTCTTAGATGTATTATTTCCTGTAGATTTCTCCAGCTAGCCTAATAATCTAATATCCTACTTACTCATAAAAGTTCTGGCTTGTGGGGGCTGGAGAGATAGCCTAGCGGTTAAGAGCACCGACTGCTCTTGCAGAGGACCTGGGTTCGATCCCCAGCACCCACATGGCGGCCGAGAACCGTTTGAAACTCCAATTCCAGGAGAACTCCAGTTCCAGGGGAATCCGACACCCTCTTCTGACCTCCGCAGCATTGCACGACACGGGTGCACAAACCGACATGCAGACAATACATTCATACACATACAAAAACAAATAAAATAAAAAAATAATAAAATTTCTGGCTTGTGGATTGAAACTAAGTGGACTCTGCTTGTCCTCATTACCACTCATTCATTAATATTGATCTGTTCACAAATTACTCCAGGTTTGAATTTCCATTCTAAAAAAAAAAAAATCTAAAAATATTCACGGTGCACCAGGAATTTACTGAAAATTTATAATATATTTAATGAAAAAGACTACAGTATAAATTAAAAGTAGACTTGCATTCCGTTCATCCCCTAATGTAAGTTTTTGATACTTTCAAGCTCTGGAAACTACAGAAAGGTGTTGATCAAAGACAGATCAAACAGTACTCATGAAGTGCAAAATTAATATAAACCTGGAACTGCAGTATAGCTTGAAATTGAGTTTTATGCTGGTATCTGCAAGTCAGATCATACGTTCTTCCCCATAGGGAACACACATCATTCACTGAGCACTGGAACAGCTTCCTCTTAACACTGCATTCACTCTTCGGGTACAGAGACACTTTAGCACAGCTGTGTTGAGACCAAACCTCAGTATAGCTTCTAGTGGCCTAAGGCCGCTTCTCTGAGATAATGTGTTAATTCAGGCCCCTTTTGAATCCCTCTTTGGGGGAAAAAAAAAATATATATATATATATATATATATACATCTCCTAGCCAACATTTGACAATACACCTTGATCTCCCTTTCTTAGAGCACATACTGAAAAAAATTACAGAGGCTAAGTAAGACAGTAACGCAGTGGCAGAGCTTAGCATGTGAAGGCCCTTTTGGTAACAGAGTTTGATCCTCATAACTGAGGGGGGAGGAGAATTAAAACTCTGAACCCTTTTCTGTCCCTTGGGATGTATCTCTTGCAATGCTGGAGTGTCTTTCTGAAGGATCTGATAGCCAACCGAAGAGCCGTCTCCGCTTCTTGAGGAGCAGAGCCTCTGTCTCCCCGTGTTGGTGGGAGGACAGCATCTGCTTAGGGCCTGGGGCTGACAGCGGGCCTGCTCCCACTCCCACTGACTAGCGCTATGTAATTTTTCTCTTCTTTGACTGTTTGGGCCCTGCTCACCCTTTCTCTGTCCTCTGGATCTAACTTCAAAGTCCCATTATCCCTGAACAAATTAGAAGGCAACTCAGCTCTGCCCCCTCTGTTACTGAATCAAATCTAATGTCCACCTGCATTACCCATTAACAGTACTGAGCTCTCTTTGTTTCATTGATCAATACATACTTACAGATCTGGGTGGTATCTAAAGAATGTCAATTAGTTCATAGCATTGAACCATTGGCCTGATGAATCTCAAATGATTAGCACATTTCTATTAATTTTCCCGGCACTAACAAAGCTCTAGAAAATTTGTTGTCCATTATTTTTTTTTAATTTTAATTTTTTTAATTTTTATGAATGTACTGTCTGCATGTAGGTTTGTGCACCCGTGTCGTGCAATGCCGCGGAGGTCAGAAGAGGGTGTCAGATTTCCCTGGAACTGGAGTTAAAGACGGTTCTTAGCCGCCATGTGGGTGCTGGGGATTATTTTTTAAGTTTAGTTTTATTCATTTATTCTTGTTTTATTTGTGAGTGTTATGGTTGCATGTGTTTAAGTGCACCTATGTTGTGCAGTGCCTGCACAGGACAAAAGATGGTGTCAGATCCCCCTGGAACTGGAGTTTCGGGCACTTGTTAGCTACTATGTGGTTCTTGGATTCGAATTCGGGTTTTCTGTAAGAACAGACAGTGCTCTTAACTGCAGAGCCATTTCTCCAGCAATCAACCATTATTTTTTTCTTAATTTTTATTGAAGTTTTGTACACATTTGATACAACATTTCTTAATAAAATTTAAAAACATGTTTTGGAATTAACCTATAGTTTATTCTCAGATGTAATTTTGATATATGTGTGGAGTGTATACATGCATATTTTGGAGCAATATAAACTTAAAGGGAACAACAACAATAAAGACTTGTTCAAAGAACTGACTGAAACAGTAAACTTCTGACACACCATTATTTTTTTATTGTTATTTTATTTTTTTATAATACTTTTATTGATGCTTTGTGTATTTCAGACATCATTTCTCAGTTCCATTTAGACACATTCCCCCTTCCCTTCCCCCCGCCCCACCCCAGATCATGCATTCTGCCATACATGTCTTTCATCTTTCTCTTAGTTTCTTAAAATTTTTTCTCTATAAAGGTCCATTGTTTTGGGCAGAATTTAACTATCCCAGTCCCTATGTTGTTGTGGCTCCTTCTCCATTGTATTCCTCCAAAATATGTCTATATAAACATCACCGACCATTATTTTTCAAAGAGGAAAGCATAGTTAACAATTAGGAACAATTAAGCATCCAAATGCAGGAATTTCTCAGAGAACAGCAGTGTGGCTGTGAAGTGTGTCTCTGGCTCTCCTAGCCCCTTTGCCCTGGTAGGTGATGTTGGGCTGGGAGCAGAGTCAGCATTTGTAATGGAGTTTGCTTTTCAAAGAGAGGATTTTGGAATTCAAAAACTATTTTGAGGCATCAAAGACTCTCCTTGGGCTGTGAGCCCCTCATGTCTCCTGTCTACTTTGCTGTTGCTGGGAAAGATAGAAGGATGTTTAACAAGATGGGGGGGCGGGGGGGGGGACTCCGGAGCTCCTCAGCTCTTCTTTTAGCTCTTCCATTTATTTGCTGAGTGATCTTGAAGTTACTTAACCTCTTTTATTTTGGAGCTTCGTCCAGGAAGTAGAATCGTTAGATCTTTCCTTAGAGAGTTTCAGTAAAAATTGCTTTTTAAAATAAATACATTGTTTTTACTTTGCTTCACCACTATCTTCAGAACTGTAGAACCTGTGTCAGAAATTGTTGGGAAAAGGTAGGAAATAAGGGTAATTTTCTTTAAAAATGAATTCTTGGATTCACTTTTAAAAAGTAAGAAAGGTGCGCACTTAAAGTAAAAATGTGACACACGTGCTTGGTCCCCCGTAAACTCACTCCTTCTTTCAAGATCTGGGGAACCATAATCTTTTGTGGCAAGAAAATTGTTTTATAGTGACTAATTTTTATAAATTTCAAAATACGTACAGCATAGAATTTAGCAGGTGGTTAAGTGGTGTTGATTACGTCTGCACTGCTGTAAGCAGGCAGCAGTTTAGCTCCATAACGTCCTCATCCTTTCCAAAGACTGCATGCTTCTCCATCTCCGGTTCCGCATCCCAGCCTTCCCTCGTCCACATGCCCCCACATTCTGCCCTCAACCACTGTCAATTTGCTGACTCTAGCTACTATCTATAAATGGAGTACAATTACACATTTGTCCTTCTGTGTCTGGCTTGTTCCACTTAGCACATTGTTTTCAGTGTCCACCCATGTTGTAGAATGTATCTGAATTTCTTTCTTTTTAAGGCTGAATACAGAATACTTTTTAATAGAGTGTTTGGGGAAGTAAAAACTCTGATTGAATATTGGTATTCTCACTTTTAACATGCAACCAAAAAGATGCTGGAAGATTTGTGAGTCAATTCTTTCACTGCATGAAAAACTATAGTTCTCAGGGAATATCAATATATTTATCCTTAAGAAATAAAGACATTAGAAAAACATTTTTATTAACTAGTTTAATAATAAATGAATTATGAAACATAAAGAATTAAACATCAATAAATAGCACTGCAAACATACAGATATTCAAATATTCATCTTAATATATAATGTATTTAATAAATTTTAAATTGGGATGCATTTTACTATTTAAATATAGTATTTATATACTATGTATAAGTATAGTATTTCTGAAGTCAGACACACTACCATTGTACCCAACGCCCTAAATAGTATTTCTAATATATGTCAATATCGGTTCACATATTATTCTATTTACTAAAATTAAGTAGGTTTAGAAAAGGATATAATTGAGCTACATCCTTAAAACACCCTATATCTTAACCTGTGAATTCTTCATGTATATTTTAAATATTTTATTATTTTTATTTTATGGTTACGAGTGTATTGCCTGCATATAAGTCATGCAATGCCCACAGAGGTCAGAAGAGGGCGTCAGATCCCCTAGACCTGGAGTTACAGATGGTTGTTAGCTGCCATGTGGGTGCTAGGAATTAAAACTGGGTCCTCTGCAAGAGTAGCCAGTATTCTTAACCACTGAGCCATCTCTCTAGCCCCTCACGTATAATTGTAAACGAAAGGTGAAAAAAATCTGGTGGCAATAGATATTAATAAAAGCTGAGGGAAGTATGATAATAATAACTGATACTCGAATGGTGCGTGGTGCTAATTTGTAACCTTGGAAACAGATCATGCATTGAATACCAATTGCAGCAGTTAGGGAGACTCACTATCACCATCCTACCCTGTTATCAGAAGGCAACATGATTGGTGGATCGGAATCTGAAACTGGCAACAATATTTAGAGTTTCATTTTGAAGTAGGTACAGTTCAACTCACAAGTACTTAAGAATTAAGATCACAGGTCTCAGAACATAATTTGATTGGGTTTGGAGACCACCACACAATTTAGATGACAGAATTTACAGCAGGCCTCTTGCCTTCTGAAGCTTCCACAGTGCATGGACATCTGTAAATTACCCAGAAACAGGAACCCAAGAGCCCTAACATCATGAAAAGCTGAGTTAAGTGTATCAAAGTGAGCACTTGGAAGAGAGCAGCTTAGTTACTATGCCAGGCTGAGACACACCTGATGCTGTGATACACACAGATATAAATGATGCACTAACAGCATGAAATGTCCCACAGCCACCTTGGAGCTGCTTATGTGGAGATTCTGGGTGTACTCTAATACAAAGACATTGTATCCACAAAGTCTATGGTCTGTCAAGGCACAGAGAATGGATGGCTCTATACAGCACTTAAAACACCAAGTCCTAAGGATGAATGTTTCCATGGGAACATAGTTATTAGGTAGAAGATGAGTTCCAGGATCCTGCACCACTCCCTAGTAGGTGTGGTGATCAATGGTGTTGTACCAACTGTGGCTCTTTTGAGTGCTCAGGAACAATCACACATAGAGTTGTGACTCACTTATATCCCATAGGGATCACAAATACCTTTTTTTTTACTAATTTCTAAAAAAAGATGATAGCACTTTAGTGTTGCCTACTACAATCTGAGGTGTTGCTTTTCTACCCTTTGGCATAGATTCCTGGCCTAATGAAGAACCAACAAGCTTATCACTAGATTCAGGGTCAATGGATATAGAGCCGAGTCTTGTTTTTTATTTCTTTTGCTCATGCAATTTAAGTTCTCTATATATCAATTAATTTATTTGGAAAACAAGGTAAATAATTTCATGAGCAACTGAAAAGACTATAAATGAGATAAGGTGAATGCTCAATTCAGTATCCAGTATGGGAAAAAGTACTCAATAGATCATACATGAATTATGAGAAAAATCCACTGATTATGAGACCTAAGCACACCTTCAACACACATTTGCAATGACATTTAAAATGATGCCTGTCTATTTTGCAGCTGTAATTCTGAAAGTAAGATACTAGTGTGAGTCTATAGTTACAGTCTATGGGAAAATGTACAAGCTTTCTAATAAGGCAGGCCCACTTTGGGAAAGATGTCCTAATGCCTCATTAGCAATAGAATTATCACAGTTCTGAGTACGTGGTGCTAGGAGGTTTTACTCTGCTTTTTCTCCATTTGTTAAAAAAAAAACAAAACCAAAGCTCCATCATCAGGACCAGCTAACCTGACAAACCCAACCATGACAAATAGTACAGGACAGAAATGTGACTCATAACCAGTCACCATGAGGAAACAGCAAAATTGAGGGTAAAACAACATCAACAATCACTACTTCATTTCCATATAGTATTCATCCAAAGAGAAGAGTGTATGAGGGCTTTTTTTTTTTTTTTAAATCAAGTTATAATGTCGTTGACTGAGTTATAGCATGCATGGATAGTTAAATTTCTGGTATGAGTTATTTTCTTTTCAGAGTATGAAAGCACAAAACCCACTTTCAAAGAACATGGAAGTTTATGAGTATATTTAGGTGACTGATCATAATGTCATCTTTACTTAATGCACACTCAACTCAATGATGGGACTATTTCTTTAACTTTTCCATTTAGACAAATTTCAAATTGCCAGAAACATTTGAGAAAAATTCACTCAACTTCTCCTTGTGCAGATTTTTGCCAAGATTATTATTTTTTCCTGACTCTGGGTGGTATTTGTTTTTTTAACAGTTTTCTGGTTACAAGAAAAAGAAATCTGCCCCATCACATGGATTTCTCTTTGTGCAAATGTCCCATTGATTGTAAAAAATCAAACCTTCATTCCTGGGGGAATAGTCAAGCATCTATCTCATACTTCTTATGAAGTATTCATAAGATTAAAGAGTACCTTCCAGGAGGGAAAATCTAGCAGTGATCAAGAGTGGTATAAGTTCAAAATGAAAAGGTGAGGAGGTCGCAGATGAGAGCAGGACATCTCACTGAAGGCAGAGTGAATGTGTTACGAGCCAACCTTGGGTGTTCTTCCTCCTTTATGCTGTCGGTGATTTCAGACCACTCTATGATCGAACATGCAAACTGGGCAGACAGCAACCTTAGTTGGATGCAGGATCTGAGCTATGCCATGAATTGCTAATATCTTGGTGAGCAGGAAGCCAATGGTACCATACCCTAAGTATGTTTACCCATTCCACATTGCAGCTTTCCATGGCAATGCCTAGCACAGTTCTCTCCATATAGGAGAAATTCAATAATGACTCTGTACCTTTTCCCATCCTTATTCCCATCCTTCCTCTCTTTATTTCCAAAAGTGTAGGTGCAGAATGTTTTGTGAATTTTGGCTTTGTGTGGAAAGGGCACCTGGAGGGCACTCATTGTATGATGCTGCAAACATGGTGAAAGGGTTCTCTCGAAGTACAAGATGGAACAGTCACTTCACATTTGGCATATATGAAAAGGAAAATAAAATTCTCAGAGAGTAGTTGAAATTTTATTTCCTGTACTTGGCAAGCTCAAAAGCCATCTATCCAAAAGTCAAAACAACAATTTCTTGACAAAGCTAAAAGCTTTAAAATGTACCTTTTTTTACTTGGGTTTCAAGTCCTCTACATTTAGGCTTATTTCACATCTTATACTATTACAACAGAATACTTCAGAAAATACATCTAAACTCTATTGGCCAAAATACCACAAACCAATGCATTTCCCCCTTTGAATCAAGTCTCTGAAGACTGTCTCTGAAGACTGCAGCAAGCTATATTACTTTATTTTGATATCTGAATTTGCAGAAGAGAAGCAGTTTGGTTAAGTTCTCAAAACTGGTCAGAAAAACTGTTTTTGTTTTAGGCGAATTTTCAGTGAAAACTGGTCTTTGTTAGAGCTCTAGACAGCACTTCTTACAAAAGATACAAATCAGCTAAAGCTTTCTGATAATATGAACCCAGTGTTACAAGGATGGGGGACATTTAACGCTGACTCCTGTATCTAGACTGTAAGTTCTCTGTACTCAAATACCATGATCACGCCTCACCTCTTTCTTTTATAGTTATGGGCTATGTCATCTTTAGATGTTTTAACAGTGCTGTTTAGAAGAAATATGTGAGCCAGATAGGTAATCTGAAATTTAGTAACAGTTAAAAGTTAAAAGGATAAAGTAATAAGTGAAACTCATTATAATAGTATCTTTTATTTGAGACCATTTATAAAAAATATTTTCAGTTCAACATATAATTAACACAAAGCTATTAACTGGATATTTTATACTTTGTTTTGGCATAGCAAGTTTCAAAAATGAGGTGACAGTATTTCAATTCAGACTGGCTGCATTTCAACAGCTCCGTAGCCACATATATAGCTAGAAGTTTATTATTGGATGGTGCTTATCTCCCTGTCCCTTTCCTTCACGTATTTAACTAAATCTTACTTTCTTAAACATAAAACTACAAGTCTGATTTTATTTTTTGTGTGTATTTTTATGAGTATATTACCTGCATGTGTATAAGTGCACTCGTGTCATATAATGTTTAATGCTTGCAGAGGTCAAAAGATGACGTCAGATCCTCTGGAACTGGAGTTATGATTATTAGCTGCCATGTGGGTGCTGGGACTCAAACCTGGGTTCTTTGCAAGGGCAGCCAGTGTTCTTAACCACTGAGCCATCTCTCCAGCCTCTCAAATCAATTCTTGAGCTTATCACAACACTGTATATACAGAATAAGATCGGTACGTACCCCGTAATTTGCTCGGTGTTTGTGGCTTGTGAAGTTAAGTGGGCAGAGCTGTCAGAGCTTCATAGGAAACACCTGGTGTCATGGTTAGCTTCTAACACTGATTTAGCTGTTCGATTGTCCCAGGCACTTACATATCTCATCTCAGCAACCCTATTATTATCTTATGAGACAGGTATGGTGATTATAATCACTGTACAGATGAGGAAATTGAGTCTTAGGTAAGTAGTATGCTCAAGGTCACACTGCTGGTACATAAACATTGTCACGATCCAAGTCTCCGAAGTCCAGTCACAGGTTCTGGTGCTCAGTCATTACACACTCATTTATTTGGAGGACTCAAGGAGAGCCAAGGGTTTATGAATTCATTGGTGCCTAATTTAATGTCATAGGAAAAAATGAAGGTTAAAAAGACTCGAAGCACTAATAAAGACAGAGTAACTAAGCAAGGAAAGAGGTACTGGCCAGACTATGGAGAATGATCATTTCTTTGTCTGGAATAGAAGCAGACAATATATTCTTCCCTTGGGTTGATGGTAAAGAATTAATGTGGTTTAACTCACCTTGATAGCTATAGGAAAACAGGTTTATGCTGGAAAGTGCTTTCTAAAATGGAACTTCGGGGGCTGGAGAGATGGCTCAGTGGTTAAGAGCACCGACTGCTCTTGCAGGGGACCTGGGTTCGATTTCCAGCACCCACATGGCAGCTAGGAACCATCTTTAACTCCAGTTCCAGGGGAATCTGATGCCCTCTTCTGACCTCTGTAGCACTGCACAACACAGGTACACCAACCTACATGCAGACAGTACACTCGTACACATAAAAAAATAATAAATAAATTTTAAAATTAAAATAAAATGGAACTTCGGGGATGTGAGAAAATGAACACATCCCAAGTAGGGAATGGTGGAGTCTATCATCAGTAGAGCCATAACCATCAAAACAACCACCCCAAATTAAGGTGTAGGCATGATACTTCGATTCCTGAAAACATATTAAAAAGGAGAGTTTTTACTGGATAGGGAAAAATAATTGGGGCAGTTTCCTCAGTGGTATAATTATCATGAGAGTGCTTAATTCCTGGCACTTCATCCCTTTCCAAATTCTCACTGCCCATTCACGAATGCTCTCCACACATACCTACAACTTCTGCCTCACAGAACACTGTGTGCCTAGTGAATGAGGGAACATGAACACTCACTGCATACTTTCACAAGGTTAGTGTGGGAATGCAATGAAGTCCAGTTGCTTTTGCTTTTGTACTTTGACCACCAGGCCTGCATGATTTGTAATATAAAATTGAATTAACTGATTGGCTGATAGCACTATTTAAAAACCTTAGGTTTAGAAAAGATGAAGATTTTCATCAAAATCATGGAGTCAATTAGTTTTTGTTAAAGTCAAACATAAAGTAATATTAGCAGTGTATAGAATGTAATTAAACTTTTTCCTGGAATATTTTTATTATGAGCTGTATTTGCCATCTAAAATCTGATTTTGAGAGTTTAACAATGAACTTTGTAATGAAGTTCTTTTTTCTTTAAATCAAGTTTCCTCAGCAGACCTGACTATGTCATGGTTTGAATGTGAAACGTCCCCATTAGGCTCATCTATTTTAACTCTTGGTCCTCAATTTGGCAGTACTTTTATGGAAAGTTATGGAAACTTTAGAAGGCGAGGCCTTCCTGGAAGAAGTGGGTCACTGGGGAATGGGCTTTTTGAGGCCTGTAGTCAAGCTGCCTGCCTGTCCATGTCTGCTTCCTCACTGCCGATCCAATGTGCCCCGTCATCTCACACTTTTTATGCATGCATTCCTTACCAAAAAACCTCTTCCTCCATGAAGGTGCCTTTTGTCAGATATTTTGTCAATGCAATGGGAAGAGAAACTAATATACTCTGATAAGACAGGACTTGAGTTATTTAATGGCATGCCCTGATGACTATGAGAAAGAGCAAACCAAGCCAGGTATGGTAGCACACACTTTTTTTTTTTTTCAGTTCTTAGCCTCAGCCTTTAATGGCTGTGCTATCCCCCCAGCCCAGCACACACCTTTAATCCCAGCACCCTGGAAGCAGAGGCAGGCAGATCTCTGTGTGATCAAAGACAGTCTGGTCTACATAGCAAGTTCTAGGCCAGATAGGGCTATAGGGTTTGTTCATCTCAAAAACAAACAAACAAACAAACAAACAAACAAACAAACAATGAAACATCAAGCCAGAGGATTGGTCAGTTGGTGTGATTCTTGTGCCTAGGTCTATCGGCTTATTCTTCCTTGGTTTATGTGTTTTCAGGCACATGTTTAGCTCTTGCAATGTGGATGTCACTGGAGACAGACATGTTCTCATTACTAGAGAAGTTTACCACAATTCTTTTTTTTAATTTTTTTTTATTAATTTTTTATTTATTTCTGTATGTGTACGAATGTATTGTCTGCATGCAAGTCTGTGCACCCGTGTCGTGCAATGCCGCGGAGGTCAGAAGTGGGCGTCGGATTCCCCTGGAGCTGGAGTTCTCCTGGAGTTGGAGTTTCAGACGGTTCTCAGCCGCCATGTGGGTGCTGGGGATCGAACCCGGGTCCTCTGCAAGAGCGGTCGGTGCTCTTAACCGCTAGGCCATCTCTCCAGCCCCAAGTTTACCACAATTCTTATGAGGATACTGATGAATAAATAATAAGACCGCACAATAAGCAAAACATAGGAGAAGTAATGGTCATATTGTTTACTTAACAAACATCTACTATATATTCACCTACATCATGAGGCAGGGCTACAAGATGTACAATGATGGATTTGATGAATTGCTCTAGGAAAGAAAATAAACCCATTCCTGGCTAGCCATACCTTCTCTGCTACCAGCTCTTTTTTGCTTGATACTCTGGCCTCTGTTTAGCCTTTTCCGTGGATTTCTATACTTAAGGATTTTCTCCATTTCAGGAAAATTCCAATTGAGTAGTTTGAAAACTTTGCATAGATTATCTTAGGGAGCTTAAAACATTAATGCCAAGACCTCTCTCCTGGAACTGCATTTTAACGGGTCTGTGGTATAGCTCCGGCACCTGCATTTTTCAAAGTTCCCTTGGGAATTCTTGAGAGCAGCCTGAAGAAGTTCCAAACTACTGCTCTACTCAAGGATCAGGCCTGAGATGCCAAACTTGGATGCAGAGGCTGATTTGGTACCCAGTACAGGCTGGTGCAGGAAGAAGCCTGTTCCTCGGGGAAGAGTAAACCAACAGTGTATCTGGGTGAGAGGCAAGAAAGAGGGCAGATTAAGGAGGTTTTGTCAGCTAAATAATAACAACCAGAGGTAGGGACATCTATAGACAAGGAAAGAAAATGTGGTACATTAAGAAATTTTAGTGAGTTCAGAAGAGCTGAAAACATCTTTCACTGCCTAAAGGTTGAAGAGAGAATAATTAATGGAACAACCTGTGGATGTCTATGTTAGGATATTCTGCTGGCTGTACAGCGTATCTGTGCTTTCTCCATTGGTGGTATGAGAACGCTTGTGAATGGTCCTCTTGGGTCTGACTCAGGAGATCTGCAATTTGATTGTCTCAAGTGCAAAGAAGTCCAAGTTGAGGCCAGGGACCTAGCTCATCCTGTACTATCATGATGCATTTGTTAGCAAAAATGTTTCTGATATTTGAAAAACAAATTCATGTTTTCCGTCCATGGTATCACTAGATGAAGGAAGGCTGCTTCCTAGCTGGTGACTCAGGCACAATGAATGTGCCCATTTGACAGTAAGTTCAACGACGTCCCAACCATGGATGTGAGTTGGATGATGGGTTTATGGCTGTCTCAAGTGCTCAGAGCACTTCCATCAGGCTTTTATCCTCTGAAGGCAAGAAGAGTTTTTATTCATATTTTTCCATTTAAGGATGAGAAGTATATGTTACAAAGGGAAAAAAAGTTCCAGGTTATTCTGGAATGCCCTTGAAGGTCATTCTACCCCTTCACTAATGCTCCCTCAGCTGGAAATGAAGAAAATGGCACCTAATATCTTCTGAAATATTTCCTAGCTCAAAGGGTTATGAAATGGTTGAAACCGAATTTTGTAGGAGTTTGAGGATACTGCCGGCTTGTGTCTGTCTAGGAGGCAGAAATCAGACAATAGCTATGATTGTAAGACTGGCTCAAGAATATACATATTTGCTGTATCCAAGGAAACGATACAATTAGAAATGCTCCTTAAATGAAGAACGCAGCTTCCACAGAGAACCTTTTTGAGCCAGGAGGGAAATCTCCATGGAGTTGTTTTGGAAAGCAGTCTGAGGCCTAGTGGCCAGCATCCTTGGTGGAAAGGGCCTCTGAGGATTCAAGAACAAAAACGCTTGAAAGTTCATGGTCAGGTATCACTTTTCCTATACGTTTCCATATAGCTACAGAAGAAAATGCTGGAGGGCTGGCTTCTGCTTTGGTGTATGTGAAAGGCAAACATACCATACTGGGGGAGGAGGGTGAAAAAGAGATGATAGAAGACTATTTCAAATGCCAGGTGAACTTAAATGATCTCTTACAGAACTGTGACACATTGGGGCTGGATGTTATGGCCGTTAGGAAAGATGGATAATTCCTCTTTCTACCAACCTATATTTCTTGTACAAATTAACAAGTTTCACTTTGACATTTCTTTTTCTTTTTTTTTTTTTTTGGTCTTTTTGAGACGGGGTCTCCCTGTAGCCCCAGCTGTCCTAGAACTCACTCTGTAGACCAGGCTGCATGTATCTTGTGTTGATCATGTCTACCCCTGAAAAGAGAAGTCATCTTTACCAGACTGAACATAAGTTCTAATCTGTGCTGTTGTTCATTTTCACACTCATTCCTTACAAATACATGAGGTTGGTGTTATTATCGTTTTCTTTTTTGGCTGGTGAGTATATAAAGATTGAGCTGCCAGTCTTAGAGATGCATGAGGAGAATGGAAACCAGCTTTGCCCTTTATTTGCCCTTCATTCCACAAGTTCTTCCTTTCTTCTTTGTCTCTTCCTTTCAACTAGTCAGTGTTGCATACATCCTCATACATCTTCATTCTGTCCTCTACTCCCTCCTGACATCAGCCTATGCATATGCTTCAAAATTTACTAACACAGATGGTCAGATGGGAATGGAAGAAATGACAACATTACTCTGAACGGACTGACAACTCCAGTTACCCTCCCAAAAGCCTATTCAGAAAGAAGAACAAAATCACTATTAATAAAAGCAGTGAACAAAACTGTTAAATCCCTGAGTACAACTGACCTTTCTGAATAGGCCATGTGGAGTTTACTTAGGATAATGCTTTTCCTTGAGCTTGGTATCGCTTCATAAATACTAGTAAATAAACACACGCAGTGTAGTAAACTTCTTCATCCTCACACAGCTTTGGTTACCATTAGCAGAAGCAGTCAGTCATTGGATATACACTGTAGATGAGAAACCTGCTTCTAAAATCTCTATCAGTTGTGTCAAGTCATGTTACCAAGCATTGAATCTCAATACAAACACATGCTTGCTTGTCAAATACACATCAAAGGCAAGCACATCATCCATCACTCTTCCCTTCCAACTCGCTGTTGCCTGCAAGCCTGTCCTACACAGGAACAATGGAGCTGCCTGCCTCTGATTTAAAGAACAGACATTTTAGGACAGGTATGAAAAACCAGTGATTTTCTGTGATGTTAGTGATAATAATGGGTGTGGCCTTGGTTTTCTTGTTTTGTTTTATTATGTTTATTTTTTCGTGTGTATGTGCATGTTTATATGTGCATGTATGTGTACATGCATGTGTGTGTTTGCATGTGTGCAGAGGCCAGGGGTCAATTTGATGCCATTCCTCAGAAACATCTAAGTTTTGATTTTTTTTTGAGGGTTTCCTTGTTGCCCCAACTGGCCTGGAACTTATTATGTAGACCAGGATGAGTTCTATCTGACAGAGATCCACCTGTCTCTGCTTCCTGAGCACTGGGATTAAAGGCATGTGCTACTATGTCCAGCTCAGCTAGATTTTTTGAGACAAGGTCTCTTATTGACCTTGAGCGCTATAGCCAATGTGGCTAGGATAGCTGGCTAGGAGCCCCAGCGATCCACCTCCATATTGCCGGGACTAAAGTGTGCACTGCTGTGTGCAGCTTTCTACGTAGATGCTGCAGGCGCAAACTCCAGTTCTCATGCTTATGTGGGAAAAGCTTCACCAAGTGAACCATCTCCCCAGCATTTCAGAGCTGACTTTTATGGCTTCTTTTTCTTTCCTATTGATCATTTTACTTCTTACTTTGAAATAAATCTAAGAGCTGATCTTCCATAATCGTCATGATAAAACTGCTTTGAGACAAAGAGATTTGACTTGATTTATGGAAGGAGAATCATCACAAAAATAAAACGCACCATCTCTGGTGTCACAGAGTAAAGATATAGCTTAGTACCTATGTGATGGAGGGCAAGTTACTTAACCCCGCTAAGCCATGGATGTCCAATCTTCAGTGTAAAAGGGATCAGAAGACCATCCATCAAAATATTTTCTAACTGTGGTAAGGACTGATACCAAGTGAAGAACAATCTATAAATGCTGTTGTCATGATTATAATCTAATCTAATAAAAAGGAAAGGATTAGACATAACAAGAGAAAAACTATATTCTTTCCATGGTTCATAATGGAGACTGCAAATAGATTTCTAATTTAGATAAAAAGCTCATCTGCTTGCTATCACATTTGCTTGCTATTAAATTAATACTTAATACCTTTTAAGAGAACATGTTTGCTATAATAACTTGGACTTCGACCATCTTTCCTTAAGTGACTATTCACTGCCAGGCCAGCATCTTTTACTTTAGTTGTTCTTTTAGCTTCACTATAACCATGGGAGGGGATGCTGCCTCCCTTGCTTTGCAGAAAGGAAGCTGCAGAGGCACTGTGTAATTAGCCACCCATGATCCATACAGAGTATAAACTGAACTTACTGACATGGTCTCTTGTTAGCCTAGGTTCTCTGCTCCTCAGAAAACTTCAAGCAGTAGGGATCAACCTTTTGTTAAGCTAATTTTTATTGAAGCTTTGTGCATTTCATACAAACTTTCCAATCAAGTCTAGACCCTTTCCTTGTTCCTTGCTCCCCCACCCCACCAGAACTCATGCATTCTGCCAAACATGTTTTTCAACTTTTTCTCAGTCTCTTTTAAAATTTTTCAATGCAGAAGTTTACTGTTTTGAGCAGAAGTTCACCGTTTCAGTCAGTTCTTTGACCCAGTCTTTTGTTGTTGGTGTTGTTCCTTCCAATCTGCATCACTACAAAATATGCACATATGCATGCCACATATATCTTTTAGCATCTTCAGCTTATGATTTATTTTTTTTTCTCTTTTTTTTTTATTAGGTTGAAAGATGTCATGTTCGAAGGCTCCTCCTTGGCAAGCCCAAACATCCATCAGTCCTGCCCTTGTGCTCCACACTGGGGATTTCCCTCTCCATGGTCACCAAATGAGGTCCAGTAAGCACCGCGTCCTGTCTTGATCCTCCCATACTGATCACCCTGATACAGCCTGGGTAGTCCAACAATGGCAATCTATACTCTGAGGAGGCTGAAACTCCAGAAATACCTTAGTCCACAAACTGGATGTCTCAGCAGTCCCCATCTGGCACTGAAGGTTTGGAGGATTTCATTGGAGAGACATGAGTCTTCAGTCCATATTGGGAGGTTGAAAAGCTGTGTCTCATGTCTTTGAAGGATGGCAAAAGCAGTGGCAGCCACAGAGTAGCTGCACTTGCCAGTAAGACAGACAAAACAACTGTGCTTTTTTTTTTTTTTTTTTTTTTTTTTTTTTACTTTTTGTCTTTTTACTAAGATCTCAAGTTTTATAATGAAGTTCAATTTCTTGGGCCTTACTAATTATTTATTTCTGGTTATACTTTCCTTTTGGACCCTTAAGACCACACTGTTAGCCCAGATTAACCAAGGTTCTTGTTTTCTCAAGGTCAGTTGAGGATCTGGTCCTCAGGTTTTGGGTGAGGGAGGGAGCCCCTGGCTCCTTTTGGCTTTTCATTTACCAGTTCCATCCACTCAAGGACAAAGTCAGGTCTTGCTAGATGAGGCTTTTCTTTTTGAAACATGAGCATATGTTCCGCTTTATATACTGGACACTGGCTGAAGTCCCATTAATGGATCTCCAAGACCTCCCTGCACAGGAAGACTGGTGACTCACATTTGCCAGACATTTCAAGAGATGCCTCCATGCATAGTCCCCTGGGACTTAGTTGACCTCTGAGGGCAAGGAACAAAGTTATCCCTTAGGTCTCTTGGGGATCAGCATTCAGAGAACACTTAGAAAATGAGTCCAGAATGAATCCAGTAGGAGATGGTTGAACTAATGTGAAGCCAGACTCTTTCTTTGAAGCCTTCCCTAGGTACCAATATGCCATGGAGAAGACAGATTATAAGACACTTCTTGCCTTAAGGAGGGTAACTGGCAGGTTTATATCTTGAATTCTATGTTAATACAAACTCTGTATTTTCTCCTTTATATTTGATTCCCCACAAATGAAGTTTTCCCATAGATCTCCACTGGTGAACACTACTGTGGTTTATCAGCATCTACAGGGGCCTCTATCCTGTGGAAAGACAGTTGAATACCTCTGATGATTCTAGAGATGGATCCAATACAACTGAAGCCTAGAATCACTGCCTATTACACACAGTGAGATATGATATCAACAAATTCACTTAATGGTGTTCCAGCTTCCCAGAGAGCATCACAGGGAGTTCCTTTGGGACCTTTCCAGTCAATCAACTCATGACAGGATTCACAGTCACTGGGAAGATAATGCTTCCATTTCAATCAAAGCTAATCTTGATGATTTAGATACTCTCATAAATCAGATTGCATTACTTTGGCAACTCTCACATTTTTTTTAATCTATGAAGGTGAAAAGTATGGCTCCAGCTTTTTAGATGTTGCCTCTGTCTGTCTTCATTTGGAATTTGAAGCCGACTTTCAAAGCAAGAAGCAGCAGCTTGTTTGGGTCTAGCCTTGCCAACGTGCACAGAATGAAGGCTAATAAGGAAAGGGCAGCCAGCCTCTGAGGAACCACAGCCTTCAACCTTCAAAATGTGGAAATACTTTAAAAGAATTAAGTTTTCCCCCACACTTGGAAGTAGAGCCTGGGGGTGTTTAGATTCACACTGACTAGACAATGAATTCCCAATAAGAAAGAAACTATACATGTTTCAGGGCTTCCTAAAGAACTAGCTGGCTTCGAAGAGATGTAGAAGAAAGCAAGGAAAGAATATTTGCTCTGTCCATCAATACAAATTATTAGACCACACTGTCTTATTATACAATTAAACATAACACATTTTAAAGAAATGATCTTCCTTATGCTAACTCTGTCATCAAAATTACATTTGAATCAAAATTTGAGGTTGTATCCTTATGTAAATATATTATTCTCTATAATTAGATCTTGAGTTATTGGGACCAATGGCATTCTTTGCAGTTGTTCTGCTGAAGGAATCCAACATCATTAAATTGCACTTAAACATGGATACCAAGAAAGAAAAGTGGCACCAAGTTTTCCCAATAATATGAGTATATTTAACATAAAAACACTTAGTATTAAAAATAATCCATTCAGAAGAGATTTGTTCATTTAATTTATAGTCAAACTCTGGTCACTTAAAGTGTAGTTATGGCCTCCTGGAGGTTATGTTATCTAGGAAGTGGTTACGTATATGGCATCCCAGCCCCCGTATCAGTTCCAGATTATCTGAACATAAAAGCTAGCAAGATCCCTACATTAGTCAGGAGTGTGTAAGAGTTTAAGGAAGCCTCTGTACACCTATCTGAGGACTGTGTTCTGTGATCACACTTGGAAGGCAGAAGCTCTGGCTCCTTGTTAAGATTTCCCCTTCCACACGGTGGGGTGGAGGGAGGCTCCCTTTTACTTATTGGTTATCAATAATTTCCTAAATGCAGTTATAACTAAGCCTACATTTGCAGAACGTTTCAGGTTTTCTCATATTTGGATCAAGTCCTAGAATTCTTCCAAACCTGGACATCAACCAGATTTAGATTGGTGGCAAGAAACACGAAAGCATGAGACAAGATGATAATTTACCTACTATTTGAATAGTCACGAAGAAATGGATGTATTCCAAATATCAAAGAATGCGTGTTTCTGATCTGACTTCTGGCTTTTGACTTCAGGAGAGGAAGTGTAGGTAGCTGGAAAGCACACAGACATTTTGTTATGGATATACCCTCTGGAACAGCAAGCTGTACACTTAACCTGCTGGGCCATCTTCTATTACAATTTATGTGTGCTTGCTGTGGCTTTGGAATCGAGTTCTATGAAATGAAAAAATACAAGTCTTTTGAACTACTGTGATTTAGATTGCTTATTCTGTTGCATGAGGATCATGTGCTGGTGAATATATGAAAGATTAAACCCTGACTCCATAGTAGAAAGATACTACCGACAAAAGGCATTTCCAAAGTGGAGAAGGAAATAGAGTTTTCTAGGCTAAGTAATATTCCCTTAGCATTCCAAGGATGACACAGCACAGAGACACAATTCTGCAGATTAGAAGCCAGAGAAGATTTACCAGTCAGAGTAGTCATGGAAGAGGTCCACACCTGAGATCCAGGGAGCTGAATATGTTAAACTATGTGGCCAACAGTACTCTGCAGATGGCATGTAGACTTTTACCTTAACTAGGGAGACTATCAAAGGTAATTAGAAGGGGTCCAACGAAATCAATGAGGCCTTAAAATCAAAGTCCCAATGCCAGCTATGGTGGTGTACAGTTGTAGTTCTAGCATTCCAGAAGTTGAGGCTAGGAGGATCTCCATGAGTTGGAGCCTAGCTTGGGCTACACAACAAGACTTGGTCTCTAAAAAATAGAAACAAGCACAGATAGCCACCGAAAGGTAATGCATGAAAAGACAGCTGAGATCCATGAAGAATGGATGGGCTGCTGGTGGTGATGCAAAGTTGTGAGAGCTGTAAGAGGAGGAATGATAGCTGTTTTAAGAGAGGCGGCATTAAAACCCATAGTGGGAGCAGCTCCCCTCGCCCCAGCCCTATAGTCACAATACATGGATTTCTGCTGGAATTTGAAGATATTTGGAAACAAAGTCTTCCCCTGAGTTTCCAGGAAGTGATGCCATCCTGCCAGCATCCTGATGCCAGGTCGCTGAGACCTTGGAGCAGCGAAGCTAGCCAAGTCCACTGACTCCTAACCTGCAGAATTCTGAGATGGTAAATCTGGAGTGACAGAAGCAGCTAAATTTGTGAGAATGTGTTTTGGCAACAAGAGAAAACTAATAAGAGAAAAAGATCAAACATAAGCCCATTGAATTTAAGTGAACCAAATTACTTCACGACGAAAGCTACATATGGAGGTTGTGTTTACCACACAGGCATAAAACACTGCCATACTGGGAGGAGGCTGGAGGTGATTAACACTAGTACCTTTGATCCCAGCAGTTAATTTTGTGAATGGAATATTAAGCATGCCTATCAACAGCTCTGATGCAGTTGCCTAATTAAATGCTCACTAATTAGCTGTGTGGTTCTTCTCATAGTAACAGATTAAACCATATCATGAGGATGTTAATATTTATGAATGAAGACAGGCCCTCACAGCAGAAGGACTGGCAACATCTTGCTTATCGGCCTTGGTGGCTAGACTTTGCCACTCAGGAGCAGCAGGGGTGGACTGTCAATAGGGCCTAATTTACAAAATTAGCATCCTGATGGAGAGGTCAATCAGCTGCCCCGTAAAGGAGGAGAGTCAGTGTTTCAGGATTTGGAGACTGAAGGGTCTCTCTCTTTCACAATTCTTCAGCTCTGTTCTTGCAGTGTGAAATTGGCACAGAGAACATGCAAATGAGTAAGTGTGGCTTGTTGCCAATAAAACTCTATTTACTGGTGCTGAAATTTGAATTTCATATCATTTCACATCATGAAATATTATTCTTTGGGTTTGTTTCCAACCTTTGAAAAGCATGTGAAAAAGAAAGATAAAAAGGTGATGGGTTAAGGGCACTGACCCTTGTCATAGAAATGAAGCTGTGCTTGCACCAAGGAGGTTCACATGCAAGGCTGAAGACAAGGAGGGAGGGAAAGCTCCTTCAGGGCCTTCTGAGTAATATGAAAACCAGCAGGGATATGTTTTTCAAAAGAAAGGAAATGTTTACTTGTCCAACCTCTAGCCTGACCAAAATGTTTGTTTATATATTGATATTAATATGTAATAATTAATCCTATATTTGTAGCACAATTAGGAATTCAACTGTGTTCCTCTTCAAGAAAATATGTTCAGGTCTCAACTCGCATTCCTTCAGAATGTAATGAAATGTACTTGAAAGATAGGGTTGTCGTAGATAAACAAGTTAAAATGAAGGCGGGCCCTGGCCCAGTGGCTGAGCATGTTCTTATTAAAAGGGGAGATTTGGACAGAGTCAGAAACAAAAGAACACTGTGTGAAGATGGAGACAGACTCAAAGAGATGCAGCGGAAGCCAAAGAATTTCAAGGATGCCAGCAAGCCTCCAACAGCTAGGAGACAAGCAGAGAACAGCTTCTCCCCTACCATCTTCAGAATTGACCCAGGGACATTGTGATCTAGCAGTTCTTGCCTCTAGAACATGGGATGGTAAATTTCCATGTTTAGGCCATTCAGCCATAGGGAACTAAGACAAATGCCTTTACTACTTTCAGAGTTAGGATCATCTAAAGGTCTCTCTCTCTCTCTCTCTCTCTCTCTCTCTCTCTCTCTCTATCTAAATATATATATATATATATATATATATATATTTGGGTGTTATTCAAATGCAGTGTGTGCACAGAGAGAGACTGGCCTGTTTTCAATGGGTGGCCTAAGGGAAAATAAAAAGAAAATACCTCTGATATTTGCTACTCATCAGGTGAAAGGTGGGCTGTCAAGTCTGGACTCTGCCTTCTATAGATGCTGTAGAGAACTCCTATAGTTATCACATGATTTGAAGGATACCAATCTTCAGAACAAAATGAGAACTATTGTAAAAAGTGATATTTTGGTGCCTAGTCTGTCTTTCTTTGGAGAAATCTACTAACCTGCTAAACCACTCTGGCAAGAAGTGCTTCAAATAGCTAAGCCCTACTTCCAAGTGAAAGCCTGGACACATGTGTATCCTATAAGGGTCAAAATCTAGACAGGAAAGGGCAATAGTTCTGGATAGTGTTATACATGAGTCACTAACAACCACTGTAGGATGTAGAAATAACCTTTCCCTAAGGGCTCTAAAAAGACATGGATACTCTCAATTTCAACAGTGAAACAATTTTTTTAAACTAATAAAATAGCACAATTTTACACATGCTACATATTTAAGAAGTAATGTCAGTACCACTTGATCTTGATAAAGACCTGGAGTTTTCTTGTGGAGGTAGGTATGTCAGAAGACAACAGCTTGGGAGGGAGTATGAAGTGATGGAAGGGGGCAGGGGATCTGGAATCAGAAGAAAAGCTAACACCAAATGTGAAGGAGTGTGGTTCTGAACACATTGTTGTCATATTGGGTAAATTAAGGTAGCTGGCCCTTGTTGGAAGGTATGTTCATGCACACAGTCTATGCATTTTCCACAGCACCATTGAGCTGAATGCAGTTTTCTGCACTCACTGAATGTTTCTCATAGATAAAAAATAATGCATAAGAAAATATGATGATTTAACGTAAAATTTAAGTTTGCTTCCCAAGTTAATCATATATAGTCACCCAAAACAACATGGGTGAATTTGATGAATCATGGGTGAATTTGATGAAATCTGTGCCTTGATTCCACCCTATAGTTATGTATAATACAACTGTCTTCTGGAGACTCATGGGCTAAAAAAAAGGGGGGGGGCATGAAACCTTTTCGTCAAAAACCTTGCAATTCAAATTTTAAAACTAATCACGGGAAAAGATATGTTTGTTCCAACAGGACGAAATGTCACCAACTTAATGGCTGAGAAAGAAAAGATACAGCTTTGCATTGAGTAGGATGTACCAAAAAGTGGCAACTGAAAGGTTGACCCGTCTGAACATTGAAAGGAAGAAAAGCCTCAGATTGCCATAAACATCGAACCCTTCTGTGGATCCTACATGTAACAACTATTTATAATGAGTTCTTTACTCATGGAACTTTACTTTCCAGGTGCCACAAAGTTTGAATATGAGAGACTTTCTGCCCTTCCCCCCCATTAGAACAGGATAAATATGATGATGATGAGGTCGTCTCTACAACTGTAAATTGGAGAGGAGACAACTATTATAGAGGTATAATGTCTTATAAAAACGTTGGTTTAAAAATGCCTTCTTTCATTGACTCATGACATAAAACTGTGAAAAGGATTACTCTATTCAGAACCCAAACTAATATAATACTAAAGTCATTAGGCTATGCACTTAGGCAAAGTATATTAATGCAGGAGGTCTGACATCAGCAATGGATTATTCTACCAGTGCGATGTTGGCCAGGGGATCCAAGGCCTCACAAACAGTAAAGGGCCTGCCCCTAAGTTGGGATACTGCAGGAGGAGAGGCGATTAAGACCCTGCTGCCGAAGAACTGACGTTAACACGGGAGGGATTTTATTGAGACAGACATGCAAGTGTACCGATGGCCTCTGGAACAATACAGAGTTTGTGCAAGAGTGTTACACAAGGCCACTAAACCATAAAGCAAATACGGGTCTCCCTGAGTCAAGACAAGACTCCACCCATCAGACACAGCTACACCTCACCTGCCCTGAAAATACTGTGCAGCAGGAGGCAGGCCATATGCCTGTTATACCCAAATTACATTGGCTATTGGCTCTCTCCTTGGAGGAATATAACCCATGGTGATGCCACAAGCTTACATCCTTCTTCAAAGGGAGGAGCTGTTAAAGCCACAGTAAGACACTCTTCATATTTGAACAGGGGGGAACAAATGTAATTATGGAATTTAAACTACCATCCCAAATATATGTGTCTATGCCAAAGTTACCTACCATAACTATTAATGTGCTGCTTAAATACCTATATATTCTAATTGCTTGTGCTTCATTAGTAGGATCGAAGGTTACTCCTGCGACAAACTGTCAGCCCATTGAAAAGAAACAGCCAGAATTGGACCAGAGTCAAGTAACAGCTCCGAGAAGATGGACTGTTTACTTTTCACCCACTGTGCCCTTTTCTAAGCCTAGGGAACAACCTGGCAGAGGAGGTGGTAGAAGAATGTAAAAGGGCTGTGTGTAGAATGTAAAGGCTTCCGATTGGGGGTGAAGGTGAAAACTACAGCGATGTAGTCTGGACATCATTTAGATCAACTTGATTGTTACGAAAACATCTTCAACCCCCCCTGCAGGATGTGTGGGCTGTGGGGGTTTGGACACAAAGCCTGTAGATTGTGTTTTGCACGAAGGATGCTTGTACTCATGGATTATCACTTATAGCTAAAAAAGGAAAAAAAAAAAACAGAGAAAGATGCAAGACAGTTATGGCAGAATACATGATCTGGGATGGGGTGGGGGTGGGGGGAAGGGAAAGGGAAAAATGCCTGATCTGAATTGGAAAATGATGTACGAAATGCACAAAGCATCAATAAAAAAATTAAATTAAAAAAGAAATAAATAAAAATGAAAAAAAAATTAAAAAAAAGAAAATATGAAACTCACATTCTGCTCAAATTGTTCTCTAATGTAAGAAAATTGTGTTGGAATAACTTTGAGTTTTTTAAAATAAGTGTAGACTACAATTGATTGTGATATGCTTTCATGACTATATACTCTCTGCAGTTTCTAGGATATAAACAAGGTTGTCTATGATAGAAGATATAATTACAAATACAGAAAACCCAAATAAAAACCTCCAAAAGGTGTTTTTAATATTTCTGAGAAGCATTACACTAACTCCTTCCTGCCCTTTTCCTTAGTGACTTCCTTCATTAGAGAAGACTGAGCCCTTGGGAATCCTCATATTTTTGCATCTTCTCCATAAATACCCATTTTCAAGAAAGAATGAGATAAACTTATTCTTTACTAAAATATACATAACTGGTAAGGGTCTTAGTTTCCTTTCATATTGCTGTAATGAAAACACTGATCAAAACCAACTTGGAGAGAAAAAGGATTGTGGGCCTTACATTTCCGAGGTGACATCTCATCACTGAGGAGCCCAAGGTAAGAACTTTCAGGCAGGAGCTTACTGGCTAGCTCCACTGCCCTATGCTCAGCCTGTTTTCTTATATAATATAGGACCACCTGCCCAGGGCTGGCACCACCCATAGTGGGCTGGGCCCTCCTGTCTGGTCAGTGTCTTTGAGTCACGCATGACTGCCTTCCACACGTTGTCCTTCCCTTCTTGGCTCAGTTCCAGGACTTGCCTCCTGCCTGCAGGTCGGCAGTCTCTGGGCTCTGCTCCCACAAGAAGGGCGGGGGGAGGGAAAACCGCCGGAGATCACCCATAGAACGGAACGAACACACACACACACACACACACACACACACACACACACACATGCGTTGTGAGCAGGGGAGGATAGGAACTCCATTTATTTTCTCTCACTAAGGTCTATAGATTCAAGACTACAGTGCTTTGGACAAGGAAGTGGGGAGCAGGTGGACGGGAGGGGTGAGCCAACTTGGTTCTAGTGGGGGGGGGTGCTGCAGAGCTCCAGTTTGTGCAACAGGTAACTAGAGGTGTGACATTCTGCTCAATGCCTCAAGGGAAGGGGCCTGGAACTTTGCAGAGATAGGGCAAAGCAAGAATCATTGTAATATCCCAAATCTTCCGGCTACAGATAACTCTGGAAGCCCACAGAGATATCAGATAACTGGAGATCTCCCGGGACAGGTCTTACAATTTCTCGCTTTAAGCCATACACAAAGTTTCATTCCCACACCCTCCCACATCACTGAACAACCAAGAAGATGATTCAGAGACAAGGCCACAGGCCAGTCCAATGGAGATAATTCCTCAACTGAGGCTTCCTCAAGCCAGGTGTTTCAAGTTGATAGCTAAAGCTGTCCACGATGGTAAGGTTAAAGACTAGGTAAAGAAATGTAGCATGCAGTTTCAAGATGTTAAGCTACTGAAAGTAAATGATCTTCTAACTATTCTGTAACTATCAGAATACAACAGTGTATAAATACACACATATGTTTATATGTATATATGTACATACACATATATGTATATATGCACCATATTTATAACACACACACATACACACATGCACACACACAATGGTCACCTATCAGAACAATAGAGTTTTTGTCTGGTATCCTCATTTATGTTAGTTGTATAAGGAATATTTACAGCACTATGAAAAGCACTCCCCCATCCTGGCTATTCCCCAAACTAGTTATTTGAAACTTTTGAAGTCTTGTCCTGCCTACCCTGAATGTCTTTCACGGGGCCCTTATGAGGAGCAAAGCAAAGAATAAGGCATCTGATACTACCACTCATCACTCCAAGAGGAAGCAAGGGGGATAAAGCCAATCAGACTGTTTGATTTCTGACTTTTTGATACTAGCATTTTGTTATTCTTGATGCTTTGGTATGTAGCATAGGTTCTCTTAGCTTCTTTATACATTCAAAGGAGACAATGATATTTTGTTATTGATCCATTCCTCCCTTCCATGCCCCTCAACCCTGCCAGAGCTCATGGATTCTTCCATACTTGTCTTTATATATTTTTCTCAGTCTTTTTAAAAGTTTTTCGATGCAGAAGTTTACTGTTTCGGCCAGTTCTTTGAACCAGTTTTGTTGTTGTTGTTGTTGTTGTTCCCTTTAATTTTATATTGCTCCAAAATATGTATGTATATATTCTACACATATACCAAAATTATGATGTCTGAAAATAAACTATAGATTAATTCCAAATAATGCTTAGGGATTCACATTTTAACAGTAGAGTTGCTTGCAGGTAAAAAGAAATATTACTTTACATTCCTAAATTATGTAGCAAGTTTATGTATGTTTTAATGTACTTTTTATAGAGGCATCACACATTATATTTACTAAAAAAGAAAAAAATACTCAGTTTGCCTTACAAATAAGGGTTTGGTGCTAGGATCCACTAATGAGGGATATCATACATCATTTGTTTTTCTGGGACTGTGTTACTTCACTTAGCATAATGGCCTCTTGTTCCATCCCTTTACCTGCAAACTTCATGATGTTGTCTTTCTTTCTTTTTTTTTTTTTTTGATTTTTTTTTATTATTTATTTTTGTATGTGTATGAATGTCTATTGTCTGCATGCAGGTCTGTGCACCCGTGTCATGCAATGCCACGGAGGTCAGAAGAGGGTCTCGGATTCCCCTGGAACTGGAGTTCTCCTGGAATTGGAGTTACAGACGGTTCTTAGCCGCCATGTGGGTGCTGGGGATCGAACCCGGGTCCTCTGCAAGAGCGTTGGTGCTCTTAACCGCTAGGCTATCTCTCCAGCCCCGATGTTGTCTTTCTTTACTGGTGCATACAATTCCATTGTGTAGATGTATCACATTTTCTTTATCCACTCATTGGTCGAAGGACACTTGGGTTGCTTCCATCTCATCGCTATTGTGAAGAGAGCTGCAATAAACATGATTGTGCACGTATCTCTGCAATAGGATGAGTCTTGTGGGTATATACCCAGGAGTGGTATGACTGAGTCAGGTGGTAGGTTCATTTTGAGTCTTTTAAGAGTTCTCCATCTCTTTGTTGTAGAGATCTTTGGTGTCTTTGGTTAAGTTTGCTCCTAGGTAATTAACTAATTAATTAATTAATTTTGTGGCTATTGTGAGTGGGAAGGTCTTCTTGTATTCCTTCTCCAGTTGCTTATTGTTGGTGTAAAGAAATGTTACTGATTTTTCTAGGGTAATTTTGTTTCCTGCCATTTTACTTAATCTCTTAATCATTTCTAGGAGTTTTCTGGTAGAGTTTTTAGCATCTCTTAGGTAAACTATCATATCATGTGCAAAGAGGGATAGTTTGACTTCCTCTTTTCCAATTAGTACTCCTTTAATTTCCCTTTCTTGCCTTATTGCCCTAGCAAGCATTGAAAGCACTGTATTGAAGAGGACTAGTGATAGGGGATAGCATTGGTATGTTTCTGCCTTTAAGGGGAATGCTTCTAATGTTTTTCCATTTAGGATGATGTTGGCTGTGGGTTTCTAAAAAAGGAGATTGAAGAAGACATCAGAAGACAGAAAGACCTCCCATGCTCATGGGTTGGAAAAATTAATATAGTAAAAATGTCCATTCCACCCAAATTAATATACAGAATCAATGCAATCCCAGTTAAAATCCTCAAGAGTTTCTTCACAGACTTGGGAAAAAATCCTTAAATTCATATGGAAAAACAAAGGCCCTGAATAGTCAAAGCAACCCCGAGCAAAAAGTGCAATTTAGAAGGGATCACTATACCTGACTTCAAACTATATTACTAGGCTATAGTCATAAAAACAGCCTGGTACTGACACAAAAACAGACCCATAGACCAACGAAACAAAACTGAGGATCCAAACTTGAGCTCATACAATTCCAGCCACCTCATATTCAACAAAGGGGCCAAAATGACTCAATGGAGGAAAGATAGCATCTTCCGCTAATGGTGCTGGCAAAACTGGATCACCATTTGTAGAAGAATAAAATTAAACCCCTCCCTCTCACTCTGTATAAAAATCAACTCCAAATGGAACAAAGACCTCAACGTGAAACCCAAAACTCTAAAGGTGATAGAAGAAAACATTGGCAGCAACCTACAAGGAATAGGTATAGGAAAAGACATTCTAAATTAAACAGCAGCTGCATGGGAAATACGGTTGACAATTGACAAGTGGGATCTCATTAAACTCAAAAGCTTCTGTATAGTGAAAGAAACAATCAGTGAACTGAAGAGAAAACCCACAGAGTGGGAGGAAACTTTCACCAGTGAAACACCTGATACAGCATTAACATCCAGAGTATATAAACTACTCAAAAACAAAGGAGCAAGAAGACAAATGACCCAATCAAGAGATGGAGTAATGAGCTGAACAAAGACTTCACAAATGAAAAAGTAAATATGGCTGAGAAACATCTTAAAAAGTTTTCAACATCATTAATAGTTAAGGAAGTGCAAATTAAAACCACTTTAAGGGGCTGGAGAGATGGCCTAGGGGTTAAAAGCGCCAACCGCTCTTGCAGAGGACCCGGGTTTGATCCCCAGCACCCACATGGCGGCCGAGAGCCGTCTGAGACTCCAATTCCAGGAGAACTGCAGTTCCAGGGGAGTCCGACACCCTCTTCTGACCTCCGCAGCGTTGCACGTCACGGGTGCACAGACTTGCATGCAGACAGTACATTCATACACATACGGAAATAAATAAAATAAAAAAAAAACACCACTTTAAGATATCATCTCACTCTGATAAGGCTGGCTAAGATCATGAAAACAAAAGACACCAAATGCCGGAGAGGTTGTGGGGAAATGGGACCACTCATCTGCTGCTTGTGGGAATGTAAACTCATACAACCACTATGGAAAGCAGTGTGGAGAACCCTTAAAAGACTCAAAATGAGTCTACTACCTGACCAAGTCATACTACTCCTGGGTATATATCCACAAAACTGATCCTACCGCAAAGATACATGCACATCCATGTTTATTGCAGCTCTCTTCACAACAGCGAAGAGCTAGAAGCAACCCAAGTGCCCCTCAACCAATAAGTCTATAGAGAAAATGTGGTACATCTACACAATGGAGTTCTATGCACTAGTAAATAAAGATGACATCATGAACTTTGTAGGTAAATGAATGGAATTAGAAGACATTATGCTAAGTAAGGTAACACAGTCCCAGAAAAACAAACGATGAATGGTATCCCTCATTTGTGGATGCTAGCACCAAATACCTAGTAGTAAGGCAAACTGAGCAATATATATATATATATATATGTGTGTGTGTGTGTGTGTGTGTGTGTGTGTGTTTCCCTGAAAGCAACTGTGCCATTATAATGTGACTACCTTAATGGGCTCTAGAATGAACCTACCACTTATTTTCAGACTTTGTAATTGTGGTATATGAGGGGAGGGTATGTATGTATACTTTAGAGTAATATAAAATTAAAGGAGAAAAATGTGAATTCTTAAAGACGTTTGGAATTAATATACAGTTTACTTTCAGACATCATAATTTTCGTATACATGTGAAGAGTATATATGCATATTTTGGAGCAATATAAACTGGAGGGAACAACAATAAAAGGGCTGGGTCAAAGAACTAAGTGAAACAGTAAACTTTAGCCCCAAAGTATAAACCTCTGCATAGAAAATTTTAACAAGACTGTAAAAAAAGATGCAAGTCATGTATGACAAAATGCATGAACTCAGATGGGGTGGGAGGCATGGAAAGGAGAATGAGTTTAAAATTGAACTGAGAAATGTATGAATTTCAGAAAACTTCAATAAAAATGTTAAAAAGAGTTCTCCATCTCTACAAGGAATATTTTAAATCCATGAAGGAGACTGAAGAAGACACCAGAAGATGGAAAGAAATATCTCCCATGTTCATGGATTGGAACAATTAATATAGTAAAAATGACAATCCTACCCAATGTAATATACAGATCCAATGCAATCCCAAATAAAATCTCCATGAGTTTCTTCAGAGACTTAGGAAAAACATCCTAAAATTCATATGGAAATACAAAAAACTCTGGATAGCCAAAGCAACCCTTAGCAAAAAGAATAATGTGATGGGATAACTCTACCAGACTTCAAAC
This sequence comes from Rhizomys pruinosus, assembly GCA_009823505.1. NCBI lineage: Eukaryota > Metazoa > Chordata > Mammalia > Rodentia > Spalacidae > Rhizomys > Rhizomys pruinosus. The sequence continues at coordinate 2,097,235 of VZQC01004776.1, forward strand.
TATAGTACAGGGCTATAGTCATAAAAAGCCTGGTATTGGCACACAAACAGACCCATAGATCAATGGAACAAAATTGAAGATCCAAACTTGAGCACCTGCAATTTCAACAAACTCATATTTGACAAGGGGCCAAGAAGACTCAATGGAGCAAAGACAGCACCTTCAGCAAAAGGTGCTGACAAAACTGGATCATCACTTGTAGAAGATTAAAACTAAACCTCTACATTTCACCCCATACAAAAATCAACTCCAAATGGATCAAAGACCTCAATGTAAAACCTGAAACTCTGAAAACGATAGAAGAAAACATTGGCAGTAACCTACAAGATACAGGCATATGAAATGACTTTCTAAATCAGCAGCAGCTGCTCAGGAAATAAGGTCAACAATTGACAAGTGGAACCTCATTAAATTCAAAAGCTTCTGTACAAGGAAAGAAACAATCAATGAAGTGACGCGTCTTCTTTCGCTGGACAAATGGGGACGTGACAAGTGGTGGCCCAGTATGGGGATCCTTGCTTCTGATCAGAACCTCAAGCAGTCGGGGCGGCGCCAGAAAGTCCCCAGGTAAGGAGGGACGATAAAGGTCACGGTGAGTGACAAGTCAGAGACCGCGGTAAAGCGGCAAGGATTAATTCGCTGTTTGGCAAATCAAAAGTGAAAGCTCGTGGATTTGCGAGCCAAGATCAGTAGATGGAAGTATATCTACTTCTTGCTGGGAGTCTGGTTGTTAGTTTTCTTTTTGGGGTGATTGTTTTCTTAGTATTCTGCAGGGCGTGTCCAAAAGGAGTTAACATGGGGAACTCACCGACCCACCCAATTTTTTATGCCCTCAAAGACTTGCTTAAGGCAAAGGGGCTAAAACTTAAAAAGGAAACATTGATTAATTTTTTGACAGAATGTGATCTTATTGCCCCCTGGTTCTTAGTGTCAGGGAGTTTGACAGTAACAAGCTGGGATAAATTGGGGAGAGATCTTGATTTTGTGTGGGAGCAAGGCACGCTTAAGGCTGGTACCCACCCAATATGGAGGTTGGTGCATGCCTGTTTGGGGGATCAAAAGTGCTGCCCAGAATTGGAAAGAGGGCAGGCAGCCTTGGAACAGTTACAGGAAGAAAGATCAAAAGGAGATAGTCAAATGGTAGAGAAGGAAGTGACCCATCTTGAAAGCTCAGATTCAGATCAGAGTGAACCTGAGGATGAAGAGGAGGAGACTTTGCAGTTGATCAGGAGTCTGAAACAACAAGAAATAGGGAGCCCTCCGAAGAGCACAAAACCTAAAAGATCATTAAAAGAGGAACCTCCGGGTTTGAGGCTGCGCCCTACGGCGCCTCCTCCTTATGACCCTCCCTCAAGTAGTCGGGGCGGCGCCTCTTCTATTTCCTTCTGGCCCGAGGTCTGGAGGGAAGTGGTCACAGCCTATCCAGTGTTTGTAGACCCAGCCAACCATAATCAAAGATATCATGAACCCCTTGACTTTAAGGTAATAAAAAATTTAGCTGAATCAGTAAGAGCTTATGGGGTAGGTGCCGCATTTACTGTCACACAAATAGAAAATTTAAATCGGTTTTGCTTGACCCCGAGTGATTGGGCTCAATTGACAAGATCAGTTTTGAGCCCAGGACAGTATCTAGATTGGAATTCCTTGCAATATGAGTTTGCCTGTGAACAAGCAGCTATTAATCTAAACACTGGCCTCCCCCAGGCTGCCTGGGATAGAGACATGCTTTTGGGGCAAGGCCGCACCGCCAATCACCAAATTAATCTCCCCGACCAAGTGTATACTCAAATAAATAACATTGCCATTAGGGCTTGGAAAGCATTGCCAAATAAAGGGGAAGTGACAGGCAACCTAACTAAAATCATATAGGGACCTACTGAGCCCTTTTCTGATTTTGTTGCCAGACTTGTTCAAGCAGCTGGTAGGATTTTTGGTAATGTTGACACTGCCATGCCACTTATCAAACAATTAGCCTTTGAACAATGTACAAAAGAATGTCGGCAAGCGATAAATCCTTACAAAAACAAAGGCATTGAGGCATGGATGAAAATCTGCAGAGAAATTGGCGGACCCTTAACTAATGCCGGTCTTGCAGCCGTGGTCATACAGCTTTCAAAGCAAAAGAAAAACCCAGGAAGATCAGGCGCTTGCTTTAGAAGTGGTGAGTTAGGCCATTTCAAAGAACATTGTCCTATGAGGAGGGAGAGGGAAGAATTGCAGCGAGAGTCAAACAGAGACAAACCAGACCTTTGCCCAAGATGTAAAAAGGGAAATCATTGGGCAAATGAGTGTAGATCAGTGAAAGACGTTAATGGTAAACCTCTTAGTGCTGGTTATGGAGGAGCTCGTTCAAAAAACGGGCTACAGGGCCCACATCCCCAGGGCCCACAAATATATGGGGCAATGGAAGACATCCAATAGACCCAGAGCCCACGCAGGTGGCCCACCTTTGTTCCTCCACAGGACCGCGGAGAGCCACTTCGGGCTCCACAGGATTGGACCTCCACTCCACCTCCAGGCTCGTATTAACCCCTAGCATGGGAGTACAGCTTATTGATACTGATTTTCATGGACCGCTAGAACCTGGTACTGTAGGGTTACTCTTGGGACGCTCATCATCTGCCTTAAAGGGGCTTCACGTCCATCTAGGAGTTATAGACCCTGATTATACAGGCCAAGTTAAAATTATGGTGGAGTCCCTGCGTGGAATTGTTTCAGTCTCTCCTGGGGATAGAATTGCACAACTATTATTGCTTCCCAGTCTTCATGACAGATACCCTTCAAATTCTAAGGAAAGAAAAGACAAAGGATTTGGGTCTATGGGAGTTGACTCTACCTTTTTGGCTTTGGATCTTGGTCAATGCCCAGTTTTAGAATTAAGCATTGAGGACAAAAAGATTCTTGGACTGTTAGATACTGGAGCAGATAGAAGTATTATAACATTAAAATATTGGGTAAAAGGATGGCCCATTCAGACCTCTGACCATATCTTGAGAGGTTTGGGTTTTGCAAAGACACCTGATATGAGTGCTAGACTGTTAACTTGGAAAGACAAAGAAGGCCATACAGGTACTATACAATCTTATGTACTTGAACTGCCGATTTCTTTATGGGGAAGGGATATCTTACAAAGCATGGGTTTGCACCTCACCAATGAATACTCAGACACGGCCAGAAACATTATGATGACAATGGGTTATATGCCAGGGAAAGGTATAGGAAAATATCACCAAGGACGCAGTAGTCCGATTACTATTCAAAAGGGACAAGGAAAAGAAGGTTTGGGTTTTTCGTAGTGGCCACTGGGGACAGTATTCCCATTACTTGGAAGACAGAGGATCCAGTTTGGGTTCCTCAGTGGCCACTCTCCTCTGAAAAGATAACGGCAGCAAGAGAGTTAATACAGGAACAATTAGAATTTGGCCATATCCGACCGTCTGTGTCTCCTTGGAATACTCCCATTTTTATAATAAAAAAGAAATCAGGAAAGTGGAGACTACTTCATGATCTCAGAGCGGTTAACCAACAAATGCAGATCATGGGACCGGTTCAGCATGGCCTCCCTCTTTTGTCTGCTTTGCCAGCTCATTGGCCCCTGATTACAATAGATATAAAAGATTGTTTCTTCTCCATTCCTCTCTGTTCAAAAGATACCCAAAGGTTTGCCTTTACTGTTCCAGCGTGCAATCAAGAAAAACCAGATTCTAGATTTGAATGGGTGGTGTTGCCCCAAGGTATGGCCAACAGTCCCACCATGTGTCAACTGTATGTAGACAATGCCCTAATCCCAGTAAGACAGCAATTTCCTTCAGTTAAATGTGTCCATTATATGGATGATATCCTGTTAGCAGATAAAAATGAAGACACTCTAAATCATGCCTATTGTGTCCTTATAAAAACATTAGAAGATAAAGGCCTATTTATTGCTCCTGAAAAGGTTCAAAAGGACACGATAATAAATTACCTAGGTGCCCACATTTTACCTGACTGCATTGTTCCTCAAAAGGTTGAACTAAGAAAGGATAACCTTTCCACCCTCAATGACTTTCAAAAGTTGTTGGGAGATATTAACTGGCTAAGACCTTATCTTAAAATACCCAATCATATACTACAACCACTTTACGAGATCCTAGTGGGTGAACCAGCTTTGGACTCCCCTAGATCTTTGACTCCACTGGCAAGAGAGGCCCTCCGCATGCTGGAGGAGGCATTAAAGAAGGCGTTCTTGCGGCGATGGGCGCCGGATGCTCCTATTTCTTTGTGTATACTTCCCACCTTTAAACAGCCATCTGGCCTACTCTGGCAAGATGGTCCTCTTCTTTGGATTCATCCGCACATTTCTCCATCACAATCTATTGAACATTACCCATCAACAGTGGCAAAATTAGCCTTATCCGGTATTCAATCTTCTCTTCAACATTTTGGAAAGTCACCCAACTTGATAATTACGCCTTATACCCAGCATCAAGTACGTGTATTGGCTGGTACCACTGATGACTGGGCCATCCTTTGCTGTAGCTTTGATGGTTCTTTTGATAACCATTTGCCTAAACATCCTCTAATACATTTCTTTAAGGAGCATCCTGTTGTGTATCCTAAGGTGACTTCCACTCAACCTTTACCCGGAGTTCCCACTATCTTTACTGATGGCTCAAAGACAGGCTGTGGAGCCTTTGTTATGGACTCTCACGAGCCAACAATTTTCCAATTCCAGCCAGGTTCCCCACAGAAGGTAGAATTACAAATCGTGGTGGAAGTATTCAAGGCCTGTCCTTTTGCCTTTAATCTTTTATCAGACTCCTCCTATGTAGTAAATGCTGTCAACATCTTGGAGACGGCCGGACCCATTAAACATAACAGCTCTGTAGGCCCGGATTTTAGAAATCTTCAGGATCTGATCTGGGCCAGAACTGAAAAATTCTATGTTCAACATATAAGAGCTCATTCAGGTCTGCCTGGGCCTCTAACTAAAGGAAATGCTCTGGCAGATAGTTTAACCCGAGTACCCCTTATCTTCTTTGCATCTGCGATTGAGCAAGCACAAAAGTTCCATGAGTTATTCCATGTTCCTGCCAAAACACTTCAGCATAGATTTCATATTCCGCGCGATACTGCCCACAAAATTATCTTAGACTGTCCCAGATGTGTCATTCATCTTCATCCTCCCAGCCTTGGAGTCAATCCCAGAGGGCTCATGCCCCTTCATACTTGGCAGATGGATGTTACACATATTCCAGAGTTTGGCACACTAAAATATGTGCATGTATCTGTTGATACATACTCTGGCGTGATACACGCCACACCCATGACTGGAGAAAAGGCATGCCATGTAATCACACATTGCCTTGAAGCTTGGGCAGCCTGGGGAAAACCCCTTTCTCTGAAGACAGATAATGGTCCTGCTTATACCTCTGCTTCCTTTACCCAATTTTGTCGGCAGATAAATGTTGTCTGCTCTCACGGTCTACCTTATAATCCACAAGGACAGGGAATTATAGAACGTGCTCATCGCACGCTGAAAGAGTGTCTATTAAAACAAAAGGGGGGAATTGGGAAGAACAAACGGCCAAAAGATAGGCTCTTATTAACTCTCTTCACTTTAAATTTTTTAAATTTGGACAATAATAATAATTCTGCTGCTGATCGACATCAGTGGCGTGAAGGAAAGGAAAAAGGATATGTGAAATGGAAGGATATACTTACAGGACAGTGGAATGGACCGGACCCAGTCCTGGTCTGGGCGAGAGGCTCTGTTTGTGTTTTTCCACAGAATCGAACTGACCCCGTGTGGGTGCCAGAAAGACTCACCAGAAAGTGTAACAAAACTTCTCAGGATGAAGATTCCCCTGCTGACGCTGCTGTCGCTGATCCTGAGTCTGGTAACACCAACCCGGATGGATCCGCGATGGGGGATACTGTCGGTGTTCCCGAGACCAATGCCAGTTCGCCATGATGCTAAGCTTTTCCCTCGCCTTTTTAGTACTAATTCATCTTGGGATGTACCCTATTTGCCCTTAGATGTAGGAATAGCCAGTATTAATGAAAATAGAAGTTTTGCATTAAGTGGTAGTCCATATTTTCTTAAGGTTAGAAATATTAGCGAAAATTCAAAATGTGTTCAGATGTATAATCAGATAGCGGCTTGGTTTGATTTGCCAGAGGATTCCTATGGACCCTGTCATTCTGCCAATGCCTCTTGGATTAGTGGATGGTGGCCAGCTAAGCATGGGGAAGAACAAGCACCCCGCCAACCTAAATATGCTCCACATTGTTTGGGCATTAATTGGGGGAAATTCTGGCCTTGGCCTTAAATAACTTGTCCTCCAATGTTGCCCAGGCCCTGGACACTCAGCTACATATCAACATCCTCCTGAAAGGAGGACTGATGATTGTTAATCAACGCATTGATCTTGTCCAGGAAGAGATAGATATATTGTGGCAAATAGCACAATTAGGATGTGAATTTAAACATTCAGGCCTCTGCGTAACTAGTATTCAGTATAATAACTTTTCCCATGCTGCAAATCTATCTAAATAACTTTCTAGCTATCTTCTAGGAAACTGGTCTGAGCAGTTTGAATGATTGGTGACCCAACTAAGAGTGGAAATAGTGACAGTGAATTCAACGCGAGTGGACCTGGACCTTGCCATCGGACTGTCATCCTGGATCTCAACAGCCATGAATCATCTCAAGGAATGGGCGGGGTTGGGATCCTTGGCATGCGTAATGTTGTTCGTATCTTTCCTCTTCCTGTGGTGTCTTTGTAAAATGAGAGTATCTTGACAGCGGAACATGGCTTTACTAGCACAGGCTTTTGCTGCCATTGAAGATGGACATTCCCCACAAGCTTGGCTCTCAATTATGCAAAAATCTTAAAGGTCGTGTCGCCCCTGAATGTCTTCACGATCCTACTCAGAGACGGGCAACTTTCCTTCTACCTAAGGCATGGAACCCTCAGGGCGATGGGGTATCCTATGACGGGTTTAATGAAGGAATGATCCTAAGACAGGGGGGATTGTTGAATTCAGCCATCTGCGGCCTCGAGACCATGCTCTATTAAAACAAAAAGGGGGAACTGTTGGGAGCTGCGGAGTGCCGCGCCTCAAAGATGGCGCCGGTTTCCGCCTCCCACCCCCACTGGGGTGAGCGCTCCATGCAGCAAACATGTCCTTATTTGGTTTGGCTTTGCTGAAGCCCTCTGTTCCGCATAGAGATATCCTATCCTTGAGACCCACGTGGTGGAAGTTGATTGGTTGTGACATGCCTTATAGGTGGTGAACCAGGAAGGGACAGAAGAGAGAGCACATGTAAGGGTACCCGAATAAAACTGCTTGAGGAAGATTGCTCTCGTGTCGCGTCTTCTTTCGCTGGGCGAACGGGGACGTGACACAGAACCCCTCCCCATCTCCTTTCAGATTCACCCTCAACTCCCAAACCTGTCCACAAGTTCATGTGTTCTAGTTTTTTTAAGGCTGATTAAGTCTAATTTGTGTTCCCCAAATATTCTTAGGTACAGATCTGTCCATTGGAGAATGTTTAACCAGCATCACACCCTTAATGAAATCTGACTCTCCCAGCAGCTATCAGTTACCAATAGTTATTCAGCTGGGAGTGGGGCTTTCTGCTTACCTCAACTCTCCCTGCTGGGATTTTGTCTGGGTTGGTTTTACAGGTGTTGTTAATGCTGACTGCAGTGCTATGGACTTATGTGTTCAAGTGCCCTGCAGTGTACAGAAAACACAGTTTCTTTGCATTCATTTGTTCTTAAAATCATTCCACCCCCTCTTCTGTAATGATCCTGAGCCCTGGCAGCAGAGGATGTGATATAGGTGTCCCATTTAGGGCTGAGCACTCTGCAGTCTATTTTTCCTCTGAACATTGATCAATTATCGGTCGCTATATTAATGACCATCTGATGTAAGGAGCATCTTTGGGTCTTTGGTGAGAGTTGAGAGATGCACTATTTTATGGGAATAACAACATATCATTAGGAGTTTGTCGAATATTATGTCCATTCAGCAGTAACATTTTTATTGATGTTTTGTGTATTTCATACAAGATTTCTTAATCAAATCTAGACCCACTCCCCCTTCTTGCCTTCCATCCTTCCATAGCTCATGCATTCTGCCATACATGATTTTCACCTTAATATCAGTCTTTTTTGAATTGTGGGGTGCAGAAGTTTACTGTATGGGGCAGAAGTTTACTGTTTCAGTCAGTTCTTTGAACCAGTCTTTGTTGTTATTGTTGTTGTTCCTTCCAAATTGTGTCACTCCAAAATATGCCTACATACATGGGACACATTTATCAAAATTATGATGTCTGAAAATAAACTATAGGTGACTTCCAGGGATTCACATTTTGACAGTAGAGTTGCATTCAGGTAAAGAAAAATATATTACTTTGCATTCCTACATTACATAGCAAGTTGATGAGTAACATCAGGTGTTATATTTACTGAAAAGGAAAGGAAAAAAGAAAAAAAATAAGCAAAGGAATTATATTCAGTTTGCCTTATAAAGAGAGATTTGGTGCTAGGATCCACAAATGAGGGACACCATGCATCGTTTCTTTTTCTGGGACTGTGTTATTTCACTTAGCATAATGGCTTCTAGCTCCATCCATTTACCTGCAAAGTTCATGATGTCATCTTTCTTTACCACTGCATAAAACTCCATTGTGTAGATGTACCACATTTTCTCTATCCACTCTTCAGTGAAGGGACATTTGTGTTGCTTCCAGCTCTTTGCTATTGTGAAGAGAGCTACAATAAACATAGATGTGCATGTACAACTGGATGAGTCTTGTGGGTATATACCCAGGAGTGGTATGGCTGGGTCAGGTGGTAGGCTCATTTTGAGTCTTTTAAGGGTTTCCATCCAGATCAGGGTCTTAATATCAAGCTCTTGCAGGTAACCAAGAGCAGGAGTAATAATAGTCAGTATAGTTTGAGAATCTATGAGGACTCTGGTCAAAATTCCAAAAGAGGATGTCCATTCCTGGCATTTTGGCCTTTTATTTTAGGCTGTAGTGTCTGTAGAGTCTGTTTTGCCTCCATTGCAGGGTAACTGTATAAAACTAATTTTTTGTTGTTTTTCCACTCCTAGTTAATTTATTATCATAATCACTTTCCCCTTTGTTTCCTTTATATTTCATACTTTTAGTTTTTTGAGAGTTTTTTTTTTAATTTAACCACCTTCAGCTTTTTTTTTTTTAATTTTATTTATTTCTGTATGTGTATGAATGTACTGTCTACATGCAGGTTTGTGCACCCATGTCATGCAATGCCGTGGAGGTCAGAAGAGGGTCTCGGATTCCCCTGGAACTGGAGTTCTCCTGGAACTGGAGTTACAGACAGTTCTCAGCCACCATGTGGGTGCTGGGGATTGAACCCGGGTCCTCTGCAAGAGCAGTTGGTGCTCTTAACTGCTAGGCTATCTCTCCAGCCCCGTTTTTTGAGAGTTTTATACATGAGTGTTGCATTTGCATTATTCACTCCTCTCAGTCATGCTCCCATTCCTCCCATGTCCCTCTTATTCCCTTACAATTTCTTATCCTCTTCTTTGTTTTTCTTCCATATACTTCCATATACTTCCATATTCTTCCATAAAATATGTGTGTATATATTTTAGAATGTTTCTACAGTTTTCCATATCACTTTTTCCAAAGGCCTTTGGTGTTAGTTATCCATCCCCTTACTGCCTCCTCTACCTGCCCTTCCAGTCCTTGCTCCATTTAATCCTTCCTATTGCAGCACCTCCTTCACCCCTCTCTTATCACTGCATTCTGTCTCCCCTCCCACTATGTTTACTGCAGCTCTTTTCACAACAGGGAAGAGTTGGAATCAACCCAAATGCCCCTCACTTGAGGACTGGATAACAAAATGTAGTACATCTACACAATGGAGTTCTATGCAGTGATAAAGAAAGATGACATCATGAGATTTGCAGGTAAATGGATGAAACTCAAAACCATTATGCTGAGTGAAGTAACACAGTACTCCCCAAACAAACAGGGAATGGTTTCCCTCATTTGTGGATGCTAGTACCAAATCCCCCAATTGAAAGAAAAGCAGAACAATATTATTGTTATATTCCTTTCTATCTTAAAGCAACTGTGATATTATAATGTGAATCTTTTAATGAGCCCTAGAATTAACTTACCACTTACTTTCAGGCATGGTAATTAATGTATATGGGCAGAGGGCATATATTCATATTTTAGAGTAATATGACATTAGGGGAAAAAATGTGAACTCCTAAACATAAAAAAAAGAAATGCAGTATTATAAAGTCATTATAAGATGCACGAAGAAATATAATAATATTTGAAGGAAGACTCTGGTTAGTTATGAATGTATGGATATCACACATTTCTTTTTTTAAATATTTTTTAATTTTTTTAATTTTTTGTATGTGTATGAATGTACTGTCTGCATGCAGGTTTGTGCACCCATGTCGTGCAATGCTGCGGAGGTCAGAAGAGGGTCTCGGATTCCCCTGGAATTGGAGTTCTCCTGGAATTGGAGTTACAGACGGTTCTCAGCTGCCATGTGTGTGCTGGGATCGAACCCGGTTCCTCTGCAAGAGCAGTCGGCACTCTTAACCGCTAGGCTATCTCTCCAGGTCCATGGATATCGCACATTTCATGGCAAGCTTTGAAAAAAATGTGATAAAATAATAATCCAATAAGAAAGTAAGTGCTCTTACCATGGCTGCTTACTATTTTCCTGGCCTGTATGGATTGAAACACATATATTTAAGGATTCAAAGCTAGCCTCTGTTTGTGAGAGTGAACATGTGACTTTTGCTTTTCTGGGTTTGTGTTACTCAGGATGATTGTTTCCAGTTCCATCCATTAACATGTGAATTTCATAATTTTACTTATTCTTAACAGCTGAATAATATTCCATTGTGTAAATGTGCCATATTTTTATATCCACTCATCAGTTGGTGGACATACAGGTTGTTTCCTTTCCCTGGCTATTGTAAACGGAGCAGCAATGAACACAGATGAACAGGTATCTCTGTAGTAGAATATAGAGTTCTTTGGGAATATGCCCGAGAATTGTATGCCAGGATTATTTGGTAGATCATGTAAAGCTTTTTGAGGAAGCTCTGCACTGATTTCTATAGTGGCTGCATCAGTTTGCACTCCTATTGGCGGTTAGTAAATTTCACCTTTCCCCATATCTTCACCAGTATTTGTTGCTGTGTTATTTTGGATTATAGACATTCTGACTGGGGAAACCCAAAAATTCAGAGTAATTTTAATTTGTACTTCCCTCATGGCTTAAGGGTTGAATATCTTTTAAAGTATTTCTTGGCCATTGGCAGCTCCTCTGTTGAGAAGTCTCTGTTTAGCTCCTTGTCCAAATATTTAAATTTTTTTTTTTTTTACTTCTGTGATGTGAAGGTTTTTGTGTGTATTCTAGATAATAACCTTCTGTCGGATGTATAACTGGTGAAGATTTTTTTCCCAATCTATAGGCTGCCTCTTCACTTGAATGATAGTGTCCTAGCTACACAGAGGCTTTGTAGTTTCATGAGGTCCCATTTGTCAATTGGTGGCCTTGCTGGCTGTGCCATTGGGATTCTGTTCAGAAAGTTCTTTCTTGTGTCTATAGGGCTGAGTGATAGGGTTGAGTGTGTTCTCCATTTCTATATCTGATTCAGGGTATCAGGTCTTAAGTTGAGGTCCTCGAATCATTTGTAGTTGAGTTTTGTGCAGGGTGGGAAATAGGGATCTAGTTTCATTTTTCTTTTTTTTTTCGAGTCAGAATATCTCTTTAATTGTAAATTCTATGATTGACTCTATACATGAAAGAGCTTAAAGCGTCTTCCAGAAAATGATCAGAATGCATAAAAATAGTTTCATTTTTCTACATGTAGTTATCCAATTTGTTGAACCTACTTTTTTTTTCAATTGTTTATTTTTGTAAAAAAATAAGGTAACTGTAAGAGTGAGGACTGAGCTGAGTGTGGTGGCATATGCTTTTAATTTGCAGCACTCAGAGGCAGAGGCAGTCAGGTTTCTGTGAGTTCAAGGCCAGCCTGGTCTATAGCGTGAGCTCCAGGCCAGCTGGGACTAAAGAGAGACCAAAAATTAAATAAATAAAAAGAGTGAGGACTTAAATATGGGTCTTCAGGGGCTGGAGAGATAGCCTAGCAGTTAAGAGTGCCTACTGCTCTTGCAGAGGACCCGGGTTCGATCCCCAGCACCCACATGGCAGCTGAAAACCGTCTGTAACTCCAGTTCCAGGAGAACTCCAGTTCCAGGGGAATCCAACACCCTCTTCTGACCTCTGCGGCATTGTAGGACACATGTAGGGTGCACAGACCTACATGCAGACAGTACATTCATACACATAGAAAACAAACAAATAAATAAATAATTTAAAAATATAGGTCTTCAATTATATTCCATTGATCAATATTTTTCTTTTTGGGCCACTACTAAGCTGTTTGTGTACTATAGTATACCTCTGTAGTATAATTTGAAATCAGAAATAGTGATACCTCCAGCTCTTCTTTTGTTGTTTAGATCTGTTTTGGCTATCCTGAGTTTTTTGTGTTTTTTTGTGAAATTTGAAGGTTTTTTTTTTGTTGTTGTTGTTGTTGTTTCTGTTGAGAACTGTTTTGGAATTTTTGGGGAACTGCATTGAATCTATATACTGCTTTTGGTAGGAAGGCCATTTTCATAATATTACGTCTACCAATCCTTGAGCATAGAAAGTCTTTCCATCTTCAGGCATATTCTTTAAACTCTTTCTTCAGTGTCTTAAAGTTTATATATGTATACATATATGTTATATAATTTTAAAAATATTTTATTATTTTTATTTTATGTGTATGGCTGTATTGCCCACATGTGTGTAAGTGCACCTGTGCAATGCGCATGGAATTAGAAGAAGACATCAGATTCCCCTGGAACTGGAGTTATTAGCCATGTGGGTGCTGGGAATCGAACCTTGGTCCTCTATGAGAGCAGATGGTGCTCTGAACCAGTGAGCCATCTCTCCAGGCCCTTAAAACCTCTGTTATACAATTCATTCAATCATTTGCTGAAATTTATTTCAAGAATTTTTGAGGCTGATGTGAATGGGAATGTTTCCCTGATTTGTTTTTCAATGTGTTTATGTTGGTATATAGGAAGTCTACTAATTTTTATGTGTAATTTGGTATCCTGCTACTTTGCTGAATGTGTTAATCAATTCTAGAAGTTTTCTAATGGAGTTGTTAGGGTTTTTATGTATAGAATCAGATCATCTGCCAGTAAAGGCACTTTGACCTCTTTTTCTACTTCTATCTCCTCTCTCTTATATTTGTCTTATTGCTCTAGTTAGGACTTCAAGCACCATATTGAGTAATCAACGAGGCATGGAGGGAGTAGGAAACCTTGTCTTGTTCTTGATTTTAGTGCAAGCGCCCTGAGTCTTTCTCCACTTTGTATAATCCTGGCTGTCGCCTTGTTTAATATTACCTTAATTATGTTGAAATGCATTCTCTGTACCCCTAGTTTCTCCATGACCTTTATTATGAGAGGATGTTAGATTTCGTTGAAGGTTTTCCTGCATCTAATGAGATAATCATGTGATTTCTGTCCTTGAGTCTATTTATATGGTGGAATACATTTGTGGATTTACAAACGTTGAGCCATCCATCCTTGGATCTTTAGGAGCAAACCAACCTGATGCTAACAGTTTGCTCTCTATCACACACAATATCATTTGTTGGTTGAATATATGAGCGCAGAATAACAGAATATGATTGTTATGATCATATGGAGCACATTTAAACTTAAGTCCTGTGCTTACTATAGTCAGATTTTCAATCCTTTCTTTGGTTAAAAGAAACATTTATAGAACTGATGTATTCAAAGTTACTGCAGGTCCATCAAGTTTTGGGAGAAATCACAAACTTACTAAAGAAATGTAACAGTATATTTTGTTAAAACTAACAATATATTTGTTAAAATTCTTGCACAAGCATAAAGTGTTGAAGTCATGGAACAGAGTAAAATTTGTCAGGAAAATGCACTTAATATATACTTTCTCTACATTGGGAGAAATGTTTGTAAATTTACCATGATATCTTTAGAAGAAGACTTGTCAGTTGATTAGTATTATATCACCAAGATCCCTTTTCCTTCCTTCCTTCCTTCCTTCCTTCCTTCCTTCCTTCTTTCCTTCCTTCCTTCCTTCCTTCCTTCCTTCTTTCTTCTCTTTTTTCCTTTCTTTTTTCTTTTTAAAAATATTTTACTTTCATTTTATGCGAATGTATGCGTTGCCTGCATGTATGTAAATGCACTCATGTCAAGCAATGCTCTTGGTAGACAGAAGAGAGTATTGTATCCTTGGAACTGGAGTTACTGACCTAATGACTGTTAGCCACCATGTCTGTTCTGGGATTCAAACCTGGGTCTACTGCAAGAATAGCCAGTGCTCTTAACCACTGAGATATCTCTCCAGCCCCCCTTTTTTTTCTTTCTAAACAAACTAAGAAATGTATTCTCTGTGTTTTGAGACGTTATGAAGGCTATTTTTGAAAGCTGGCCAAAGACTCTCATATACTGGGAGCCTGGTTACCTTCAACTAATTCATAAGATTACATCTACTGTTTTTCTACTAACAACTTATTCACCTTTTTCCATTTTATAACCTTTTTTTCAGTTCTTCATGGTCTCCTGAAATGAATCCAAATGGATTGGTTTCCTAAATACTTATTAGCACAAGCCCACAATTACAGGACAGCTTTGACTTCCCTGCTTCTTCTGTCTACAGCCCCAGTTTCAGCAAGGAACACTTCAGTTCTTGGTGTCTGCTTCCTCCGGCCCAGAAAAGGCTATCTTGCTCCCATCCAGCCCTCATTCAACTCAAAGCTAATTTAAGTACCCACAATCTTCAAATCATGTCAATATCAGAAGAAGGAAAGATGATGAGAAATGGCCCTAGATCATGACAGGCTGCTCTATGATTTAAGCTGGGAGAAGAAACAGCCAAGGAACTGAAGAGGAAACTCACCGAGTGGGAGAAAATCTTTACCAGCTACACATCTGACAGAGGATTAGTATCCAGAATATACAAAGAACTCAAAAAACAAAGTAGCAAGAAAATAAACAACCCAATAAAAAGATGAGCTACAGATTTGAGCAGATAATTTTCTAATGAAGAAATAAAAATGGCTAAGGAACACCTTAAAAACTGCTGGAGAGATGGCCTAGTGGTTAAGAGTGCCGACTGCTCTTACAGAGGACCCAGGTTCGATCCCCAGCACCCACATGGTGGCCGAGAACTGTCTGAAACTCCAATTCCAGGAGAACTCCAGTTCTAGGGGAATCTGACGCCGTCTTCTGACCTCCGCGGCATTGCACGACACGGATGCACAAACTTGCATGCAGACAGTACATTCATACACGTACAGAAATAAATTAAAAAAATTGTTAAAAAAACTGCTCAACATCATTAATAATTTGAGAAATGCAGTTAAAAACCACTTTAAGATTCCATCTTACTCCAATCACACTGGCTAAGATCATGAAAGCACAGGACACAGGATGCTGATGAGGGTGTGGAGAAAGGGGAACACTTATTCACTGTTGGTGGGAATGCAGACTAGTACAGTCATTATGGAAGGCAGTGTGGGGAACTCTCAAAAGACTAAAAATGAACCTACCATAGGACCCAGTTATACCACTCCTTGACACATACCCAAAGGACTCATCACACTGTAAAGATATCTGTTCCTCCATGTTTGTTGCTGCTCTCTTCACAATCATGAAGAAATGGAAACAAACTAAATGTCCCACAACCATTGAGTGGATAATGAAATGTGGGATATCTATACAATGGAGTGCTACTCAGCAGTAATAAAAGATGAAATTATGACATTCACAGGTAAATGGATGGAACTAGAGAATGTTATTCTGAGTGAAATAACACAAAGGCAGAAAAACAGGTGATGTATGTTCTTCCTCATTTGTGGATTGTAGCACTGATCCCCTTATGTGAGTATATATCTTGATATAACATCAGGAACCAAAAAATTGGAAAGGACACATGGAGGCAAAGAATAGAAAATCCTGAAACAGGGGGTCCGTAAAGAACAGATGTTACTAGGGGAGATGTCGGTTGAGTTGGGAGGGGAGGAGGGGGAGATAAATGGGGGTATGATGGGAGGTGGGGGAGGTCAGGAGAGGGGAAGGGTGGAGATGATGGAGGTGCTGGGGTTGGGGAGGGAGGAGGTGGGTGATAAGGTAAGAAGAAATAATATTGGAACTTAAGAGGCTAGGAAACCCAGAGTGTAATGTGATCCCCCCGACTCTATGAGAAATTCACATACTGTCTGAACATTAGTGCCGGGTTGTACAATCTGGTGGCTGTGCGGCAGGGAACACAGTGCAAGGCAGAGTATACTTCCCTTTGACTGGTTGGTGAGAGTGATCCAAGTGACTCTCAAAACAAAGCAGGCTGTCCCCAAAGCTCTTTATTATCTACCAGAAATGGAAAATAAGACCCTACTGTTCAGAACAGGACATGCTTCAGGGATAGGATTTAGATTAATGGAACAGGAACTGACTGCAACTTTTCTACCTGAAGTTAAGCACTCATAATGCCAGACAACATGGATACTGCTATGAGAGAAAATCAATGGTACAACCCAGCATCAAACTCTAAAAACCATGATGAGCTGCCCAGCAAACTACCTTTAATTGGGGCAGTAAAGACACTGTTCTCTGGGCGATGGTCAACAGCTATCTAATTAGACTTGGAAGCCTCTAGAGAAGACACAGAGCCTAGAGAAAAGCTTATTGGGGTCATATCTCTAGACAAATGAAATTTCTTACCATACACTAACTATGGAATCTTATATTTTTTTCTTTCCTATGATAGCCACTTTAGTTAATGAGAAATGGTGGTTTTCATTTTCTTAATTACTAATGATGTTAAGCATCATTTTATTTATTTATTTGTCATGTTATATTTTCTTTGGTAAAAAATTCAGGCTTTGTTTTTATTTCTAAACTGAGGTCTTTTACGTTGATATTTTGTGTATTTCATACATCATCATTCAGTCCATTTTAGACACATTCTCCTCTCCCTGCCCTCTACCCCACCCCAGTTCATGTATTCTGCCATACATGTCTTGCATCTTTCTCTCAGTCTTTCCAAAGATTTTTTTTTCTGCAGAGACTTGTTGTTTTGGGCAGAATTTAACTGTATCAGTCAGTTCTTTGACTCAGTCCTTATGTTGTTGTTGTTCCCTCCCCTTTGTATTGCTCCAAAATATACCTATATAAACATCACATATGTATCAAAATTATGACCTCCAAGATTAAACTGTATGTTAATTCCAAAATATGTTTTGGTAGTCATGTTTTTCCCTTTAATTTTACATTACTCTAAAATATGAATACATATCTTCCACCCATACATGGTAATTACAATGTCTGAAAATAAGTGGTAGGTCAATTCTAGAGCCAGTTAAAAGATCCACATTATAACAGCACAGTTGTTTTCTGGTAAAGATAAACATAACAATAACGCTCAGCTTGCCTTTCAACTGGGGATTTGGTGTTAGTATCCACAAATGAGGGAAACCCCCCCCCCCTTTTTTTCCTGGGACTGGGTTACTTCACTTAGCTTTGAGTTCCATTCATTTAGCTGCAAAGTTCATGATGTCATCTTTCTTTTAAAAAAACTTTTATTGATGAATTGTGTATTTCATTCATTATCTTTCAGTCCAATTTAGACACATTCCTCTCTCCCTGCCCCCATCCTACACCTGTTCGTGCCTTCTGCCAATGTCATTTTTCTTTTTTTTATGACTTAAAATATAAATTTTTTTTGGTATTTTCTTTTTTGGTATTTTTGAGACAGGGTCTCCCTTTTAGTACCAGGTATCCTGGAGCTCGCTCCGTAGACCAGGCTGGCCTTGAACCCACAGAGATCCACCTATCTCTGCCTCCCGAGTGCTGGGATTAAAGGCGTGCACCACCATGCCTGGCTTAAAATATAAATTTTAATTCAAGGTAGTATATACTACAATTTTTTTCTTTTTAAAAATTTATTATTGTTATTAAACTATTTCCATACATCATACATAATTTCTCAATTGAATTTAGAGTCACTTCCCTTTCCAATGTCATCTTTCTTTATCACTGCATAGAACTCCGTTGTGTAGATTTACCACATTTTTATTATCCACTCATCAGTTAAGGGGCATTTGGGTTGGTTACAGCTCTTTGATATTGTAAAGGGAGCTGCAATAAACATAGCTGTACATGTATCTTTGCAGTAGTATGAGTCTTGTGGGTATATACTCAGGAATGGTATTATATTTACAGACAAGCATATTGTATGTCACTTATCAAAAAAGCTACTCTATGCAAAAGATGGTGGCCGCTACAGAATCCTCCAACTGGTAAGGCACAGAACAGATACATCTGAAAAAATCTCCATTCCTAAGAGACACGACTACAATTGAACCTCTACACGTAGAAAGTGGAGCAGACAGAAAATGAGCTCACTCCTTAATTCTCACCAGTAATGCTTCCCTACACAATAGAGAATGAGGCAAACAGAAGACCACAACCAGTTAAACTCCAAAGAATGGGAGCCCTCAGAGTGTGTATCCCTGGATGAGGCCCCTATAAACCTCACCTACCCATGGCTCAGGGATCATTTTAGGAGAAGGGGCAGAAAGATTGTAAGAACCAGGGCTGGTGCATGAACACAAAGATGCAGTAAGCTTTCATATGTAAACCTGTGGCAATGTAGGCATCAGACATGGGGCCCCTGCCAATGGGGACAAGGTCTCAAAGTGGAGCAAGGGAAATGGGTGGGGGACTGACCCTGGACTGAAAACTATAGGAGACTGAGTACTGTTGACTGAGTACTGTTAGGTATTTCCTAAAATTCCTAGAAATGCTGACTAGAGTCCAGTGGATCTATGATATTGAAGGAGGTCTGGGTTTGGGAGCTTGACTGGATAGGGCTTAGCTTGGATGTTGTAATGCATGAGTTCTGATGGGGGGTTGGGGCATGGAGGGGACTGGGTTTGACTGGGAATCATTTGTATGAGTTGTACAAATGCTCAATAAAAAGAAGATTAAAAAAAAAGAAATGTCTTTCTTTTTCTTACAGTTTTGGGAATAATCATTTTACCAGATCAATACAGCTAAAGAAAGCTAACCTCAACCTTGCTTGACTCCAGCTGACTAGAATGCAAGTCTTACTGTTTGGGGTGAATCTTTAATTTCCAATGACAAATGTGAACATATATTACACTCTTAGTGTATACTGTCTTTATTTTAACTGTGCTGTGTGATTTACTCATCTGATCTTCACAACATGGCACACAGTGGATACCATTATGATCTCCATATGTCATATCTGTCGATAGAGAAACAGCAGCATGTTTTAATAACTCGCACAAGGTCACTCAGACAGAAGATAGCAGAGTTGGGACATAAATGAAGCCCACACCACACCCACACCCACTCTTCAGGCACCTGCCAGCAAGCTTTTCCATCTGTGTTTGCATCTCAGAAGAGCTCTAAGGATAGAAGCGCTCTTTCTTTATAACAAAGTCACCTGTGTCAGCAAAGGGTATGTGGAGTACAAAGCAGGCCACAACCCTGCCATTGTGTGTGGAGTAGGAGGAGGGGGAATGGGGGAGTGGGTGTGTTATGCACATCCCAGAGGTCAACCCTGGGTGTCTTTTTCAATCTCTCTCTACCTTATTTTTTAATGTTTAGCATTTTGTGTTGGATGTTTTGGCTGCATGTAGATGAGTACCCTGTGCATGCAATAACCTCAGAAGCCAGGGAGGGCATCAGACCCCCTGGAACTGGAGTGGTAGACTGTTGTCAACTTCCTTGTGGGTGCTGGGAACTGAATCAGAGTCCTCCGCAAAAGCAGCCAGTTCTCTTAATTGCTGAGCCATCTCTTCAGCCCCTCCACCTTAATTTTTGAGACAGGATCTCTCCCTGAACACAGAGCTCACTGATTCAGCTAAGCTGGTGGCCAATGAGCTTCAAGGATCTGCCTGTCTCCGCCCACTCCCAAGCACCTGAGTCACAGATGCAGGATACTGAATCTGAAATCCCAGCTACACAGGAGCCTGAGGCAGGAGGATTGCAAGGTCAAGGCCTAAGTGGGCTACAGGCAGAGTTTAAGGCCAGCCTGTGTGGAACTCTGTAACAGCCTCCATCACTTGCAACAAAAGCTTCTTTGACAAGCGGTACAGTTCTCTGTAACCATAGGGATCCATATTAAACATACTGTAAGAAATTTCATTCGTCTAGAGATATGACATTCTCTAGTATCTATGACCTTTCTAGCCATGTGTATTTGGCTATATTTACAGTGCCACCCATGAATTCCCTCCCCTTAGAGGACTTTAAGTACTATTAAGTAGCTGTTGATTACCCCCAAGATAAAAGTGCTACTACTATACCAATATAGCTTGTTTTACTAGTCATTGTGGCTATTAGCTACGAAGCTGGGGTTGGATCATTGATCTATTTTCTACCTCAAGAGCTGTAATAGTATCCTCTAGAACTATGGGAGCTAGTCTTTAGAGCTGAGACTTCCAGGTACGTTCCAGCTCCATTGCTCCAAGTCCTGTGTCTGAACTATGTCCAGTCTTCAACAATAGGGTCTTACCTTCAAGTTCTGGGAGATAATCAAGGGCTGTGGCAATAGCCTATTATTTGGGGAGTTTCTTGGACTACCCTGACCAATATCTTAGAGGGAAGTTTCTTCTTTTTGGCACTGTGTTTCTTGTTATATAGACTTCAGGTATACACATGCACTCATATTCAGATACAGTTTGTGTATTTTCAGTAAGCATTTGAGCTAATACATTTCCCTTTGGTTTTTCACACCACCTAAGCTTTATTTATCTCTCTTCTCTCTCTCCCTGCCTAACATCCCACCTCCCTTCCCAGTAACAGTACCCCCATTTTTCCCTTGGTAACACCTGTCTCTTATTATGCCTCAGCTCTTGAGTTCCTTCTTCCCTTTACCCCTATAGTTCCTTGTTCCACAGAGATTACATGTCTAAGAGATTCTCAGCCCCAAGTGACACATCTGCCATGGAACTTCTGCACAAAAGGCTCACAGAACATAGAGGAACAGGAAGTAGAGAGAATACTAAGACATCCCTCAACTCTCAACAGTGAAGCTTCCTTGTGCAACAAAGTGCAAGGCATGCAGAAGGCCACAAATGGCCAAGCTGTAGAGAATTAGTGACTGCAGAGAGGATGTCACTGGATAGGCCTCCTATATTGAACCTCACCACCCAGGGCTCAGGGATTCTAGTGGAGGAAAAGTGGAAGGATTGGTGCCCAAACATAAGGAAACAGAGGCTTTCAGGTCTCTGGGAACTGCTCATACGAACTTGAAGCAATGATGACATCATGCACAAGACCCATTCCACTCAATCAGACCAAAACTCAAAGAACTGGGGAGATGGGCAGCAGGCCCCAATCTTAGCCAAGGAATTATTGGCAACTGATTACTTCTGGGTGAGAGATAGTTGATCTTTAAGAGAGTGGATGAACTTGCACTGAGGGACAGCTAGATACAAAAGCTTGAC
This sequence comes from Rhizomys pruinosus, assembly GCA_009823505.1. Lineage (NCBI taxonomy): Eukaryota > Metazoa > Chordata > Mammalia > Rodentia > Spalacidae > Rhizomys > Rhizomys pruinosus. Next base: position 2,118,838 of record VZQC01004776.1, read on the forward strand.
TGGATAGGCTTTCACAAATATGACAGAATGCACAAAATCCAGTGTGGAGGGGCTATGGGGGTACAGATGGGGGGATCTAAATAGGATTAAGATTTATTAAAAACTCAGTAAAAATATACATAAAGAAGGCTAGCCTGGACAACTTAATGAGACCTCTCTCAAAAAATATATTAAAGGAAACAGGGCTAGAGAATATAGCTCAGGACCAGTGTACCTTCTTTAGATGAGAAAGGCCTTTTAAATTCAATCCCAAGTAATACACATTTCTGTGTGCACGTGCACGCACACACACACACACACAGAAACACAGAGACAGACATATACACACACAGGCACAAACACAGACACATGCATGCTCATACCTATAGAGACACACATGCACAAATACCTCAGATTTTGAAGCATCTTGAATTTGAGATTAGGGTTGTACAATTTGAATTTCAAACAGTCTATAATGATGGGTTGGTATAATGCCGTGCTTGAATGTCTTCTATGATTGGTTAGGAAATTCTGCAACTGGTGTTCTTTCTTTGGGGTAAGAGGAAGCTTGCAGGCATTATTCAGAAGGCCGGTGACAGAGTGTAACAGTTTCCTCCTTCTGAAATCACATACGAATCATTAAGAGATACATGTGGAATGTTCAAACCTAGCAAACATATTTACAGGACAAAATAAAAACCTAGGGAAAATCTAAATCATGTCTAATCATTTTCTTGCACCAAGATCAGATTGATACCCAATTTATCAATTTATTCCCAACAATTCACATGTGGCTGGGACATGATAGCACCTTGTAAAATACATACTACTGAACAAAATTATTCACCAAAAGAGTAGGGTTTTCCTCACAGGTTCTTATATAGTCCCTATGGCATGTTCAAAATGAATATATTTTCATTACAAATAGTAAACTGTCAAACTATAGATACTTTGAGTAGGAGTCAAGTAGATAGGATAATAGTGAAAAGGTGATTGCTGCTTGTGTGAATACTTAGGTTTACATGGACACGCATGAGCTGAGTGAGGACCAGCTTTTTACATGTAGAAGAAAAATAACTTTACAAAGTGAACTTCAAAAGATGCTGAAATTACGCTATATATTTCATAAGATAATGAACTGGTTATTTTTCCCATTAATCTGACAGAATATTTGACAGAAACAACTTAAGGAAGGGAGATCTATTTTGGTTCATTCTTTGAGACGGTGTAGTCCATCATGGTGGGCAAGGCACTGTGGAGCTCGTAGCAGCTCACAGCGCCATGGGGGCTGGTGACACTGCAGTTAGAAGTGGAGCAGGAACTGGCCCTGAAGTATTTACGCAATGGGGTGCGCTATAACTTAGAAGGCCTGCTTCCAGAAACCCATTTCCTCCGAATGTCCCCACCTTACCGGCACCACAAACTCTCTGAACAGCACCACCCTCTGTAGACCACATGCTTAAGCACATGAACCCAGAGGGGTGTTTTTAGATTAAGACCATAGAATATAAGTTTTGAAATTAATTGAAAAATTTAGTTTAAATTTCATTAAAACTGCGGTGTTCATGCCAAACTGCTTGTTTCTGTTTTTAAAAGCACTACTGAAAAATAAAATAAATCCAAGGAAATAGGTTAAGTCAAGCAATTTTTATAGCATAAAAGAACAATATAGGCCTAGGGGAAATGGCTGAGTGGTGTCGGTGCCTGGTGCACAAGGACCTGAGCTTGGAGCTTCAGCACCCACGGGAAAGCCGGGTGCTGGGGAGAGGACAGATGAGGCAGATCTGCAGAGCACCAAAGACAAAACAGACAACAGGCTCTGCCCCCCTGGCCTCAGGACAATGTTAATGGCTTATTTCCTCTACCTTTCTGGTGTTTTTTTTTTTAGAAAAAAAATCTGGAATCTGGAGTGTGGATTGGTCTGGAAGATCCTGTGATTCCTGACTGCTGTGAACTCCACACACACCAGCAGATGGCAGAAGTTCCTTGGGGTGTATGAAAGGTCATTCCTGACATGTCAGGATGAAATTCTGATGAAATTTTCAAAACTCAGTCAGAAACTTCTAAGAGATAAAAAACATCTATTTGACCAGGAATAGCTTAAAACATTTCCCTAAACTTACAGTCTTATATCAAAAAGAAAATTCGTTTCTATGTTACTATTTCTTATTCTACATTGCTCACATACAAGATAGTGTCCAAAAAACAAAGTCTCTAGAAGACAGAAGCCTATGTCTGTGTACACAATCCATTGAACTAACACAGCTTCAAGATAATCCTGGGAAGCAGGCCTCCTCTGATTCACGATTCTTCTAAGAGTAAAGCGCTGGGAGAAAAGGCCACCTGGCTTTCCCACAGACAAACGAGATGACACTGAAATGTCTGCCTCTGCTACAGGTTCACTGAAGATCCACTAACTCCTTCAACATACCACTAATTGATACCATTGCTACTACGGAAGGGAGACCCAAGATTGAATTAGTGCAGAGCATTAGGCTTCGTTTTCCTTTCCATTGGAGAAAATCTGGTTATGCTTTGTGGGCAGCATATCTAAACTACTTGTGCTGAGCATCACAAAGAGAGACAGGAAGGGCCAGGCTCATGACACCCACTAAAGAACCACCCCCTAGTTCCACCTCATAACCTTTTCACAACCTCCCAAATAGCTCTACCAGCAAGGGGCCTGGGGAGGCATTCAAGACTTGAGTCTGTAGGGGACAGTTCATATTAAATCCTTTGACAATTCATCTCAACTTACTCTCAAATTTTTGTACATTTAACTTTTGTTACAATTTTGAGGATTTTATTAGTTTCATCTGAAACTGATGACATCTGTGCACAATGAAATGTCGAACAATGTTTTTGGGTGATGAGATTTAGCTGAAACAGAATTTTAAGGAAAAAACATAATGAAGGTGAAGTAAATCAAGTCCTGTTACTACTGTTAATATCAGCTGAAAAGGAATTAAAATATTCTTTTTAATAAAATTACATTTTAAATTCTAGCCATTAACAAAAGGAACTTCTGACAACACAGTAACATTTCTGTTTTTAAAGTAATACTTGGGGGGCTGGAGAGATGGCCTAGCGGTTAAGAGCGCCGACCGCTCTTACAGAGGACCCGGGTTCAATCCCCAGCACCCACATGGCGGCCGAGAGCCGTCTGAGACTCCAGTTCCAGGAGAGCTCCAGTTCCAGGGGAATCCGACAACCTCTTCTGACTTCTGCGGCATTGCACGACACGGGTGCACAAACTCTGCATGCAGGCAGTACATTCATACACATACAGAAATAAATAAAATTAATAAAAAAAATTTAAAGTAATACTTGGGGTGAATTAATTGGGAATAAAAATGTTTCTCTGATTCTAAGGTCATAAAACCCACAAAAACATTGGGGACACTATCTGGTTTTGATCTTTGATTTAGTTAGCTCGTTTAGGGTGTTCTTTGAGATTTTTAATTATAAATTGTTAATCTTCCAGGATTATAGAGCCATCTTGGCAGGTAGTTTCAGCTTTCCTATCACCCAGATGCAGTGATACTGGGCCTATGAGAAACAGTGGCCCCAGTAGGTCCTAACGTGAGTGGGAGGCTGCACGGCGCCAGCAACTGCAGAATGAAAGAATGAAAGACATTTCGATGCTGATACCAGAGTCCTGAAGTTGTTCTGCTGCACATTTATCCTTTGCTAAAGAGCCTGAGATGTTGCTGAGATGATATTATGGTGTGTGTTTTCCGAAAAAGGCTGTAGACAGTACTTGCCAAAAACTGCTCTATCTTTAATTGGTTGTTTATTTTTAAGAAGTGGGGAGAAATTTATCATCTGGGAAAAATAACTAGACGGAGAGTTTAGAAGGGATAAGAAGACGTGCATGCAACCCAAACAACGGAGACCCAAGAAGACACAGTTCTAGATGCATCTGTGAGTCTGGAAGGCAGGGTCTGGGCACTGTTCTTTCCTTCCCTATTATTCAGCTCTCTTAGCTGGGAAGTATCCTTATGCTGTCTCACACCTCGATCTTGCACCAATGTTACTTTGGAACAATTTCCATAGACAATGCTTGCTTTCTCAACTTTTCCAAACCTCTGCTCACCCTATTCAATTGTGTGTTACCATCAGTTTCTTTCCCTGAGCAACCGATCCATCAACAAGCAGGTAATCTAATGACCTAGCATTGTGGTTCTTCTCTCCTGTATTAGTTTTTCCATTGCTGACTCAAAATATCTGACAAAAACAACTTCATGAAGGGTTTGTTCGCAGTTTTGATGATATAGTCCGTCCTGCTGAGGAGGTCAAGCCAGTTTGAGCTTGAGGAAGCTGATTGCATTGCATCCATAGTCAGGAAGTAGAAAGTGGTGATTGCTGGTATTCAACTAGCTTTCTCATTTTTCACGCATTTAGGGACCACAGCCCATAGAATTGCACTGCCCACATTCAGGGTAGGTCTTTCCAATTCAGTTAACCTAATTTTTTTCATTAACACACCCAGAACCTTAGATGATTCTAAATCCTGTCAAGTTGACAATTAATATTAACCATCAGACATCTTCCAAAAGGGCAGCTCCTCCCCAGCATTTAAACAGTATTTCAGCAAAAAAGCACCCACTGTTATTTCTGATTCCATGAAGATGTGCATTGTGGATGAAAGAGAAAGACAGAAAGGGCAACATCCAGAATACAGTCAAGCCTGGATTAGGGCTCAAATCATGTTGTACTGCTCCCTATGCCCAACAGCAGAGAGATTAGAAGGATTTTCACATGTTAACAGCAGGGTCAGCATCCATGCCCAGACATTTCTACTTAGTTCCCTCCTGTGCACTGTGATGGAGATATCAGTGTAGTAGACTAATAAAATCTATTGTCATGGAGATGCTAAACTAGACAATGAACCATGGGCTCCTCGTCATTAGTAGACATTTTTCTATATTCTTACTGAGGTCCTATGCCCCTGTTTACTTAGAACAGGCCTACCTAAATCACACTGAAGCAGAAACCTGGCCAAGGTGTGAAGTCATAGAACTTAGGACAGAGAAGAATTCTGGAAGGCATTTAATTAAGGTATGTGTTAGACCTGTGGGATTCCATTAAGCCTCTCCAAGCCTCCTCTATCAGATTTCAGTAACAGGATAGAGGACAGAATGCAGACCCCATTGTGATCAACTCTCTCTATGAATGTCCAGCAACCAATCTAAGAACTAGAAAGAATGGTAACACAGCTTTGTGCTCACAAATCTCACATCCTTGTGGGAAGCAGAAGATAAGAATGGATAGAAAAATTAGCAAAGTTTCAAACAGTGCTACATGCTGTGAAAATGAAAGCAGGTGAGGCCCAGTAAAGAGGGATCTTTTATTCAAAGAACAGACTGCAGGACATTTATAACTGAACATTGAATTAACAACAGACCTGAGAAAAGGGAAGTTCATAACGAGACATATGGGAACATGCCTGACTTCCACGGCTACAAAAATTCCATAAACATCAGAGTAAAGAAGAAGACTGTGCACATGACTCTTAATATGTAGGTTAAATAGGACCTTATTTTATTATTAGTTCAACTCTTCACAAACATGACACCTGTACAAAGTCCATGTTGACTTTCAAAATCGCAGCTGTACTTTGGATCTAACTATAGCTATTGCAGAAGGATGAGATAGAAGTGGAGATAACTAAAATTTCAAGAGATTCTTTAATTAAAATTTTGGAGTGAATAGTACCACAAGAGTTCATGAAGAGCTGTAAAATGTCCGAAGCTCCACTTTTGCAAAATACCTACAATAAGAAAGTTCATAAGGAAGGGAAGCCGAATGGAGAACAGAAAGTGCTTGCTTAACGACTATAAAGTTTCTGACTAGGGGTGCTGGACAGATGGCTCAGTGGTAAAGTGCACTGGCTGCTCTTGCAAAGGACCCAGGTTCTGTTACCAGTACCTATATGGTAGCTAACAATTGTCTATAACTCTATTTCAAGGGATACAATGCCCTTTTCTGGCTTCTGAGGGCATTGTATGACATGGGTGCATTTCCATGCATGCAGGCAAAATCACCATACACATAAAATAAAAATAAGTAAATGAATAAATGAATGAATGAATGAATGAATGAATGAATAAATAAATAAATAAACAAACAAACAGATTTTCTGGCTGGGGCAATAGCAACAGTGGTAAATAGCAATAGTGGTCACACAACACTGAATGCAATTAAGGCTAAAGAACTGAACACTCAAAAATTGTTAAAACAGCTGGGTGTGGTGGCGCACGCCTTTAATCCCATCACTTGGGAGGGAGGCAGAGGCAGGTGAATCTCTGTGAGTTCTAGGACAGCTGGAGATACAGGGAGACCCTGTCTCAAAAAGACCAAAAAATTTGTTAAAACAGCAAACAATAAAAAATAACACCAAATAATGCTTTTTATTTTCCCATTTTATACGTAATATACCAAAAACTAATGAACTGTCACATATGTGAGTTATATCTAAACAAAGCTGCTTTAAAAAAGCAATGTCTGGGGCTGGAGAGATGACCTAGTGGTTAAGAGCGCTGAACGCTCTTGCAGAGGAACCGGGTTCGATCCTCAGCACCCACATGGTGGCTGAGAACAGTCTGTAACTCCAATTCCAGGAGAACTCCGGTTCCAGGGGAATCCGACACCCTCTTCTGACCTCTGTGGCATTGCATGACATGGGTGCACAGACCTGCATGCAGACAGTACATTCATACACATGAAAAATAAATAAATAAAAATAAAAAAGTAAAAAAGCAATGTCTAAATTGCTTCCAATAGGTTAGAAAAAGTTTTTTTCCTTTGTGAATATGTAGTTTTGGGTTTCATGGATTTAAGATGGTTAATAATCTTCACAGGGCAGTCGACATTTCAAAAGCAATCAATTCTTTCTGTGTAACTTATACTTAAGTTGTTTTTTCCCCTAATTTTATAAACTTAATAAAGCAAATTATGATCCTTGCAGCCGTGAGCTTACATAGTCCATATGGACAAATCTGCTGATCTGGCTCCTTTTTCATCCATTCCTTTCAGTCACTTAAAACTCTGCCTCCTTGAGGGGTAAAGAAAAGCCAATTTTCAGGTTTTTATAGTCATTTTTAAATTTTTTTAACCTTACTCCTTGTGAGCTTTCAAATTTTATAGTATAATATATGTGCTAAAATTTATAATCTACAATTTATGCTTTTCTGCTTTATTATTCTTCAGTAAGTCCCCAAACACACCTATCCCTAGGGATCTGACCTCTTAGGGGATAAATAGTATTCTGAATCAGAACCAGCTCTATATCCACCTATACATTTAAAATGCAGAGTCTAGACACCATCTTGCAGCAAACTAACTAAGCTGGCATTTAATAGCCAGATTTGGCATTTAAACTAGTACTCTGAATGATTCCCACACAATTGAGAATCCAAATTCCAGAGCATTAAGGTGATCGTTAAAGCTTCATTCCGGGTCTCACGTGCCCCTCAGTGCATGATTCTAATGCTTTCTAAAAGCTTTAAACAAGACCACAGACTGTTTTAACTACTTTTCCATTCTTTTTTATCTTTTTTTTAAAGTTTTTAAATTTATTTTTGTATGTGTATGAATGTGCTGTCTGCATGTAGGTTTGTGCACCCGTGTCATGCAATGCCGCAGACGTCAGAAGAGGGTGCCGGATTCCCCTGGAACTGGAGTTAAAGACAGTTCTCCGCCGTCATGTGGGTGCTGACGATCAAACCCGGGTCCTCTGCAAGAGCAGTCGGCGCTCTTAACCGCTAGGCCATCTCTCCAGCCCCTACTTTTCCATTCTTATAACCAGCTCTCTCAGGAAGCAAAGCAAATGCATCTTGTGAATTGTTTTACAAAGATAAGAGAGTTAAGATTTGAAGGCTCTCTCTGAGAGCTGTTGTTATGAGGAAAGAAGGCTCACTCACTGTGATCAGCTCTGCTATCTCCCCACTACTTATATGTCCTACCTGGTGGTGACACTACATGGTCCCTGCTTCTTTAATAGTTTTGGTTCTTGGAAAGTAGTTCGAGATTTAGTCATTAGGCATATGCACTGATCTGTGTCATCAGCAAGTTACAATGACTCTAGTCTGTTCTGAACTTTACTGTCAGCATCTGAATCAGGGACAGGGAATGACAAAAGGAAATGAAAGATGCTTTCAGGAAACAGGAAGTCTAGAGAAGAGAGACAAAAACACAGGACAAGGTTACACTGTGGTAGATCTGAAGCATCCTGAGGCAACTGTCATTGGGAAAACCCACAGCAAAGCAAGCATCTTTATAAACACCCACTGTCCAGCATCCAGAGCAAGGACAAACTTCTCAACTAATATGGTTATCAGAGACTAGCGTCACTCAGCCTGAGCAAGCTGCGTATTTTACTTTGTGATTCCAGTTACTTTTAATAGCAATGTACAGGTCTGGGGTGGGGAATTCATTTCACTACAGAAGAAACCATGTTTCAAGGTTAAAAACCTCATTTTCATCCACATCACTGGTTGAAATTCACACTATGACTGAGCTAGGATTTAAGCCCAAGTCCTTCATGGTCCTGTATGCGTCACCTCCCAATCAACCCTTCAGAACAACAAATCCTTCAACAAGAAATTATAAATATTTATTTCTTATTGTCTACTTGGAATTTAAAATTTTATTTAAAGTGATATTTCCTTCTTCTTTTGCATTTATTTGATATCTACTAAAATTATTTTTACTCAGGAAATAGTCCCAGAAGAGCACTATCCAAAAGAGAACTGCTTCATACAGATTATACCTTACGTGTTTTTAGCAAGAGTAAAACTGCTTTGCCTCAGTGTGTGACTAGCTCTGTTTTCCCATCCGTCCCAGCAGGAAGACAGGCAACATTTCTACAAGAGAATCCTCTGCCACCTGACTAAAATTAGATCAGTCCACATTTATGCTTTGAGTTGGTGTCATCATCTCAGCTGCCGCGTGGGAGTTTAAACTCTTAATCTCTGCAAATTGAGAACAGATCCAACCCAATCTTAGTAACTACAAGAGAGAGAAACTCACCCTTCCACGTTCCTTTATCTTGGAGATGGATTTTACAGGAGGGCCCTTCCACATCTCCAGCAAAAGAAAGGAGCGTCTACGAACTAAATGCTCAGTGTCCTAGCCGATGTTAGTAAAAGGCCTGTGGTTCAGTCACCTCAGGTGTATCCAGTACCACATGGGAGAGGTGCAAATACTATTTTCAAATGTCCCTGAATGGTTAGGTCACAGGGCAAGGTGAGTTGACTGTTTACTTCTGGGGGCACAGCGTAGGCTGAGTGATTGATGACTGTCACCAGGTGGACACATTCCTTAGGTGATCAGATCATAGACATATCCAAACCTGACTCAATGGAAGAGGGTTTCATTTTTATGTAGTTTTTCTAAGTTAACTATTACAGAAAGGTGGGACTAATTAGAAACATTTTTAAGCTACATGGCACAGACTTTCATGGTCTATCAGTGCCTCAATGTATCTGGATAATAGTATGAAAATATTTAGATGTCATCTTTTTGAGGACTATACATTTACAATTACCCTAGACATAGTAACAGCTTCCCCTAAGGGTTTGTAGAAGCCCAGTGTGATAATCCTCCCCCATCTCTCTTGCTTGGTATGATCAAATTTATCTGGAAGAGAACTGCCTATTGAAAAATCTTTTATTTTCTTTTTACCTTTTTAAATGAGATTCAGTCAGTGGTCACAGTGTGGAAAATACTGCAATGATATCATGAGAGGAGGTATAATCTAACTCACATGTAATTATAAAGCCTTCTTCACCCAGTGTTTTTTATCATATTTATTTGTGAGCTCATATGCAATACTCTGTAATTAAAATAATGCTACCCATATAGACAGGTTACCTCAATAAAGGATTATATCTTTTAGTAATAGATCATATTTAACTCTCTCCAAGAAGTGTTAAACATAGAGAATACTCTGAAGTCTATCCAAAAGAGCATATTAGCATAATTTTCTCACATTGTACTTTATATTAAAAATCATTGCCAGCAAGTTAAAATTTGAAAACCCTTAGGAGCTTTAAGGACTAAAAGTCACTCTTGCCTCAGGAAAAATCAATTATTTCATTCAGTCATATTGAGACAACTATTCTACCTCCACAAAGCCAAAGGCAACAGATTCTGTTTCTCTTGTTGTAGTCTTTGACCTTGAAGTCTGGGACCCCGACACTGCTGTAATGTGTGGACAGTTATTACGAAGACCTGAATCAGAACAGGACTTTCTGCAGCAGGTGTTTCTAACTCCTATAACATCTTCCATGTATGTTGCTTAAAAGAGGGAAAATTACAAAGAAGAAAGGAGAGCAGAAATGTCAGCAGTAATAATCAGATTACTATGGTTCTATTTCCTGTGTTTCCTTTTTTGGCATGAGTATGTGTGCATAGTACATGTGTCTGCTTGTAAGTGTGTATGCGTGTGCCTGTGCATGTGTACATGTGTGCACATGCATGTGAAGACCAGAGGTGGATGTCAGGCAGGGTCTTCCTTGATCCCTCTCCACTGTGTTTATTGAGTCCTTCAGTTTAAGAAGAACAGCTATTCCTCATGCAACAGTAATCAGCTGCCAATATTTTTTCAGATAAGCCTGGGGTCTGATTCCAATTCCTTCAGGTCTACGGTGGGGGTTTTTGTCTGTGTGGGTTTGCATGTGTCCTGCGCAAGCTGACTCCATTGCTGTATGTTCATATGAGCAGGGTCTCAGGAGCTTGCAGGATTCTGTTTCCTTATGGTCATGCACTTCCTCCCTGGCTCTTACAATCTTTCTGTCCCTTCTTTTGCAATGGTCCCAAAGCCCTGGATGAGTAAAGGTTAATGCAGGATTTCTGTCCAAGGGCCCCCACTCTGCAGACTCTTACCCTCTATGCTTCAGCCATTTGAGACCTTTTGTGTTCCTGGCCCCCTGTTGCATGAGGGAGCTTCATTAATGAGAACTGAGAGATTCATTAGTGTCCTCTTTACAACTTCCTCTATGTCGCACAAGCCTTAGGTGTAGAGGGTGCATTGTAGATATACCACTTAGTCTTGAGCAATTCACAATGTCTGTGTGTGAGCAGTGTGGTACTCTGTAATAGTCTCAGTAAGGTGTGAAAGAAGCTTCTTTGATGAGTGATGTATGGTATACTTGACTGTAAATATATGGCTACATATTTTCCATAGTAAGAACTAACATAGTAAGAAGTAATGTTACTATAGAAATATGACAGCCTTGATGATTTTTCTAAGATCCGTGACCTCTCCATCCATGTAGGGTGTATTTACAGTGGCAAACATGAGTTTTCTGCCACTGAGTGGGCTTTAAGTCCAATTAGTTAGTCATGGATTGCCCCCAAGATAAAAGTGCCACTACTGCACCACTGCCGTATGCTATGCCAGTCATCAAAGTGGTCATTTGGTCTTAAAGCTGGGGTTGGAGCATCCCTGATGTTTTTCCTTAATAGCTTTCATAATGCTCTCCAAAGGCATGAGAGCTAGCCTTCAGAGGAAGTGACTTCCAGGTCAGCTCCAGCTCCATTGCTCCAAATCTCATCTCTGAAGCATGTCCTGTTTTCAGTAATATGGTCTTACCTTCAAGTTCGTGGAGGCAATCAAGGATTGTGGCAATAGCTTGTGTAATTTGGGGAGTTTCTTGGGCTACCCTGGACAGTAATTCAAAGGAAGGTTTCTCCTGTCTGTCACTGTTTCTTGTTATATACTCTTAACCTATGAACATGGACTTATGCAGTTTTATTAATATGATGCCCTCTGTTTTTCTACATTAGCCAGACATTATTTATCTCTCTCTTCTCTCTGTTTCTCTCCCTCCCCCCTCCCCCCGTCTAACCCTCCCTCCCTCCTTCCCCATTTAAACTGTCCCCCTTTTCCCCATTTCTCTCTGATAACACCAGTCTCCTATGGACCCATCTCTCTTGAGCTCCTTTTTTCCTTTGTATAATCTTCCTTGTATAATCTTCCCTTCCCCTCCCATTAAATACTCCCATGGTATCCATTTCTCCCTTACAACACCTATCTCCTACCATTCTTCTCTCTCGGGATCCTTCTTTCCCTTCACCTCCCTGGTTCCTTTCCATTTTCCTAGTTCCCGCAATTACATAAGGATACATACTCACATGTTAAGGATGTAGTGCTAGCCTACACAAATGAGGGAGAACATGCATAATTTGTTTTCTGAGTCTGGGTTACTTTACTTAGCATAACAGCTTCTAGTTCCATCCATTTCTTTTCAGAGTTCATGATTGCATCTTTCTTTACCACTGAATAGAAGACCATTTTGTAAATATATCACATTTTCATTATCTACTCATCAGTTGAGGGATACTTTGGTTGCTTCCATCTCTTAGCTATTGTGACATGAGTAGCAATAAACATGGATGTACAAGTATCTCTGTAATAGGATGAATCCTTTGGGTATATGTTAAGAAGTGATATGGGCCACATTCCTCTTGAGTTGAGTGTTAGCAGGCGTCATAATTAAATTAAACCCTCCTTTAAAACTCAAAAAAAAGAAGTGGTATGACTGGGTCAAATGATAGGTTCATTTTTATTTTTTAAAGAGTTTTCCACACTGCCTTCTATAGGGGTTAGATTGCCATCCCAACAGCAGTGAATGAGCGTTACCCTTTCCCCACATCCTCTCCGGTATTAATACCACTTATTCTCATTAGCCAGTCTGACTGGGATAAAATGAAATCTTAAAGTTGTTTTAATTTGCATTTCCCTGATTACTAAGTTGAACACTTTAAAATAATTTTTTTATTTAATTTATTATTTTTGTATGTGTTTGAATGTACTGTCTGCATGTAGGTTTGTGCACATGTCGTGCAATGCCGCGGAGGTCTGAAGAGGGTGTCGGATTCCCCTGGAACTGGAGTTCTCCTGGAATTGGAGTTACAGACGGTTCTTAGCCGCCATGTGGGTGCTGGGGATCGAACCCGGGTCCTCTGCAAGAGTGTCGGTGCTCTTAACCGCTAGGCTATCTCTCCAGCCCTAAGTTGAACACTTTTAAAGATGTTTCTTAGCCATCATTTTTCTTCTTTTGAGAACTCTCTGTTCGGACCTTAGCCCACTTTTTAATTGGGCTATTTGTTTCTTGAATCTTTGTGTTTTGATTTCTTTATATATTCTGGATGTTTTACCTCTCTCAGTTGTGTCACTGGTGAAGACTTTCTCCTACTCTTTGTGTTTTATACTTACTTTCTTGGTTGTTTCTTTTTCCATACAGAAGCTTTTTAGTTTAATGAGATGCCACTTGATGATTGTCGACCTAATTTCCTACTTAACTACTCTCTAATTTAGAAAGCCTTTTCCTACATCTATGTTTTGGAGATTACTGCCAATGTTTTCTGCTAATAGTTTCAGATTTTCAACTTTCACAATGAGATCTTTGATCCATTTGGAGTGATTTTGTGCAAGGTGAAAGATAAGGGTTTAGTTTCGTTTTTTTTACAGGTGAAGATCCAAGTTTGCAAGCACCTTTTGGTGAAGATGCTATCTTTCTTCTAGTGAGTGTTCTTGACCCCTTTGTCCAGTGGCAGGTGGCTGAAATTGCATGTACTCATATTTGGGTCTTCAATTATATTCCATTGATCTACAGGTCTATTTTCGTGCCAGTATCATGCTGCTTTTATGACTATAGCTCTATAATATAGTTTGAAATCTCATATAGTGATTCTCTTTGCAATGCTATTTGTGTCCAGGATTTCTTTGGATATTTGGTGATGCTTGTGCTTTCATATGAATTTTAGGATTGCTTTTTCTAAGTCTGTGAAGAATGTCATGGGGATTTTGATTGGGATTACATTGAATCTGTACATTGCTTTTTGTAGGATGGTCGTTTCCATAATATTAATTCTCCCAATCCACAAGCTTGGGAGGTCCTCCTTCCTTCTAGTGTCTTCCTCAATTTCCTTTCTCAGAGGTTTCAAATTTTCATTGTAGAGCTCTTTAATGTCTTTGGTCAGGTTTATTCCAAGGTATTTTATTTCTTTTGAGACTATTGTGAATGGGAAGGTTTCCATGTTCTCTTTCTCTAATTGCTTATTATTCATATATAGAAAGGCTACTGATTTTTATAGATTAATTTTATAACCTGTCACTGTACTGAAATTGTTAATCATGTCTAGGAGTATTCTGGATGAATTTTTGGCATTTCCTAAGAATAATGTTTATCATTTTAAATAACCATATCATCTGCAAAAAGGGATTTGACTTTTTCTTTTCCAATCAGTACTCCTTTAATTGCCTTCAAGTCTTATTGTTCTAATAAGAGTTTCAAGCACTATATTAAAAAGACTTGGAGATAGTGAACAGCCTTGTTGGGTTCCTGATTTTAAGGGGAATGCTCCCAGTTTTTCTCCATTTAGAATGATGTTGGCTGTGGGTTTGTTGTATATAGGTTTAAATATGTTCCTTCCTGTCCAATTTCCTATAGGACTTTTAACTTAAATGCATGTTGAATTTTATCAAAGGTCTTTTTTGTATTTATTGAGATGACCATGTGATTTTTGTTTTTTTAGTCCATTTACATAATTTATGACATTTATTGAACCATCCCCCTGCATCTCTGGAATAAAGCCAACTTGGTTATGGTCAATGATCTTTCTGATGTGTGCCTGTTTGCACTTTGAAAGTATTTTGTTGATAATTTTTGCATTTGTATTTGTTAAGGATATAGGTCTATAGTTTTCTTTTTTGGTTGTATATTTACCTGGTATTAGAGTGATGCTGGCTTCATAGAAAGAGTTTGGGGGTTCTCCCTCTGCTTCTATCTTTTTGAATAATATAGGTAATATTGGTTGTAGATGTTCTTTAAAAGTCTGGTAGAATTCTGCTGTAAATCCATCTGGCTCTGGTCTTTTTTTTAGTTGGGAGGTTTTGTACTACTGTTTAAATTCCCTTATATGTTATGGGTCTGTTTAAGCTGTTGATCTCTTCTTGATTTAGCTTTGTTGATTCTCATGCTTCTAAGTATACATCCATGTCTTTTAGGTTTTCAAATTTAATAGAGTATAAGTTTTTAAAAGAATTTCCTCAAAAATTTCTAGAATTGCTCTTTCTTTCTTTTGGTTAACTGGGCCAAGGGTCTGTCTATCTTGTTTATCCTTTCAAAGAACCAGCTCTTAGACTAATTGATTCTTTGTATTGCATTCTTTATTTCTATTTCATTAATCTCTGCTTTGATTTATGTCATTTATTCTTGTCTTCTGGGTTTGGGTTTCAATATGTTGTTGACTTTCAAGAGTCTTGAGTTGCAATGTTAAGTCATATATCTGTGCTCTTTCTGATTTTTTGAATGTAATAATTTAGAGCTATAAATTTCCCTCTTAGGACTTTTTTAAGTGTCCCAGAGGTTTTGTTGTGTTGTATTGTCCTTTCATATAATTCCAAGAATATTTTTGTTTTTCTCTTAACTTTTTCTTTGACCCATTCATCATTCAGGAATGTGTCAATCTCAATGGGTTCAAGTAGATACTAGGGCTTCTTCTGGTGTTGATATTAAGCTTTATTCCATTATGGTCTGACAGAGTGCAATGAATTATTTCAATTTTTTTATTTGTTGAGGGTTTTTCTTTGTGCCCAAGTATGTGAGTGATTGTGGAGAAAATTCCATGGGGTGCTGAATAGAAAGTATATTCTTTCTGCTTTGATGGAATATTCAATAGATGTCTGTTATTTCAATTTGATACATGATATTGTTTAATTCAGTTGTCTCTCTGTTTATTCTTTGTCCAGTTGACATGTCTAATGGAGACAGTGGAGTATTGAAGTCCATACTACTAGTGAGTTGGGATTAATCTGTGTCTTAAAGTCCTGTACTTCATATTTATGAATCTGGGTTCATCAGAGTTTGGTGCATATACGTTCATGATTATAATACATTTTTGGTTAATTATTCCTTTGATAAGAATGAATTGACCCTCTTTATCTCTTCTGATGAGTTTTAGTTTGAAGTATATTTTGTCTGATATTAAAATTACAACTCTGGCTTGATTCTTAGTGCCATTTGCTTGGAATATTTTTTCTATCCTTTCACCTCAAAGTAGTGCCTGTCCTTGAAGGTGAGATGGATTTCTTGCCAACAACAAAAAGATGGATTTTTGTTTCTTAATGCATTCAACAAGCCTGTGTCTTTTGACTGGAGAGTTCAGTCCAATGATATTTAAAGTTATTATTGAAAGATGTGTATTTGTTCCTGTCATTTTAATTTCTGTTTACATTCTGGTCTACCTTTGTGCTTCCACAGTTATACCTTCATTTAGTTTCCCTCTGTTGCCACTTAGATATAGTTGTTCCTTTCTTCAGCTCTTTGTATTGCTTCAAGTATTCCCTGAAGGGCTAGTTTTGTGGGCATGAATTCTTTCAGCCTATTCATGTTATGGAAGATTTTTCTTTCCCTTTCAACTGTAATAGACATTTTTTTCTGGGTAAAGTATTCTGGGCTGACATCTATGGTCATTTAGAACCAGGGATACTTTGGTCCAGGTTCTTCAGTCCTTTGAAGTTTTCACTGAAAAGTCAGCTGGAATTCTGATGGGTTTTCCTTTATATATGACTTGTTTTTCTTCACTGCTTTCTGTATTCTCTCTTTGTCCTGTATGGTTAGTGTTTTTCCTATGATATGGCATGAGGAGTTTCTTTTCTGCTTCTGTCTATTTGGTGTAGGATGTGCTTCTTGTATTCCTATGGGCATGTCTTTCCTTAATTTTGGAAATTACTTCTAAAATCCTGTTGAAGAACTGGTCAATATCATTTTCCTGAGATTCTTCTCCTTTACGTCTAGGTTGAATAAATTTGGTCTTTTCATAGTGTCCCATATTTCCTGCACACTCTATTCATGGTTTAAAATTTTTTTTTCATAATCTGCTTAAACAGTCCAATTCTTCAACTTTATCATCCAGTTTTGATATTCTGGTTTCCATTTCATTCATTCCATTGATGAGGATTTCTCCCATTTTTTTTTTCCAATTTGGCTTATTGAGTGTTTCACTTCTTCAGTTCAGCCTGAGTTTTCTTCAACAGTTCTATGTTTTGTGAATTAAGTCAGAAGTTTATCCCTATCTTCCTTTAGTTCTTGTTCTTCCATTTGTTCTTTAGTAAAAGTCTGTGTCCTGAGTTATCTCTAAGGAGTTCTCATTGGTCAACTCTTCTATAGAATTGGTGGTGTTTGGTGGGGACATATTCTTTGGGTTTTTCATATTATTTATTTTTCATTGTGATTTTGTCCTGTGGGTTCTTTTGTTGTTTGTAATTCTACTATGAAATTCAAGTCTTCCTTTGTTAAGTTGACTGATTTTGTTTGTATTCTTGATATGCCTTGTTTTTTTTTTTAATTTTTTTTATTTTTAAGGGATTCTACACTACAATGACACAGTTTGCAGAAAACACTGATGTTACTCAGTATGTCAGACAATTAAGTAATTGGTGCATTTTGCAATTATCTATGTCCAAATTTTGAACAACCCAAGGTTCCCATAGTCCAGTTGGAGAAGCTTGTATGCACAGGCATGTTGATCAATCAGGTGTCCAGACTATATTCCTGTAGTCTCATGATTCACCCCTATCTCTCCACAGCCCTTACAATCTACCACGCCTCCTCTTCCGCAGTTTGTTCCCTAGGCTTTGGGAAAGGGGCACAAGTGGGTGAGAAGAAAACAGTCTAATTTCTTTGGAGTTGTCATTTTGGACTCCGGTCTGTTCAGTTTGTTTCCCTTCACGGATTGACAGCTTTCACAGTGATACCCTTTTCAGTCATACTAACAAAGCTCAAGCTATTGGATGTACAGGCATTTAAGCAGTACCACTTATTGTGTCAAGCTAAGCTGTGAGCATAGACACAGATGCTTGGATGGTATGCTAATCCTCAAACTGTGGTTTCTCTATAAAGGGTGACAAGTTCTTATTGTGGCTTATAACATCGCCTAACCACTAGAGGACATAAGCTTGTGGCATCCGCTGTGAGTTATTCCTCCAAGGAGATATGCCTTGTTTTTTCTTATTAGGTATGAAAAGTTGGTTGGTCTAGGCTTTAGGTTTTCTCTTTTGATTTTGTATTGGGGAGATCATATGGATTTAGTCCAGCTACTCAGGAATTCCTGAAGAGGCCCAACTCAGGCACCAATCAGATAGTTTCAGGCTTCCTTCTAAGGTCTGGGCCCCTATTAGCCAGCAGACACAAACAATTTGGGAAGCTCATCAACTACCATATGGAGGACTGATTCAGGCATTCTTGGACAGTCTGTAAATGTCTCCTAACCCTGGTTTTTTAAAGCTCTTTGGGTATAAATGGATATTTTAATAATTTTTAGTGTGTGTGTGTGCGTGTGTGTGTGTGTGTGTGTGTGTGTGTTTAGGTGCTCTCAGAGTTCAGAGGTATTAGGTCCCCTGAAGCTGGTGTGATAAGTGGTTGTAAGCCATCTGAGGTGGGATACTGGGAACTGAACTAGTGTCCTCTGGAAAATCAGTATATGATCTTAACCAGGCACTCTTAACCCCTGAGCCATCTCTCCAGCTCCAAGGGTAGAATTAACTTTAAGCCACTAGGCTAAATGTCAGTCTCTACCAGCAACTCAATATTACAATAACACATTTAGATTTATTAGTCAGTGTGTTTGTCTGCCTCACTCTTATATATTTCTATATACCACCCAAACCATGTTTGCCACTCTGTAAACTACTTGTCTTCTGATTTTATTTAAAGTCTTATTTGCCTTCATTAACTTCAGAGAAAATTATCTCATTTTTAATTTAATTATATATTATTTCCTTAACCACATTTTCAAATGGGGCTAATAACAGACCCTTCATCATAGGATTGCTTGTAATGACTGGGTTAACACATCATTAAATTATTATCATAGTGCTTTCTTATAGGAAGTACTGATCATTAGTTAATTAGTATTAGTTTTACTGCATATGTATAGTAAGAGGTCATATCTTAGCTCATCCTGTTGTTAGGCATAATTTGTCTTGGAACTCTGAGGAAAGATGTAAATTGTATATTCAGTCTTTTTTTTTCTGTGAGATTTTTTTTAATTTAATTTTTATTGATGGTTTATGCATTTCGTACATCATTTTCCAATTCAGATCAGGCATATTTCCCTTTCCCTTCCCCCCCACCCCCACCCCATCCCAGATCATGTATTCTGCCATAACTGTCCTGTATCTTTCAGTTTTGTTTGTTTCATTTTTTAGCTATAAGTGATAATCCATGAGTATAAGCATCCTTCGTGCAAAACCAATCTACAGACTGTTGTGCCCAAAACCCCACAGTCCCACCATCCAGTGGGGGTGACAGGTTGTTTGTTCAATCAAGTTGATCAAATGAGTTCCAGACTACATCGCTGTAGTTTCACCATTCACCAATCAGCCTTTACATTTACCAAGCCCCCTCTTCCGCAGATTGTTCCCTAGGCTTAGAAAAGGGGCACAGGTGGATGAGAAGTAAAAACTGTCCTCTCTCTCTGGAGCTGTTGACTTGGATTCTGGTCAATTCTGGCTGTTTCCTTTCATGTCTGACAGTTTGTCAGGAGAGTACCTTTCGATCCTACTAATGAAGCACAAGGATTAGATATATAGGTATTTAAGCAGCACTAATATTTATGGTAGGTTACTTTGGCATAGACACATATGTTTGGTGATATGTTAATTCATGAATTCATTTTTACCCCCTGATAAATGTGACAGGGTCAATCTTAAACAACTACGGGAAAAGATTTGTTTGTTCCAACAGGACAAAATGTCACCACAACTTAACGGCTGAGAAAGAAAAGATACAGCTTTGATTGAGTAGGATGTACCAAAAAGTGGCAACTGAAAGGTTGACCCGTTTGAACATTGAAAGGAAGAAAGCCTCAGATTGCCATAAACATCGAACCCTTCTGTGGATCCTACATGTAACAACTATTATAATGAGTCCTAATGGAACTTATACCTTCTAGGTGCACAAAGGTTTTGATATGACTTCTTGCCTCCCCCCCCCCAAGAACAAGGAAAATGATATGATGATGACGTCGTTCTCCAAACTGTAAATTGGAGACAACTATATAGAGGTAATCTCTTATAAAACCGGAAAAATGCCTTCTTAATTGACTAATAGACATAAGAACTGTGAAAAGGATTATACTCTGTTCAGAACCAAATATAATAAAAGTCCTTGGCTATGCACTTAGGCAAAGATATTAATGCAGGAGCTCTGACATCAGCAATGGATTGTTCTACCAGGGGGATGTTGGCAGGAGATCCAAGGCCCCACAAAAGGTAAGGGCTCCTTGCCCCTAAGTTGGGATACCTGCAGGAGGAGAGGCAATAGAGACCCTGCTGCCGAAGACCTGACGTTAACATGGGAGGGATGTATTGAGACCGCACATGCAAGTGTACAGATGGCCTCTGGAATGCCAGAGAGTGTTACCAAAGGCCACTAAACCAATAAAGCAAATACGGGTCTCCCTGAGTCAAGCAAGACTCCACCGTCAGCACCAGCTACACCTCACCTGCCTGGAAATACTGTGCAGCAGAGGCAGCCATGTGCCTGTATATCCCAAATCTAATTGGCTATTGGCTCTCTCCTTGGAGGAATAACCCATGGCTGATGCCACAAGCCTACATCCTCTACAGGTTAGGAGATGTTATAAGCCACAGTATATTCAGTCTTTAAAGAATAGTACTTTGTAAGAACAAGTAAGAAAATTTGTGAAATAAATCATTATAAATTAAATTGCATAAAACAGAGATTCTACATTAAACTCTTTTTTTCAACTTTGCTTTGACTTCATTTTGTAAGCACATTAGCTGAATGAAGAAATCCCACTCGTTGAAGCAGGAGGACTAAAGTGCTAAACCCTGGATGCCGAGGGGATTATATTTCAGTACAACTTCTACTTTTCAAGAGATGTGATTTGAAGTGCTTTAAGTTATTATCTTTTCTCTTAACTGTCTGCTCCAATCCTTTTCTATTTGCTGATGTGTAGATTTTCCCCTGCTGTTTTATCCTAGCACTGTAGTCTGAAAGTCTCCAAATCTTTTCAAGTATTATTTGTTTATGATACTTTACTATGGGTGAGAAAAAGAAATTTTAGGTTTCTAGGATCTTTCACATAAGAAGAAAGAGAGCACTCTGGACCACACCTCACATAAATCCACGGAGAGTTTAAGCCATATGCCATGTTAACAGCAGCTCCTAGATACCAGAGTTCATTGCGAATAACAGGGAGGGGCAGAGGGGGTGGGGGTGGGGGTTGTCCAAGGCAAAGCATGTGGAGAGCGAAGGGAGGAAAAGGAGCGTCTTGAATTGGGAAGGACCGTCTTTCTCAAAGAGTGTTACAACGCACTCCAAGGAAACTTGCTGCAAAATGCAGTGGTTTAGAGGAAAGAAATGAAAGCTCGGAAATTTAGCAATTTATTTATTAGAGACTGAGGGGGATAATTTAATTGTGTTACTGTTACAATGACTCATTCCTTACTACTGTGTTCCCAGGCAGGCAGGTCCTGGCAAATATAAAAATATTGAAATGTATGAAGAATAATGAGGGTGAAACATGTGTCTCTAACAATAATACAATGAGCAAGAAAATATGATTTTGTGATTTATATTTTATAATCTATTTAAGAAATTGTCAACATTTTTTAATCTTTCAACTACAGCTATAGATTAAATTTACTTCCTCAGTTACTGAAGATTTTATCATTCCCATATTGGATAATTGGTCTTGGAGGAAATGTTTGTGTGCTATAAAATGTAGAAGATCCACATATGTGCTTCACTCAGCAATGGAAAAAAATTGAATAAAAATATGAAATGTGATAAATAACTTTTGATTTGTCTAATGCATTTTGAGTAACTTATGTATGAAATTATAAAGGTGGATAATTGAGATCAGGTCGCTGTATAAAAGTATAGGAATTCATTCATTTATTTATTTATTTTTTTGGCTCTTCTTTTTTTTTTCCGGTCTTTTTGAGATAAGATCTTCTTGTAGCCCCAGCTGGCCTGGAGCTCACTCTGTAGATCAGGTTGGCCTTGAGCTCACAGAGATCCACCTGCCTCTGTGTCCCAAATGCTGGGATGAATGACATGCGCCACCATACTCAGATCACTCTTCATTTTTAAACACTTGTTTAGCATCAGCTATGCTTCAGGTCAAAGAACTAGCAACATAGGGTGAACCAAACCAGACAAAATATTGCCTAGTGGAGCTTATATTCTCTGGAGCAAGAGATAGTGATCTGAAACTTTCTCAGGTAGTTTGGAATTAACCAGGGATTTTAGAATAGAATGAGGCGACAGAGCATGTGGGTAGTTGCTCATTCATTTCCCAACAATAAAGTTGTAGCACTCAGAAATGAGTTTCATCTTAGATATACTGTTTGAGTTGCTTTTCTCATAACTATGACCAAATACCTGACAAGAAGCACCATAACAGCAAAGTGATTTATTTCAACTCATGTTTTGAGATGGTACAGTCCACAATGGCAGTGAAGGTGTGGTGGAGTTTATAGCAGCAGGAACATGTGGCTGGGATTTCTCATGTTCTTTTTTTTTTTTAATTAATTTTTATTTATTTATGTATGTGTATGAATGTACAGTCTGCATGCAAGTTTGTGCACCCGTGTCGTGCAATGCCGCGGAGGTCAGAAGAGGGTCTCGGATTCCCCTGGAACTGGAGTTCTCCTGGAATTGGAGTTACAGACGGTTCTCAGCCGTCATGTGGGTGCTGGGGATTGAACCCGGGTCCTCTGTAAGAGCGGTCGGCGCTCTTAACCGCTAGGCCATCTCTCCAGCCCCTCTCATGTTCTAATATACCAGAAAGCAGAGACTGTATGGGAAATAGGACAAGGCTAGAAACCCTTAATATCAGCCGCCAATGACCTTCCTGCAGAAGGTTCCATCTCCTTCCCAAATAGCACAACCACCAACACTATCTAGGGACCAAATGTTCAAAAGAATATGGGGACCATTTCACGTTGCACCTGGAACATTTTCCTCCAGACCCCATATGCTCACTGCCATGTCATGATGCAACTGCATTTGGTACAACTTTACAACTCCCCACAGTCTTCTGGTCCTAACACTGATAAAAAGTCTATAAAGTCTGTTCTAAGACTCAGGCAATCTCTTACACATGAAGTTAGTTTTTAAGTCTCATACTTTTAACATAGAATGGCATACAATAAAGATTCCCATCTAAAAAGGATGAACAGGGGGATATTAAGGAAAGACTGGACAAAAGTAAGACCAAAACCCAACACGACAAACACAAAACCCTGTGCCCCTATTTCTGCCATCTGGAGTTCATGACGGCGTCATCTGCATTTCAATGGGGTTAGGCATTCCCCCTCTCCACCAACTCTGTTGGCACATATGGCCTCTTTTTTCGACTGGTTCCAATTGGTAAGGGCAGCATTCCACATCCCTCATGTGCCACATTTCTGCTATCTCCAATATACCTGAGTTTCCATTGCAACTTAGGCTTCACCTTCACAGCTTCATACACGGGCTGCTCAGGGGGCTCCCACGCAAGGAATGTGACTCTGATACATGTCGCTTGGCCTCAATAGCTTTCTGGAACCTTGGTGTAAACCTTCATGACCTCCTTTCATAGACAATGCCAACTCCTGCTGCCAGGTCCACACGTAACCTAGCCACCTTGAGCCACAACTGTCCCTCCTCTGTATGTCTGCATTGCTGAACCAGGAGAACACTTCCCTAGAGAGCCATTTCATAGTACGGTATCATGTTAGCCCTATATTTCCAGACACTGTCCTTTGAGATGACTTCTCATTGTTAGACCCTGGAGTAGGTAAGATCTTGTACTGTAGGCAGCTTTCTTAACATCCTTATGAAAAGTCCAATGTTTCTTTTTAATATTACCAATCTTGCTAACAATTAAAACCATTTTTTCCCAAACAGCCCTGCTCTCAACTTTACTGGAATTCAAGGTCCCTTTCCCATCACACTGCCCATAGCTGGCCACATCTTTAACCAAGTTCATGCTTCTTACCATGCCAAAGCATGTCAAACTGCTTGTTTCCCCACAACTTTCTGCTCACTTTCTGTTCTCTCACTCTACACATGGTAATCGGAACCATGCCCCTGCCTGGATATTATGTTACCTTGAATTTTCTCTGTCATACAACTTAGTTCATTATCTTTGAATTCAACCATCTTCAAGCTTTTAGGACATGGGCAAAACATCCAGATTCTTTGCCAGAATGCAATGTAAGTGTCTTGTAGTCCAGCTCCCAATAGAGTCCTTGTTCCTCTCTGAAGCCTCCTGAGCACAGTCTTTACTGTGTGCATTTCTATTAGCATGTAGTCTTCTGAACTCCAATCAGAATGACCCTTTAAGCTCTCC
The DNA here is from genome assembly GCA_009823505.1 of Rhizomys pruinosus. Taxonomy (NCBI): domain Eukaryota; kingdom Metazoa; phylum Chordata; class Mammalia; order Rodentia; family Spalacidae; genus Rhizomys; species Rhizomys pruinosus. The sequence continues at coordinate 2,143,198 of VZQC01004776.1, forward strand.
TTATAACACTGTGCATTCTCTATAACATCTCTGAATTCTTCTACACTTCTCCTGAAAACCCGTTTTGAATGCCTACAAGCCACATGATCAGCTTTACCATAGCAATGGTGTCACTTCTAAGCACCAATTTTCCATATTTGTGACATTCTTATTGCTATGACCCAATAGTTGACCTGATTTTATCTTAGGGTTTCTGAGGACTGTCCATAATGACAGTGAGAATATGGTGGAGTCCAAGACAGTAGGAACATGTAGCTGGGACCCTTCACATCTTGAAAGATGCAGGAAATGGAGACTGGACAGGAAGCAGAGCGAGGTGTAACATATCAACAGCCTCTCCTCTTACGAGGCTCCACAACTTCCCATAAGAACACTGTCAGCTGCAGACCAAGAGCTCAAACACAAACCTATGGGAGACACTTTACAAGGAAACCATAGCATATACATTTCAACTTCCACTACCCTCATGAAGGGTATCATCCAAAAAGAGAACCGATGCTTGCCCTCTGTGCAGGCATCAACAATGAGATACATTTTTTAAAACTTTGCCATCTTCATAACTTCAAAATGAAAAGTGGGCAGTTATTTCCATTTCTTTTTCTTTTTCTTTTTTTTTTTTTTTTTTTTTTGGTCTTTCGAGACAGGGTCTGGCCCTGTAGGCCTAGCTGTCCTGGAACTTGCTCTGTAGACCAGGCTGGCCTTGAACTCACAAAGATCCGCCTGCCTCTGCCTCCCAAGTGCTAGGATTAAAGGTGTGCACCATCATGCCTGGCTGGCATTTCCATTTCTTTAGGTATAATTTTGGTTAATTTGTAAGTTTTCTTCTGTCTTTTGTCCTTTTTCTCAGTTATTGAGATAGTAATACTCTCCCTCAGAAAGCCTGAAGGATAGATTCAACATGACATTTTTGTAGCTTATACTGAAATGTTAGTCTAAGGATATGATTGTTGTATTCCCATAAAAAGAAATCCCACTTAATTATCATCTTGTCTATAATTTTATGCTCTCATCATTATTATCATTATTGAGTCATGTATCTTCACAAAGTTGAAAATGGAGGGCTAGAGAGATAGCCTAGCGGTTAAAAGCACCAACTGCTCTTGCAGATGACCCGGGTTCTATCCCCAGCATCCTCAGCATGGCGGCTGAGAACCGTCTGTAACTCCAATTCCAGGAGAACTCCAGTTCCAGGGGAATCTGAGACCCTCTTCTGACCACCGCGGCATTGCACGACACGGGTGCACAGACCTACATGCAGACAGTACACTCATACACATACAAAAATAAATAAAATTATAAAAAAAATAAAAAAAACAAAGTTGAAAATGGAAAAAAAGTTCGTTTGCAACATTTTCTTTCCAATGAAATTGATCTGAGGGTTTTCTAGCATTAGAAAGCACCCAGACACAGTCCTCTTTTTGTATATACACATCTGTTGACTCTTCCCTCTTTTCCTTTGTAATGACTTAGGAACCTGTGTTAATAAGATTACACGTTTTCTTGAAATTTCTCTCTCTCTCTCTCTCTCTCTCTCTCTCTCTCTCTCTCCCCCTCTCCCTCTCTCTGAAGAAAATCTTTTAAGGCTATCCAACGGTTTCCTCCACAGTTTAAAGTTCTCATGTCTCAGACTGATAGCAATGATACAAATGAGCACAAAGAACAAAATCAAAAGCTGCCAACACCACAAAACCCCTGATGATGTCTTCTGTGGAGCTCCAAGTGTAGCCTAGGCAGTAACTATTGCTGAGGAGCGAAGGCCTTGTTGACATCATTGTTAACACTGGGTCCCAGCTGTGCTGTGTATCAGGCTTGGTAACAAGCACAGGAGCAGTGCACTGGGGCATTGAGTTTCTTCCTGACATTTCTCCCAAGTGACTTTTTACAGTCTATTTCTATTAATTAACTCCGTCCCCTAGCCCTGTGCTAGAAATTCTTTTTTTACTGCATATCTGAGTGGCACACACCATGCTGAACCCTGCTTAGGCTGACTGGCTGTCTTAAAAATGAAAGCTCAGCATTAATAGAATATTCTAAGCCAGACTGCTGATAAAGTTATGAGAACCAGAGAACCAAGTTGGCATCAAGATGCAGCCATGGAAAATTTGTCAGGAATCTTAAAACCATTTTCTCCTCCTTTACAAAACACAAAAGAATGTTTGATTGATGGGCAGTTCATAAAATAATAAAAGATACATTTTTAAAAGATCAAGCACTTCTAATCAGCACTCTAATCCAAGACAGAAATGACCTTCGGAGAAGAAGTGAATGGGCACAAAATTTATAACCATAAAAGTACTTTTGAATAAAGAATTGCCAAAAAATTTTAATTTAAACAAATACTGGAGGAATGATTTATATATACAATCAAAAAAGCCATTTTGAGAAATTAGCATGTTTGTGATCTTTTAAATTTTGACATGGGGTCTCAGTACAGGTTGATCTTGAATTCACTATGTAGCCTAAGCTAGTCTTGGATTCTCAAACCTCCAGTCTTATCCTTTCCAACTTCTGGGATTAGATGTGGGTGCTACCATAACCAAAGCTGTTCCCATCTCTTGTTGATTTTGTGGAAATAAGACAGGACTAATTATTTGAGTTCCACTACATGTCATGCAATATATTAGTTTTCAACAGAGCTCTTGCAAAGTATGCATTATTTGGTCATTTTACACATGAAAAAACTGAGGTTCAAAGTCATAGAATTTTCCTCAAAATTACTCTTTTTTGGTCTTTTTTGAGACAGGGTCTCCCTGTAGTTCCAGTTGGCCTAAAATTTGCTACATAAACCAGGCTGGCCTTAGACTCAAGATATCCACTTGCCCCTGCCTCCCAAGTGCTGGGATTAAAGGTGTGGATCACCATGCACAGCTCAAAGTTACTCTTAAATAGCAGCACTCATTTTATTTTTTAAAGCTATGCCATGCTACTTTTCCAAAGAGGCATATAAATCAGAGATGCCTTCTTTTCTGTAGCGGAGGATGCACATAAATGTAACAGTAACTAAGAGAATGGATCATTGACTGATGAGGATGGTGTTCTAGGTCATTATTGCATCATAACTCATTCATGTCACACAAAATTCTGCAGAGTGAGGCTGATCACTGAGACCACTGTACAGATGAAATAACTCAGGTATAAGGAGGATTAATAATGTGCTTGAGATTATCCAATCAGTATATTAATTTTCCAAATCAAAGCAGTGGCAACTTTCTATGAAGGCTGCATAAGAGAACCTCTTCCATGTATCCTTGCTGGATTCTGGTATTGCCATAGTCCTTGACATTTCTTTTCCTAGAGATACACTGGTCCCATCTTTATCTCCACTGTCACATGGTATTCTCCATGTGTTTCTTCACATCTTCCCTTGAGCATATCTGTCTCTACCTCTAAGTTTCTAAGAAGGGTGTCAGTCAGCCTGGGGCCTGCTTGTTCACACTTACAGTCCCATCTCTGACTACAGTGCTGTGTTTCTCTGACATTTGGTAAATAAGAATCTGAGTAAATGTGATGCACAACTGCATTAGGAGTACAAATACAGTGTCCCAGGAAGGAAGGGCAGGTAAAATTTGAATGCAGCCTTGACAGATGCATGGGACATTCATTTCTAGCAAGCCAGTACAAAGTGAAGGGATGTGACTCAAGGAGAAGAGAAGATGTTAAGTACATGGCCATGTGTAAGCATGCTGCATTTGGGAAGTAGTATTGTCAGCATATGTTGGAACCTGGGAGCTGGTGCAGAAACAGGGGAATGCTCAGAAAAGGAATGATGAATGTTAGTTTTCAAAAGAGATGAATCAGTAGAGAATTATACTTGTTGCTAATTCCGACAACCTGAGCTCAATCCTTAGGACCTGCATAGTAGAAGGAAAGAACCGGCTGCCACAAGTTGTCCTCTAACAGCCACACACACACACACACACACACACACACACACACACACACACTGCATAAATAATCATAGAAATTGTTTAGAAAAAGAAGTTTGAAACCAAATAAGGGTTTTTTTTGAACACCAACTTAAGGTATTTTTAAGGATCCCTTAGAAGTGCTACTGTGCAATGAGACAATCATATGTGTGGTTTAGTGAAAGGATTCTGGTCATAGTAGAGGGGATGTAGGGGAGGGAGATCATTGACAAGACTATGGAAGAGGTACTCAGAGGTTGTGGCATTTCTAAGAGACATTACATATACAGCAGAATAAATAATCGGCTTGACACTTAGTGTAAAGGACAAGAGTGGACCAGAGCTCTGAGAACTACCTGTTCCTTTTGATGTCTCACAGAATGGTGCTCCTGAGCCAGGCCTCTCACATACTTTTACCCACCATGAATTGGGGAACCACAAGCTTGTATCCACTGTTATCAGAGAATCTTGCCCATTAATCCCTAGATCTAAAATATCTCAAACACACAATGTCAAACATACTTCTTAATTCTTACTGTTTTCAATGAACTTTGATATGCTAATTGAAGCACATCTGCATTCATTCACTATCCTGGGCACAGGACGAAGTGGAGAACCCATAGATGAAGTTCATGTACTCAAGTCACAAAGGACATGGCTTAGTGAGCTTCTTTACCTTATAAACAGTAGCTTTTTGGTGTATCATTAAGTAAAAGTCTTTAGTCCAGGTTCTGTCCATGCTGTAAGTCATTCCTACAGAGGTCAAATGTGGAAAGTTAAATGCAATAGGGCAGATTAAGGAAACCATGGAGTATGCATTAAATTTATAGTAGATATGGCTTCATGGTCAATGACCAGCATGTTGATTTAAAAAAAATATGTATTCTTTTTGCTATTTTACGTGTATGAGTATATTGCCTATTGCCTATATATACATAAGTGCAACCATGTCATGCAATGCCCTTGGAAGTCAGATCTCCTGAACTGGAGTAAAGGAGGGTCTGAACCTGGGTCCTCTGCAAGTGCAGTCAGTGCTCTTAACCTTGCGCCATCTCTCCAGCCCTAAGTATTTATTCTTATAACCCATAGATAAGTGTACACTTATCTTACCTTCATTTTGCAGCAGATGGAGGATTCTCCAGAGATCCACAGTGGGTCCGAATGCAGAGAATGAGCACTCTGGAGTGCCAACCCCAACTGCTATATCTATAATGCAGCATCTCAAGGAGCATCACGGAAGACGTGGGGAAATATGGTAAGCGCTAAAGGACCGGGATGCCTACTGCTAGGTAGTGTTTTCTGGACTTGATGGACATGCTGTACTAATGAAATCCCAGCAATAAGACTGCCTAAACAAGACCTATACAATGACATCACCAGTTGACATGCAAATACAGATAGGGGAAATTCATAAGGCCCCACTTCTAGATAAAGAACAGGTAATCAGTGACTGATGAGAAGGAGAATCAGTCTTCTCCAAGAATAAATTCCCTGATAGTTAGCCAATCTGAAGTGGTCAGTCCTAAACACATGTACAAAAGAACAATGAGAAATGGGCTCAGGAGGTTATCTCTCTCTCTCTCTCTCTCTCTCTCTCTCTCTAGATATATATATATATATATAATGTGTATACATATATGTGTATGCATAATAATAAGTAGAAGAGGTCAGAAACTTGAGAAGAAGTGGAGAGAGACATGAGATGAGTGGAGGGGGTAGAAGGAGGGTGGAAGTGCTGTAATCAATAGTCATGTGTGAAATTAATTAAGAAATTTAAAATTTTATTTTATATATACATGACCATTTTGCCTGGATGTATGTAAGCGCACAAGTGCATGCAATGTCAGAATGAGCCAGAAGAGGACATTTGATCCCCTGGAATTACAGTTAGGGACGTTGTTAGTCTCCATGAGGGTTCTGGGAACCAAACCTGGGTCTTTGGCAAGAGGTACCAGTGCTCTTAAACACTGACTGATCCATCTTTCCAGCCATTTAAATAAAAAGTATTCAATATCAAAGGAAATTAAATGACTCCTCAATGCCAGATTAAAGATGTCCTTGAATTTTGAGGGACTTTTATATACACAGGCAATGGCAATTTTCCCTTTCGTGCTTCCAGGTGGGATTCAAGGTATTCTGGGACTTCCAGGGCTGGTCACTAGAAGTTTTGCAGTTCCCACCTGAGCCACTTTGACAGTTTGCTCTGGCATTCTTGAGCTGCCAAATAAGACATCTAACTGTTCTACTGGAAAGATCATGTGCCAAAGGCCTAAAGACTTCATGGAAAGGGAAAGGAGGCCATAGACCGATAGTCTTCCAACTATTCCCATGAAAATGCTTTGCTTATGAGGAAAAATCAGCCAGCTTTTAAATAAAATCTACTAGTTGCTCTTTGAAGGTCAAAGGAAGAACTGCCAAGCTAGCCTGCCTGGCTACCCAGCCCACAAAATAGTGAGCCATAAATAAAATTGTTGTTCTTGAGGCCACTACATTTTGAGGAACCTTGCAAATGATAACTAGAACCACCCATAGAATAAGGTATTTCAATTCATTTAATCTTCCATACAGACAATTTTAAAAGGTTAGGAAACAAATATTGATAAGGGGTATAGAAATTTTAAAAATCGAAATGTATAGTCTTTTTAGGATTAAAATTTGATATTATAGTAAAGATTTAAGTCACAATTCAGTAGTGGTCATCTACAGAAAATTCTAATGATTATATGTTTGCAGCCATAAGGAAAACTAAGGGGAGGGGGTGGATGAGAAAATTGAGAACACATTCCCAAGTCATGAAAGATGACTAGGTGACTGATTCTGATGTTCTGAGAATTAAATGCTGAAGCTCAATCTTTCTAGTTTTTGTAAATGACTGGAGTTGCATAATTTCAGTAATTAGCACCAAGAACAGAACTTCTGGGATAAATAGAACACTTTGTTTTTCAGGAAAGACGACAAACCTTTCCCAGGGTTGCAGCCTTCCCCATTTCACTGCCTTCCTCTCTACCACAGAAAAGCAGAAAAAGAGCAAGCTGAGAGAAGTGTAGTAAGTCTTCAGTGACTTGAATTCAAGTTGACCAAACTTGATCTGCATACTGAGGACTGAAGAAAGTTTAAATAGACCTGTACATTTATTCATTTCTTTGGAGCTTCAGTTTATGCTTTGCTGTCCTTACTCTGGCTGCTGACATCATTTGGGCCTGGGAAGGTCCTGTTTTGCTGATACTCTCAATGGATTGTTGTGTTAGACAGTCCTGCACTCAACTCCACTTGAAGCCATCCAGGTCAAGACATATACCAGCTTCTGTTTCAAGAGTTAAGAGTTACCTGTTAGGGCAATAGATGTATTCCTAACTTATCTCTCCTGAACATTTGCCCCTAAATCACTTAACATTAGAAATAAAGTCATTAATCATTTTATACAAGAAGTTAAAGCACATCTATCAGCCAGTACAAGCTACCACTCTTCCATTCTACACAAAAGGGTCAGACATTCAATCTCTGGAGGCCCAGTTTGCTATGTATACATCTCCACTAAAAAGAAACCAATAATAATTGTAATTAGGAGTTGGTGAGGTTTCTTTGCTTCTAATTTTCTCTCTTTTTGTAAATATCCACAGAAGACTTGAAATTCTCTTCTCTCTAACTGACAAGAAACTAGTAGATGTCTGTAGGGGTGCCATTTCCCCATTCTTTGCTAGAATACACATTAGCAGCTTCATGCTTGGAATCATTGTGTGGAAAAATGCTGATTAAGGATAATTCTTTGCTGGTAAATATAAGGCCAATGTAAGTGAAAGAAATGGTGACATTCAACTATATCAACTCTTCATGAGAGTTAAGATGATGACAAATTAGGAGAACATTAAATGAAATACTCTTAGCTTGTCAACTTAGAAAAGATAAAGGATAATTCATGAATACTCTTTGCTTATGTAGCAAAAGAACTCTGAGACCAAAATACAGGATTTGCAATATATAGTATTTCTTTTCTCTTTTCTTTCTTTCCCTTTCCTTTTTTCTATATTTCTCCTTTCTCTCCTTCTTCTTTTTTTCTTTCCCCCTTTTTGTTACTTGTTTTTCTTTAGAACTCTGGCTGATACCTCCTTTTGGTCAAAGTTAGGGATGAACTACAGAACTGTGGATCCATAACAATTTCATATTCTCAAAGGAATCCAGAACAAATGATCTTAAATGCATCAGTAGGTCTGAACTCCACTCACCTCTTTAATAAATTTGATTATATTTCCAACGATCTAATGAACAGTCTACCTATCTGTTAGGTTTAATAGAAGTTCAGAGACATCAACGCAAGACCACAAAGCTAGTTCCTATACTGCATGAACAAAGACATTCCCATTGAGTAGCCATATTTTCATTTAAAAAGAACATTAACAAAACCTTCTAATGGTATCTAAATGACATGTTGATGCTTTAATTAAAAGCAAAGACTAATACTAAAAACACAAAGAACTGCAAGTACAGACTTTTTCATTTCTTTAAAAATTTTTTTTATTATTATTTATCTTTGTATGTGTATGAATGTACTGTCTGCATGCAGGTCTGTGCACCCGTGTCGTGCAATCCCGCGGAGGTCAGAAGAAGGTCTCGGATTCCCCTGGAACTGGAGTTCTCCTGGAATTGGAGTTACAGACGGTTCTCAGCCGCCATGTGGGTGCTGGAGATTGAACCCGGGTCCTCTCTTTATACTGGGGATTGATACTGTTATTTGTACAGATGAAGCCTCCAGCTTTCAGCAAAGGGACATGAAAAAAAAAGTTGTCCACACCGTGTTCCTGTCCTGTGAGAGTCAATGGATGAGGGAGCGGTAGGTAAGCCAAGGGCTTATTCAGGAATTTTGACATCATGTAAATGGCACTCAGAAAAATCCAAAAATTATGCCAAGTGCAACACTTAGTCTGGCACATAAAATATAATACCTGGGTGGCTGTTAATACAGTGGAATCTAGAATCATTTCCTGACATGTATGTGAAGAACACAGACAAAAAAACCTCAGTGAAAGTCTTCTTTGAAATTAGGTGGAATATGTCACAAATAAAGGATTTTTGAAATTTAGAAATGAATACCAAGGATTGAAGAGTTAATTTCTTACTGAAACACAATATGTGTACATTTTATAAATAAACTATGGTAACTTGATGCATATATACAATGTGTAATGATCCTATCAGTCAAGGAAGCCCTTTATACACCAAGTGCAAATCAGTAGTCTGTGATTGCCATAATTCAGATCTTATATGTCTCTAAAGTCCCAGCCTGCGGCATGAGAGTAAGGTGGTAAAACCCTTGGAAGGAGAGGACTCCTCCTCCATGTCCTCCTCCCACTGTGAGGGCTCATCTTGCTGGTCAATTTGACTGGACCTGGAATCAACACAAGCTGCTGGGCACTCCTGTGAGGGGATTAATGGTGAGATTATTTCTGTCTAGGAGTGGTATGGCTGGGTCGGATGGCAAGTTCATTCCAAGTCTTCCAAGGGTTCTCCACACTGCTTTCCATAGTGGCTGCACGAGTTTACATTCCCACCATCAGTGGATGAGTGTTCCCCTTTCCCCACAACCTCTCCAGCACTTGGTATCATTTGTTTTCTTGATCCTAGCCAGTCTTATTGGAGTAAGATGATATCTTAAAGTGGTTTTGATTTGCATTTCCTTAATTAATGATGTTGAACACCTCTTAAGAAGTTTCTCAGCCATCTCTAATTCCTCACTTGTGAATTCTCTTTTTTTTTTTTAACATTTTTTTATTGATGCTTTGTGCATTTCATACATCATTTTCCAATTCAGTTCAGGCATATTTCCCTTTCCCTTCCCCCCACCCCCACCTCAACCGAGATCATGCATTCTGCCATAACAGTCCTAAATGGTATCCCTCATCTGTGGATGCCAGTTCCAGTTACCCAATTGTAAGTATTTCTTGTGCACAGCCCACTTGAGCTTTTGTCCAAGTAGTTGGGAGTGATGCATATTAGAAACAACAACAACAACAACAACAACAGAAAAGACTGCATCAAAGAACTGACTGAAAAGGTGAAATTCTGCCCAAAACAGTCAACTTCCACATGGAGAATTTTGAGAAAGACTAAGAAAAAGATGAAAAGCATGTTTGGCAGAATACATGAGCTCTGGTAGGGTGGGGGAATAGGGTGGGGGAGATGGGTCTAGATCTGATTAATAACATAATATTGTACAAAAAATGTATATATAATAAAAAAAGGTGAGATTATTTGAAGTGGGAAGACCAAGCCTAAATATGGGCAGCCCCTTCCTGAGGCATCCCAGCTAGAAGGACAGGAAAGAAGGAAGTTTTGCTTTTTGTCTTCCTGCCTTTACTCTCTGTGGTGAGTTTATCTAACCTGTTGCTGCAGCATCTCTTCACCGATAGAACCTTATTTCTTTGGGCTTCCAATGTAGACTGAGGATCAATCCTTCAACTGTTGAGACATCCAGCCTAGTGGACTAAGCAAAGATTGGATTCTTAGCCTTTCCAGTGTGAGGTGAACCTGTTGAAGGACTACCCAGACCTCATTGTGCAAACCAATCTAATAAACTGCTACATATAAAGGGATTTATTAGTCTCTCTCTCTTTCTCTCTCTCTCTCTCTCTCTCTCTCTCTCTCTCTCTCTCTGTGAAAATTTCCTTCTCACCCCAGTTTTTTGTAGGTTTTAGTGTCATTTATCACTTCTGATGTACATAAAGAGGAAATTTTCCTAATCTTCTCTATCTAACATATTGCTTCCAATCTCCTATAATATTAAACACTATTCACAAAATTTTAAATTGTTTATTTTGGAGCTGGAGAGATGGCTCAGTGGTTAAGATCCCTGGCTGCTCTTGCACAGGCCCCAGGTTCAATTCCCAATACCCACATGGTGGCTAACAACTATCTATAACTTCAGTTCCAAGGGATCCATTGCCTTCTTCTGAACTCCATGGGCATGCACAACATGGGTGCACTTACATGCATGCATGCAATTCACTCATGCAGATAAAATCATAAAAATGTAAAAATTGCTTATCTTTTTAAAGACTAATAAATAAAAGAAAGTTCTTTCATCAGTAATAAGCAGGGCATGGTAGGGGGGCATCTGAGATCTGTCAGTAGTCATTTTCAGCAGCAGCAGAGTCAAAGGCTCTTAAGTGAAGAAATGCACTGCTGAACTAAGCCCCCACACCATACTGAAATCTGTGTGGTGTGCCTACATGACACAAACAGAAAGAAGAGGCTGGGGTACAGTTGCCAAAACAAACACCCTCTTATTACAACTTCAGTCATTAAAATATAACCAAATTGTCACTTTCCAACCCTTCCCACCCCACCCCATCTCATCCCATCCCAACCTATCCCATCCCATCTCATCCAATCCCATCCCATCCCATCTCATCCCATCCCATACCATCTCATCCCATCCCACCCCATCCCATCCCATCCCATCTCATCACACTCCCACCCATCCCATCCTCATTCCCATCCCACCAACCAATCCCATCCCTCCCATCCATCTCATCCCATCCCATCCCATCTCATCCCATCCCATCCCATCCCATCCCAGTCCCTCCCATCCATGTCCCATCCCATCCCATCCCAATACCCATCCCATCCCATCCTATCCATCCCACCATCCAATCATTCCGCCTCCCATCCTAATCCCTATCATCCCCATCATCTCCATCTCCATCCCATCCCCATCCCATCCCATCCCATCCACCATACCCCTCCCATCCCTCCATCCCATCCATCCCTCCCATCCCTCCACGTCCCTTCCCATCCCATCCATCCCATCCATCCATCCCATCCCATTCCATCCCATAACCCCTCATTCCCATCCCATCCCATCCTATCCATCCATCATCCCATCTATATCCCATCCCATCCCATCCTATCCACCCAATCCCATCTACCCTGTATCATCCCATCCCATCCTATCCATCCCATCGCTAAATCCCATCCCATCGCCATCTACCCATCCCTCCCATCCATCCACTCCTATCCTTTCCCTTCCCTTCCCTACCATCCCAGCCCACACCCCATTTACCCATAACTCAATCCCTCCCCATCCCAATCTCATCCTATCGCCATCGCATCCCATCCAATCCATTCCCATCCCTTCCCATCCATCCCATCCCATTCCATCCCATCCCTCCCATCTCGTCCCATCCTATCCCATCCCACCGCTTCGCTCTCTTCCCATCCCATCTCACCCCATCCCATCCCACCCCACCCCATGTCATCCCATTCCATCCCTTCCCATCCCATCCTATCTCACCCCCATTACTAGCTATACCTCCAAGACTAATTCATCACAAGCCAAAACACTTCAAAATTCTTCTGCTTGATTGTTTTATCTAATACTGTTTTTATTGATTCTTTGAGATTCCAGCAATTAATTTTGACCATATTCAGACACCCCACCCCTGTCTTCTCTCAGATCCACCTCTATCTCCCTCACAACTTACCCTCCCTTACTTCATGTCATCATTTTTTTATAGCCAATCAAGTCTAACTTGTGTTCACCAAATGCTCCTGGATGTGAGTCCATCCCCAGAGTCTGGTCAACCTACCTGACATCACACCGTTAATGAAAGAAGATGACTCTTGAAACAGTCTTCCTGTCTCTGCACTACCGATTGTTAATAGTTCTCAGCTACAGGTGGGGCTTTGGGCCTCACTCCTCCCTCGATTTGGGGAATTTTGTCCAGCGTGGGCTTGCATGAGTCTTGTACATGCTGTTAAAACCATATGAGTTCAGGGCTGGAGAGATGGCATAGCAGTTAAGAGCGCCCACTGCTCTTGCAGAGGACCCAAGTTCAATCCCCAGCACCCACATGGCGGCTGAGAACCATCTTTAACTCCAGTTCTGGGGGAATCTGACACCCTCTTCTGACCTCCGCGGCATTGCACGACACGGGTGCACAAACCTGCACGCAGACAGTACATTCATACACATAAAAAACAAATAAAATAAAAAAAATTAAAAAAAACATATGAGTTCATGTATTCTGGTTTGAAATTATAGTCTCAAGGGATCTGGACTAAAGAATGGTGTGGTCCCATACTCCAAGGCTGATATGCAGCAGGGATGGGGTGGGGTGTTATTCAAATTGCCTTATTTCTTGCAGTAGAGTTACCATTTTAATTAAAAGAATTGCAAACACCTTAGTAAGAAACTGATTTTATCTTCTTCTATGCACTTTGAAATCCTATAAACACTATCATAAATGCCAGCGGAGCTGAGTCACGGGCAGTACTCAGATGAGGTGCATATTATTTCCTGGGTAGGACTCTACATCCCTTAAATTTGAAGTTTTACTTATCTTTGTATCTCTTACAATCTTTTGGTCAATAAATTACTATTAGGAGAGGTAAGTGAAACAGCCCTTGTGGAAAAATCTGGAAGGCTTGCAGTAGCTGACATTCTCCATAGAGGTTCTATTTCCTTCCAATCTTTTAAAAATAAAGGAACTTGTTCTTACTTGCTTCCTATGAGCGCAATAAACACATCAAAGCCATTTGGCAGACTCCAGCTCATTCAATATTTATGAAATTAACCATAACCCAGCAGATTCAAAAATTTCAGATGCCATAACAATGGTCTTAGCCATTGATCACCACAAAATCAATTCAGGCATGGCAGCAAGCTGTGGCTCCAGATCAGGGCAAGTGTTATTGGAAATTCACCCAGATTCTGAAGTGGTCATTGTCCCATCTGATGCAGTGTCCTCAAAGGTCACAAGATGAGAAGGTCATCTAGCCTCACCAATGTCTCACCTGAGGTTCTAAACCATTTCCCTGGAACTATCCAGAAATCAAGGCAGAAAATAGAGAATCGAGGTATAACATTTTCTGCAATAGATACCACAGTAATGACAGACTCTTTAAAAGGCTGGTTTCTCCAAGTGAACTGGATTTTTAAAAAGAATCTTTCCCTTTGGTCTCTACAGACCCCATGGCCAGTTTATTTGCCGTTTTTTACAGACAAGGGAAAGATAGAACAATCTTAAAGCAGTATATTTATAGCTTCCCAAACAAAAAACATTATATTTAGAGAATACAAGTAAAGAATTAAATGAGACTCTTTATATAATTCATATTTCTCTTATAGTTTTGTGCACATTAAAGTACTTTTCTCTACACAGACATTTAGGGCTCAGTACATGATTCTAAATGTAAATACTACATAAATTTTACATATACAAACCAAGGATGCTAAGTATATGGCTGCAATTTTCTAATTTAAATTACAGCCACTAACTATGAAGGATGCCAAATACTCCACATAATCAAAGCAGACTTCCTTTTACTAAATGTCATCCTTGCTTCTGACAGTTTTACAAAAGAAAACAAAAGTAAAAATTCTATGTATTTCAAGGTATCTCAAATGTAAAAAGCACTTGATTTGTTTTATTCCCCCAAATTCTGCTATAAATACTTCCATGAAATAAGCCTGTGTTTTCCTTCAGAGACACATGGCAGAAATAAGCTGTATGAAGAGGTTCGGTTTTTGAGGTAAGTTAGTTTAGATTATACTACTATAACAAGTGATCTCCAAATAAGAATTCGCAAAAGTCTCTTCCTTGGTCTGACAACAAATAAGAATTCACAAAAGTCTCTTCCTTGGTCTGACGACATGGTTCAGCAGGTAGAACAACACTTGACCTCAGCTCAGTCACTTGGACCTTCATGGAGGAAGGTAAGAACTAACTTCCACAAATCATTCTATGACTTCTACATGCCTTAAATTCTAGTAGTCCTTAGGGCTGTTCACAGGTGTTCATACCAGGCTTGAGGCATGGTCATGTGACATACCTGTTGATGAAACATAAGTAATGTAGCTGGTGACACTTCTTGTCAGATATTTTAAGATGCATAGTATGATGTGTATATTTGCTTCTTGTCTTTGTGAATATGGAAATGTGTGTTGAGATGGGTCTTCCATCAGCCAGTGTCTTATGACTGACTCCTCTGAGCAGGATACCCAGATGGTCTGTGTTAGTATAGACATAATGAGAAAGACTTGAAACTTTTATTGTGTTCATTCATTACAAAGTCATGGGGAGGGTGTGGACATCTAGGAATGAACCACATATACACACTCACATTCAAGTTGATATGTACTTTAAATCACTTTTCTGTGTTTTTAAAACCAAGTGTTAAGTATTTTCAGCCTCCTCCACAACCTACAGGTGCCCAGAGATACATCGTTTCAGATATTGGGTTAAGAAAAGGAAAAGATAGCCTAGCGGTCAAGAGCACCGACTGCTCTTGCAGAGGACCCGGGTTCGATCCCCAGCACCCACATGGCGGCTGAGAACCATCTGTAACTCCAATTCCAGGAGAACTCCAGTTCCAGGGGAATCCGAGACCCTCTTCTGACCTCCGCGGCATTGCACGACACGGGTGCACAAACCTGCATGCAGACAGTACATTCATACACATACAAAAAATAAATAAAATTAAAAAAAAAAAAAAAGAAAAGGAAAAGCCAGGCATGGTGGCTCACACCTTTAATCCCAGCTCTCAGGAAGCAGAGGCAGGTGGATCTCTGTGAGTTCAAGGCCAGACTGGTCTACATAGCGAGCTCTGGGACAGCTGGGACTAAAGGGAGACTTTGTCTCAAAAATACCAAAAAAAAAAGAAAAGGAAAGGAAAATCTCTTAACCTGGTTCCAGTGCAAATACCTGGTCTGCAATATTTAAATGCATTTTCCTTCTTTTAGGGTGAGGAGGAGAATTTCAAAATGAATCTTAACCCAAGTAGAGATGTCATAATTTCCTTACTATGAACAAAGAGAGACTTTGGGATAAAATTTACAAATCAGGTTTCTGTGTATCAGATGAATAATCCATTGAATCTTTCTTGGCTCCCTGGAGCTGAAATCTATGCTGTGCTGGAACAGATGGACATAGCATAATTCAACAATAACTAGAGCCTCCTAAGCCAAAATGTAAATTTCTTATGCTTTAAGATTGAGAATGTACAGTTTATGTAGCTGAATATTCATTTCAAAAGATTATCTAGCTCTTAGTTATATAAACTTACATAAGATTATTCCCTGTGAGTCTATTCTTATATTTCAAAAGGCTAACATTATGAGTATTTTACATAAAATAATAACAAAAATAATGTTTAATGTTATTTCTCCTAACACCTAGCAAGTGTCCAGTAAAACCCATGCTACCTACAAACCAAAGTCAAAATCAAGACACAAGTATTGGCTTCAACCACTGAGAGCCTGGTTTGATAACCTTCAATGGATTTTTTTTCTATTATGTGTAAGAATTTCATCTTCCTTGCATCTACTCCTTAAAACCCTGATAACTGGAGTTAGTATCAGTGAAATGTTTGGGGAAAGACAGGAATGGGTTGAATCAGAATGTATCTCCTGAATTTTCACCGATGACTGAATAAGTGATGGAGTTCTTTCATTACTAGAATAAACAGCTTCTATTTCTGCAGTCCATAATATATTTTTCTTTTAAAAAAAAACAAATAAAAGTTTATTTTGGCTCACAGTGTGAGGTTACATTCTAGAACAGAAAAGAAAGAATAGTTGCAGGAACATGAAGCAGCTGGTCACATGACATTCACTGTCAGGAAGTAGAGAGAGAAGAGTGCTCAGCTCTGTTTCATCCGTCTATGCAGTCGGGGATTCCAGCCCATGGAATGGTTCTACCCATATTTAGGGTGGGTCTTTCCACCTCAATTAACCCAATCTCACAGACAAGCCTGAATTCTGTCAGTGGTGATGTGTTATTTGAAAAGTGCCATTTCCTGTGGCCTCATTTACTATAAGGAGGGAACCAACTCCTGAGAATTGTCTTATGACTTCCACATGCATGACATGGCATATGTGAAATTGCTGGACAATGTAGCTTACTTAGACCTTAAATAATGTAGGAAGTGCTAGGTTTGAATATCAGGTGTCTCCTATCGCCTCATGCAGTGGTGTGGGGATTGCCTGCTAGCTGATGGGCTTTGGGGAAAGTGATCAGACCCAGTAGACTCTGACCTAGTCAATGGATCAATATCTTTTTAAAAAAATATTTTAATTGTATGTGTGTGTGTGTATGTGTGTGTGTGTGTGTGTGTGTGTGTGTGTGTGTGTACATGTGAATACAGGTTCATGCAGAATTCAGAGGGTATCAGATTCCCTAAAGATGGAGTTATCCATGGTGGTCGTGACTACCTGATTTGAGTGCTGGGAATGGGATCCATATCCTTCAGAAGAGCAGTGAGTATTCTTAGCCACTAAGCCATCTGTCTCTCTAGCCTGAGGACTGTTATCTTGATGTATTCGTGAAATGTTGGCACTCAGTGTGTGTGCCCATGTACACATGTGTGTGCTACATGTACACATGTGCATGTGTATTTGTGTGAGAATTCAGGTGTCACATGACATGTATGTGAAGGTCAGAGTACAGCTCTTAGGAGTTGGTTGTTCTTCTTATGCTGGGACTTTTGCAGGTACTGAAAAGTGGGACTTGGAGGGGGAAGCAGGTTACCAGGCATGGGACCTTTCTGGTTACACCCTTTCGCTGCTTCCTGTCCACCATGATGTAGTCCATCACACGGACTCCTCCCCCATGAGCTTTCAATTCCACAATGTTGTAACACAAAGCCTGACCACAGACTGAACTCTCTGAAGCCATAAGCCCAAATAAATCCTTCTTCCTTTAACCTGATCTCTGGCATTTTGTCACAGTGATGAGAAAAAGTAACTAATAAAAGAAGCTAACTATAAAAAAGAGATAAAAGAAAACACTTTATAATGAAGTAATCTAGGTTTCCAATATGCACATTTTCAGACTAGATCCTCAGTTGTGTAATCACTATTCAAACAATGCCCAGAATCTACAAGTGTGCATGTTAGTTTCTCCAATCCTGTGAGCAGCAAGCCCTGCATGATTTTCAGAAATGTTGAACATCCTTGTGAGATGCAGGGCAAAGGATAATCATTTTTAGACTTATACCCCAGTTACATTCCTGGAAATTTCAGATTTTGTTAAATTGGATTTAAAAACATGTCAGATGGAGCAAAGAGCTGAACAGAGACTTCACAGGTGAGGAATTAGAGATGGCTGAGAAACACCTCAAGAACTGCTCAACATCACTAATCATTAAGGAAATGCAAATTAAAACCACTTTAAGATATCATCTTACTCCAATAAGACTGGCTAGGATCAAGAAAACAAATGATACCAAGTGCTGGAGAGGTTGTGGGGAAAGGGGAACACTCATTCACTGCTGGTGGGAATGTAAACTCGTGCAGCCACTATGGAAAGCAGCGTGGAGAACCCTTGGAAGACTTGGAATGAACTTGCCACCCGACCCAGCCATACCACTCCTGGGTATGTACCCACAAGACTCATCTTACTGCAGAGATACATGCACAGCCATGTTTATTGCAGCTCTCTTCACAATAGCAAGGAGCTGGAACCAACCCAAGTGTGCCTCAACTGATGAGTGGATAAAGAAAATGTGGTACATCTACACAATGGAATTCTGTGCAGCAGTAAAGAAAGAAGACAACATGAACTTTGCAGGTAAATGGTTGGAGCTAGAAGATATCATGCCGAGTGAAGTAACAGTCCCAGAAAAACAAACGATGAATAGTATCCCTCATCTGTAGATGCTACGACCAATTACCTAATTGTATGGCAAACTGAGCAACGTTAATGTGATCTGAAAACAACTGTGCTCTTATATTGTAGAATCCCTTAAAAATAAACAAATAAAGGAAAAAAAATAAAAAAATAAAAACATGTCAACAGAATTTGATTCTAGGTTTAAATAATTCAACATCAGCTCTCTCTGTTTTCTCTCCTGTGGGATGGCTGCACAAAAGACTGGAAGGTCAGAGATCCCAATGCACCTACTGTGTGTCAGTGCCATGTTAATCAATGAAATAACCTCCCCTTCATCATTACTGCCTCATCAGGGAGGCAATAAATACCCCATTGAAAGACCAGTTTTTAAATTTACATTGAGCTGAAGGAAAGTATATGTTGGAAAGCTAAAGAAGTACATATGTAAAACATACTCACAAACTTTGATTCAAGGTATAAAATAGAAACACAGTTCAAAATTCCAAATAAACCTTCTAATGGAGTCAGACATTTTACTCCTTCTTTATCATCAATCCTATAGGATTTGAAGAAATAGCCTACACTCAGATGTCCTGGGACTTCAAGGATCATTGTGCCCTGAAAGAAATACACTTCTAGTGCTAGCCTGAGGGGATGGTCAGTTGAGCTGCTCCTCCTTTGCAGTGTTGAGTGTTCTCTTCTTCCCCGAATTTCTGAACTGTTCCCTCTCAACAGAACAGTGTGTGTTTAGTGTTGCAATCCATTGAATCTAGAAATCAGACTATTGGTATCATCCTGAACTCAGCTATTTCCCAGATATGTGCACTGGTGCATGCTCATCCATATTCTGTGATTCTCTCCCCAACATGTTAAAGGTTTGAGTGAAGACTGAAATACTCCTTAAAGGTGTTTTGAAGAAAGCTTAGTGTAGAGTTCATGTTCACTACCTGTATGGGTTGTGATCATTGCCCCAGGACCAAGTTAACACAGGAAGGTTGTTCAAGAATCGCTTAAAAAGTAAAGAAGCTCAGAGAGTCTCAAACCCTTCAGACTGGTAGGAAAACCAGACGTTTAAAATCACAGTGACCACTATGTGAACATTTATAAGGACTACAGCACTTTCAAACCTCAAAGACATGACCATGCTTCTAGAGCCGGTTCTTTTCTACCATAAAAACCAATGAAAATAGGTATTCAGTACATGGGTTCTTTAAAAGCAATGCACATGGAATGCATCATTAATCCTTTTTCTGGAATGCAGATGGGGCTTGAGGATAATTCTTTAGATTTTATTTTCTTTTTCATTAAATTTTTAAAAGATTTTTAAAAATACTATTTTAATGATTCCTTGAGAATTTCATACAGTGTTAACTGATTATATTCAGACCACCCCCCATTTCCTCTCAGATACACCTGCTCCTCCCTACCTCCTTCATTTCATGTCCTCTATTAATTTTAAGGCTTTAGTCTAATTTGTGTTCCTCAAATACTCTTGGTGTGAGTCTGTCTCCTAGAGCAAGGTTAACCTAATGAGCATCACACCTTAATGAAAATTGACTTCTCCTCTCTCAGCACCTATCAATTGCCAATAGTTCCTCAGTTCAGGCTGGCAATTTCTGCTCTCCTTTCCTTGCCACACTGGGATTCTGTCTGGTCTGAGCTAGCACAGGTCTTCTGCATGTGTTCACAAGCACTGTGGCTTCATAGGAGAAGCTGCCTTGTTGTGTCTAGAAAGCACAGTTTCCTGGTATTCACCCACTTCCTCCGGCTCTTACAATCTTTCCACCCCCAGTTCCACAATGATTGACGAGCTTTGGGAGGAAAGGGTGTGATATGGGTGTCCCATTTAGTCCTCTGCACTCTACAGCCTCTTATTCTCTGTGCATTGACAAGTTGTGGGTCTCTGTGTTATTATCATCTGATGTGAGAAGGTTTTTTTGGTGAGAGTTGAGAGATGTTTTAATCCATGCATATCACAAGTCAGTAGCAGTTGGTTTAAGATGATGTTCATTTATCAGAGTAATAGTGTAGGGTTTCCCCTCCATTACAGCTTGTGACCTCTCATAACAGTGCCAGGAATGGGCTCCATCTTGTTAAACAGGTCTTAAATCCAATAAGAAAGTAATTGGTTACTCCCATAACATTCATGCCACGATTGCACTAGTAGGTATCTCTTGCCAGGGCAGTCAGTACTGTAGATCACAGGGTTCATGGCTGAGTAAGAGTGATGACTATTATTTTTTTTCTTCCAATAGCATGCATATAACTTTCCAGAACTCTAAAAACTAGTAAGTAGAGATGAAGCTTTAAGGTCAGTACATGAAAGCACTGTGCATGGAGTGTACCATTAATCTTTTTACTGGACTGTGGAAGGACCTTTATGCTAATTCTTTAGATTTCCAATTAATGACCATAATGAAGTTAACTCTTTTCCTAGCTCAAGCATGCATGCTTAGTGAAAAAGAAAATTTTGCCTTATTTTTCTTCCTGTAAACAAAATATCATAACTTTACAAATAGAAATTGACTTTATAATGAAGTCTTTCATCCAATTTGCCTATATTAAAGGAACATCAGTGTATCGAGATTCATTCATTTGCCAGCTTTACCCTTGTGCTAGGAGACAGAAATAGTGAGTAAAAGCACACCATCCCTGTCTGGAAGAAGCTTCCCCCCCTGATGTGAATAGGCTGCCACAGAGGGATAGTGATTTTAAAGGCCATGCCAAACAAGAAAGCCAGGTAATGAAGCAGCTGTTCTCAGGTTGTAAGTTTTCAAGGCTTAAAGTCAATATTCATTATTTCTCTGTGCTCTGTTTGTATACAGAGTTAGGTTCCAGGAATCAGAAAAGAAACATGTGGAACTTTTTCTTTCTTGACAGCAATGTATTGTAGTACTTAGTAAAATAGGAAATACAAGATTTCTTCTGATAGATCTTATTTGAATAAAGAACCCACAGATGCTAGCACAAGGATGGGAAATATCTACAACATCTGAGATGATACTGTATGTTATCTACGAAGTGATATTTCCTGATGATCAACAAATGATCTATCCACTGGAAGTGACTCCATCTAGGAACTGAGGAGGACATTAACAGTGACGTGGTTAGACTTGTCTTCTTTCTATGAGCTATTTTCACTCTGGGGCTGGAGAGATGCCGGCTCCATGATTAATTGTGCTTGCTTTTCTTGCAGAGACTAGGATCAATGGCCAGCACCTACATAGTGGCTCATAATCATCTGTAACTCCAGTTCCAAGAGGTCTGATGGTCTTCTGGCCTCCTCGGGTACTAGCACACCCAATACACACACATGCGTACAAACAAAACACACAAAAAAAGAAAGAAAAATTACTTACCTTGACTTCATTGTGTGGATAATAGAATTACTCACACCAGGATGGAAAGCTGGAAAATGCCCCTGATTTGTGGTTTGACCTCTATGAGTTTTAGTTTTTCATCCTCCAAGGTCAGAATGAGTGATGGTTGGGTTTAATGTCAATTTGCCACAAATTAGAATCACCTGAGTAGGAGGGTTCAATTGAGGAATTGTCTTAATTGATGTAGGAAGACCCAGTTCAAATTCAAGTAGCAGTCCAAGTAGGACGGGGCATTACAGGAGTAAGGTGATTTACCTTTGCTTGTTTGGCCTTCCTGCTTGCCCCAATTAACTTATCTTATTGCTACTGCTTATTCCTTCAATGATATGAGAACCAGTGTTTCCTTGGTTCCATCATTGATTAAGTCCCCTGAGCTTTGTGTAGTGGGGAGATGGAATATCGGTATTCTATTTGGGACTGAGCAATGCGCATTCCCTTGTCCTAAGTTTCTGTGTTGAGAAGAAGCAGATAATACATGATGAATGCATAGGAAGCTTCTATACAAGGGGCGAGAAGTGCACTGAGCTGTGAGTAGAACGGGAAGTATTTAGAAGGCTGTCCAATGCTCTGCCCATTTAATTGATTTGCTTTTTTCTTTTTCATCTGAAGTTCTTTGCCATCTATGAACAATTGTAAAAATTACAAAAATTTCAACATATTTGCTTCCAAACAGTTTTGATGGTGAACCACTTCAAAGATGTCAGAGCTTATGGATACAGTAGATAAATTCTAATTTATCAACCAGCTAGAACTCCATCTAACATCAACAATAGGGGCTGGAGAATTGATTAAGTGGCACCCACATTACAAGCTCAGTGTGGTTCCACGCATGCCTGTAACCCCAGAAATGATGGGAAGAGGCAGAAGGAGGCTGTGGCATGCTGGTTGCAGCTGCTCACTTATTCTCAATTGCAAATTACAGGTTCAGCGAGCCTCAAAGGGATAAGGTGGAGATTGGCCCAGGACATCCTGTACCTTCCTCTGGCCTTCACATGCATGTACCACATACATATGTACCTCACATATATACACACAAACACACAAATAATCATGTAGTTACTAATAAAATATGTTCAATTTTCAAAGATGATCTCTTGAAGTAGAATTGACAAACAGTAATGGGTTCCATATTAATGGCCAATCCAAAATAGTTTCTCTCTCTCTCTCTCTCTCTCTCTCTCTCTCTCTCTCTCTCTCTCCACTTTGCATCCCTCCCTTCCTCTAGACCTTCCTCCCTTCCTCCATGCCTCCCTCTCTGTGAGATATGATGTCATGTACCCAGGCTAATCTTGAACTCATTATGTAGCTAAGGTTGCCTGATTTGATTGAACTGATTCTCCTGCTTCCATTCTTGCAGTCCTGGGGCTGCAGGCATATGCTGCAACCCTGCCCAGCTTCCCACATCTATCTAAGCAGCTATTCATTTTTTGAAGGTTTTCTCTTGTTTAGAGGGTAGGGGAGTAGATGGTGGCAAAGCAGAAGAGTTACTTCTGGTCAGCCTAAGACATCTGGCAGTGTAGACATTCTCCTCTGAGTGGAGAAATGTCAGTATGCCACTTTTCAGGAATGTTGGTGGGTTAGAAGGAGTCTATTTAGAGTAGGAACGAACATAAGAAATAGCAATTAAATTTTGGAAAAAGATCTGAGTAGACAGAACCACCATACCCTTTTAAATGTTTCAAAGTAGTGCAGTTTAAACCTGTCAGCCTCCTGTCTTTTGAAAATTTAGATTTAAAAGACTCAAATGACAAATTCAAACAAGTGCCAGCTATCATTATTTGGCTGAAATAAGGTATTTCCCAAACTTTCTCCAAAGAATTTAGTAGATCTCTACTAACCCCCAAAATTACATTTTTCATGATTGTGTGTGTGTGTGTGTGTATATATATATATATCATTTGTTTCTTTTAACCTTTGATGCATACATTCCATCTTAAAACAATAAAATGAAGGCAATTGCCAATTATGTGCTGGATACTTTGTACCACAAAGTAATATTTATTTTAGTATTATAAAATGAAGGAAAATTTTTTTAAATCTACAGAGTCCTCACAGAGTTTAAGATCTAGCTGGGGAAAGTAAACACATATAAATGGAAAACACAGTTAAAAAGAAATATATAAATGCATCATAATTTTTTAAAGTGAGACTTGGTTGATAATCTTAGAGAATTGCAATTTTCCTGCACATTACTGGGGAGCTGTTTACAATGCTAGTTTACATCTCTTGCCAAGGGCAGACATTAGTAATAAGAGCACACCCTCTTATTTTGTGCTCACTGGCTGTCATGGATTACTCTGAGCCAGGGAACATGGACCAACCCATACAATCCTCAGCAACACCAGGTGAGAGAACTGTGGCCATATCCCATTCAAGATGAGAAGGCTGTATACATCTATGACTAGCAAGGGTAAGGCTCCTGTGATCTCATCCTAACCACCTTAAAACCGTTATAGAAATCCAGGAAAGGAGAGCCAGGCAGCACTGGGCTAAGGAAATTGGGAAAGGGGTTTCTTGTTTTCAGTCTTTGATCTTTCCAAATCTGGGTTCCAGGTAGTGCTTTCTGATAAAAGAAGTCACACCATACCATGTCATGTTACAAAGCAAATACTGAACTGCTTTCCACAATTTTAAACATAGTAAAAGTACAAGAGCATGCCTTTTCATACAACAAAAAAGCACTATTTTACTTGCTCTGAGTTTTTCTTCTTCTTACTTTTTTTCTACTTCTCTGAATAAAACTGTAGCCCAAGAGTTACACAGTGACAATATAACCCACTTCCTGCCCCCTATGCAGGAGCAGACCTGCAGTCTCAATGTCTGTAAGAAGAAAAAAACTCAGCTTTTGAAAATTATATATTAAAATAACAATAAACAGAACCTCATCCTCTATTTAAACAGAATTAGATGATTTAATGGGAATCTGGGGTGGGAAGAGTCCTTTTGCATGGTCCGCTCTAAACCTCACCCTGCTTACCACCACCAAATATAGATGCAGGGCATTTTCTTGATGTGGGAATTTCCTGCTTTCAGGGAATGAAGGGCTTGTGTTTATGTGGGTGGGATTTGCCTCTTTGGGACTTAAATTTGCCTGCTTGTCATCTCTGACTGACTTTAAAATAAATTCTCATTAAATGATACCTTAAAAAGGTAGCTGGCTATTTCTGAACTGCCTGGTTTTTTTTTTATAAATGCTCTTTTGAGAAAAAAGCACAAAACAAATAACTAATTGTAAGAATTGCTGAAGACAGCTCTCCACTCCAGCTGGCTTATATCATCTATAATGAGGGAGGGCTTGTATCATTATAATGAGAGAGGGCTTGTATCATCTATAGTGAGGGAGGGCTTGTATCATCTATAATGAGGGAGGGCTTGTATCATCTATAATGAGGGAGGTCATATTGTTTTGAGACATTCTATTGCTGTAGCTATTAAAATCTAATTTTGGACAGATACCTTTTCTATACTTAAAAAAATGGGGAGGGGCAGGGCTGGAGAGATGGCTCACCAGTTAAGAGCACTGGTTGTTCTTTCAGAGTACCTGGGTTTGATTCCCAGCACCCATGTGGCAGCTAACAGCTGTCTAGAATTCCAGTTCCAGGGGATATGACACACCCTCTTCTGTCTGCAGGCATTGCATGTCATGGGCGCACTTACATACAGGCAATATACTCATACATGTAAAACAAAATATAATGTGTAAAATATTTTAAATGGATAGCTAGAATGTTGTGTTCACAGACACCAGTAAGATAAATAGAAATAGTCTGGACAATTTTAGGTAATCCATAATATATTTGTTCATCATGTATAGAATCATCACTTAATGTGACAGACTCACTCTCCAGAATTATTACAGAACTGTCTACTTTCATCTTTCTCCTTGCTAACATCTATTTCTAATACAGGAACTGAAGTGAGAATATTCCAGAGGGCGTCAGCTCATTGCAGCTCAGAACACACCATATCCCTCATGATCTCTTAAGGAAATAGGGGCAAAGGTCCAGAAAAGAGCTCCCAGGGCCACACAGGGTCTTGGCTCCTGTGAAGTCTCCAAGCTTGTCACCTATGCCCCCACAACTAGTCCCCAGAAGCCTCCTTTAAACAGACTCTTAGGTCCTCTAGAAAACATTTTGTTGTGAAGGGCTCTTCTGTCCACTATGAGATGCTCAGCATTATCCTGACCTCCATATAGCAGAAGACAGTACCTCTTTCCCCAAAGTTGACAATCCAAAGTGTCTGTCATTGTCAAATGTTCCCTGAAGTGTGACAGAATCACCTCAAGTCAGGAACTGGAGCTGCCAGACAGGTTCACTCTGGCTTCCCTTATATCTGCAGGTCTCCATTTCTTCAGAAGTTTGCTTCGATTACAGCCTTACCGTGGTGCTTCTAGAAAACCTATTATAGTTGGATCTGCTGGCCAAGAGGCATTCCCCGTCCTTGCTTGATTTTCTCCACCTCATTGATCTCGTATTATGTTGTGCAGCTGCCCCTTAGAATCCTTTTGGCAGTTAGTACCAGGGTGCTCTGCAGACAGCAAAATCCAGAGATGCTCCAGCCTTCAAAGTATCATATAACATGCTGTGGTATTTGCATATAGCCCCCACACATCCTCCTGTGTGTCATCTATACATTACTCATAATACTTAGTATAAATTACTATGTAAATAAGCTATCATACTGTATTGTTTAGAGAAAAATGAGAGAAAAAGAAGCTTGCATGTGTTTGTCACACAGACTTTTTTAAAGAATATTTTTGATCTATGGTTGGTTGAATCCATGAATGTGGAATCACAGCTACGAAAGGCTGGCTGCAAATCATGTCTTTTCCCTCTACTGCAGTAGTGAGTTCTGGATACTCTGCTCGAGGCTGGATCCCAAGCAGCCAGAACAGCACCTGGTGCTCAGTAATACTGATCAGCAGAAGAATGACATCCAAAGCCTCCACAGAGCATGCCAACTCTCCTGCAAAAGGCACTGTTTAGAGAAGGATGGCAAAGCTGCCTGTGAAGTGCAAGTTCTGTGGAATTTCTGTGTCTAGCACTAACGTTCAGTCAGATGTCTTTCCTGCAACTGGAGCAGTCTTTGTGTCATGAAATGTCATATGCCAGTTTTCTCTTTACTGGCAGTAATTCCCCTCTGTCTGTCTGTCTACCTGTCTGTCTGCTTACTTACCTACCTACCTACCTACCTTCTATCTAAACTATCATTTATCTATTATCTGTCATTTATCTAATTCATCTGCCATTTACCATCTATCTATCCATCCCTCTATCTATCTAGTCCCTCTTATTTGTCCGGAGAAAAACAAGTTTATTTAATACACTACAAAGAGAGCAGAGGGCATGACAGTAACAGCAGAACCAACCGCTATGGAGCCCATCCTTCTGTCCATTCTCTTTTTGTCTACATTACCTTGTCACTCTATCTCTATGCACAACCCAGTCTTTGATTATCCTGTCATATCAGCCATCTCTATAAGCCGCTTAGATAGTTGGGGGAAATGAGACCTAATGTATGCACTTAATCAAGATGATGACTCATTAAATGCTATTATAAATAAAAATGTGATATTTTTGAGGGTGAGAACTTTTAATTTAATAAATTTACACACTGGAAACCAAATGCTGTGGCATATCTCTATCTTAAATTCAGCAACTGTGGTTCAACATGAAAAACTGAATCAAATTAAAAACTGGTATTTCCTAATGTTCTGACTGTTCTCTAGCTGTTTCAGTGTTTTTAAAACCACATTTAAGAGTTTTTGAAGTGCAGCAAAATGTTATGGCTGAGGCAATGTTTATACTCAATGAAATTCTTCCTCAGCCAAATAATTATTTGCAATAAACTATATTATTGCTAATGCACCATAAGGACAGGTCTTTAGAAGTTCAATGGTCTGTGTTCAATTCCACACCTTACCAACAGATAAATTAGAGGGGTGATCCAGTAAGCCTGGTGGGATAGTTCAAAGTAATAGAGTGAGCTTACAGAACAAAGGCACTATTTCAAGAAAGAATAGAACTATTTACAGATGCCCAAGTTCCAGGAAGTTATATCCATATCAGTTATTTATGTGATAGCGACCACCAGGAGACCAGGACAGTTGAGTACAAGTACTAAATGGTCAGATCAGTCTTTTTATTTTCATTTTTTTTTGTCCATTAATCGGACCCATTTCCAAAAAAGCATAGAGGTCCTTTTAAGATTTAAATTTTAAAATTTATATTCTAGCTTCCATTTATCTAAAATATATTTTTCACTAAAGTTTGGATAAATGAAGAAACATTCATTCAGTTAGCTGGTCTTAAAGGGTTTAGTTGTAATATAAGGTGAAAATAGTTTACTACCCTGGGCACAGACATTGTTCTTCACACGCTACTAAAAGTACTCAAATTGCAACAGAAATATTAAACAATTACTGGAAATTTCCCCTTTATGATGTTAATTTTGAATAATACTGATGATACAACGTACTCTAGGGGACAGGAAAGATGGCACAGCAGTTACGAGCACTGGCTGCTCTTGCAGAAGACCTGGGTTTGGTTTCCAGCACCCAAATAGCAGCTAACAACTGTCTGTAACTCCACTTCCAGAGGAGTCAACAATCTCCTCTGTCATCCACAGGCACTGTACAATACAGGTACACTTACGTATATGCAGACAATACATTCATGCACATAAAATAAAAATAATAATAAATAAAATAAAAGACATAAAATAAATAAAATGAAAGATAATAAAAGATAATAAAAGATATTCTGGGTATGTATGTATACTAGGGATTCTGTTAATTGACTTTTCTGTCTTCATAATCCTTGAGTTCAGTATTACTACACTACCTCTGACCACTGTACTAGTTTTACTCCTCACAGCCTCCCACAAATGTGCAAGGCCAAATCCCATCAACCTATGACGAATGAGAGTGCAGACTCTAGGGTGTGTGTGTGTGTGGGGGGTGCTCAGGTCAGAACAGTGCACGGTGCTCCTGAGACTTCCATCAGTTTCCTACTCTGGGCAGTGACTGTCATGTCCACACAATATCCAATACTTTTGTCCCTTTCTTTTGCTTTTATTTATACTTTCTCCCTCTTCTCCTCTTCTCCTAATGATATTCCATTCCTCCTATGTGACTCTCTTGTTCAGAAAGCCATCTTTATTTCCTTACCTATTAAAATCCACATTAGCTTCCTTCTCTGAAATGATAAATACCATCCAGGATGGACACTGACTCTATACTTGTAGAGAGAATATATTCTGGTCATTTTATGTCTATCAACTCCCATAATATTTCATGATCTCTGCAAATATTACTATTCTTCTGGTTAGTGCATAGTAATAGAAGTGGGAATGCAGTGTAATTTGGCAATTTATTTTGTCTCTCCTATAACAGAATTTTGAAAGAATTAAATTACAATACAACAGTACTGAAAATTCAAAAGCATGATACTGTCAAAGCCATTATGCTAAGTGAAGTAAAGCAGTCCCAGAAAAACAAACGACAAATGGTATCCCTCATTTGTGGATGCTAGCACCAAATCCCTAGTTGAAAGGCAAGCTGAGCAAAGTTAATGTTATATTGTTTTTATCTGAGGGTGGCTGTGCTGTTATAATGTGAATCCCTTAATGGGCTCTAGAATTAACTGACCAATTATTTTCAGACTTTGTAATTGTGGGTGGAGGGTATGTATTTGTATTTTAGAGTAATATAAAATTAAAGGGAAAATGTGAACTCCCAAACATATTTTGGAATTAGCATACAGTTTATTCTCAGAGGTCATAATTTTGGTATATAGGTGATGTATATATAGGCATATTTTGGAGCAATACAACTGGGAGGGAACAACAACTACAAAAGGAGTGGGTCAAAGAACTGACTGAAATAGTTAACTTCTGCCCAAACAATAAACCTCTGCAGAGAAAAATAAAGTTTTAACTTGTGAAAATTTTAACTATGAGAGGCTAGCCAACTAATGTTCTTAGAAGAAACATTTAAGGTGTAAACTCAGGTTTCTTAAATACAAAGTAGCTCTCAACAATAGTTTTACGAATTAGTAACAGAATTTTAAAACATGCTGACCAGGGGCTGGAGAGATGGCCTAGTAGTTAAGAGCGCCGACTGCTCTTGCAGAGGACCTGGCTTCGATCCCCAGCACCCACATGGCAGCTGAGAACCATCTGTAACTCCAACTCCAGGAGAACTCCAGTTCCAGGGGAATCTGACACCCTCTTCTGACCTCCGTGGCATTGCACAACATGGGTGCACAAACCTACATGCAGACAGTATACTCTTACACATAAATAAACTAATTAATTAAAAATTAAAATATATGCTGACCAAGCCCCTTTAAGCAAAAGTAAATTAGAAAATTCCTTGAGTACATTAAATATCAAAACATTAAGATCACAAGCATTTTCCAGGTAAAAAAGGACATGTTTTCTATTTTAAATAACTCGTTAGAAGTCTGCAGAAAATGTTTTGATTACACTAAATCAGTTTTCTTAAATTGATATCATATATAGATTCCTCTGCTTTTTATACTTAAAACAAGGAATCAAGTCTGTTTTTCCACATTATGCTATTAAGAATTTATTTTTTCAGACTTCTTCAAATTTCCATATAAGACACCATATTGGTCTTTGTTCTAGTTTGTCTTCCATTGCTATGACAAAACACTCTGACCGACACCAACTTGGGGAGGAAAGGGTTTATTCAGCTCACATCTCCTGGGTCACAGTTCATCACTCAGGGAGCCCGAGGCAAGAACTCAGGGCAGGAACCTGGAGGCAGGAGCTGAAGCACAGGCCATGGAGGATTGCTGTTCACTGACTTGCTCCCCTGGCCCATGCCCAGCCTGACCTCTTATACAGTACACAACAACCGGCCCAGGGTGGCACCAGCCATAGTGGGCTGGGCCCTCCCACATTGCTCAACAATCAAGACAATACTCCACAGACGTGGCCACAGGCCAGTCCAATGGAGCCAATTCCCCAGTTGAGGCTCCCTCAACCCAGGTGTGTCAAGTTGACACTAAACCTATCCAGCACAATTGACCCCTTGTCAACTTGACACATAAAACACATCACTATTAAACCACCACCTTTCCAGTTCTTATCCCCAAAGTATGATGTTAACATTAATCACAACCTAAGACAGTACAACCTTAAAAGCCCCACAGTCCTTAAAATGTCCAAATACTTAAAAGTTCACAGTCTGTTAAAAGTCTCTTCACTGTGGGCTGCTGTAAAATCCAAAACAAGTACTGTCTTATTTCAAAGGGAAGAATCAGGCACACTCAAACAAAACAAGTCCAACAAGTAGCTCAAGGCTGGACACCTGGGACTCAGTCACAATCTTCTGGGCTCCAAAGGGTTTCGGCAGCTCCCCTTCTCTGACTCTGCTGTCCTTGGCACACACAGCTCATCTCGCAGGCCCAGGCTTACTCCATTCCACACCTGCTGCTGCTCTTGGTGGTCATCCCATGGTCCTGGCATCTCCAAAAAGCTGGGGTCGCCACTGAAACTGAGGCAGCACCTTCACCAATGGTCTCTTCTGACCTCTCCTGGTGCAAAGCCTCAGCTTCTCTCCATGACCCCTGCAATCCTGGGGTCTTCACTGCAACCAAGGTGCGCTTCCACCAATGGTCTTTCCTGACCTCTCACAGTGCCAAGCCTCGGCTGCTCTCTGTGACCCCCTCAAATTTCAACACCAGAACCATATAAGAGACTCTTACACACTACCGAGTCCTGCTTCTGGCTCGAGATGGAGGCTCAGGCCCGTTCTGGAACACAGCTTCTGTGTGCTGACCCTGAAGAAATTCTTCCCAGAAGATTTCACCACAGTGATGCTGGTCTCTTGTTACTTACAGCTGATTTTCAGCCCCAGCTAACCAGCATCAATTGTCCCAGTACAACAAAGATTTCACTTCAAGCTCTAGTCTCTTGTTACTTACAGCTGATTCTTCAGCCCCAGCTGACCAGAACCCACAGATTACACAGTCCTGATGACCTCTGCTCCCCTTTGAAACTAGAAACTTCACAAGGCAGGCCTCCATCTTCTACAACTCCTTCAGCAAAACTGCTCCAAGCTCCACAGCAACGATCTTTAGGCATTCAATGATCTTCCCAGCCCAAAGTTCCAAACACCTCCACAATCCTTCCCCAACACACCAAGGTCAGGTCTGTCACAGCAATACCTCACTCTTCTGGTACCAATTTCTGTTCTAGTTTGTCTTCCATTGCTGTGACAAAACACTCTGATCGACACCAAGTTGGGGAGGAAAGGGTTTATTCAGCTCACATCTCCTGGATCACAGTTCATCACTCAGGGAGCCCGAGGCAAGAACTCAGGGCAGGAACCTGGAGGCAGGAGCTGAAGCACAGGCCATGGAGGATTGCTATTCACTGACTTGCTCCCCTGGCCCATGCCCAGCCTGACCTCATACAGTACACAACAACCGGCCCAGGGTGGCACCAGCCATAGTGGGCTGGGCCCTTCCACATTGCTCAACAATCAAGACAATACTCCACAGACGTGGCCACAGGCCAGTCCAATGGAGCCAGTTCCCCAATTGAGGCTCTCTCAACCCAGGTGTGTCAAGTTGACACTAAAGCTATGCAGCACAGTCTTATTTCAGATCCGGCCGGGATTTACCCATGTTTGTGACTTCTGAGTAATGAGGTCCCCCTACAAGGTAGTTCCTGGGGAAGCCTGGACCACCTGGAATCCTTCTCTCTCATTTGCAGCTTTTTAGTTCACTGCAGAATGTCCTGGGAGTACAACATCCAGAGATCAGTGCTTCTAGAAACAGGGAGTCCGTCCACGCATTTATAGCCTTGGCACAGGAAGCCTTGAGCAGCCAGCTTTCCAGGTCTTTTAGCAAGCCACATACAAACAAATAAGACTGTTTCCCCTCAGAAGTTTTGCTGAGCCTTGGGGGACCAGTTCTTCCTGAATCCTGAGCTTTCACTGTATCCTGCTCCCTATGTGTAGGTAATAAATCCATCCATGCAGCATGTGGTCAGAGACGTCTCATTACATTCAGACAGGATGGTAATCAGTACACAGTGAACCTGTTCACAAACATCCCCTGGGTTTCAGGTTTTCTGAAAGTGAGCTGAATGTAAAAAATTGTTGTGTCCATCCTCTAAGGGCACGGAAGGACTATACATTTCTGGGTTCAGATCAAAATCTCCTGCTACTCACCCAGAGGTGCTACCTTTTGCCTAGGATAAGAGCTCCCAGACCTATGGTGCAGATAACAAAATGAGCAGCCTTGGCAGGGCAGAGCATCCAAAAGCCTGCTTCTCAGCAGAACCTGACTCCTTTCTTTGCAGAAACTCTGTGGCATACAGAGCAGCCTACACTGCTATTCTGAAGGAAGAATTTATACAATGCAAAAATCTTAAATTCACATCTGTGGCTCTCAGCCTACTTTAAAAACATAAGGCAATTTAAAACCGATAAGATCTCCAGCTTTCTTAAACTGTCAAAAGCAAACCAGCAATACCTAGACCTAGTCATTAGGATGAGACATTCAACATCTGTCTGTGTTGTTTCATCTTCACAGAGACATACAAATATTGCAAAACTCACAATTTTGCTGTTATCGCTACTCTTCAATGCCATTTGGTGGCAGAAAATACTTTTTTGTTCTGTGTTAGAACTGTATTAGTTATCAGGAACTAGAGGTAAGAGAGGTGGTCCAATCCCTCTAAGACCACATAGCCTGTCAGGAGTTGGGGGCATTGAACACATCACAGAGAATCTCTAGGATGCAAGAGTGGAGAATTTAGAAAACCAGATAGAGACAGAAATCAAAGAAGAGTAAAATGAATTGAGATAAAAGAAAGGGCAGGGTAGGGGCAAAGAATGTTCTAGGTCAAAGAAACAGTGGTAGCACAGACACGTGAATGTAGCTGCAGTTAAGCCACGGGTACCTTTGAACAACAGAGAAATGTTATCCTCATGGACTGATGCAGCCGTGTGGAAATACTGCCTGTCCAGACCAGAATCCTGTCTTGAATGGTGATTGGCAGTCTAGAGTCCTTGACCTAAGGAGCCGTAAAGCATAAGCTAGAGAGAAAGGGGTCAGAGATCGTCAGTGCACTGCCAAGGAGTCGGAACTGGACTATGAGCTATAAGAAGTCACCAAGGACTGAGGATTGTGGTTCAGGAGAGGTCCATCACAGAAACCTCAAAAAGTAATGTCACTGGTCAAATGCAGAGTGAGGTTGGAATAGGGGAAGGAGAAAGTGCTATGAGAAAGTTTGATTAATGACTCATAGTCACCATTGTCTAAGTACGGGATGAACAAAGCCTTCACCATAGAAGTGTATCCAGTGGTCCCAACTGTGTAGAAAATGAATCAGCTAAGCAATGGCAAAACAACTTGCATAAGAGCAAAGTACAAATTCAGTGGGGCGTGTAGGGAGGAGGGCTCAGACATGGCAGTCAGAGTTTACAGTTCTAGTGTAAATTCCATCTACATTCCAACAGTGTTTAAGATGCAGAACGTTTAGGGTGGAAATTATGATTCTGTTTTCTTGAAAGACAACCAGTGAGATGCTTTTAAGTCATGAATTAATGTCTTCTGGAACAGGAACACTGGACAATGATGAGAAAGCATGACAGTTACCTAAACAGGAAGAGGTTCAGCTCTCTAATCCATGAAATGGAGGTTTTTCTCACAGTGTTGACATAAAGAGTGAGTGACCCTTCCTCAAGGTCAAATTTAGCCAGTGGGTCAAGTTTTCCTGGAACCCACTAAGCCCTGTTGTTTCCACGTGGCCTAGGATTGCTTTCTTGGAACACCAGCATAGAGATGCTGCTGTGACAGTTGCCTATTTACTGTCTGCTCTTTCTCACAAAATGTCTGCCTACCCCTTATATGAAGAATGAACATGAGCCATGTCCATGCTCTGTGGGAGATTTTGAACTTTAAGGAACAAAGTTCATTTTTCCCAAGTTGTCAAAGACGTGGAATTATGGGAGAAAGCAGATTCTAGAACAAGATGCTCGAGCTAATGCACTGATGGGTATCAGGAAGCTGTTCCCCACAGAGGACATTCTAAATAAATGAATATGGCTTCCTGAAAAGCATCTCTTACTATATCAGGTGTTGGCTCACCCTCTCCTAAGTCTTCTCACCTCAAATTCAATTTCTGCTCAAAACAGGAAGGGCAGCAGCTACAGGGAGGAGAAGGTAAACACAGCTGATTTTTGCACAAGCTGACATTACAGGTGAAGAACAGGCACAGGACCGGTAAAGAAT
Organism: Rhizomys pruinosus; assembly: GCA_009823505.1. Classification (NCBI taxonomy): domain Eukaryota; kingdom Metazoa; phylum Chordata; class Mammalia; order Rodentia; family Spalacidae; genus Rhizomys; species Rhizomys pruinosus. The sequence goes on from VZQC01004776.1 coordinate 2,178,363, forward strand.
CTGTTCCTCCCAAAGAAAGAAAAAAATAATAAACAATCTAGATTCTGGTTTCCAATGTGGGATAGGTTACCTCCTCTCAGACACTGCCTGGTTTACAAGTTAAAGACAAAATGAAGTTGGATTTGGGGGGTTACCTGCTTTCCTTAGTTAGGATCTATACTATGCTCTGTTCCATTGATGTCTAACAAAACATCATCTCACGAAATGATCCAAGAAGACACTAAGGCAAATGTTAAATCTAGCTAGAGCCAAAGACTTAAATGGAGGCATAATTGTTCAATAAAGAATATATTAACCAAAATAATCCCTGATGAGGAAGGCTCTTGAGAAGCACAGCTCTGTGGGCTTGGAGAAGGAGGAGGAGGGCTCCTTTCTTGTCTTTCCAGAAGGACTCATCCAGCTGACAGAGTTAGGAAATGGGTAGTTAAAAGAAGAGCTGGGGATGATCTGAGCTTCCTCAAGTGAAGAGAAAGTAAGTGTCTAAAGAAAATAATTAAATTTTAACGAGAAAGACATTTGGATATTTTCTAAGGCCTCATATATGTCAATATGGTACCTTAAGGAAACTCTTCTACCTGGAGATAAAGCAAGAGCCCCCTGAGGCAGGCAGATCAGAATGGCCCAGGAACAACTGTCACCCGGTCTTCAAGATCACTCATCTATCAGGCAAGTATCACAGTGCAAGAGGAAAAAAAAATCCACTAAGGCTTTCCTGTCTTCTAATGATTCAACAAAGACAAGTAAATTCAGAATCCAAACCAATGACTCCCATTGTAATGCGGTATTGCTTTCTTTACGGAAGCATATATGTACCTGGTACATTGTTAGGATAAGCCCGTGTAAAGCATTTTTTGTCTAGCTACTTCATGCTAATCTGTACAAATTTAGAGGAGGAAGGTGTGTGTGTGATTAGCACAATGAAACACTGTAAACATTCTGAGGGATTTGAAATATTTCTAATGGCTTGTGAGCTAGAAATTGAAAATGAAAAACCAGTACTAAAAAACAGATTTTTGCTTTGTACTTTAATATTGATTGGAACTACACATTTTTTACGCTAACATACAAGTTAGATAATTATACACACAATATTGTCAGAGAGATATTCACCTCTGAGAAGTAAACTAAAATTCTAATGGTAAAAATAAATCTACAACTGAAAATTTGGTTGAGGACTTAATTTGGTTGACACCAGATAGGATAATGGGAGTTGAATATCTAAAATTGCACTCCAGGTTTTATATTGATTTAAAGATGCAACAGTTGCCAGAAGTCCTTCCTCTCATGTGCAAATATCCTGAGGTTGGTCACAGTGAAGAATGCTGTTCTGGGATCATTTAGCTGTCCTTGGCACTGCTGTGGCATAGGCTTAAGAGACATCTATTTAAAATGACATTCAACACTTGTGGTTGCATCAGGAGTGACTCAATAAGAACGAAGTTAAATTGTGAGACCCAGGCTGGTGGTGACCTCTAACATCCTGAAAGAAAATCCTGAGATACTAATAATACTTGTCTTTCTATTTTTGGAGCACCGGAGCACTTCCCATAGATTTTCATACCGATCAGGATCAGATTATCACAAAAAGTTGATGTTATGAATGATGTGACCATCTTATTTGGATGACAAAGTCAAATCTATACTAAATCACCATTTTTCTGGAGGCTAGTTCTGCATACCATGTTCAAATGGAGAAATCAGCAGGAGGTATGCATATGAACAGATTTCTAGCTACTTCAGTGACCTGACCTTGGAAATATCCAGGTTTTGTAAAAACATTAAAGGAGTTAGTTAGGGAGAGAAAAAACTCAAATTTATTCATGAGGTAATAAACCAATTTAAACATAAATACAGACACAGCCAAGTATAAATAGTATACATGTTGCAAGCTTGGTACATTTGCAATGTTAGCTTTTAGTTCCTCATACAAAACTTCAGGAAGATACAGGTAAACATCGTACCCTCCCCACCTTTGCTCCATTGCCTCCCTCTGCATCTGTTCCTAAGGCTCTCTGTTATCCATTGGTCCATGTCCAGCTGTTTTATTCTACACTGGTTATAACTGAAGTGAAGCTGGCATGGTAATCTCAGAGGGGCCTCTGCTCAAATCTTTCAGATTCTAATTCTGTGCTATTAAGGCATCTTCAAGTACGGTTTGGGAGATCCAGGGAAAGGAAAAAGGAAGAGAACGTGATATATGTTTCTGATAGACTCAGATTGTCTCCAATATCTACAGGCTGTAGAGAACAAGCTTGCTATTGTGGCCGGAAGGCATCTCTGTCCTCTGTCCTACTGCAGATATAAGAACAGATTTAACTCAGGCTATTCATAAGAAGAATAATTTCCAGGCTAAATATACATCAAAAATCTCCATTATCTGTTAGAATATCTAAATAGGAAACACACACACACACACACACACACACACACACACACACACACACGTCATCTAGGTTACCCTGGAACTTGCAGTCCTCTTGCCTCTGTCTTCTGAATACTGGGGTTACAAGTATGAGCCATCACACCTGTCCACATAGGCTATCCCCCATGAGAGATATGTCATGAGAGCTTTATAAATCTCTACTGTTCCAAATAATTACCAGTATTAAATATAGTAATATCAAACGCAAGTTAGAGTTTATAAAACAATGAAGAGAAAAAAAATAAAAAAGAGTTAATTGGGATAGCCAGATAAACTCACTCATTGACCATTGACTGATGTGTACAGGCTAAATTTACCTTATAGAGAGTTCAGATAGATGGCTAAGAACTTTAAAATTGTTGAGTGTGTTGGGACTGGAGAGATGGCTCCACAGTGAAAGGCACTGGCTGCTCTTGCAGAGGACCTGGGTTTGATTCCCAGCACCCACATGATTGCTAACAACTGTCCTAACTGCAGCTCCAGGTGATCAGACACCCTCTTCTGATCTCCATGGCATTGCATGACATGGATGCACTTACACACATGCAGGCAGTACAATCATACACATAATTAAAAATGGTAGATAAAATATTTTATGTCTATAATCTAATAAATCCATATATCATATATATAGATTTTAAATAAATAAATATATACCAATTTATTAGATTAGCTCATGAGTCCAAATAGTCCAACAATGCCTCCACCACACTGGATAGCTGAGAATCCAGTAGTTGCTCAGTCCACAAGGCTAGATGTCTCACTAGTCCCAATCTGGTGCTGAAAGTCTAATGGATTCTGAGAGATCTGCTGGTCTTCAGTCTACCCTAGAATCCAAGAAGTTGGTCCCAGTAGCAAGGCAAACTAACCAGTCAGAGAGAAAGCAAGTGGCACAAAGGGATGAGCTCCCTTCTGCAGTGGCCTTTTATACAGGCAGTCATCAGAAGGTAACGCCCACATTTAGGGTGGGTCTTCCAGCTCCAAATGATCCAGTCCAAAGTTCTCTTTCTCATTCTAGTTAATCCCAGAATTAGTCAAGTTGATATCCAGGATTAGCCATTACAAGTCCACCCCTTGTCAACTGGATACGAAATAGAATCCCCTTATATAACACATAATTTTAAAATGAAATCAATGGCATGATTATAATTCCACCTAACATGATGTAACTATCCCATTATGCATTACATAGCTTAGAGAAGGTGGTAAGGTCTTTGAGGAATACTTAGTCCTTCAGTGTCTCATAACTCAACATGACAACACTTAATAATGATCTCAGTTACACATTCAATATATGTGTGTATATGTACAAGCATATTCTTAACAAAATAGGACAAAAATGTTCATGTCAATTACAATCCATGTTTCTGCAACTGGTCATGTGGCCTCGGCTGATATTTATAGCTACCTTTTTCTACTACCCATTCCATATTTCCTCCACCATCAGCAAGCACCTCTGCAGGTCTTGGCTCTTTCCCTGAAGGAGTGACCCACACCTTCATCCCTGAAGGGTGGGCCATTTGTTGTCCTCTCTGGATTGATTGTGTTGTTGCAGTTTACTGTTGGCCTTAATCACAGGACATGCTAACACCAAAAGACACCCTAAGGAATCTCTCTCTTCCAGACATAATCTTCTTATCCCCACTGTGGAGAAATAGTCCAGTTTCCCCCTAGTTGTCTTGATCAAGCATTCTTCAATCAATCTGTTATTCCTTTTGAAGCCTGTTGACTTTAGGGCATCAAAGTCCAAAGTAGCCAGGAAGAAGTCTTACCTTCCAGTTCAATGGAATGTTTTCTGTTTGCTATGTCTCCTGTCAGAAACATTACCCCCTTCTGGAATCAAAACTTCTATGGTGGAAGCAAGGTACAGAAAGCAAAAATTTTCCTACTGGATCACTAGGGGTGACAGTGAGTGGAATCATTTCCACTTCTACCCCTTGATTCCTGGACCCGTGAATCCTGGCTATAAGATATATTGGATGCTGATTCAAAGCATGTACTGCCTTCTCAAGGATCTTGCCCCAGCCCTCCAGACTATTGTCACCTAATTGACACTGTAACTGTGTCTTTAAGAACATTCCATCGTTCTATCAAGCCAGCTGCTTCAAGGTAATGGGGAACATGGTAAGCATTGCTATCTAGTACTTGACTGTATATAATTCTTGAGTCAGAGTTGTAATTGACTGACACAATGAAACGTTATATGTGTATTTAAAAATATTTTTAAAAACTGTTGCGTGTCAGGAGCTGTTTATTCTCAAATGAGATAAAATTGCCATTGCTCCAAACAAAAATTTATTTTAATCTATGGTTATCTCATGAAATATAGTTTCACAGAATTTTTTTCCTGTGTATCTACGACTTGATCAAAATAGAATTTTCATTCAAGTAATACATTTAGAACTAACTTTATTTTGGAAAACATCTTCCTTTAGCAGAACAGCCAATTCAAATGGGTACACAGTCAGAGTCCACATTAAGAATGGCTCTTGTTTCGGATTATTTAACAATATTCACTAGGGCTAGAGAGGTAATTTTTCTAATCACGAACACAAATTTTGTTTTTGAATACTAAATGTTAAGACTGCCATTAAAAAAAATTTTTTTTGTATGTGTATGAGTGTACTGTCTGCATGTAGGTTTGTGCGCCCGTGTCGTGCAATGCCGCGGACGTCAGAAGATGGTCTCGAATTCCCCTGGAACTGGAGTTCTCCTGGAATTGGAGTTACAGCCGGTTCTTAGCCGCCATGTGGGTGCTGGGGATCAAACCCGGGTCCTCTGAAAGAGCAGTCTGTGCTCTTAACTGCTAGGCCATCTCTCCAGCCCCAAGACTGTCATTTTTTTATTAAAATTATGTATAATATTTCACAGAAAATAAACCATTCCCTAGTGTTACTATGGCAATTAATATACATTTTTTCCAATTCTAGTTTTTAATTTGGATGCTTTTTTTTTTTTTTACTTTTATTTTATCCATGTATTTCTAGTGGGCTACATTTTTGTGGAACAATTTGGAAGTACAGAAGAACAAAACCAAATAAGGCATCAAAAACTTTTTCTTCCTAATCATTCAATTTATGTAATATTCATTATGATACTTAATAAGATATTCAATATTTTATATTGAATATTCAAAATTCCATAGTAGTCATATTACTGGATCCTCTGGGAAGACAATTATTTTATATTACATGTAAAATATTTCTATAAATATAAATGGGGCTAATTGAAGGAAACATATTAATGGTGTTGAAAACAGTATTTTCCTATGTTCAGTTCAGGTCAATTAGGTGCTCTAACTATACTACAAAATATATTATAGTACTGCTAAGTGGTATTACTATCAATATACTAGGCCATATCATGTATATTAGTATATCATTATATTAGTATATCAGATCTGAGAAAGGAGGATTGTATTCACTGTGACATGGTGTATTTGTAGCAAAAAAGTGAATGATAAAATAGTATTATATATGGGAAGCATAACATCTAACTATTTACTCAATGAATTGAAATAGTTTTGTTCAAATATGAGACAAGCTTTCAAGACAGAATTCAACTAGAAAACATAATAATTGAAACATATACAAGATGGGAATGCTCTCTGTACCTGCACCTGGAATTTTCTTCTAAACTCAGCATTTTAAAGGATTTGTTTGTCATTTTACCTTTTTTTTTTTTTTTTTTATTTGTTTCTTTTTTTTTTTGCCTTTTCGAGACAGGGTCTCCCTGTAGTAGTCCTAGCTGTCCTGGAACTCACTCTGTAGACCAGGCTGGCCTTGAACTCACAAAGATCTGCCACCTGCCTCTGCCTCCTGAGTGCTAAGATTAAAGGCATGTGCCACCACGCCCTGCAAGTCATTTTACCTTCTTAAGGGAGATCAAGACCTGATAACAAAAATTATTGTTCAAACCTTTCTGGAATCTTCTGCAGTGAAGCATGTTAAATCCTGTGACCATCCCTTCCTAGCACTTGTGTTCACTGAAAACGGCCGCTGACTTCCTTTATAAAATCTCTCATTTGAAATAAAGAAAATAAATGTGCTATTACATGAGGTTTCAAAGCCACAGTATTTAAATATTCCCAATGTATTCTGGGTTTTGATAATATTAAGCAGTGTAGAAAGAATTCCTTGGGTTTTTAGATTAGCTTTGAAAATGATAATTACTTATTGGGGTTTAAAAATCAAGTCTGAAAGAAATTTGAATGCATTCTTCTAATTAATGCGAACCAATGAGTGTTTTTTTTTTTTTAAAGAAATAGAAACAAAAGCTGCTTGGAAATTAAGTCTGACTTTCTTCAAAATAATCAAGAAAAAAAAATGAAAAGTGCAAAGTTCTTGGATTTATTTTTTTTCAAGAATATTCATGGCTGAGGTGTCAGTCAGTGGTAGCAGGCTCCCTGGCAAGAGTGAAGCCCTGAATTACATCTCCAAGCTCTGAAAATAAAAGAATTACATGGAAGATGATCATACCTATTACTGTGTAAACAGAGATACCTTAACAAGTTAAAAAAAAAAAAAAAGACGTTCTTAACAATTAGATTGAAACAAAAGTCATCACTATCTCCATTAAGGCCAGGACCAACTCCCCTGCTCGAGAGTTTGGATTTGTGACTGAATGTTCTTCTCTGGCTTTCCTCTTGTCTTTCTGATCTTCTCATCCTGATCAAATGTGGCCAAGTGAGTAGGCGCTCCTTTTCTAGGCAGCATTTCCAGAAAAGCAGACAGTAGAACTCAGACACAGACTCATGGGACCTATTTAATCAAAACCTCACATTATTGTCCATCTTATCTATTTTATTATTCATGCTAAATATTTTCTGTGATTTTTGACTTCTCTGCATGAATGATATGGTTTTTTTTAAGAGAGAAAACAAATCTCCAAGTTTGCCCCCCACAGCCTGGCCAAGTTCTGTTCAACTCATCCTTTGGTGGCTCCTCTGAACTCTTGTGCTAGACTTCCAGAATTCAAGAGAGTGCATCCAGCCAACAATGTGAAACTAAGTCCTCCTTGTCAATAAATAGTAATTACCCAGAAAAAGGACACAAACTGACTAAGTCTGAACAATGTGGATGTGGAAAGGAAAGAACAAAATAAACTGGAAAACACCAAAGCATACCCTGGCATGATAGTAAGCTAATTGTCTATCATAGATAAGAATTACAGGAGGCTGGAGAGATGGCTCAGAGGTTAAGAGCATTGGCTGTTCCCGCAAAAGACCCAGGTTCGAATCCCAGCATCCACATGACAGCTAAGAGTTGTCCATAACTCCAGTTCCTGTGATGGCTTTTCTGTCCTCTGAAGTCACTGCACGACACCAGTGCACTTACACACATGCAGGCATAATGCTCATACATATAATACATAAAAATGAACAGATAAATAAAACAAAAAGAATTACTGGCATGGCATGTTTACTTTACAGAAGTGCATGGATATAAGCAGATTTGTCCATGTGTGCCCATCCTGCAGCAGCTCATTTTTTGGTCCATTAAAGGCTGTTGTTATTTGGCTTTGATCATAAAGGAAGTCACCACAAAGTTAAATAGAGAGTATCATATGCAGTGGCAGAGATTTTATATATATATATATGTATATATGTGTGTGTGTGTGTGAAGGGTCTGTTCTTGAACTAAACAGAAATAATTTATGGTTATGGTTCTGTTCCAATATCATTTCTTTTTTCTATTCAAAGCATTTTAATAATTGATCCACATGTTATTAAAAGAATGAGAATGGTGTGTATTCTTTCCCTTGAAGAACTCAAATTTCTGTTCTTTTTTTGTTTTATTTTTTCTCTAGTCTTTTCATGGCATAAGAAACCACACTGTAATGTAGTAGGAGGAGGGTGTATGGTTCCCAAGGAGTTAGCATCCACAGGACATCTCAACAGTGGAAAGTTCCAGACATTGAAGGTGGGTTTCCAGGGACGAGGATCTCCAGACTTGCTTTAGATGTTACACCAGGCCATGCAACCAAGTTTGCCATGGAGAGTGGGAAGGGAAGGAGCCAAAGACAGGACACAGGGCCACCTCCTTTTTCTTAAGACACACAACTTCAATGGAAGCAGAAATACCCAACCTGAAAGGGAGAAAACTATTTCTAATTAGATAAAGAAACAGACACGCAAAAAAAGAAAGAACGAAACAGCCACGAAGATCATTCACAGCACTCTGAGCTTCTTCACTACATCTGACAAAAATCCCATTCCATCTTAGTCTCTGGTATTAGTTTCTTCCTTCAGGGAGAGTTTAATTTAACTTTCTTCTTAGGTGGCTATTAATAAAAACACTTTTCTAGTTAATAAGTTCCCACTTTCCTTAAGTTATAGAGCCATTTCCTGAGGAGGCACGATGAGAAAACTGGGCATAGAAAAGGAAGTAGGAAGAGGAAGAGGAAGAGAAAAGAGAAGAAAGATGAATGGGAAGGACAGGAGGAGGAGCCACCTGGTAAATGAAGCCATTTCTAAGGACAGAAATGGAGAAGAAAGGGGGAGAAGAGTGGGAAGAAAAGGAGAAGGAAGAAGAGGGAAGAGGAGGACGAGGAGGAGAAAGAAAGGTCCAACAGCAGCAGCATGAGCGTAAGGCGGAGATGAAGGGGAAACAGAGGCACGGGGACAGCAATGGGAAGTGCACAGGAAGGGCAGCTGGAGAAGATGGGGGCACTGAGAGGTGCCCCGTGCCATCCTGACCCCGTGCCCCCCTCACCCCGTGCCCCTCCTGACCCCGTGCCCCTCCTGACCCCGTGCCCCTCCTGACTCTGTGCCCCTCCTGACTCTGTGCCCCTCCTCACCCTGTGCCCTGACCAGCAAAGCTGTTGGGTGGCTCCCATATCCTGGTTTCAATGAGGAGACATGTATTTCTGCTTTCTATTCTTATCAGGCCAGGGCTTCTTTGAATGCAGTTTTCCTACCTAGCCTCACCCTGAGGTCAGCCTGCTGTCAGGGTCTGTTCAGGGTCCAGCAACCCTGTCCACCTGTGCTCCAGGTTGAGGCTCTGACATGCCTATCTGGGTGTGACAGAGACCCGGTTGAGATCCTTAGTTCTTGATTTTCTTCAGATACCTGGAGTCTGGCCCTGGGTTACGTTTGGTGGTCTAGTCCTTCAAAGCCCGGCAGCTGAGCTATTGCTGTTCTTCTGTCTCAAGCCTGAGAATACTGCAGGGTACAATATATTTCCCTTCAAATCTTTTAACCACCTCTCAGAGGAATTTTCATGCAGTATTTACAAGGAAATAGTGATTGCAGCTTCCTTGGGAAAGGCCAAGAAGAGAGAAAAATAAATGCTTCTAATCCAGAGACTGACTAATTTGCCCTGGCCCAGACCAGGGACACATCACCTCTAATTCTAAGCTACTACCTAGGAAACTGGTTGTCAGTTAAGCCTATGAAAGGATACCACAGCCACTAATCTCATGTCATTGGTAACTTAAATAACAGTCACAGCCATTTTCCAAACCCATGTGGATGGACCACAGATTCATAAACAGCCTCAAATTTTAACTCTGGAAACGATCTATGCTTGAGTGTGTGTCTAGGTACAAGCTCTGCTGACAGGGAGGAGAAAAGACAAACTCAATCTCAAAATCATAAATTTATGTTGCATTATAATATTATAGATCACATTACAACCCAGAAATAATAAATGACATCATCTTTTTCATGGGGTGCTAGGATTAAAACCAAGGCCCTACACATGTTAGACAAGGTCTACCACTCAATTAGACAAACCTAGATTTATCATTTCTATTAGTTCTTTGATAACTTAAAATTATTTTTATTGTTTTGTGCATTTCCTATAATAGAACTTAATCAAATTGAGAATCTCTCCCCTATCTGCACCCTCCATAGACCCCCACCAGATTTTGTGCACTCTATCATATGTGTAAAGTCCTACCCACTCAAGCATTTGTAACCAGAGGTCCCTCCTTGCAAGTTTGTCAACTGGAGTCTAGTCAGCCTATCTAGAATTCACTCCCTTAAAGATCTACACTCCCTCATCCTGCAGTAATAAGTTGCCAATAGTTCCTTGGCTAAGGTTGGGGCTTGCTGCCAATTTCTCCTTTTCTATATTGGGGTTTTTGTCTGTTTGAATCAGCATCGGTCTTGTGCATGTTGTCCCAATTATTGCAAGTTAATATGAGCAAGTTCTCAGGGGCCTGAAAGCCTCTGTTTCCATATGTTCATATACCAACCCTGACTCTTACCATCTTGCAACCCCCTCTTCCACAATGGTCTTGAACCATGGATGGGTGAGGTTTAATATAGGAGTCCTATCCAGGGACACTTACTGTGAGTTCTTTGATATTTTGTGAAAATTATGATTATATTTCATGCTTTTCTATGCCCACAGAGAAGATAATTTGTTAACTATAGATATTTCAAACATTTCATGCTGTTATGCCTTACTTTCTCTCTTTTTTAAGTACTTAATACACCAGAAAGTACAATCAGTAAAGAAGCTTTTTATGTGATATTAAAGAGCCTGTTCTCTAAGGGTCAAATTGTTACTATCAGAATCACATCCAAATATAAAGTACAGCAGGTCAATTGGCCTTTGGTCATTATGTGTATCATATCAGATGCACACAGCATGGGCTGAACAATTGCTACTTAATTGTTGAATATTCATTCAATATCAACAAGTACATATTTTAGCCTATTATGAAACATTGCACAGAATGGTTTTCTTTTATATCAGGAATACAGTTGGAATGGTAAATAATAACCTTCATACTTTCTGTTTCTGAGACAAGGTCTCACTATGTAGCCTAGGCTATTTTGGAGTTCAATGGGTAGTCCAGACTGACTTTTAACTTATGACGATCTTCCTGCCTCTTCCTCATAAGTGCTGGGATCACAGACATAAGAATTTGTAATGACTTGAAATCCTTGTGACAAAATAACAATTTAAATTCTGGGAAGAAGGGATTGTCTTCCTAAGTGTCTACTACAGTTGGTGAAGCCTATATGGGACATGTTTAATTTGCTATACAAGCAACATTTGGAAAGGCAAGGTAAACAGATATCCTGCCCCAGAGATCTCATACCTACTAGGCCAGGACTAAAGAACACGGGAATTTCAGCTATTCCTACAAAAGAGTTTGATGCATATGTAGGGGCCTGGTGCATCCACAACAAATACACAGTGAGAACTAGAGACTTATCACACTACAGATCTAATAAAAGCATTTACTCTTAAGTAAAAAAGACTGCTTAGCACTCCCCTTGCCAAGAATCTCTCTGGGACAACACCAATACACATGACCTAAGAGGCGTGTAGAAGAAAGTGGCTGGCAAGGATGTCATACAGAGATCATTTAAATGGCTTCAAATATCAGAAGAGCAAACTTTTCACTAAATTAATATTTAATCAACTAGAAAATCTCAATAAAATTTCACCATTGAAACAGAGAGGAAAATGTTGACACTGAAATATATATGCTTTATTCATTGCCTTAAGGTAGCAAAGATTCGCTTAGCCTCTTTAGAAAAGTGGAGATAAATTTACTATTTGTAAAGATATAAAAATTTTGAAAGACAGTGTCCTAGCTTCTAGGTAACAAATCTTATCTGTACAAAACAAGTTTCAGTAATCTTTTAATGAATAAGGTAAAATAATGGTATGTTATACTGATTCATCAGCAGCAGTATCTTCTTAGACATCAAGGAATTATTGCTGTTTGTAAAATTCAGAAGCGGAATCCCCCCTTTATCTAGAAAGCATACTACCGATCAGCTTTAATAGAATATCTTCAGGAATATAAACATATACATAAAATGTTTTTCTATGCCAGTAAATTACTTTGGGTGTATATAAATAATGTTGGTAAGAAAAAAAAGAAATATTAACTTTTCATGTTTTCTTGAATTTACCTGCTTATTTTTATATAAGTGATTAAGATATTCTGAAGCTTTTGATGGCACAATTATTTATTCTTCCATTTTTAAATGTCTTTTTCAAAAGTTATTTAACTCTCACAATATGCACTGAAGTCTGGAATCTAGCTCACCATATTTTTGATAGTAACTCAAATATATAACTGAACACTTGACATAGAAAAAGCAATAGCCTTTCCACAAGCATGCTAGATTTTCCTACTTACAGGTTGGAGAAGAGCAAACCAAGACTTCATAACTACACAAAGGAAAAAATAATCTAGTTGAAATCTTGTACTTGTTACAAAATATGTGTTTCCTCATTACACACAAGAGAAAGACATAATTCTCATGCAGAAGATCATCCTGACCAGAAAGTAAAACACTTCTAACAGCCAACCAGAAACCAACTGAGATAAACCAAACAGTTCAAGAAACAGGACTTTGACTTGAGCAGCTGTTTTTATCACTAAGATTATCAGGTTATCATGCAGGATCTTTATTTCTGGTTATAAGACTCGATGCTCTATTGTATTTCTGTGGCCATCAGTGTTTATAAGAGAGAAGAAATTTGAAAAGAACTGAGTAATCAGAACTCATATGGTATCCTTCAAATCTTCCAACTCTATGTCATCCCCTATGTTCAAACCATCAACACCAGGCTCCATCAGCTAAACACAACTCTTGACTTTATTTATCATTCATATTGCACAATAAAATTAAATATATGAGATGGAAATTATTTTTTAAGCCACCCTCAAAGCTCTAGACAATATTAGGCAAACAGAATCATGCATTTGAATGAAATAGAAAAATCTATGACAGAAAACTGACTTAGATTTAACTATATACATAAGCATAATGAAAAATATAAATTCACCTTCATTTAACCAAATATTTTATAAACTGTGAGATACAGTAATATCCCAATTGTAAAACCAAAAGTGCCAACAATTAGAAACATCACTGTTAGAGTAGACCTCATGTAAAAAGATGCATGGGAAACACTGACAGGGTTACAAAGCTTCCTAAAGCAGCTCCCTCCTTCTGTATAGAACCCCACAATGTCCTGAGTTTCATAAGGACATACTCTCTTCCCTTTTTCTTTCATAAGGACATACTCTCTTCCCTTTTTCTGAACTTCCATTGAACCAGGCCAGGAAGCACCTTCTCGACATCAAATAACAGCACCTTCTTGATCCATGGTGAAGCCAAGTCCAAGTCTACAATAGTCTGCCACTGATGAGTCATACTTAAGAGTTTTGTCCTCCATCTCCAAGACACCACACCATATGGCACCACGGAAACCAGAACTCTTTTCCGTTCCCTATAGATAATGATATTTCCCAGGGACTAACACCATTTTATGGCACCCTCCCTCCACAAGGAGAATGACTATATCTGACTGAATAAGATATCGGAAAGAACATTTCCCTTTACCTGTTCGGCCACATTTGTTTCCTCTTAGCGAAGGAAGGAAGAAAATGGCACTCAGTGGAACGTGAGCACCTGACCTTTCCTGACCACACCCGTGACCCAACACCAGCTTTTCATACCTTTGCAGCCACTGAAGAGTTAGGCTTCTCCAGCAAGTCCCACAGCTTCTTCCTTTTCTCTGGGCAGCAGGTGTTGTCAAACTCTTCTCCCTCTCGCTCACGCATCGTCTCTGCTTCTCGTCTCAGTTCTTCATTCATTTGCTCTTTCTTCTGATGGTACCTAGCTTGACAGCAGGACTCCAAGTAGATCTCATCGATACCCCAGTAATCAAGCTCTTGGCCAAAAGAGAGCGCACACATTTCTTCCATCATATGGAGCTTCCCTGTCCGGTAGAAATTTAAAATAGATGTGAAGGCTCCAGGGTGTCGGTCAAAGAAATACTCATTCTCATTTAGATTGTAGTCATCGCACACCTCTAGGAGACTCTCATGGGTGTTGCAGTCTCGAAGCTTCCCCAAGCGTGTCCTGGGTAGCCTATCCAGAGTTCTCCACAGGACTTCGTGGTTGAGGCCCCCCACATTGATCTTAACTCTCCGCGAGCATGTTTTGCTTCTGATGATGTCCACCGGTTCTGGAGGAAGAGAGAGTGTGGACCTTGACGTCTTCCTGTTTAAGCCAGGGGGAGCCTTTTCTGCCATTTTGAATTGGACAGAGCCAGGACGCCAGGGTCCTTAATAGAGATGTCCGCTGAAGGGGGATCCCTCAGGAGCAGGCATTTCCACCGACAGCTGAAAAGAGCAACAGCCATTTCATTACTTGTACTTTCCCAGAACGCTTTCTTTCTTTCTTTTTTTTTTTATTTAATTTTTATTGATGGTTTGTGCATTTCGTACATCATTTTCCAATTCAGATCAGGCATATTTCCCTTTCCCTTCCCCCCCACCCCACCCCATCCCAGATCATGCATTCTACCATAACTGTCCTGCATCTTTCAGGTTTTGTTTTTCATTTTTAAGCTATAAGTGATAATCCATGAGTATAAGCATCCTTCGTGCAAAACCAATCTACAGACTGTTGTGCCCAAACCCCCACAGTCCCACCATTCAGTGGGGGGTGACAGGTTGTTTGTTCAATCAAGTTGATCAAATGAGTGTCCAGACTACATCGCTGTAGTTTCACCGTTCACCCCCATCGCAGCCTTTACATTCTACCATGCCCCCTCTTCTGCAGATTGTTCCCTAGGCTTAGAAAAGGGGCACAGGTGGATGAGAAGTAAAACTGTCCTCTCTCTCTGGAGCTGTTGACTTGGATTCTGGTCAATTCTGGCTGTTTCCTTTCATGGGCTGACAGTTTGTTCAGGAGTAACCTTTCGATCCTACTAATGAAGCACAAGCAATTAGATATATAGGTATTTAAGCAGCACTAATAGTTATGGTAGGTTACTTTGGCATAGACACATATGTTTGGATGATATGTTAATCCATGAATTACATTTTTACCCCCTGATAAATATGACAGGGTCTTACTGTGGCTTATAACATCTCCTGACCTGTAGAGGATGTAGGCTTGTGGCATCAGCCATGGGTTATTCCTCCAAGGAGAGAGCCAATAGCCAGTTAGATTTGGGATATACAGGCACATGGCTGCCTCTGCTGCACAGTATTTCCAGGCAGGTGAGGTGTAGCTGGTGCTGAGGTAATCTCTTATAAAACCGGTAAAAATGCCTTCTTTAATTGACTAATAGACATAAGAACTGTGAAAAGGATTATACTCTGTTCAGAACCAAATATAATACTAAAGTCCTTGGGCTATGCACTTAGGCAAAGTATATTAATGCAGGAGCTCTGACATCAGCAATGGATTGTTCTACCAGGGGGATGTTGGCCAGGGGATCCAAGGCCCCACAAAAGGTAAGGGCTCCTTGCCCCTAAGTTGGGATACCTGCAGGAGGAGAGGCGATAAGACCCTGCTGCCAAAGACCTGACATTAACATGGGAGGGATGTATTGAGACCGCACATGCAAGTGTACAGATGGCCTCTGGAATGCCAGAGAGTGTTACCAAAGGCCACTAAACCAATAAAGTAAATACAGGTCTCCCTGAGTCAAGAAAGACTCCACCGTCAGCACCAGCTACACCCCAGAACGCTTTCTATCCCGTTGGATCATTCCGCTGTTACAACCAGGAGCTATGATATTAATGGCTGTTTTATTTTTGTCTTGTTTTGGAGATATAAATCTCTGTTATAAACTATAAGGGTGCAGGGAGGGGGTGGTGACATAATGAACTGCACAAAAGAAGCTATGTGCCAGGCGTGGTGGCACACGCCTTTAATCCTAGCACTTGGGAGGCAGAGGGAGGTGGATCTTTGTGAGTTCAAAAATTCAAGGCCAGCCTGGTCTACAGGTGAGCCCCAGGCCAGCTGGGGCTACAGGGAGAGCCTGTCTCAAAAGACGAAAAAAAAAAAAAAGAAGCTATGTGTTTAGTTGTGTGTATCTTTGGGTGGACAAGTGACATATGTATCACCAGAGTCTCCTTTCTCAAGCTGTGAACTTAAATATGCAGGTGCTGATGAAGGCTTCTAAGCGAAAACAGTCACAGTTAAACTGGCTGTGCCTCTCATCTATCTGGTTAGCTTCTATTCATAATCTCCATTTCAAATTTATGGCCTTTCTCACTCTCCCAACCAACCCCTAAGCTCAAAGTCTAAGAACACCTGATCCTTCCATCTGCTTGGGAATAGACAGAAGGTCCCACACCACTTCAGTCCTCTACCATTACCCAGTCCCCAGCAGCAAGTTACTGAGTCAAACTCTTGGCCTCTCTTCTTTGCATGTCCACAATACCCTCTAAACTTGCTCAACTCGGGTTTGGACCATCTGAAAACCAATTACAAATACCTACTAGGATGATCTACTAAGATACAAATTTGACTTTGTCACTTTAGGTGTTTTAAACACTCAAGGGTTCATCATTTTTACAAGTGTAAGTAAGTCTAGCTGGGGCTGTAAAACCTAGTCAGTCCTGCAAGTTCTGGTCTACCTCTCTATGTTCACATTAGTCTTCATCATTGTCCAGAAGCCCCTTCTTATTTATAGGGCATATGCCCCAAGATACTGGATTCCAGAGACCTCAGAGTATTGAAATACACACACACACACACACATCCACACACATCATATATATATTATAGATATATATATAATATTATATAAATAGTACTCTATCTATTCTCACATTTCATTAACCTGAGGAAAGTTTATAAGTTTAGTCCAGTAATAAACAATGGTAAACTAATAATAAATAGAACAATTACAGTAATACTGTATAATAAAAGTTACTTAAAATGAATGAGTTATTCATTTCTGGAGATTTGCATGTAATATATCATGCCCTTGTTTGACCATGGGTAACTAAAACCACAGACAGTTGAAAGTGTAGATGAAGGAGACTTCTGTCTTCCAACAATCCATACTGTATGCACCATTGAGTCTAGTGCTTAGACTGTCAGTGGTGCGTCCTGGAAGGGGCATCCATCTTTCCCACCTTTTAACCAACTGTTATTAGCCCTTTGACTTAAGTCAGATGTTATCTCTTCCAGAAGTTCTTTTTTTTTTTTTTGTTTTTTTTGTATTTTTGAGACAGGGTCTCACTTTAGCTCCAGCTTTCCTGGAGCTCGCTATGTAGACTAGGCTGGCCTTGAACTAACAGAGATCCGCCTGCCTCTGCCTCCTGAGTGCTGGGATTAAAGGCATGCACCACCATGCCTGGCACTAAAGACAGTTCTTAGCCACCATGTGGGTGCTGGGAATCAAACCCGGGTCCTCTGCAAGAGCAGTCAGTGCCTTTAACTGCTGAGCCATCTCTCCAGCCCCATAGAAGTTCTTCCAAAAGATACACCCTCCGGGATCAAGAAAATATATCTCTCCTATTTCACTATACTACTGCAATACTCAATAATCTCTTAAGAACAAAGACCATCTTTAATTGTATGTCCTTATGACTCTGCACTGTTTTTACAGTATGGAGGCTTAATGCAGTTAAATAATGAATCAATTCTTTGGTTTCCATATGCAGCTGACAAATGGACAGAAATTGTATAAATGAGTTATTGGAATTATGTGTCTAAAATGCACCTATGTATAAATGCTACATATGAACTTCTTTAAAGTGTTACTTCTCTGGGCGTCCCTCCCGTTGATCTACTACTGTGATCTGGAGCATCAGGAATACTCTTAGAGAACATCCTCTAAGTGCTTTTGCAGAAATTCCCAGAGCTGCAAGCTATTGGTCCACAAAAACACATTTAATGTAAAACACTAAGTTTCATAAGTCAATGGCTTAGAACAAAGTAGAGAACTTTTAGATTTAAGAGGTCCTCCGATTAGAACTTTTTCTAAGATACATACCAATTTCTGAATGCTTCTGATTTCTCCGTTTGTAAGTTAAATTTATTTCTCCATCTCGAGGCAAGTATCCTTTCAAATAATATAACTTTGGCTTATGAAAAAAGTGTAGATGGACTGTATAGAAATTTATTTTACATATGGCTAAGTAAATATATTTGGATTAGATATTTTATTATTAAACTTTTTCATACATCATTTCTCAGTCCAATTTAGACTCATTTCCCTTTCCATGCCCTCCACCCCACCCGAGTTCATGCATTTTGCCATACATGTCTTGTATCATTTTCTGAGTCTTTTAAAAGTTTTTTCAAGGCAGAGGATTCTCATTTGGGGGAGACCTTTACTCTTTCAGTCAGTTCTTTTTCCCAGTTCTTTTGTTGTTGTTGTTCCATCCAATTTGTATTGCTTCAACATATGCTTATATATGTTACACCTATACTAAAATTATGTCATCTGAAAATAAACTGTATGCTATTTCCAAATAATATTTCAGGATCCACATTTTCCCTTTTAATTTTATATTACTCTAAAATATGCATACATACCCTCCACCCATAAACCAAGATTCCAAAGTCTGAAAATAAGTGGTAAGTTAATTCTAGAACCTGTTAAGGCATTCACATTATAAGAACACAGTTGCTTTCAGGTAAAGAGGAATATAATGTTAACATTGCTAAGTTTGCTTTACAACTAGGTAATTGGTGCTAGCATCCACAGATGAGGGTCTGTGTTACTTCACTTAGCATAATATCTTCTAGTTCTATCCATTTACTTGCAAAGTTCATGATGTCATCTTTCTTTACTGCAGATTAGATTTTTATCAAATACATAATTATAGGAATATTTTAGGCATATACACACACTTCCCTCACAGTTAAAAAAGTCTACTTTTACAAAAATATAGAGGAACTATAATGATTGGGTAAGTTTTTTAAGTTGTTTGAGCTTGTATTTCACAATCTATAAAAATTATAATAATAATATCTTCTTCATCCGGTACCATCACAATGATTAAATGAGATAGTGCAAAGATCTCAATCCTAGGAAACATGTCTGAATAAAATAAGAATATTCATAGATCTTCCTCAAGTTTGTTTTTCAACCAGTGAATGAAAATAAATAATAAAAACATATTTGTGGGGGCTGGAGAGATAGCCTAGCGGTTAAGAGCACTGACTTCTCTTGCAGAGGACCTGGGTTCGAGCCCCAGCACAGGAGAACTCCAGTTCCAGGGGAATCCGACACCCTCTTCTGACCTCCACGGCATTGCACAACATGGGTGCACAAACCGACATGCAGACAGTACATTCGTACACATAAAAAAAAAAAACCAAAAACATATTTATGTCTCCTAAATATACTCTAGTATATTTGCTGTCTTTAAAGTTCTGATATTGTGGGTTATAGCACAAATAACAGGCATCTCACTGTACACCTTGTGGTAACAACTTTTCTCATGTCCAAATTTTGTATTTTACTAATAGCGAGCTATAAATTGAACACTGTATTAGTCACTTTTCTATTGCTGTGATAAGACACCATGACCAAAGGAACTTATAAAAGGAAGAGTTTATTTGAGCTTACGATTGACTTTCAGGGAATTAGAGTCCATTGTGGCAGGAGGCATGGCGGCTGGAGCTGGAGCAGCAAGCCGAGGGTCACATCTCGCAATGAGCACAGGAAGCAGAGAGAGAGACTGGAGACCACACGGCTTGTTAAACTCACTAAGCCTGTCCCCAATAATGTACTTCCTCTAGCATGGCCACACCTTCTAAGACCTCCAAGAACAGTGCCACTAACTGGAGACAAATGTCTGAATACTTAAAGCCTATGGGGGACACTCATTCAAACAACCACAAGCACCAATTCAAAATCAGGCAAAACTAGATGAAAACACCAGTGCTAGCACAATTCCAGTGGGAAATCTGAACATCCGTCTCTACTAAATAACTTCCTCCTACTAAGATCTCAACCCATAAGGCCTCTGTCACTAGTCCATGCACACAAAAGCAGCAAGGTTAGCCCATCCGAACTTGCATACAAATGAACACAAAGTGAACCTACTCTGTTTGGTATATCATACCTTCTACTTATGTGAAGAAGGTAAACACTTTTGAACTAATTATGCCAGCTACGAGGTATATGGTAATGAGGGATAACTTCAGTTTGACACACTGGTATAAAGATTTAATATTTCTGATTCATGATAGAGTATGACCTGTCATATTGTAACCTTATTTCTAAGAGTAAATGCTGGGTCAGAGTCACTGGTAGGTCACCATTTGTCTTATGTAATTCCATACCTATGATGTATAAAGAATTTTCCCTTTTTAGGGCATCTCAAGCAAAAAGTGAAGAGAGGTCAGACGATTTAAATTTCAAAATATCTTCTTCGCTGGTGAAGAACTTTCTATTATAAGAAAATCAGTGTTGATTACAAATCCCACAATAAAAGACAGACTGAAATTCAATACCCTCTCTTCAAAGTAGAGAGAGCAACTCTGGGTGAGAGAACGGCCTATTGAGTTGATTTTCTTAAGATTTAACATTATCTGCTCTGGTTCCTGTCACTATGGTTAAAATATCTTCATTCTCCTTTGGTAGAATGTTTTGCATGTTACCTGATAAACAGCACTGGCTCAAAGGCATCAGTTCTTGAATAGCCAAAGAACTGTGAATAGTGTTCAGAGAATCAATCAAGCTTTCGGAGTAAGCCAGTAATACAGGTGAAAACTGCTGAACATCAGTTCTGACAACAAAGCTATAGAAACCCACTGAGGAGAGATAGCCTAGTGGTTAAGAGCGCCGACCGCTCTTACAGAGGACCCGGGTTCGATCCCCAGCACCCACATGGCGGCCGAGAACCGTCTGAAACTCCAATTCCAGGAGAACTCCAGTTCCAGGGGAATCCGACGCCCTCTTCTGACCTCCACGGCATTGCACGACACGGGTGCACAAACCTACATGCAGACAGTACACTCGTACACATACAAAAATAAATAAAATTAATAAAAAAAAAAAAGAAAAAAAAAAAAAAAAGAAACCCACTGAGCCCGTATGTCTGTCCTGGTCACTCTTCCTCCATGCACTTCCTCTGTGGCTTTCTCTTCTTTTATCTCTACCTCCTTGCACACTCCACATCCTGCTTTCATTCCAGCTCTCTTCCTAACCCATTCACTGGGCCAGTCCATTCTCTCAACCTCAGAACCAACCACAGAAGTGAAGAACAGATGTCAAACTTGCACACAATTCCCCGTGTTTTCTATACCTATTTTAATATAAAACCTTGAGATGTAAATGTCATGTCTTCTGCTGGAGGAAAAGAAAAAGATCTAAACCAAGCTGCTTTCATTTTTTCAGGTATCAGAGATGGAACCGAGGGCCATGTGCTTGTTAATACAACATGTTCTACCACTGAACTGCACAGCAGCCCCTGACAATGTGCTTGTAATTTCTCGTTTCTTCCTTCCCCACTCCTTCCTGCCATCCTTCTCTCTCACTGTTTCCCAGTCTGCTCTCACGCTCCTAAACTCAAGCTCAAGCAGTCTTCCTGCATCAGCCTCCCAAAGACCTGGGGCTGCAGGCACATACTACTGTGCCTGGCCCAAGATGTTTTATGTGGGAGGTTGTATGAGAACCATCGGATTCCAGTGGGCTGACCTTCTATAATCCCAGTCCTTCTGATAGGACTTTGTTTTTTGTACCGAACAATGACATTTCCAAGCCTGTGACACTCAGCTGATGTCTTCCATTCACGTGACTCTGTGGCCTTTACCATCCACCTCCAATTGCCATCTTGACCTTTCATAGGAATAAATATGTATTACCTGCCAGTCAATGAAAATGATTTTTATATTTCTAGCTTGCTAGGAGAGGTGGTTTGCTTATTTCGCTTTAAGAGCCCTTTCAGTTTTACCATGGCTTGAACAGACTACATTCTGAATATCATGAAGTTTCACTCATTTTATTTAGTGTTTGGTTGCTTTAACATTTCACTTTTAATCTATGGTCTTTTCTACTCTATTAATTTCACTTCTAACAATGAATCTGTTCATTCCCTCTGGGTTAGGTATTGTGTCTTGCCATTCCAGAGTGCTTGGAAAATTTATGTTTTTAATTTTTGTAATGAAAGTGGATACAGTGCTATGTTTTTTCAGGCATAATTTTATATGTGAAATTATGTGTATCATAATAATTTGCCCCATAAGGATTAGTCATGTAATTTAACTGAGTATATAAATCTAATATACAAAGAAATAATTGAATGCTTAGACATTATATAACTGCAGAATTGATATATATGTAAATGGTCAGTTACAAACCGAGGATATATACTTATGTCAGTAGTGAATCACAGTGGATATGCGCCTTGGGAGTTGATTTCTTTCTTTTCCCTGGGTCGACTGGAAGTGAAGCCTGGAGCAGATCAGTCGGCCATTGCAAATGCACTAAACATCCCTTCATTAGTCTGAGAAAAAAGTGACTCTTTCTATAGTAAACAACAACAAACACTTGAGTTTCACACAGCTGCACCCACTCCTATCAGCAGCTTGGAATTATGCTGCCACCCGTGCAGGGCCAACGCTGACAAAACACAACCTTCTGATCAAGGCATCGTAATTACAGCTTCAGGCTCCAGGTTTGAGGAGGAGTTTTTTTTTTTTTTTTTTTTTTTTAACTACAGATTCAAACATACTAGCATTATGTCATAGACCTGACACTTTCTTAGTGTAACCAAGCAGGGTAAGTCACATGTGTGATTCTGTGAAGACAAAAAGCAAATTTTTCTAAAGGTCTCATGATGCCTCAGTTTCACATTTGTGTTGCTCATACATATGGAGAAGTTATTTGCACACAAACGGTTTTGAGACCTTTAAGTCTATACCACTCCATGACTAGCTCTGTAGCGTCTCCTTAAATTTGCATGTATGAGAGCAAGCAGCT
Organism: Rhizomys pruinosus; assembly: GCA_009823505.1. NCBI lineage: Eukaryota > Metazoa > Chordata > Mammalia > Rodentia > Spalacidae > Rhizomys > Rhizomys pruinosus. The sequence continues at coordinate 2,201,457 of VZQC01004776.1, forward strand.
GATATTTGAAGGAGCTATTTCTGTTTCAGAGAGGCACAAATATTACCTTCAGGAGCTATCTAGAGAGAAAGGCAAAACAAATGTTAGATGATAAAAATCATTTCTTAAAAAATTTCATTCTTTGCTGAAAAAATTTAAAGCATTTCCAAATTTACTAATGAAAAAACAGCAAAACAATTAGCAACTTAAAAAATCAATAAAAATTACATAGGTAAAATATTTTAAAGAAAGCTCCTGGAAACTTTCAGGTATTCTAAGAAAAAGCAAACCTGAACTGTCTTGGAACTCAGAAATATTACTGAATTCCAAACTGTCTATGGTTTTTCAATATGTCAAGTTCTAGTAAGAATTAAAATGACGCCTGTGTCCTCAGAAAAGTGAAAGGTGTCATTTCTCTTCTGGAATCAAAAGTTGTTAATGTACAAACATGGAAAAGATGTATGGAGACCGCACTTGCAAGTATACAGATGGTCTCTGGGATGTCAGAGAGTGTTACCAAAGACCACTAAACCAATAAAGCAAATATAGGTCTCCTTGAGTCAAGCAAGACTCCTCCATCAGCACCAGCTACACCTCATCTGCCTGGAAATACTGTGCAGCAGTGGCAGCCATATGTCTGTATATCCCAAATCTAATTGGCTATTAGCTCTCTCCTTGGAGGAATAACCCACGGCTGATGCCACAAGCTTACATCCTCTAATGGTTAGGAGATGTTATAAACCACACGAAGACCCTGTCATACTTAACAGAAGAAAATGTAATTCATGGATTAACATACCATCCAAACATCTGTGTCTATACCAAAGTAACCTACCATAACAATTAGTACTGTTTAAATACCTATATATCTAATTGCGTGTGCTTCATTAGTAGGATCGAAAGGCTATATATTATACTGTTTAAATACCTATATATCTAATTGCATGTGCTTCATTAGTAGGATCGAAAGGTTATGCCTGGACAAGCTGGCAGCCCATGAAAGAAAACAGCCAGAATTGACTAGAGACCAAGACATCAGCTCCAGAGAAAGTAGACTGTTTTGCTTCTCATCCACCTGTGCCCCTTTTCTAAGCCTAGGGAACAATCTGCGGAAGAGGGGGCGTGGTAGAATGTAAGGGCTTCGATTGGGGTTAATGGTGAAACTACAACAATATAGACTGGACACTCATTTGATCAACTTGATTGAACATACAAGCCCCCCCTTTCAGGATGGTGGGACCCATGAGCTGTGTGGGTTTGGGCACAACTGCTTGCAAATTGGTTTTACATGAAGGATGCTTGTACTCACAAATTATCACCTATTGTTAAAAAAAATGAAAACAAAACAAAACAAAAAAGCAGAGAAAGATGCAGAAAACTTACGGCAGAATGCACGATCTGCGATGGGTAGGGGTGGGGTGGGGGGGAAGGGAAGGGGATATATGCCTGAACTGAACTGGAAAATGATGTATGAAATACACAAAGCATCAATAAAAATAAATTTAAAAAAAAGTTGTTAATGTCAACATGATCCCCAGTTTTAGGACAACTATTTACAGTTTGGATTTAAGAAATCCAGAACTTTTATCCTTGGTATAACCGATTCTTTTTTTAGATACACTCAAATAAAATCCTAAAAGCTTTGCTTTCAGTGGTCAAAGGAAGCATTGTGTTGCAGTTAGAAGGGGGAAAGACAGGTATTAAAGCAGGGGATGTAATATGAGCATCTTTCAATAGCACAGACATCTCCAAAATAGCATAGACATCTCCAAATTTATAAATACAGAATGATTTAAATAATTACACCATAGATATGTGTACTTTTTATAATTAGAGAACACAATTCTGTAATTGCATTTAGAAAATGGTATTTTATAAAAATAGCTGACAAAAAAATCCTTTCCTAATCCCAAATATATATAAGTGAGTTGGTTATAAAAACATTCCGGACCTTCGATAAACTGCAAGGTATAGTCATGGCTCTACATACTCAGTATACTTCCACACATTGCTAGAAAGCTCAACTTTTACAGCATATTTAGCCTTTCAGGTAGAGAGTTTATATTATAAGTGTAAGAGTGCCCTTTACACTGGGACCCAAGACATCTTTTTTCAAATGTCTTCTTTTACAGAAGTCTTCCAGTAGTCACAATGGAATAAAGGGGATAAATAAGAATGAAAGGTGATGAGAATAATACAGAAGACATACAACTGAAATGCTCTAGGTATGACTGAAAGGAATGGCAAGCAATGGGCCATCCTGTAATCTTTTGCAAACAAAATCATAGTCTTTGGTTGCGACCTGATATTCTGTGTAGATGGTACAAATTAGCTCTTTGGATGATTGGCTTAAATTTCATATTCCATTTGGATATTTGGTATAAGGCAAATTTAGCTTCCATGAAACCAAATCAAGACATGCTCATAAAATTTGGATAAGCTTTGAACCTTTTGGTAGGCTCCTTATAATAATATCAGCTTTAAGTCATGTAATGACAAGTCTGTTACATTTGGGAATAAGATTTTAGCACAAGTGATGTTTCTTAGTTGAGCTCTGTCAATTGCATGTAGACATTTCAAATTATTTTCCAGTCTCTATTTTCCAAAGTTCAACACATGACATACAGGTACCAGGGCTCTCCTAAACCCTAATTACTAAGGATTGGACTCCCTAACATAAACATTTTTCAGGTTTATTCTGTTTGTGTGTGCGTATGTGTGTGTGTTTGTGTGTATGTGTGTGTGTGTGTTTGTGTGTATGTGTGTGTGTGTGTTTGCGTGCGTGCGTGTGTGTAAGTGTATATGCATGAATATATGTGTGGGGTGGGGTGGCTCTGGAGACCAGAAGAGGGCATGGGAATCTTAGAGATGGAGTTTCATGTGGTTGTGAGCCACCAAATATGGGTGCTGGGAACCAAACTTGGATCTTCTGGACAAGCAGCAAGTGCTCTTAACCACTGAGCCATATCTGCATTCATCTACAACATAAATGTTGCAACAGTCTTTATTGTTTGGGAACTAGAACCATGTGCATGGCCCAAGAGAGCTTGGATCTGGTCCAGTTTCCTTATGTAAAACTTTTAACACTGAGCTCCAGTGAGGTCACATGACTTAGCTGACCTTACTTGGTCTCTGCTGAGCTTGAAGCAGACCCCACATCTGTAGATGTCTGGGCAAGTCTCTTTCCACTACACCCTACCATTATCCTTTGCTTCTCACCTACTAGGTTTTGAAGAGTTTTTATGTCTTTGTCTATTCTCTTGCCAAAGTACTGTCCAAGCCTAAGGTGCGTTTTTGCTCTCTTCTAGTAGACACTTCCCAGCATCTTTCCTTACCTCTGCTTCTCTAGCTCTTGTCTCTATGAGAATTACCTTTTTTTTTTTTTTTTCTTTTCAAGACAGGGTCTCCCTGTAGCCCCAGCTGTCCTGGAACTCACTCTGTAGACCAGTCTGGCTTTGAACTCACAAAGATCCACCTGCCTCTGCCTCCCAAGTGCTGGGATTAAAGGCATGCACCACCATGCCAGGCTTGATAAGTACCTTCTTATGCTCTGAACTTCTCCAGGTAGTTCTGCATACTGCAGGCCCAGGTACCAGAATGCCAGGGCCATTTCTTGTCAAAGATGCTTGCATGGCTGCCAAGCTCTCAAGATGAAGACCCAGTGAAGTGCAGAGTCAACAGTATCTGAACTTGTCTTCTCTCTGCTTCTCTCACATACCTTGCCATCTGAAGGTGTCTCTCTGGGTTCTAGAATCTCCTTTCATTTATTTTAACATAGTATTCTTTCTCTTCTGTATGAAGTTTGTACGTCTTTTTTCTTTGCCATCTTAACCTTGGGATATCAACTTACAGCCCACACTGTAGGTCCCTCTGACATCCTTGAGTATACCATAAATCTCCTGTTTTAAGACTTCTTAGAACCAAGTACCTTTAGCCTGTAGGCACATTTGTTACACTATCAAAAAACAGTTTTTGAGCCAGAGTCTCACCATATAGTCTTGGTTGGCATTGAACTTACAGAGATTTTCCAGCCTCTGCCTCCTGAGTGCTGGAATTAAAGGCATGCATCACCACATCAGCCTACAACATCAAATTTTATTTACTTAAAAATCATTCTCACTTCCTCACAGTATTTACCGTTCCTCAAATGCAAGATGACTTCCTAGATAAAATGCTCTTCTCTACATTCTCTTTCTGATAAACCTTTATGCATTATCTAAGATAAAAAAATACATTTTTCCAGGAGAAGCAACTCCCCCCCCCCCCCAGCCTCAGGGAGTTAGCAAATTTTCTTCATCTATTATAATGCTTTTCTTTTTTTAATTTTTAATTTTTATATGTGTATGAATGTACTGTCTGCATGTAGGTTTGTGCACCTGTGTCGTGCAATGCCGCGGAGGTCAGAAGAGGGTGTTGGATTCCCCTGGAACTGGAGTTCTCCTGGAATTGGAGTTACAGACGGTTCTTAGCCGCTATGTGGGTGCTGGGGATCGAACCCGGGTCCTCTGCAAGAGCAGTTGGTGCTCTTAACCGCTAAGCTATCACTCTAGCCCTATAATGCTTTTCTTATATCCTCCTGTAGACCATTTAGAGTTCTTTCTTATCCATCTGTTCAGCAAATATTTATGAGTAACTACTCTGCTTAAGACAGTCTGTGACATCATGGAACTTACTATCCAGTGGAGGAAGAGAACCATTAAACACAAAAAATAGCTAAGCAATGAAATATAATTGTCATAAAAGCCATAAAGTTTATAACTAGAAACACCATCTACATCATTTACCATTGTTGCAATTTTAGTACCTATGTAATGTATGGTACATAATATGATTGCTTACCAGATGTTTGTGAACTACTAAAAGAATGGATGCATGTGTGAATAATGAATTGCAATGCATGAATATCTCGTGGGGGGCTGTTTTCCTCAGGTCAGAGGCTTTGGTTAACAATAATAGCTCATTTGCTGGGCACTGTGGTATATACCTATAGTTCCAGCACTCAAGAGGCTGAAGCAGGAGGACTGTTGTGAGTTCAGTCAGCCTGGATTCCATATCTAGTAGTACCCCTTCCAGGGCTTTGCAGAAAGATCTTGTATCAAAACAGGAAGAAGAAGAAGAAAAAGAAGAAGGAGGAGGAGGAGGAGGAGGAGGAGGAGGAAGCTCATTAAGAGAGCTTCCAGTTTATTTGGATATGCTATTGACTCTTATTCATCAATGCTAACAAAATAGTCGCAAAATAAAAGTTAGGTTTTCTGTAACTAAGAAGAGATTAAATGGGCTTGGAAAATATAGTTCAGTCGGTAAAATGCTTGCCACTCGAGCATGAGGACATGAGTTCTGGCTCTAAAATTAACATAAAAAACGAGGTCCCAGCACTGGGAAGGAGAAAGGAGGATTCCTGGGGCTCACTGGACAACCAGCCATGCCTCCTTAGATGTCTCCAGACCAATGAGAGAGCCTGACTCAAAAAGGTGGATAAATCTGGAGAGATGGCTCAGCATTGGAGTGTGGACTATTCTTATAGATAACCTATGTTTGGTTTCTAGCAATCAAGTACATTGGCTCACAACTCTCTAAACTCCAGATTCAGAGGATCTGGCTCCCTCCTTTAGACTCTGTGGATACCTATATTCATGTGTACACATACTTACATAGGTACTTATGTATGCACATATTTTTTGAATTGTTTGGCAGACTAGGGAGATAGTTTAGTGGGTAAAGTGCTCACTGCCTCAGTGAATATGGAGATTGAGCAAAGAGGACTCCCAACTTCAACCCTGGGCCTCCACACTCAGGATCACACAAGTTCATGTACATCCTCAACACACACATGCACTCACACACATGCACTGTCCACAAATACACACAAACACCACATACATATACACATGAGTATTGTTTAAAAGGAAGATTGCTCCTGGGGTTCAATACCCAAGACTGACCCCTGGACTTCACATCAACAGACACATATGTCCGCATTTGCCGGTGGGCGCACACACACACTTAAAATCCCCTAATAATTATCACTGACCAATAACAGAAAATTAAGTAGGGATACTGAAGCGCAGATCCCAGGTAACCCCTGGTGGTATTCAGGAGTAACTCCTGCTCCATAGGGATACTGACAAGATGGATTCCAGAGTTCTTCCAGTCAGCTATAGCCTATTATTCTCAAGATGTTTGGCTCACCTACATTTTCTACTGAAGAGATCAGGAATAAGAAAAGTTTTCTATGGTCAACTTTTTGAGCTTAAATTTTATAAAAGATTTTTTTTTATATATTTCTGCTTACACACACCCATTTCTTGGGAAGATACGCAGGCCAGAAAGTCAGTAAGTTGAAATTTCCATGAAGAAAAAAAAATAAATACATCAAAGCCAGTACTTCCCATTTTTTTAAAAGATAAGTTAGTGCCCTTCAACAATGATCTAATCTCCTTGTAAACAATATGTGACACCATGTGAAAGGAGTAACCTTGTGACAACAGAAACACAAGCAGGACGTGTCTGAGTTGGGAAAATGACTTAAAAATAAATTAAGTTGTAAGGTAGAAATTTGTTCCAAAGTATTATCATAACACACAGCAGCTACACACTGGAGACTAGAAGTTTATGTCTGCTCAAATTAACATGTTTATATCTTACCCCAAAATGGTGCCATTCAAAGGCCTGTTGGGAAGTGATTAAGATAGGAGTTGAAAGTTTGTAAATGGAATCCCAGCAAAGGAAGTGTCCTGAGCTGCCTTGCTGTTTCACCACATGAAGCTGCAGTGGGAAGACAGTGTGTATGTGGAACTGTCTCTCACATCTGATACTAATTCCACTGGTTCCTTGATCTTGGGCTTCCCAGCTTGCAGATATAAGTCATAGTTTTCTGCTGTTTGTAAGTCACCTAGTCTAACTAGTCTGTTAAAGCATTCCCAAAGGACGATTATACCATAACTTTGGACTCAAAACAAATGAGTGCCAAAATTCATTTGGGGAAAACATCAAAATCATAATCAGAAGTCCTTCCTTCCTTCCTTCCTTCCTTCCTTCCTTCCTTCCTTCCTTCCTTCCTTCCTCCCTCCCTCCCTCCTTCCCTCCCTCTCTCTCTTCTTTCTTTCTTTCTCTTTCTTTCTTTCTCTTTCTTTCTCTTTCTTTCTCTTTCTTTCTTTCTCTTTCTTTCTTTCTTTCTTTCTTTCTTTCTTTCTTTCTTTCTTTTTTTCTTTCTTTTCTTCTTTCTTTTTCTTTCATTCCCTCCTCCCCTCCTCTCCCTTCTACCTTCCTGTCTGCCTACCTGTTCTTCACCACTTCCTTTATAACCAATCAACAATATTAATAGTGCAAATTTGTGTGTGTGTGTGTGTGTGTGTGTGTGTGTCTTTTTGAGACAGGGTCTCCCTATAGCCCCAACTGGCCTGCAACTCACTCTGTAATAGTACAAATTTTAAAACCAGAACTCAGGGCTGGAGAGATCGCTCAATAGTTAAGAGCACTGGCTGCTCCTAGAGAGGACACAGGCATGATTCCCTGCACACATATAGCAGCTAACACCCATCTGTAACTCCAGTTCCAGGGGATCTGATGCCCTCTTCTGACCTCCCAGGGGACTTCAGGACATGTTCACTTACATGCAGATAATGCACTCATACACATACAATAAAAATGAATATAATATTAAAGAAGTAAAAACCTGAACTCTCATAAGCAACCACCTTCTTGGTTTTATTCTGATCATTATTGGGGAGAAAAGGAAGAGGTTCCATGAAATATTGCTACTACTGAATAATGTTTCCCATCCATTCCCATCATTGTGGAGGCTCATTAAACAGCAGTTTTAAGCATCCATCTGTGTATGGCACTGTTTAAATATTCCTCCCCTCACCCCTGCTCTCTCTCTTAATCTACCATGTGTCTCTGTTGTGCAAAAAGCTAGGGTTCTTCAATAATAAAAATAATTAATGGGAAGAATAGACAGCAGATGGACAAGATGACCTAATAACACCCATGAATATTGGGATGTTAAATTAACTGCCAATAATATAACATTGAGCACAATCTGATAAGAAAACATCAAAGCATTTGAGAATTAGAAAATGAACTCATCCACTTCCATCAACAGTTTCTAAAATAAAATCGTGAAAATTAGGGACCACAGATGGACTGACTGAAGCCCTGAGTTCATGTGATTGGTACCAGATGATACGATCTTGAAATAAATAATTTCAAAAACAGTACAGAAAAAAATCATAAAAATGATGGCAGCAAGAGTGAAATAGGGAAAAACATTCAGAAATAACTGATAGCTGTGGGTCCACAAAAGGAGTGGCGTGATTAAAGTGGTGAAGCTATGGTTTTCCTTCTTTCAGTTCTTCTTTAAGGTAACACTATTTCTCATTATTTTTCCTTCAAGGAGCTTGAAAGTGATAGTAGATATTTAAAGCACTCTTCCACCTTTGAAAGCCTTGTCCACCGAGGATTCTTATGTGTGAAATAAGCTATTGCAACAAGATTCAGATTTATACTTTGGCTTTGACTCCAGATTACTATCTCAATGTCCATAAGGAAGATTTACATTTCCTAGAATGCAGGGATCTTCTTGGAGTTGTATCTGAAGAAGAGCCAAAGTTATGATCTCATCTGATGTGTGAACTCTGTTGATAATTATCATTTTCATCATCTACCAAATATTGAGTGATAATTCTATGCAGTTTCTGTGCCCATTCCATTTAAACCTGATAATGAGATTTCTTTTTTATCTTTAACCCACTTTAGGGTGACTATTAGTATCTTTTACTTATAGATAGACTGAGGTGCAGAAGGGCAAATGTCTTGTTCAAGATAAAACAAACTAATAAGTGTTGGCGCCAAAAATCTCCCCTCCATACCCAGCATTCATAGTGCTAATTTCAAAAGACTTTGAGAATTTTCCCTGAATGGTAAGATCCTGGATGCCTCGAAACAAGACATAAATTATGGGATCAAGTCAAGCAATTCTCTTTTCAAGATATGAAGGACAGAGTTCCCAATATAAAAATAATATTATGTCTACCCTTTAACTTAACTTTCAGGTACAGCATTGATTGCCTCATGTTCTTTTGGATAGAAATGGTCAGTTTGGCAACAGTATGTGCAGCTCTAAAATTTTAACACTGAATATAATTTTTAGTATATGGTTTTTAGAAGTAATGTTATCTCTCTCTCTCTCTCTCTCTCTCTCTCTCTCTCTCTATCCATGTGTATGTGCTCACAAATTTGGGCACATGTGGAGGCTAGATGTCTGGTGTCTTCCTTTAGGATGCTCTACCTTATCTTTTGAGACTGTCTCTCACTGAACCTGGAGCTTGCTGTTTCAGTTACACTGGTTGGCCAGGGAGCTGCGAGGATCTTCCTGTCTCCACTTTCACCTCTGCACCTGATTTTTAATAAGGGGCTAGAGATCTGGACTCAGGTCCTAATGCTCACACAGAAATCGCTTTACCCACTCTCCCCCAGCTCCATCTTAATATTCAATATTTATGGTTAATACAGACTTTGAAAAATGTTTCTTACTGTTAAAATTTTTAGAAATTCTTAGTATTTAGAAAGGGAACAATGTCAGCAGATTTAAATCACCTTCTCAAGGTCTCTTTTGCATGAAGGTTAGAGAACAAATCTCCCGAACCTAATTTTTGCATTAGAACCTGCTACTCAGAGCATCAAAAATAAATATAAAGTGAAAATGGCGGATGAAAATACTGTGAAGAAGAGGAATCCAACTTTCTCATATTTGGTGAAACCTATAAATACCAGTGAGCTGAACCCAATTATTGAAGATTCTGGCTACAACATGCTTCTATAATTTTCACGGTTTCAATAATAGTCAGACTGGGAAAAGAACATGAAATATAAATAAGAAATGTTGATTTAGATCCATTATTCCTTTCTCATTTCCTCTCCTTCTAAAACTTGGCTATGACGGTTTGTTAAATGCAGAGGAGACAAAATTGGGCAAAGCAGGTCTTGCTTTCAAGCAACTCAGAGACTTCCTGCAAAAAATATTACAAGAATTTTTGGCTTTGTCTTCTAACATGTGTTATATTAGTCCAGATAGTATTATGGGGTAGAATACTAAACCAAAACCTAGTTGAAGTTTTCTACTTGATTTACAAATGTAGCTGCAAAGGAAGCAAAAAAAAATCCAGTAAAATTCCAAGTACTTTGTAGAATATAATCAGTACTTACGGCAAGTGCACTTTACCCATTTTTCAGTACTTTAATTTTTTTGAGGTTTTACTAATGTTTTAACTTATTCAACAAATATTTATTATCTACTACCTATTAAACATTATAGTCCCAAAGTTATAAAATGTTATCAAGAAAATGTCCCTGGATTTAAAAAATGCAAAACTCTTACTATAAGGCTCTACTTTAGCTTCAGGCATGCTGGAGACCAAGTGTTTTTTAGGACCTGAATCAAACTAGAGACAAGTTGAAGAAGTAAACTTTGAATAGTGTCTTGGCTTTCTCTGTTAACTCATTCCATAAAACCCAATAAAAATGATCTCCTTAGATTTGAAAAAAGCTGGGATTCCAAATTTAAAGTGAAAGTTATCTCAAAAATAGATTAATATTTAGTATAATCTGATTAATAATCATGATTTTATGGACTGGAGACATTTAGTATGGAAACCTCTCTACCCATTGTTATGAGCTATTCAGACTAAGGATAAAGGAATCTAACTAGATTACTTCTTTTTTTATTGTTATTACACTTTTTCCATAGGTCATACATCATTTCTCAATCAAATCTAGAGTCGCTTCCCTTTCCATGCCCCCCATCCCACCCAAGTTACTGCACTCTGCCATACATGTCCTGCATCTTTTTCTGAGTCTTTCCAGAGTTTTTTTTTTTCAGTTCTTTTGTTGTTGTTCTCTCCAACTTTTATTGTTACAGTATATATACATAGTTATATACATAGTTATATATATATATATATATACACACACATAAATATATACATACATATATACATACACATATCACTTGAGTCAGAGGATTTTTTTTTTTTCCTAAAAGATGTCATGTTTTCCTTAAGGAAGTGATCAAGGTTCCTCCTTGGCAATCCCAAACAACCATTGTATTAGTCACTTTTCTGTTGCTGTGATAAACCACCATGACCAAGGAACTTATAAAAGGAAGAGTTTATTTGAGCTTACGATTGGCGGTTCCAGGGAATTAGAGTCCATTGTGGCGGGAGGCATGTTGGCTGGATCTGGAGTGGCAAACCGAGGGTCACATCTCGCAAAGAACACAGGAAGCAGAGAGAGCAACTGTAGACCATGAGGCTTGTTAAAACTCACTAAGCCTGCCCCCAACAACGCACTTCCTCTAGGACAGCCACACCCTCCAAGACCTCCAAAAACAGCACCACCAACTGGAGACAAATGTCTGAGTACCTAGAGCCTATGTGGGACACTCATTCAAACCACCACATTCTACTCCCTAGCCCCCATAGGCTTCTGACCATATGAAATGCAAAATGCATTCAGTCCAACCCCAAAAGTCCCCAGTCTCCACCAGTTTCAATGTCATTCAAAAGTTCACAGTCCAAAGTCTCTTCTGTGACTCAGGCCAATCTCTTAACTGTAAGCTCATGTAAAACCAAAAGACACACTCCCAACATACAGTGGAACCGAATACACATTCCCATTCCAAAAGGGAGGAATAGAGGCATAGTGAGGAAATACCGGACCAAAACAAGACCAAAAACGAGCAGGGAAAACACCAAGCCCAGTAGCTCCACATACAACTTCTGGGACTTGACTTCCAAAGGGCTTAGATGGCTCAGCTCTTCCAGCTTTGCTTGCAACACACATCTCTTTCTTAGGCCAGAACCACTCCCTGTATGCAGCTCTCCTTGGCAAATATCTCACAGATCTGGCATCTCGAATGTCTTCTTGGGGTCTCCGCTGCCAACCAGGCTTCACATCCACAGCTTCATGCAATGGCCTATCAGGGCCTACTTTATGCAGGGACACCCCTACTGCACTCTGCCTGACCTTGGTAGCTCTCTGAAACCGTGGAAGAAGAATTGATGACCCCTTCACTCTTGCAAACTTCATGCCTCTAAAGCCAGCACCACGTGAATGAAACTGCCGAGTTTGGCTGCAATTTTGGGATGGACCCTGGCCTATTTCAACCACATTTGCACCTTTTCTCTGCCCTGGACTTGTTAGAGGATTAGCAGGGTGTGGTCTTGCCCTGAAGGTACTGATTCTTTTGTTTACTTGTAAATCTCGAGGCCTCTCCTTAATTGCTTTAATCTCCTTATTAAAGGGAGCCTCTCCTTCACATGCCTTGGCCCCACCTTTAATCTTCCTAGTGCAGTTAAGAGATCCAAACTGTACATTCTGCATTTCTTTCTGCCCCATCTGCTCTTCTTCACTGTAGATCTGCACAATATTCACCATTAAAAGCCAAGCCACCATTTCTACATTAGGCTGTCTTGAAATATTCTCTGCCAAAGACATCAGTCCATTGCTTTTCAATTTAGCATCAGGCAAGCATTTGGGCTGCGGGCAAACTGCTGCCAGACTCTTTATCAAAATATCCTGGTTGCTGCCTAAGTCTTTATTTTCCTCTGGAACTACATTCCTTGCAGCCATGCTTTCTTCCAGGCTTCTACTAAAATGACCCCTTATGCTCTGCTTACAGTAGTCAACAGCTTTTCTACCCCAAAGTTCCAAAGTCTTCCACATTTCTCCAAACATCCACATGGTCAGGTTCTTCACAGCCAACAGCCCACTCTCTGGTACCAAATTACTGTATTAGTCACTTTTCTGTTGCTGTGATAAAGCACCATGACCAAGGAACTTATAAAAGGAAGAGTTTATTTGAGCTTACGATTGGTGGTTCCAGGGAATTAGAGTCCATTGTGGCAGGAGGCGTGACGGCTGGATCTGGAGTGGCAAACCGAGGGTCACATCTTGCAAAGAGCACAAGAAGCAGAGAGAGTAACTGTAGACCAGGAGGCTTGTTTTAAAACTCACTAAGCCTGCCCCCAACAATGCACTTCCTCTAGGATGGCCAAGACCTCCAAAAACAGCACCACCAACTGGAGACAAATGTCTGAATACCTAGAGCCTATGGGGGACACTTATTCAAACCACCTCAACCATCAATCCTGCACTTTTGCTCCACATTGGGGTCCTTCCCTCCCATGGGAGCACTGTTGTTTGGCCTGTCTTCAATTCTTACTTGCAAGTGCATCTACTCTGTGGCTGCCACCGCTTTTGGCACTCCTCAAAGAAATGAGACACAGCTTTCTAACCTTCCAATATGGACTGAAGACTCATGTCTCTCCAACAATCCTCCAAACCTTCAGTGCCAGATGGGGACTACTGAATACCGAGCTTGCGGACTAAACAGCTAAGGGGATGTCAGCCTCGTCAGAATATAGACTTCCATTGTTGGACTACCTGAGCTGTATCATGGAGGCTAGTACAGGGGGATCAAGACAGGACACGTGCTTACTGGATTACTTCTTTTTAAAATGTTCCAGGGGAATCCGAGACCCTCTTCTGAACTCCGCAGCGTTGCATGACACGGGTGCACAGACTTGCATGCAGACAGTACATTCATACACATACAGAAATAAATAAAATTAATAAAAAAAATAAAGAAATAAAATGTTACTTCATTATCATAGTTCATTGTTCTCCCTTCTAAATACCACATTGTTATTGCATGATGACCTCATGAGAATGGATTTTAACTTGAGACAAGTAGGATAAAGAATTCAAGAGCCAGACCTATAGGTGCTTTATTTTATATTATTACTTTAGGGATTTATTTTTATTTATATAAAAGTGTTTGCCTGGATGTACATATGTGCAACATCTGCATACAGTGCCCACAGAGAATAGAAGAAGGTATCAGATCTCTTCCAACTGGAGTTACAAGAAGTTGTGAGCCACCATGTGGATGTTGGGACCAAACTTGATCCTCTGCAAGAGCAGCCAGTCTTCTTAACCACTGAGCCAACTCTCCAAAACCCTCAGGTACTTTATTAAAAAAATTATTTATTTTTGTATGTGTGTAAGTGTACTGTCTGCATGCAGGTTTGTGCACCTGTGTCGTGCAATGCTGCGGAGGTCAGAAGAGGGTCTCGGGTTCCCCTGGAACTGGAGTTCTCCTGGAATTGGAGTTACAGACTGTTCTTAGCCACTATATGGGTGCTGGGGATCGAACCTCGGTCCTCTGCAAGAGCAGTCAGTGATCTTAACCACTAGGCTATCTCTCCAGTCCCCTCAGGTACTTTTAAAATATCAAAGGATATATTATAATATTTACATAATAAATAAGAAAAAAACGAGGTCAATTCGATATGGTACCTTGCATACTTCACATAATTAGTACTGAAACTATTCCACAGTATTAATTGGCAACCTGGAGGGATCACCATTTCAGATATGGGGTCTCTTTGTGTGCTGTGTACATGAGCATCCACACTAATCATCTGAATAGTTGGTCTTTTCATTGTTCTGCTTTTTTTGCTACTGAACTAAACTGACAAAACAACTTTTGTAAATAAACATAGATAAAAGAAATCAATACATGAACAAAAAGGAACTTGTTAAAGGGACTGATGTATCTCTATTATTTCAGAACTTCAGAAACATGAATAGAAGAAAGAGAAAAGATGGCTACCAAAAAGATTTTACAAAGCCCTGTTCAGGAAAGCTGGGCATGAGAAAACATTTACAGCCCCATGAGACAGACCCAAAAAGAGCACTGTGTGTCTGTATGGTACTTTACATTCTGTGTAGATCACATAATGTAATTTTATCAAAACTGAACAATCAATTCCTGTGGTTGGAAACAAGAACTGCTGCATTGAGATCCCTTCAGTAGGAGGTACCTGGAAGATGTCATCTGAGTGAGTTAAAGCAGGCTCTGGGAGTCAGGGATGGCTGGTATGTTTACATATGGTAAACAGAGGGCCAACACTGTTTGTAAATGTCTATTTCTGGAATGGAAATTATGTTGCCTTTGAAACTTATGTTTCCTGAATTAATTCATGCTAATAATAGTCTAGACATGCACTTTCTAGTACTTTAACCAGTAGCCACTGTAGATCCTTAAATTTAAACAAAATTTTAGTTCAATTTTTCAGTGTCAAAAATCACATTTCCAGTATTCAATAGTAGTCACTTCATTGGAAAGCATAGATATAGAACATGTCTATCATCACTTTGCATTCTACAGGAAAGCTGTCAGCCTGAGTTCTGTCCTTCATAATAAATTAGTTCTGTTCCTAATAAGGATGAGGGAAAAGTTTTATTGAAAGTACAATGTTTTCCTCACTTGCATTTGAATTCTTATGTATCACCCACCTCCATTCTCACACCTGATATCCTGGTCCTCCAGTCACCAGTGCCTTCTAGATTTTAGAAACAATCGCCTCCCTGGCAAGAAGAATGTAAAGAATATGTGAGTATAAACTGCAGTTCCATGACTTGGCAGTTTATCATTAGGAAAAGAAAAAAAAAAAAAAAAAAAAGAAAGAAAAAGGGGGATGAATGAAATAATCAAATTTTATATTTGTAGGAAAATGTAAAGTATCAAATTAATTAAAAGAACAAGAGAAGAAACTAAGTGTTTAGTAAGTTATGAAGAAAATTCAAGAAAGAGGGGCTAGTATCTCGGTGGTGCATAAAAAAAGGGGAATCCGACACCCTCTCTCTTTGTTTTTTTGGTCTTTTCAAGACAGGGTCTCCCTGTAGCCCCAGCTGTCCTGGTACTCGCTCTGTAGACCAGGCTGGCCTTGAACTCTCAAAGGCCTGCCTCTGCCTCCTGAGTGCTAGGAGTAAAGGTGTGTGCCACCACACGTGGCTTCTGACACCCTCTTTTGACCTCCACAGCATTGCACGACACGGGTGCACCAACCTATATGCAGACAGTACACATAAAAAAAATAATAAATTAATTTTTTTTAAAAAAGAAAAGGTCTTTTGTCTGGTTCCAGAGTCCCTTCATTGATGTGACAATCACCTGGTTTTCCTTTGCCAGTTCCTTGAGAGTGAGGATTCTTCTAAACCCTATGACCCTACAAAGCACAACACTCACCTCACTGGGTGCGACCATTTTCATCTTGCCTGAATGAAACACTAATCATGGCTTGCTTTGAAACCTTTTCCCACATTCTACCAGGAGACTCTGTCATATTCCTAAAGCTCAACTTCCTGAATCTGTAGACTGCCATTTGTCATATGCTCTAGTCTTTCCGTATGTCACACTACCCTTGAGACAAACACAAGTTAAATTGTTCTGCATAATGAACTCCCTCTGACTTCTGGAGTCATCCACTGGCACCCTGACAAAGAAGAGCGGTCCAGTTCTGGATGGAGTGGAAGAAGTATCTGGAGAAAAAGAAGGATCAGCAAATGGCTGGTGTCTGGGCTCCGGTGAGATATGCGCCAGTGGTGAGGCATGTGGTGAGAAATGGTACATACATTCCAGGAGCAGTGACACCTAGCATTTAATTAGAATTAGTTTCTTGTCTGTGCTATAATTACCATCCTTTATCTGAAAGCACTCAGGCAAAGTGTGTTATATACTAGAGCGTTATAATAGCGAAGCTTCGGAGAATGAAGGAAGATGTGTCCCAGAGGAAGATGTCCCAGAGGTCTGGGCAGAGAGCCAAGGAGAGGCCAGGAGAATGTGGTATGCTATCCATAGCATAGGTTAACTAGTGATTGAGTTTAATTCACACCTATTTCCCCCTTAATTTATTTTGAAGGAAGATGACTACAGCCTAGACAGTTAAGTGTCTATCTAAATTTAGGCTTCACCTTCATTTGAGAGAACTATCACTAAGAAGGTCCTCTTGAGCCAGGGATCCATTTCCCAGCCCCCATCCATTTAGAATGGGACTGTTTGAGGAAAACTCATTAGTAGAATGCAAGAAGTGTTTCACGTGTGAGCCAAGATCTTTAAGAAGTAGTTGAGCCTCTCTATGTCTCTCTACCCCTCCCTTTACATTGTTTTTTTGTCTTTTTTGAGACAAGGTCTCCCTGTAACCCCAGCTGTCTTGGAACTCGCTCAGTAGATCAGGGTATCCTTGAACTCACAGAGATCTTCCCGCCTCTGCCTCGTGAGTGCTGGGATTAAAGGTGTGTGCCACCACGCCCAGCCCATTCTTTACTCCTCCTCTCCTTCCCTCTCACTCTCCTCTTTCTCTCTCTCTCTCTGAATGGAGGTGCTGCCTTTATAAAACTCTAAATATTGTGGCACTGAGTAGTCACCATCAAGGAACCAGACACAGAAGTCAGTAGACTGATGCTGTACTGTGCTCTGGCAAAACTACATAAACTATGAGGACAGACCTATAATTCAAGAGGAAATGCTTGGATGTTAGTTGCTCCTGGTTGCTCCTTCCTACCTATAGTGCAGTATTAACAAAATACTTGATGCCCTTAAGAAAGAATTGCTATCTTGAAAACAGTGACAAAGGAATAGCCAAAATCTAGAAATGTAAGACAAGACATTAAAATCTGGAACAGCCCAGTGCTTCAGAGACTCTAAAGGTGAATAACAGCATGCAAGAAATTTGGGGTAACATGGCCATTCCTACTTCCCAATTAGGCAAAGTAACTCAGCTTTTTGGCAAATATCTAAGAAAGTTATATAACCACCCAAGCCTACTTTTGCAAATGACCCCACTTGAGATCTGGGCAGTTGAGACTTGAGCAAAGAAATGAAATGGGCTCACAAATTATAAATAGGAAAGGGTATTCTTTGTGGTCAATAGGATAACAGAAAGTGAATAGAAAAATATCCCAGGAAGATTTTGAAGGAACTGTGCTGTCAAAGAAATTCAAAGATGACCCCAAGGAAAAAGAAAAAAAAATCATTCTAAAACAATTTCTGGGCATATAGCCTGAGATAAGGAAGAAACAAGCTGGGAGAGTGATCTAAGTTCCAAGAAAGTGCATGTCCCCACATCCAGGGTGGATGAATTTGTAGTCAGTGACAGACAAAAAAGAGATGCCTAGAGAGTGGCCAGAGCCACAGAGAACAAAAGACAAGGTTCTTCCTATGTAACAAATACAGGGTCTACTAAAGGAATTTCCTCAGTGCCAAGGCAGGGAATCTTTACCAGTGTCTACTAAGATCTTTTCCACCTTCCAAATCTATTATTCTTTTTCCAAATGGACATTTAATGCCATTATTCCAAACCTAATATATCTATCTGTATCAATCATCAATCAATCTATCTATCTATCTATCTATCTATCTATCTATCTATCTATCTATCTATCTCAGAAGTCCAGTAAGTCATCTTTTAGTCAAAAAGACAATGAGGGACTCTATCCAGAGTCAATGAGGGAGGAGGAACTAGGCATCACTACAGGTAGAGATAAAAACAGTGGCAGGCAGGGTTCAGGTGGTCAAATAGAGTCAAATATGTTTTCCCACAAGTAGCCAGTAAGGTAAAAATGGCTTTTTTCCCATGACATGGGCTTGTTGCTTAGAGCAACTACTCAGCCAGGAACTCCGCATTCCAGGCAACCTTGTAACCGATGACCAAGGTGACAACTTCACCAACAGAACTGATAATAGAAATAAAATCTGTCACTTTGGGGATTTATCTTCTCTTCCGCAACTGCTTGCTAGGCCAGAGAACAGAGTCTGGATTCTCAAATCATTGCACTGAACATACACACTGGGTCCTCATCCAAGTGAAAATTATCTATTCTGTTTACCACTCAACAAATACAGTGACACTGGAAAAAAAAGAGAGGCTGGCACGGCTATTGTGACCTGGAGTAGCAGTTGAGATACTGGAGATGCTTAGATTGCAAGTGTCCCAAAACTCCCTGTCCTCCATCATTTTCCCCGTTTAAGGTAAGGTCTGGACACAACAGTCTCCAAAGTACCATTGTTATCACTTCTCATAGTCCAACCACCTCAGTCCAAATTAGAGATTTCCTCCACAAATCGAAAGGACTGTGTCACCTTTTCTTTGTAAACTGCACCTGGCCCCTTCAAGAGCTCCACAGGCTAAAATCCAAGTGATTTAGGTGGCACATAGCATTTTGCTATTTAATCCTCAGTTATAGTTTTCTTCAGCCTCATGTGACATATGTTTCCTACAACTGCCAACACTGAGCCAATCACCAACCTAGCCTTTTTCCTGACAGTGCTTTGCAAATGCTGTTCCCTCTGCCTAGACTGTGCTCCATCTGCCTCCTTCTCCACCTGGAGAATGCTTACTCATCTTTTAAAAATGAGCTTAGATGTCACTTCATCTGTGAAGGCTTGTCTGACACTCCTACGTAGGAAATGAAACTCTGACAGCTATGATCAGATCATGCCCATCAACCAGCCTTACAGACTGTGTACTCTTGGGAGGTCTCGAGTATTTAGCAGCTATGTGCTTTGACTTGTTGTTGTTTATGTTGCTTATTATTTAGACAGACACTAAACTTACCTTCTTACTAAAAAGCTTAAGAGTACTGTTCTTTCAAATCATCCAGTCATGCATTAGGCCTGCATTGGCTTCCTTTAATGGGAAAATATAGATACAATTAGTGCTTCAAAGAGGGAGAATGTAGTCCCTTATGGATGAGTTTTCTACAGTCATGAAGTATTCGGTGGTCAAGGCCCAGGAATGCAAGAACCCTTGCCATGTGTACAGAAACCCTATGTCTTCCAAAACTTTTATAAATCTCACTGGACACCTACTTAAGCAAACCCCTAGATCATAACCTTTCTACATGTCATATCTTTACATAATAAATTTCTAGGAATGTAACTATCACATTTGGAATGCCAAGATTTGTTCACCACTTTGAAAAATTGTGTCATCTGATATAATACTATTTCATTTAACTGATTCACTACTATACAACACACCCACAACTGCCTGCCATGTGCAGCTGTCACACTCAACAAATATATTCTTTTCACTCTCATTTCAAAATGCCAAATATCCAAGTGTCACCAATACTCAACAGAATATTATCTTCTTATCCAAAGTTATTTTATCCCGACATACATTTTCAGTAGTGTTTGCTTTATTCTGTCTTCTGTGCAGCTTATCTGAGCCCTTACATATTGGCATACCTGCTATTTTCTCTAAATTGATCTTCCTTTTATTTGTATCTTCTATGACATATGAGAAATTTATATTATTTTAAAAATATATCTGCAGATAGGTTATATTATGCATAAATATTTCAGGAAAGCAGAAGGGATGTTGCAAAATGCTGCCTATAAAAGGGGGTACTTGTCCTGAGTGAGAAAGAATCATGGCTCTAAATATATGGAGGAACTCAAAGCAACTATATTTCCTTACTCTTGGATCCTCCTGTGGTGCAGCTACTCAACTGTATTGCCAGATCACCCACCAGTAACATTTATGTGAGGATTTATTTGTCTAAGCCTCTTGACTGAGAGTGTATAATGTCTCATTCCTGTTGGACTCAGCATAGAGGAAGAGCTGGGTAGATCCCTTTATGGTGAAATACTGGATGACAATCCCCAGGGTATATGCAGTTTCTGACTCTCAGGACAGAACTGTGAATCAATTATTCAGTGCCTTGCCTATACCAATCTTAAAAAGCCTTCTTTATGCTGCCTAAAATCAGAGCTCCTTGCACATAACTCTCCATTTCTCTCCTCCTTGTGGGCCTGGCCAGTACTGCATCTTCTCTGTATCCCAGAGTCTCACAGGAAGCCAATACACATGATTTAAATCAACCATCCCCTAGGAATATTACTAGGGATAATGATCCTGTTGGTGTTGTTTAGTAACAGTACAATATTTTAAGTATATTATTGATTGAAATGGACTTTGTAGATTTGTCTGAAGACATGAACATCATTGAAAGCTCTGTTTGCATGAGGAAATGTAAGTTTTAAAGTGAACTTTTATTCTACAAGCTAACTGTAGATTGAAAGTTGGTTATACTACATCACTTAGCCTATGAGAAAAATAAAAGTGTCAATCAATCATGAAGATGAATCCAAATATTTGATTCTATGGCATCTTACAAGCAATATTTAATCACTTTTTTTCTTTCAAATTTAATCCAGATGGTATTTTCTACATAAACAGAAGCAGTAGCTACTTAGAAAGAACTTTGCTTCAAATATTATTTAAGTTTTCTTCATGAAAATACTAAAGTATGATTTGGTTTACACCTTCACAATTATAGTTATTTGCTGTGTAAAAAAACAAATATATTCTAAACTGTATTCTAAAATAATTTTGTGAAGAGACCATGTTTCAATTTCCATTAAGTATCAGGATTATATTTTGCAGAATAAAGGGTTAGGATACTAATAAAAGGATATTATATTTCACCTACAATAATTTTCTTTCAAAGCATAAATATATAATTCTAAAAATACTTGTAATATGATGCTTTATTCAAAAAATTCACCAGGCTTTTTTAAAAAATGGACATGGAGCCGGGCATTGTGGTGCACACCTTTAATCTTAGCACTCGGGAGGCAGAGGCAGGCGAATTTTTGTGAATTCAAGGCCAGCCTGGTCTATGGAGCGAGTTCCAGGCCAGCTAGGGCTACAGGGAGACCCTGTCTCGAAAAGACCAAAAAAAAAAAAAAAAAAAAAAAAATGGACATGGAAGCAGACTGTTAGAAATTCACCACTTGGATCAATAAAATCAGATACCTTCACTTTCTTTTTTATATCTGAGTATGCATGAGTGTGTGGGTGCACATGAACATGTATGCTCACATGCAGAGACCAGAGAACAACCTCTGTGTCATTCCTCAGGGGAGTCTTCTATTTCCTTTGACACAGGGTCTCTCACTGGTCTGGAGATTCCTGAGTAGGCTAGTGTGACTGGTCAGAGATCCTCCTGTCTTAGCCTCTTCAGTACTAACATTATAAGCACAGACTCCCGTGGTCAGCACTTTTATGTGGGTTCTGGAGATGAAATTCAGGTCCTTCTGCTTAAAGGCAAGAGTGTTATCAGCTGAGCCATCCCTTCAGCTCCAGTTTTTCACTGGTCATTATAAGCATTGTGCTTTCTAACATGCCAGATTTCTTAGGAAAGCCCATCATAGTTTGAAAATCAGCCTCTAACTAACTACTTTCTTATTTCCGATTCACATTAAACATTTAAGAGATTTCTCCCATTTAAATAAAAAGCAGTCTTCATATTGGCCTTTCCCAAGCATCTTATTTCCCGATGCCCTCCTTTAGTGGGAAGATAAGCTCCAAATAATCCAGAAGTGCTAATAACTTTATTCTTCTATCCATAACCTACTTTCTTCATGTTCTCTAATATAATAATCCATAGTGTTCCTGAACCTAGAACACTGACTTCTGGCTAGACCTCTCCATGTCCTTCTTATGTGATTCTAAGTAAGAAAGGTGTTTGAACGTTGCTTTCCACATCTGTATGATAAAGTCATTAGTGACAGTGTGCCTATAGGTGGTTGTGGGAATGAAAAAAAATAATATTTGTAAAATGTTTCAGGCAGCACCTGGCTCAAGTGAGTGTTGGCTATAAGAATTGTTTTATTTGTTCAAAGAAAATAACATAAATGTCCAAATTTCCAATGATAATATTCTAAATATAAAATCATAAAATGTAGTGTTTTTGTCATTGACGATGTTTTCTGAGAATTCCCAAATGTGTAGCCTGTGACAAATGTTCACGCATTTGTCTTGCTTAACTTATTAAGTGTGAAATTGTTACTTGTATTTCTCAATTCAGGAGATCTCTCATTGTGAACTGAAATTGTGATTCTCCAGTAAGTAATTCAAGACTTTTTTTTTTTTCTTTTGAATTCTCTACACTATAAAAACTCCGAGGGCAGGCATTCTCTGCTGAGATTCTAATCAAGCACTCTTCTTATATGTATTCAATAAGTAATGCATAAATTGATGAACTAGTTGGTGATGGCTCTACAACATTAAATTGGAGAGTAAGGATGGATATGATTCTGCTTATGGGGAAAAGGGTACTTTAAAGAGGGTGCACAGAGACTTGGCTCACATGGGTCAAGGGATTCCTTCGCTGACACAATTGACTTTCTGCCTCACAACCTATACTTCGGTAAAAATCTGGGGAGAGAATATATCTTTGAAGCACAGCTAGGAAATAATAAAAAAGAATGGGCTGTAGATGTAGACGATGAAGAGACTTGCAGTATGTGACTAAAAAATTTAAAACTGCTCTGCTTTATAAAGTTTATTTTATCACTAGTACCGGGAGTAATATGACCATAAAGTCTTACTTCAAAAAATGGTCTGAATTTAAAAGAGGTCACATATAACACATCTGCATTCTCTACTCTCTGAATATCTTATGGAATTAATAGGCATCATGTTTTCTGCAAATTCCACTTGAGGAATTAGCAAACCTCCTTTAACCTTATATATTTACCTTAAAATGCACATGAGGAAATTTTCTATCTACTTTAATAATTTCCACAGGAATTGATTAATAAGGGATAATAAATTTTAAGGAATCAAAGAAAACCATGCATTAGGGCAGAATTAAATGTATCTTAAGGGTTTTCTAGATTGTTAGTAATATGATCGACTTTAATAATATGTATAGGTATATACTGGACTCTCTACAAGATCAGTTCAAAATGTCACATATATTGTTTTTCCTCAAGAAAAAAATACTTTTTAGTGCTTCAGAGACTTATGTATTTATAGACGTGCAGATGGGTCTACCCAAAACCTGGCCAAATATGTCTTCATGTGACTAAATCCAGATTCTGAAATTTCATTTTTTTTTCCTAGCAATCTCGTCTTTGAGTATCCTAAAAGGTCATGTTGATGTCTGTTGACCCATGCATCAATAAGGAAGTTTTAAAAGACAAAAAAATAAGTACTGGATAGGGTATCATTTCTACTAGTCTAATCTGAATATTCAGTAAACAAGCATGCTTGGAAAACTAAACTGAGGGAGTGGAAAAATGTGAATTTGGAAATAGATTCAAGTAATGCATAGACTGATTCTTTTCAGAAAATAAAAAGGAACAACAACAACAAAAAAAAAGAGGTGCAAACAATCAGAACACAGTGTAGGGACCAGAAATTCCCATGTCAAGTCCTGGAGCCCTGTTCTGGAATCTGAGTGCAGGGGTTTGTGTAAGAGGAGATTTGAGGATACTGACCTAGGAAAGGAAAGGTGAAGGCTGTAGGAGAAACGGAGCCAAGAGAACTGCCAAGTGATACAGTCCTTCTTCTCCAGAAGTCTGAGTAGTGCCAGGGAAGGGGGAAGTGTACTTAGAATCTCCTGGTGCCTCATGAAGGAGGGGACCTCAGGATTGGCCTTGGGGTGCATATTAACACTT
This sequence comes from Rhizomys pruinosus, assembly GCA_009823505.1. NCBI lineage: Eukaryota > Metazoa > Chordata > Mammalia > Rodentia > Spalacidae > Rhizomys > Rhizomys pruinosus. Next base: position 2,225,755 of record VZQC01004776.1, read on the forward strand.
TGATTTGACTAAGATACATTGTTTACATTGGACGGAGGAGGTAGTTATTTATACATTGGACTGTCAATATTCTCAGATTCTATGTAACTACATAAATAAGCCGTACATTAAAAACAACACCCCGAACAGCAAATAAATGCACATACACATGCATAATAGGTGAAATTACTGGGCTGTATGAGTTCAGATTAATTTAAAAACAAGAGCTTCCTACTCTAGATGTCAGTAGGCTTTATTTATGTATTACAAGATAAACTTGGGGCAGTTTTATAACTATCAATACGCCCCCCCCACACATCTAAAGAGTGAAACAGATAAAACTTAGTAATATGCATAATTTTCAAATGTTATTCTCTTTTTAAATTATTTCCTGTTAATCTTTCAATACAGACAGTTAAGATTTCAGACATTAACAAAAAAATTATCATTTGCCCAGTCTGTGAAATGTACTATCTGGGCTGATGTTACTTAGTCAATAATACAAGAGCTCTCCATCCCACACACTACTAGACATCTATAAACAATAACACTAAAACCTTTGCTTTTCCTTTGAACTTGGCTTTAAAAAAATCAGATTTCGAACCAAGTCCTTAAACCAATCAATACAAAAATAGAAATGTGAAGTACTATTTAAAATATTGACATGATTGCATAATAACTTGATTAGAAGAAATGTTGGAACCGCCAAAGATAAGTCCAATGTACATCTGTGCATATTAAATTCTTCCAGTATTAACTACGTATTTAGTATTATTTGCCATTAAAACACTTGTATGGTACAAATGTTGTATAAACGACATGTTTATGCACATTGCACAGTGACACTTTTTATGAATGGATACACATTACTGCTCCTAATTTGAGAAAATGGATGGCAGCATACTGTCTTGAAAAGGGTCATTAAGCCTCAGGAGCAGATGATGAGGCAAATGGTGGGTGACTTTTGGTGCCACTCGGGGCTACTGTGTTCCCAAATCCCTTTGGCAGAGTGTGTTGGAAACAGCCTTGGAGCTCTTCCCTTAGAGACCTGTGCTCGCTGGCTCTCAGGAACCTTGCTACATACAGAACCAAGACCGCGCACCCTTGAGGAATAAAATGCCCGCATGTCTCTGTTCTGAGGACTGTGCATCCACCGGGGACATCACACTTAAGTCCAGTCCCACAAGTGTGTGTCTGCAAGTGTGGCATTTAGCAACAAATGAACAGAAGGCAACAAGGGCTCCGCTCCTCCATACAACAGTCCCCGTCCTTCCGCAGCCAGGCTGCTGGGGGGCTTTTCAGGGGCTTACGCTCACTTGCCTTCTCCACCAGGAAGAAGCCTTGCATTAATAACCTGGTCAGGGCTAGGTCAGCTTTGTGTGTAAGTCCACTGGGCGCCATATGGCAGTTTCCAGTTCCTTTGGCAACAGGAGTCTGGCTAGGCTCCCGTGAGGATGCATCCTTAAAGAAGACCCCATGGGGTGCAGCAAAGCCCGGCCACTTACCTAGCTCCCACAGACCCCGCTCAGCCGGCGGCACGGTTCCAGCGCCACAAAGGGCTGAGGGATTCCCTGCTCCCTCTGGGGGTTCCTCTCCCTGCGACGGTCCCCTTCGCCAATGAAGTGTCGCCGGCAATCCCCCTCCCCTCCTCGGAGAGGAGGGTCTCCCCCGGCTGGCTGGAGCTCCCGGCAGCGGTCTCTTTACATCCCTCAGTCCAGTTCGCCGTTTCTAGTGGGAAGGCTCACAGGAGAGGCGGCGGGAGGATGCTAAGGCATCGTTTAAAAAGAACAATAATCTTCATCGATCTTCACCCCCTGTCCCCGCGCGGGGCCCCCATCCCCCTGCTGCCGCCGGCGCCGCCGCCCAGACCAGAGACGGCTGGAGTGGAGAGAAGGAAAACCAAGCGGAGCTGTGCGCGCCGCGCCAGCCGGGGACTGGACGCTCGCTCTGCTGCCCGAGGCGCGGCGGCGGCGGCGGCGGCCGGCGGGGGCGGCGGGTGTTGGATGGGTGCTGGTAGATGCTCGGTGGGTGCTCCGCGGGTGCTCGGTGGGTGTGTGTCTAAGGAGCGGCGGCAATCCGCTGCGCGCGGGAGGTGAGGCGGGGCGCCCGGGTCTCCGCCCCGCAGCTCGCCAGCCCCGCGAGCACACTCGCCCGGGGCCACCCAGCCTCGCCTTCCGCCTCCCGCGCTCCGCGCACCCGCGGGCCAGAGCGCCCGCCGCCGTCTTCTCTGTCTCCTCCTCCCGCTGCTCTCGGGAAATCGCGGCTCCGGAGGTGGGCGGCTGGGCTGCGCGGCTGGCCCGGCACCTCGGGGAACGCCTCCAGAGCCCAAGCTGTGCGCTCGGCGGGCGACAGCGCCCCCGGTGCCCAGGGCGCGGCCCGGGCGCGGGCGATCGGGCGCCGCCCACACCTCGCCGGGCACCTCCCTCTCTCCACACCCACCTGCCTCAAGGCGAGAGGAGGAGAGGGGTCCACAGCCAGGTGGCCACCGCGCGCACGCTCGGCTGGGGAAGCCCTGGGAAGCCCAGCCAAGAAGCTTGGGAGGTTTCCTGGGATTTCCCGGCCCTTCTGCTGCACACTGAGGGGCTCTCCAACCATCCAACCCCTAGGGGACTGTGACCTCAGGCTTGCTGCTAGACCTCTGGGAACTGGGGCTAGGAGAGATGGTTTCTGAACAATGAGCCCCAGAGTATTTTCCTGGAAAAGAAGCTGCGAGAATAAGCAGGAGCCCAGATAGACTCTGAGTTTTCATCTGGGCATCACCAGCTCCACTGGGGGCAACCCCTACCCTCCAGTCGCCCTGCTTTTCTGGGTTTGAGGGTAATGCTGGGTGGGCAGCAACCTTATTAACTCTTGATTCCCATGGGGGCGATATTCATACCCTGGCTTGCTGGCTTACCAGCCTGAAACTATACAAAGTTCTCCCTTAGTGAGAAGGGCATAAGGTGGACGGATACCCCAGATCCACCCTTTCCCACCTTTGGAATATTGTAAAGACAATGAACTTGAACAATATTACTGAATTGCTCCCTGACCCCCAGGCTACTGACTCAAGTGTCCCTTGACAGGGAGGAAGAGAATTGACCAGAACAGCTCCCGGGATGTTTAATCTAAAGTACATTAAAATACTTTTTCAGAAAGAGCAGGGTGAGAATACATTCAAAGCCGGGACACCAAAATTTCTTTAGGTCAAGAAAGAAGATGGTGACTGAAGAAGTTCCAGACCACGATTTAAATTTCACCCTGCTTTTGCCGAGTCTCTCCATAGGTCTTATCATATGCTGTCTGGTCTCCGGGGTGTTTCAGACGCTGCTAGGATGTTTAGTCTGGGAATTGCTTCTTCAGAGTCCATCACCCTCCATCCAACAAGAAACCGTCTTGGTTCCCCTGCTCCCCTCAGGACTTCTCAAGCATAAGTACTAGGAAGAGAATGCCGGGATTTTCAAACTTTTATCTCAGCTCTGGACTGTTCCCAAGCTCCAGCTCCCAGGGCCTGCAGGAAGCACATTCTTTCACCTGCACTCTTCCCATCCTCCCATTTTAGTTAACAGGTCTCTAGGCAGATGACTCTTCTCCAGGCACAACCTTGAGGCCATCGTTTCCCTATTTGGAAAAGTCCCCTGGTTTCCCAGCCCCTGTCAAGGGCATTGGCATAACCCTGTCACTACACTCATGTTTCTTTCCTTCTGGAATTCTCCCTTATAGGTCTCAGGTCCAAACCAAGAGTGGTTTCAGGCCCATTTCTAACTTTGTCTTCTGGGACCCGGTCACATCCATATTATATTGTCCCAGCTTTTGTTAAAAGATGCTTCTCACCCTCTGCTTCTCACCCTCTGCTTCTCAGTACATAGATGTACTTCTCAGGTACCTTTTTTTTTTTTTTTTTTTGGTCTTTTGAGAGGTCTCCCTGTTCAGTCCCAGCTGGCCTGGAACTCACAGAGATCCACAGGCTTCTGTCGTCCTTGAGTACTGAGTACTGGGATTAAAGGGCCCAGCTTCCCAGTACCATTTTTTTTTATTTGCGTGCTTTGTTTTGCATTTCATACATCATTTTCAATTCAGATCAGACAATAATTTCCCTTTCCCTTCCCGCCTACCCCCACCCCATCCCAGACGATTGCCATTTTTGCCATAACTGTCCTGCATCTTCTCTCAGTTTTTTTTTTTTTTCATTTTTTAGCTATAAGTGATGATCATGAGTACAAACATCCTTTTTGCAAAACCAATTTGCAGGCTGTTGTGCCCAAACCCCACAGCCCCACCATCCAGCAGGGGGTGAGGGGTTGTATGTTCAATCAAGTTGATCAAATGAGTGTCCAGCAACTACATTGCTGTACTTTTCACCATTACCCCAATCGCAGCCCTTACATTCTACCACGCCCCCTTTCTTCCGCAGATTGTTCCCTAGGCTTAGAAAAGGGGCACAGGTGGATGAGAAGCAAAACAGTCCACTCTCTCTGGAGCTGTTGTCTTGGACTCTGGTCAATTCTGGCTGTTTCCTTTCATGGGCTGACAGTTTGTCCAGGAATAACCTTTCGATCCTACTAATGATTTAAGTTCTTTCAGGATTGATGGCAAAACCTTCATTGTTTGTATGCCTTAGATGTAATCCAGTGCCACTCTAAGGGTTCAGAGACACACCTATTCATCTAGCAAACAGTCATCGCTTAGCTTTCTTCATTCAATATTTGTCAATTGAGTGGAATTTATATTTTAAGTCTAGACAGACATATTTGGAGTATGTTGAAACTTAAGTGATACTATGTCATTTTATTTTTAAAAATCCCTTTATCAGCTCCATGTCTGTAGTAGTACTGATTGTCTTAGTAAGGTTTGAATAATTTAGTAATTATTTGCTTTGAAATATTTGTCTTAATGTCTTATTAGATTTTAGGAAGTTGGAAACATTTGCCTCCTGTATGAATGCTTGTTAGCCCAAATACTATGCTGCTACCTCCATTCAGTCTGCGAGGCAAGTTGCTCGCAGGAGGAATCAATTATCCATCAAGAGTTATGCATCTGAGATTCACCGATTAAAAAAAAAATCAGGATAGGGGATAGAATCTAATTTTTCTTACTGAGCTACTCACAGCCCAGATGGGGTTGTAGCAAATAACCCATTTTGTATCGGCTGTTTGTTATAGCAGAGTTCTTCATAGGCACAGCCTTAACGCCAAGCAGACTCCTGCCTTCATCATAATGCCTTCCACCTCCTCAATACATGCAATTTCCATTTTCTTCATTTGTTTTCCAAAGGAAAATTTAACACAATATAGATGAGAAGTCAGACATGTTTTCATAATGCTGCTAACCTCATTTTAATCTTTATTGAGACTTATAGAAATGTTCCTTTTGCTTATATTTCAATTTCTCAGATTCATCCTGTGATATGAATAAATTATACTAAAGAAGAGAAATGACTGTTTAGTGTCAAAATGTCAAAATGCCTCATTTGTAAAGTCTGGTAAAATAAATAACAGTAATATGAGTTTATCCTGAAATGCCCCTATGCTTATCGGGAGACACATTTTAAATGAGAAATGTGTTCCTCATACATCATAACGCTGGTATATAGGAATGTATGTATATACAGGACATAAAGCACAGTAGGTTCTTGGGGTATTTTGTCGTTGAATGTAGCATTTGTAAACATTTAGTGTAATCTAAATAACATCATTCTCTCTGAATAACATTAGTGTATCCAGCTGGAATTTGAATTGACTTGCAGAGAAGCTGTAGCATCACAACAAAACAGTAAAGGATGAACTTGAATTTTGTTGTTTGTTTGTTTGTTTTCTTGCTTGCTTGTTTTTAAGACAAAAATCTAGTGTTTGGCCTGGGACTTGCAATGTAGGCCACACTGGCCTCAAGCTAACGGAGATCCGCCTGCCTTAGCCTCCCAAGGTCTAGGATTGAAGGAGTACACCACCACACCTGGCCAAATGAACATACTTTATAAATGTTAGAAGCATAAAGGGAAATAATTTCCAAGTCTTTGGAGAGTCATTGTGGTGGTTTAATTTTTTTTTATGTGTAAGAATGTACTGTCTGCATGTAAGTTTGTGCACCCTTGTCGTGCAATGTCGCGGAGGTCAGAAGAGGGTGTCAGATTCCCCTGGAACTGGAGTTTCAGACGGTTCTCAGCCGCCATGTGGGTGCTGGGGATAGAACCTGAGTCCTCTGCAAGAGCAGTCAGTACATTTAACTGCTAGGCCATCTCTCCAGCCCCAATTTAATTTTTTAAGTTAATTGGCATGAAGTAAAGTAGCACAGGCATAAATTCCAGGTACTTGGGAGACTGAGACAGGAAAATTTTATTTTATTTTTTATTTTTTTTTTTAGTCTTTTCGAGACAGGGTCTCCTTGTAGCCCCAGCTGTCCTGGAACTCGCTCTGTAGACCAGGCTGGCCTTGAACTCACAAAGATCCGCCTGCATCTGCCTCCCAAGTGCTAGGATTAAAGGCGTGCGCCACCACGCCCAGCTGGTTTTTTTTTTTTTTTTTTTAGTCAAGACAGGAAAATTTTAAATTGCAGGCCAAGGTAGATTACATATTGAAAGCCTGTTCAACAAATGTAGAAGGAAGTATATAGCATATTGAGAAAAACAAACAAAAACAAAATGAATTCCAAAAGAAGAGTATTTAAAGATGATATGGGCCCCATTAAGGGGAAAATATAATATACATAAGTATAATGTGTGTGTGTGTGTGTGTGTGTGTGTGTGTACACCTTTCTGTATAGAACTTGTGTCTAAGTTGGCAGGCAGGTTAATTTTTGTTATAACCTGACTCATACCAAAATAGGTGATAACTATCAATTTTCCTTGAGGATCAATACATGATAGTACTGCTTTATGATCTTAATCAAAATTCAATTTATACCTTGATTTTGACTAGGGAGCTTTTTTAAAAGGGAAAATATTACTATGGGTTTTACTGTCATACATAAAGTGTAATTATAATTTACCATACTCTTAACCTAATATTCTCCCTTTTCTCCTTCTAAATAAAAATGTAGAATTCCGGAAGTTTTGAGCAATTTACTGAATCTTAGCAGCCACTGAAGCCCTCACATACACACTGAAGGCTTGAGAACAAATGAGCTGCCTGTGTGCTCTCCATGGAGAAGATAAGTGCTATCTCATTGGTTCCCTTGGATTTAGTTGAGACAGACTTGGCTGTCCTTTGAAGATTTAAAGCAGGAGATAAGCTCCAGACTGACTATATTTGCAGTTTTTTAAAACAGTTCTTGTTATAAGCATGAACTTTTTGAAAAACACCAGATGCTTAGACACATTTTTCTGCTATGTCATAGAATGGATATAAGTACTGCATTTGCATTCACCCTTAGACCTACTTCCAAACAGCCTTAGTGTCTCAGTTGCATTAGCACCTAGCCCCCCACCCCCACCCCGTAGGCATCAGGAGGTTTATGACACACCGTTTCTAAGGCCAGTGTACTAGAATTTTTAAAAATATATCACTTAGAATGTGAAACTTTCTAAGTTTCTCCGGGGCTGTTTCTAATTATTCTTGTATTTAGTAGAGCAATGATTAGATTCCTACTCAGAGTTGAGTGTCATTTTTGCTATAATTTTGTGGTGTGTAACATTAATAACAAAGTCTTACTACATGTTAACCATTAGGCTGTATTCTTTACAGATGTTTGCAATTTAATGCTCTTTATTATAATTTGTTGGTAAAGATGGAGGTAATTGTTTTCTAATACTTTATTATTTTATTTTATGTGTATGGGTGTATCACCTACATGTATGTAAATGTACCCATGTCATGCAGTGCCCTCAGAAGTCAGAAAAGGTGTTGGATGCCTCAGAACTGGATTTAGGGATGGTTGTTAGTTACCATGTGGCTGCTGGGACTCAAACCCTGGTCCTCTCCGAGATGGAGGTAGTTGTTAACCAGGGATAGTTTAAAATACTGCTGTTAATACTATTAAGTTATAGAATTGGAATTTGATCAAAAATATGGTATGCTTACTTCTTCAGGCAATCTACCTCACCGAACATTTCGAATTGATTTCTGCCTGCTTCATTTGAGTGTCTCTTGGCTCTTGGGAAATATGTAGAAAACACTGAGATCTATGTGGGTGTTGATGACACAATTTACCTAAAGAGAAGAATTTGTCATTGGCCCTAAATGGGGGATGGAGGTTGGCCACACGCCCTTGTTTTCTGACAAGCAGCTTGCTGTGGACCCACCCCATGGCTCATCTGATGTCTGGATATCTGCAGGCTGCAGGTTTGATCCAACAAGGCTGTTAATAATGATGTAAGCTGCTGCAGATTGGGGTGGAGGCCTTTATCTCTGCATAAGGAAGATGCTAGTCCACTGCTTAGTGACCAGATCCATCACAAGGTCCACTATTAGTGGATCATAGTCCACCAAGAATAGCAAATGACTGTTGTCTGTGAACCTGCCATCAGTGTGGTAGACAAAATTATTCTAAAACTCCTATAAAAAGCAAATTGAAAGCAATTCTCTTCTTAGGACAAAAGACAGACTAGAATCACCTGTAACAACAGGGCAAAGAGCATCCAGTCATGAATGAGAAATGCTACTTTGCAAGTGCAAAGGCATTGTTCTCTACTCCAGCTTCAAGTCATGATAGAAAGTGGATTTAATGGTATGTCCCTTCCAGCCTGGCAAGGACTTTGGGAAAAGCCAAGATCAGAACCATAACAAGGAAGATTAAATCAGTTACCCACAGTGTTTTCTGAGAAATTTCCATATGGACACAAGACTCAACAAAGCAACTGGCTTTAAATGATGGCCTTTATTTCTTTCTGAATAAAGTTTTATCTGGCAATCCATTCAACAGGAACGTTCCAAAAGGGTCATTAATGCTAAGAAGGAGAAAAAGTGATCTGAGTATTTCCTGATCTTCTCTGGAGTTGTTACTCTTCTAGCTTCAGAACTTTGGTATTATCAAGTAGAAAGCGGAAATATTGATCATTTCTCAAATCTGTAATCTAACCATCATTACTTCCCACTGCTAAGCTTATACTTCAATACTTTATTTAAATAAAATATATTTTGTAGTACACATAAAATTGGTAGTCTAGCATTCACTAAAGTATCAATAAATCCAAGATAATGATTTAAAACATCCACTATTAAGGATGAATAATAGGATACAAATAATCCATAAAAGTTGATAAACATGCATGAGAATGCATACAAGCAAGCACAACTACATTTTAGTTACAATATACTGTAGAGGTGAATGAATGATTCTTTTCAGTAATGCCATCTTTTAAATTCCTTAATTATTACTCACATTGCAGTTTAATAAATGTTTTGTGGTGCTAATATTTAGTGTTATATTATATATAATATATACTATTAATATAATACATATAATATATACTATATGTCCCACATATACTTTGAAGTAAACTATTGTCGATTTACATTTTAAGTACTTGATTCTGTTTAATAATAGCCTTTTTCAATAAAAGCTATGAAGACTTGTTTCAATGAGCACAGGCATATGTTTTAGAATACAATAGCAAGTAAATTTCTCAGGAATTTAAAATACAGAAATCCAAGAAAACAAATCTTAACATCTTAACATGATTAACCTCTTCCAGCCATATGCCATTTCCATTAAAGACATAGCTAAACAAGACTGTGATTGTTAATCTTCACCACGAACCTGACTGGATTTGGAATCACCAAGGAGACACATCTCTGGGTATGTCTTTGAAGATATGTCCATCCGCTTCAACATGCCCTTCATGTGGATGGCAGCATTCTCTGCTTTCTGCTTCCTGATCTATTGAGATGTGAGGAATCCAGCCCTCGCACCCCGCCCCCCCAAGCCAGGAACTCTGCTATGCTTGCTTCACCATAACACTCTCTCAGATCCTGATCCCAAATACATCCCTCTTCTCTTAAGCTGTTTCTGTCAATGAGAAAAACAGCTAAACAAAGACTGATAAGATTTGACATAAATCATATTTGATAATATCACATTGCTTATATGCCAAAATAACCTACCATAACTATTAGTGCTACTTAAATACCTATATATCTAATTGCTTGTGCTTCATTAGTAGGATCGAAAGGTTACTCCTGAACAAACTGTCAGCCCATGAAAGGAAACAGCCAGAATTGACCAGAATCCAAGTCAACAGCTCCAGAGAGAGAGGACAGTTTTACTTCTCATCCACCTGTGCCCCTTTTCTAAGCCTAGGGAACAATCTGCGGAAGAGGGGGCGTGGTAGAATGTAAAGGCTGCGATTGGGGTGAACGGTGAAACTACAGCGATGTAGTCTGGACACTCATTTGATCAACTTGATTGAACAAACAACATGTTCCCTCCACTGAATGGTGGGACTGTAGGGGTTTGTGAGCAGTAACAGTCTGTCAAGTGTTGCACGAAGGAATGCTACTATACTCATGGATTATCACGTTATAGCTAAAAATGAAAATAAAAACCTGAAATGATGCAGGACAGTTATAGGCAGAATACACAGATCTGGGATGGGTCTGTGGGCAGGTGGGGGGTAAGGGAACAGGGAAATATGCGCTATCTGAATTTGGAAAATGATATACGAAATGCAACACATTCAATAAAAATTAAGTAAATTAAAAATATCAACTTATAGATAGCTATACCTAAGGCGCCAAAAAACCACCAGAAACTACTAGTAACACCAAATAGTTTCATAAAGTGGGGTTAAAATTAATCTAGAAATCAGTAGGCTTATGCCAACAAAACGCATTGGAGAACAAATAGGGAGGTTAACATTCACATAGCAAAAAAAAAAAAAAAAACTTGACACTAAAGATCTTTACAATGAAAATGCTAAATCCTTGAAGAAGGAGATTGAAGAAAGCCCCAGTAGATGGAAGGACCTCCCATGATCATGGATTGGAAGAATATATTAAAAATGACCATCCTACCCTAAGAAATATAGAGATTCAATGCAATCTCAATTAAAATTCCCATTACTTTCTTCACAGACTTAGCAAAAACATCCTAAAATTCATATGGGAAAACAAAAGACCCAAAGCAACCCTGAGAAAAAAGAGTAATCCTGGGGGGATTACTATATCAGACTTCAAACTATATTACCAGGCTACAGTCATAAAAACACCATGGTATTGGCACAAAAACAAACCCATACATCAATGAAACAAAATTGAAGCTCCAAACTGACGACATGCAATTTCAGCCACCTCATATTGACAAAGAGGCCAAGAAGATTCAATGTAGGAAAGACAGTATCTTCAGCAAATGGTACTGGCAAAACTGGATTACCGCTTGTAGAAAAATAAAACTAAACCCCTACCTTTCGCCCTGTACAAAATCAACTGCAAATGGCCCAAAGACCTCAATATAAGACCTGAAACTCTGAAAATGATAGAAGAAAACATTAGCAGTAACCTACAAGATATAGGTGTAGGAAAAAGACTTTCTGAAATCAGACAGCAGTTGTACAGGAAATAAGATCAACAATCGACAAGTGGGACCTCATTAAAATCAAAAGCTTCTGTACAGTGAAAGATACAAAGAAGTGGAGAAAATCCACAGGGTGGGAGGAAACCTTCACCAGTGAAACCTCTCACAGAGGTTTAATATCCAGATTATATAAATTACTCAAAAACCCCCCACAAAGGATCAAGAAAACAAATGACCCAATCAAAAGATGGAGTAAAGGGGCTGGAGAGATAGCCTAGCGGTTAGGAGCACTGACTGCTCTTTCAGAGGACCCTGGTTCAATCCCCAGCACCCACATGGCGGCTGAGAACCGTCTGTAACTCCAATCCCAGGAGAACTCCAGTTCCAGGGGAATCCGAGACCCTCTTCTGACCTCCGCGGCATTGCACGACACGGGTGCACAGACCTGCGTGCAGACAGTACATTCATACACATACAAAATAAATAAAAATTTAAAAAAAAGATGGAGTAAAGAGCTGAACAGAGACTTCACAAATGAAGAAGATGGCTGATAAACATCTTAAGAAGTGTTCAACATCACTAATAATTAAGGAAATGCAAATTAAAATCACTTTAATATTTCATCTTTCTCCAGTAAGACTGCTTATGATCAAGAAAACAAATGAAACCAAATGCTGGAGAGGTTGTGGGGAAAGGGGAACATTCATCCACTGCTGGTGGGAATGCAAACTCATACAACCCCTATCGAAAGCAGTATGGAGAACTCTTAAAAGACTGAAAATGAGCCTACCACCTGACCCAGTCATACCACTGCTGGGTATATACCCAAAAGATTCATCCCATTGCAGAGATACATGTACAACCATGTTTATTGCAGCTCTTTTCACAATAGTGAAGAGCTGAAAGCAATCCAAGTGTCCATCAACTGATGAGTGGATAATGAAAATGTGGTACATCTACACAATGGAGTTCTATGCAGCAGTAAAGAAAGACGACATGGGGCTGGAGAGATAGCCTAGTGGTTAAGAGCACCAACCGCTCTTACAGAGGACCTGGGTTTGATCACCAGCACCCAAATGGTAGCTGAGAACCATTTTTAACTCCAGTTCCAGGGGAATCTAATGCCCTCTTCTGACCTCTGTGGCATTGCATGACATGGGTGCACAAACCTACATGCAGACAGTACATTCATACACATACAAAAAAAAATTAAAAAAAAAAGACGACATCATGAAATTTGCTGGTAAATGAATGGGACTAGAAGCTGTTATGCTAAGCGAAGTAACACAGTCACAGAAAAAAACTATATGGTGTCCCTCATTTGTGGATCCTAGCACCAAATCCATATATACTCTGTCATTTTGGTATATGTGTGGAGTGTATATATGTATTTTAGAGTAATATAAAATTAAATGTAACAACCCAACAATAAAAGACTTGTTCAAAGGGTTTACTGACCAAAACAGTAAACTTCTACATCAAAAAATTTAAAAAAGACTAAGAAAAAGATGTAAGACAGGACTTAACATGTATGACAGAATGTATGAGCTCTGGGGGGGGGGCATGGCTGAAGAAATGAGTCTAAATTTGATTAGGAAAGGTTGTATGAAATGCACAAAAGCTCATTAAAATCAAGCATAAAAATAATCACATATAAAAGATGAAAATCAACTTGGGAAGTCAGACTGCTGAATGAGACTAATTAAGCACAAAACTATCTAATTTGACTTTCTTGTGATGCTATCCTAGAAGTCCCAGGGTGCTTCTGTAGTCAGTCAGGTCATGCAGCACTGTGCTGTGTGAGACAGTCATTTTTGGAAGAAACAAATTTTCAAGACCTTTAGGTGAGACATACCCCATCTCGTAGTCTTTTCCAGCCTATGAGAAAGGAGGTCAGTAAAAAGTTTACCTCTCCAAAGAATGCCAGCGATATTAAAAGGCACATCCCTGCTTTGGTTAATGCTAGTGGGGTCAGCAGATGGAATCTTTACTCAGAGGATTTCTCTTGCTTTCTTTTTAATTTCTTACTATTACCTCTCAACCTAGACCTTGAAATCACAGCTGGGATAGGTGTCTCTTCATGTGGGTTCAGCCACCTGCAATGAAGAAAAATATGACCTTCTCTTATATTGTCTAAAATTAGTGAACACATTTATATTGTCTAAAATTAGTAAACACATTTATATTGTCTAAAATTAGTGAACAGAAAAGAAATCTAGTGTGCAACCTATTGTCTCTGCTATATACTGCTTTAACTCAAAGGATTCCTAACAATTTGATTACTATGTGTGAGTTATCATAATTAAAATTTAATTTTTAATTGAATTTTTGTGTATTTCGACAGAAAATCTCAATCTTAATCACTTTTATACCCCCTTCCCCTTTGCCCTCCTCCCACAGTCCACCTATTGTTATTCATGTACTCAATCATTCGTGCCAAGGTCCACTTTGCCAAATTAGTGTCCCCAGATGTTTCTCCGTACAAGTTCATCCACTGAGGTCTAGTTAGCCCATTCAGAGTCCCTCGTTTTAAGAAGATAAGCTTTTTCTCATCTAGTAGTAAGCAGCTGCCAAGAGTTCTTCAAATAAGATTGAAGTCTGCCACCCATTTCACCAGTTACATGGTGAGTTTTTGTCTTTAGTTTGCATGGAGCTTGTGCATGCTGATGTATGTTAGTATGAGCAGCATCCCAGGAACTTGAGTGATTCTATTTCCACATGGTTATACACATCCTCCCTGGCTCTTAGTCTTTCCAACCTCTCTTCTGCAATGGTCTCTGGGTCAGTGAAGCTTAATACAGGAGGCCTTTCTAAGGACCTACACTTTGCAGACTCCTAATCCCCACACTTTGGCTATTTGTGACCCTTGGTGTTCCTAGCCCCTGTGATTTTGTGTTCCTCACCCTCTTTTGCATGAGAGAACTTAGTGAGAGTTGAGAGATTCATTAGTTTCCTCTTTGCCACTTGTTCTATGCTTAATGAGCCTTAGGTGTAGAGACACTGCATTGTAGATCTGCTACTTAGGCTTGGACAATTCACAGACAATTTCTGTGTGTGATCAGCTGTGGTACTCTGTAATAGTTTCTGTCTGGTACAAAGGAAGCTTCTTTGATGAGTGGTTACTGGGATACTTGACTGTAAATGTGAGGATACATATTTTGCACATAGTAAGAAGTTAAATTAGCCTAGGGATTTGACAGCCTTGGAGATGTCTCTAAAATATATCTTTCATTTATGTGCATTTGACTATGTTTTCAACACAACACACGAGTTTCCTCCCACTGAGTGGTCTTTAAGTCCAATTAGGTAGCTGTTAAGTGCCCCCAAGATAAAAGTGTTCACTACTTTACCAATGTTCATATTCTGTGCCAGTCATTGATGTGATTATTTGGTCTTTTTTTTGGATTATTTTTTATTATATATTTTTTGTACAAGATTATGTTACTAATCAAATCTAGACCTGTGTCCCCCACCAGAGCTCATGGATTCTGCCAAACATGCTTTTCATCTCTTTCTCAGTCTTTCTCAAAATTCTCCATGTGGAAGTTGACTGTTTTGAGCAGAAGTACACTGTTTCAGTCAGTTCTTTGATGCAGCCCTTTCTGTTGTTGTTGTTGTTGTTTCTAATATGCATCACTCCCAACTACTTGGACAAAAGGTCAAGGGGCTGTGTACAAGAAATACTTACAACTAGGTAATTGGCACTAGCATCCACAGATGAGGGATATCATTCATCGTTTGTTTTTCTGGGACTGTGTTACTTCACTCAGCATGATGTCCTGTAGCTCCAGCCATTTTTCTGCAAAGCTGGTGATGTCATCTTTCTTTACTGCTGCATAGAACTCCATTGTGTAGATGTACCATTTTTCCTCTATCCACTCATCAGTTGAGGGGCATTTGGGTTGGTTCCAGCTCCTCGCTATTGTGAAGAGAGCTGAAATAAACATGGCTGTGCATGTATCTCTGTGGTGGGGTGAGTCTTGTGGGTACATGCCCAGGAGTGGTATGGCTGGTGAGGTGGCAAGTTCATTCCAAGTCTTCCAAGGGTTCTCCACACTGCTTTCCATAGTGGCTGTACCAGTTTACCTTCCCACCAGCAGTGGATGAGTGTTCCTCTTTCCCCACAACCACTCCAGCACTTGGTATCATTTGTTTTATAGATCCTAGCCAGTCTTATTGGAGTAAGATGATATCTTAAAGTGGTTTTGATTTGCAATTCCTTAATGATTAGTGATGTTGAACACTTCTTAAGATTATTTGGTCTTAAAGCTGGTATTGGACCATCAATTGGTGTTGTCCCATAGCAGCTTGTGTAGTGCTCTCCAAAGCTATGAGAGCTACCCTTCAGGGGAAGTGGCTTCTAGGTCAGTTCCAGATACATTGCTTCAAATCTCTTCTCCGGTTTGTCTTCTCTTCAGCAATAGGGTCTTACTTTCGAGTTCTGGAGGGAATCAAGGGCTGTGGCAATTGTCTGTGTAATTTTGAGAGTGTTCTGGACTGCCTGTCTGACAGCTCAAAGGAAGGTTTCTCTTGTTTGGCACTGTTTCTTGTTATGTAGTCTTCAGCTGTACATATGGGCTCATGTAGAGATTTTGTATGTGCAATTTCTGACTAGGTTGTTGGACCAATGTGATTCCCTCTGGTGTTTTATGATAGCTCACCATTAACCCTCCCTCCAGGCCTTCCCCTCTTAAAGTGTCCTCATTTTCCCCATTTCTCCCTTGATTCCAGTCTCCTATGTCCTCTTAAGCTCCTTCTTTCCCTTCATCTCCAAATTTCCTTGTATAACCCTCCCTTCCCCTCCTATTTAAATATCTCCATTTTATCCATTTCTCCTTCAGTAAAATTTGTCTCCTACTTTTCCTCTCTCTCAGGTTCCTTCTTTCTCTTTATCTCCCTGGTTCCTTTACATTTTTTTCTGATTCCTGCAGTTACATCAGGATACATACTCTGAAATAAGGATTTGGTGCTAGGAGCCACAAATGAGGGAGAACATTTTCTGAGCCTGCGTTACTTAGCATAAATTTTCTAGCTTCGTCTATTTACTTGCACATTTCATGACATCACAATTTAAATTTTTTATTAGCATATCTTCATTATACCAAGTCACAGGTGTATTAGTCACTTTTCTGTTGCTGTGATAAAGCACCATGACCAAGGAATTTATAAAAGGAAGAGTTTATTTGAGCTTACGATTGGCGGTTCCAGGGAATTAGTCCATTGTGGCAGGAGGCGTGGCAGCTGGATCTGGAGCAGCAAACCGAGGGTCACATCTCGCAAAGAGCACAGGAAACAGAGAGGGCAACTGTAGACCACAGAGGCTTGTTAAAACTCACTAAGCCTGCCCCCAGTGACACACTTCCCCCAGCATGGCCACACCTTCTAAGACCTCCAATAACAGCGCCACCAACTGGAGACAAATGTCTGAATACTTACAGCCTATGGGGGACACTCATGCAAACCACCACATTCCACTCCCTGGCCCCCATAGGCTCCTGACCATATAAAATGCAAAATGCATTTAGTCCAACCTTAAAAGTCCCCACAGTCTGTACCAGTCTCAATGCCATTCAAAAGTCCACAGTCCAAAGTCTCCTCTGAGACTCAGGCCAATCTCTTAAACTGCAAGCTCCTGTAAAATCAAAAGACAAATTGCATACTTCCAATGTACAGTAGAACCGAATACACATTCCCATTCCAAAAGGGAGGAATAGAGGCATAGTGAGGAAATATTGGACCAAAACAAGACCGAAAACCAGCAGGGCAAACACCAAGTCCTGTAGCTCCACATGCAACTTCTGGGACTTGACTTCCAAAGGGCTTAGATGGCTCAGCTCCTCCAGCTTTGCTTGTGACACACATCTCTTTCTTAGGCTGGTACCACTCCCTGTATGCAGCTCTCCTTGGCAAATATCTCACAGGTCTGGCATCTCGCATGTCTTCTTGGGGTCTCCGCTGCCAAACAGGCTTCACATTCACAGCTTCACACAATTGCCCATCAGGGCCTACTTTATGCAGGGACACCCTTGCTGTGCTCTGCCTGACCTTGGCAGCTCTCTGAAACCGTGGAGGAAGAACTGATGACCCCTTCACTCTTGCAAACTTCATGCCTCTAAAGCCAACACCACGTGGATGAAACTGCCTAGTTTGGCTGCAATTTTGGGATGGAATCTCTCCTACTTTAATCACATTTGCCATTTTTCTCTGCCCTGGACTAACTGGAGGATTAGCTGGGTGTGGTCTTGCCCTGAAGGTACTGATTCTTTTGTTTACTTGTAAATCTCCAGGCCTCTCCTTAATGGCTTTAATCTCCTTATGAAAGGGAGCCTCTCCTTCATATGCCTTGGCTCCACCTTTAATCTTCCTAGTGCAGTTATGAGATCCAAACTGTACATTCTGCATTTCTTTCTGCCCCATCTGCTCTTCTTCACTGTAGATCTGCACAATATTCACCATTAAAAGCCACGCCACCATTTCTACCTTAGGCTGTCTTGAAATATCCTCCGCCAAAGACATCAGTCCACCGCTTTTCAACTTAGCATCAGGCAAGCATCTGGGCTGTGGGCAAACTGCTGCCAGACTCTTTATTAAAATATCCTGGTTGCTGCCTAAGTCTTTATTTTCCCCTGGAACTACATCTTTTGCAGCCATGCTTTCTTCCAGGCCTCCACTAGAATGGTCCTTTAAGTTCTGCTTACAATAGTCAACAGCCTTTCCAGCCCAAAGTTCCAAAGTCTTCCACACTTCTCCAAACATACACGTGGTCAGGTTCTTCACAGCCAACAGCCCACTCTCTGGTACCAATAACTGTATTAGTCACTTTTCTGTTGCTGTGATAAAGCACCATGACCAAGGAATTTATAAAAGGAAGAGTTTATTTGAGCTTATGATTGGCGGTTCCAGGGAATTAGTCCATTGTGGCAGGAGGCGTGGCAGCTGGATCTGGAGCAGCAAACCGAGGGTCATATCTCGCAAAGAGCACAGGGAACAGAGAGGGCAACTGTAGACCACAGAGGCTTGTTAAAACTCACTAAGCCTGCCCCCAGTGACACACTTCCCCCAGCATGGCCACACCTTCTAAGACCTCCAATAACAGCGCCACCAACTGGAGACAAATGTCTGAATACTTACAGCCTATGGGGGACACTCATGCAAACCACCACAACAGGTTTCACAAAGACATTTTCATTCAAATGTATCATATACTTTGAGACATCTTTAACATTCAGCATTTTTCACAAAACCCATTTGAATCTTTGCAAGATTTCATGCTTAATATCACAGAAGAGCACTCTATTTCTTTATCAACACAAGGTGAAAATTATTTATTAACTAAAACCTGTAAAGTGTTGTCAGTCCCAACACAATATTTATAGCCTTGTATAATTTTTTATATTGCCAATGGCAATTACCAATTGTTATAGTGCTGGAAACTAATGTAAAAATTAACAAAAAGGGAGAGTGGATAAAGGGAACTAGTTAAATATCGAAGGCCGTGGGAGGAAAAAAAACACTGCCTCTTTATTAACTCTCTAGTTTATTCCCTGAAGCATGAGGTTTGAGTGCCCATAGACAATATTATCATTTGGCTTGCAGAGCTATAAATTATTGCTGGCATCCCCAATAGAAAAAATGTTGCTGTTGACATTTAAATGACTTTGTTAAGAATTGACCTGGAAAATTATAGTCAATTCTGTGTACTTTATTACCAAAAGAATGTGACTAGATTAGAAGGAGTTGGATAAAAAAGAAACAGGAACAATTAAAAAGAAAAATAGAAAGAGGAACATTAAAACTATATTACAAGAATGAATGCAGGAGGAAAGGAGATGTTGAAAACCAGTTTTCAAGTACTGCTATGTGTATATGTATGGGTATAACATTAAGAGTCTATCCAGCAGCTTTAATTAACTGTGATGAAATGGAAAGATCAGGTGAATCAGAGCCCAGCTGCAAGTTCTCTCCAACAGGCTCCGTGGAGCTGGATTAAGATGTCCAGGGTAGAACAGTATAAACTGGGATAAGTGCTGCTCCTCATGTACCAGATCTGCAGGGCCAGAAGAGCCCCAGTAGAACACAGGGTCCCAGAGAAATAGCCTGCATGCCCAAACACTCAACAGGAGGCTATAGAGATTGGTGCCTTCCACCAGCTGTCTCCAGGTCCCCTTTCCCCTGCCCAAAGTATAATCCAAAGCTTTAACAATTTTTAAACGCTTCGGTGCTTAATGGAATCCCAACTTTCCCCTCCCCACTAATTTACACATCCCGATGGTTTTTCATTTTCAAGTTCAATCTAATACTTGCTCTATCCTCCCCCACCTTACTGTCTTCCCATCCTAATGTTATTAACTAAAATCCTAGCACACTGTGTAGTATCCTTGGTTGTTTACTGACCAACAGTTGTTGAAGTTAAAGGGACCACTGTTGCTAATGGGCTAGTACAATATTTGCATAATGGTAATATACTGCATTTGTGATTGTCACTATAGTTAAAATTCTAATCAGGAAAGAAGAGAGAGATTACATCTAGCACTCCAAACTCTTGGGCTGAGGAACTATTTTTTGAACTATGGACTTCAATTGTACAACATCTAAGTGCCACTTGAACATTGGAAGTACTCAATAGAAATAACACAGATGATAATAATCCCAAGCAATAAGTTAAGCCTGAAAAACTAAGACAAAGTAACTTCTCCCAAACTACTAGGCTTACAGTAATGACATCTAGTGAGAGTGAGTTAGATGAAATCCCAGACAGAGAATTCAAAAGACCATAAGTATGGTAACGAAATCTAAGAATAAAATATTCTTCTTAATGACAATACAAATAACAACTAAATTAAAAGGAAAGGACTTGCAGAACATGAAAGAAGAATTTTAAAAAGACATAAAAAATCTAAAGTACTGGAAATAAAAAGCATAACAAGTCTAATAAAAAGCTCCGTGGACACTCTCAATAATAGAAAGGATCAAAAAGGGAACAGAATATCTGAGTTGAAAACAAGGAAGAGAAAGTAGAAAATCCAACAAAGAGAAAGACAAAATAACAAGAATGTATCTGTGGGAATTCCACAGTAGTTCAAAAGACCAAATCTATGGGCAATGATCATAAATGAAAGAGGAATCTCTTTCAAAGGCATAGAAACATTTTCAGAGTCATATTGGAAAATTTCCCAGAGTTAGGAAAAGAGATATCAATCAAGATACAAGAAGATTTTAGGACACTAAATGGATAAGACCAGAAAAGAATCTCCCTTTATTATATTACATTTAAAAACTCAATATTTAGAACAGGGAAAGTATATTGAAGGAGGCAGGAGAGAAACACAAAGTCACATGTAAAGGCAGGTCCATAAGAATAATCCTGGATTGGGCTGGAGAGATGGCCTAGAGGTTAAGAGTGCCGACCGCTCTTACAGAGGACCCGGGTTTGATCCCCAGCACCCACATGGCGGCCGAGAACCGTCTGAAACTCCAATTCCAGGAGAACTCCAGTTCCAGGGGAATCCGACACCCTCTTCTGACCTCCGTGGCATTGCATGACACGGGTGCACAAACTTGCATGCAGACAGTACATTGAAACACATACATAAATAAATAAAATTTTTAAAAAAGAATAAATCTTTAAAAAAAAGAATAATCCTGGATTATATATCTGAAATTAAAAAAAAAGACAAGTGGCTTGGAATGATATATTTTAAATTCTGAAGATCAACAGCTACCAACCCAAACTGTTATACGTAGATATGTGCTGTAACTGAAGGAAAAATAAGGAATTTCCATGATTAAAATTAGAATAAAAGAACTGATGGCCATAGAAAAAATAAACCATGTTAGAATGATAGTTAAGCAAGAGGAGAAAAAGGAAAAATAAAACCACAATACTAGAAAATCAATGTCATGACAGGAATCAATTCACAGCTTTCAATAATAATTCTGAATATTAGTACTGTCAATTCCCCAATCAGAAGACACAGTAGTAGATTGGATTAAAATGCAAGGATCATCTGTTTGCTGCCCTCAAGAAATACACCACATTACTGTAGGATTAAAGGATGGGGGGAAGGTATTCCAAGCAAATGACCTAGTAAATAAGCAGGCATCACTATTTTAATATCTTATGAAAGAGACATCAAATGAAAACTAGTGTTAAAAAGAATGACACTTCCTAATGATTAAAAGAACATTCCATCAAGACAACATCATGATTCTAAACATATATCCCAAATGCTGGTACACCCAAGTTCATAAAACAAGTTCTATTATATGTGAAATCACAGATTAACCTTAGGACAATAGTAGTGGGTGACTTTAATATTCCACTCTCACCAACTGGCAAGTCTTCTCAACAGAAAATAAACAAACAAACAAACAAAAAAAAGAATTAAAATGACATCATAAATAAAATGGACTTCATAGTCATCTACAGAATATTCCATCAAAACACTAAGAATGCACATTTTTCTCAAGAACTCATGGAACTTTCTCTAAAATAAATCATATTTAAAGCACAAATCAAGTCTCAAAAACACAGGAAAATTGAAGTAAGTCTTTGTATTCTGTGTAATCACAATTAAATAGGATTATAAGTCAACAGTAAGAGAAACCCTAAAACACACATACCCTTGGTGGCTTGGTGGGAGTATAAATTGTAGCCATTTCTAAAAAAAAAAAAGAGAGAGAGAGAGAAAAAAAAATCTAAAAGTAGACCAGGAAGATGGATTAAAACTGGCAAACAATAATTCAGGGTCCAATAGACAAATGCTGTCTTTTCTTGCTCACATATAGAATCTAGATTTGGACTCTTCGATTTGTATGTTTAATTTTGGGTGTCTGTGGAGGGCTGGAAGATAAAAAATGTCCACAAATGTGGGGAGGAAAAACATTATGGAGACGGATATAGTAGAGATCATCTAATATGAAAGTCGAAGGGGAGGTAAAGGTTAGGGCTGGGCTAGAATCCAGGGCCTTATGAATATACAAAGTTATCACTGAGCTACACTCACAAATCTTCTAAACTGCGTAATTTATAGCCCTAAGTGCCCACATTTAAAAAACAGAAAGGGAACAAATAAATGATCTAATCTAACACTACAGCTAAAAAAAACTTGAGAGACAACAACAAATGGACCTTAAACCCAACAGACAGGAAGAAATAACAAAAATCAGAGCAGAAATCAATGAAATGTAAACAAAGAAAACAATACAAAAAATCAATAAATCCAAAAGCTGGTTCTTTGAAAGGATAAAAAGATAGTCAGGCCTCTAGCCCAGTTAACCAAAGAAAGAGCAACTCCAAATTAACAGTATTCATGATGAAAAGGGAACCATCACAACAGACAAAGAAAAGATCCAGACAATCATATGAGAATACTTCAAAAACCTATATTCTACTAATTTTGAAAACCTAAGAGAAATGGATGAATATCTGAAATCCTGGGAACCAACAAAGCTTTAACCAAGTTGATAGTTTAAACAGACCCATAACATTTGAGGAAATTGAAGACATAATAAAAACCTCCCAACTAAATAAAGCTTAGGGCCAGATGGTTTCACAGCAGAATTCTATGATACATTTAAAGAGGTCTTACAACCTTTACTACTCAAACTTTTTAGAAGGATAAAAACAGAGGGAAATATCCCAAACTCCTTTTATGAAGCCAGCATAACTCTAATACCAAAACCAGGCAAAGACACAAACAAGAAAGAAAACTATGAACATAGATGCAAAAAATTCTCAGCAAAATACTTGCAAATCACATACAGACCCACATCAGAAATATCATCCATTAGGATCAGGTTGGATTCATACCAGAGATTCAGGGATGGTTCAACATATGTAAATCAATAAATATCATAAAACATGTAAATAGACGGAAGGGCAAAAACCACATGAACATCTCAATTGATGCAGGAAAAGCTTTCAACAAAATCCAGCATCCCTTCATGCTTAAAGCCCTAGAGGAAACTGGACTGAGGGATCATTCCCCAATGTAATCAAAACCATACACGAGAAACCCACAGCCAAGATCATCCTAAATGGAGAATAGTTGGAAGCATTCCCCTTAAAGGCAGGAACACGGCAAGGCTGTCCACTATTGCCACTCCTCTTCAATATAGAGCTTGAAATGCTTGCTAGGGCAATAAGATGAGAAAGCAAAATTAAAGGAGTACTAATCAGAAAAGAGGAAGTAAAACTATCCCTTTTGGCAGATGATATGATAGTTTACCTGGGGGATGCTGAAAACTCCACCAGAAAACTCTTGGAAATGATTAAAAGTTTCAGTAAAGTGGCGGGATACAAAATAAACCTAGAAAAATCAGTAGCCTTTCTTTACAGCAACAATAAGCAACTAGAGAAGGAATATAAGGAGACCTTCCCAATCACAATATCCTCAAAAAATACCTAGGAATAAACTTAACCAAAGACACCAAAGACCTCTACAACAAAAATTTTAAAACCCTAAAGAAGGAGATTGAAAATGACACCAAAAGATGGAAAGACTTCCCATGCTCATGGATTGGAAAAATTAATATAGTAAAAATGCCCACTCTACCCAAATTAATATACAGGTTCAATGCAATCCCAAGCAAAATCCCCATGAGCTTTTTCACAAACTTGGAAAAAATTCCTTAAATTTATATGGATAAACAAAAGACCTCAAATAGCTAAAGCAACCCTGAGTGGGGGAAAAAAAAAAAACAACAGACCCATTGACCAATGGAACAAAATTGAAAATCCAAACTTGAGCTCATATAAGTTCAGCCACTTCATATTTGACAAAGGAGCCAAAAAAAGCTCAATGGAAGAAAGATAGCATCTTCAACAAATGGTATTGGCAAAACTGGATCACCATTTGTAGAAGAACAAAATTAAACCTCTACCTCTCACCCTGTACAAAAATCAAAGATCTCAACCTGAAACCTGAACCCCTGAAGGTGAAGGAAGAAAAAGCCAGCAGCAACCTACAAGACATAGGGTAGGGAAAGACTTTCTAAATCAAACAGCAGCTTCACAGGAAATAAGGACAACAGCTGGCAAGTGGGACCTCATCAAACTCAAAAGCTTTTGTACAGCTAGAGAAACAATCAAGGAAGTGAAGAGAAAACCCACAGAGTAGGAGGAAATCTTCACTACTGATACATCTGACAGAGCATTAATATCCAGAATATATAAACTACTTAAAAAACAAAGAAAACAAATGACCTACTCAAAAGATGGAGTAAAGAGATGAACAGAAACTTCACCAGTAAGGAAGTCAAGATGGCTGAGAAACATATTAAAAAGTGTTGAACATCATTAATAATTAAGGAAATGCAAATTAAAACCATACTAAGGTATCATCTCACTCCAATAAGTCTAGCCAAGGTCAAGAAAACAAAAGACACCAAATGCTTCAGAGGTTGTGGGGAAAGGGGAGCACTCATCCACTGCTGGTGGGAATGTAAACTGGTACAACCACTGTAGAAAGCAGTGTGGAGAATCCTTGGAAGACTCAGGATGAGCCTGCCACCTGACCCAGCCATACCACTTCCTGGGTATATACTCACAAGACACATTCTACCACAAAGATACATGCACAGCTATGTTCATTGCAGCTCTTTTCACAATAGCAAAGAGCTGGAACCAACCCAAATGCCTCTCAACTGATGACTGGATAACAAAAATGTGGTAGATCTACACAATGGAGTTCTATGCAGCAGTAAAGAAAGATGACATCATGAGATTTGCTGGTAAATGGATGGAATTCGAAGCCATTATGTTAAGTAAAGTACCACAATCCCAGAAAAAAAAAGGGGGGGGGAATGGTTTCCCTCATTTGTAGATGCTAACACCAAATCCCCAGTTGGCAGGCAAACTGAGCAACTTTATTATTATATTTCATTGTATCTGAAAGCAACTGTGCTATTATAATGTGAATCTCTTAATGGGCTCTAGAGTTGTCCTACCAGTTGTATTCACACATTGTAATTAACATATATGGATGGAAGATATGTATTCATATTCTAAAAAAAAGAATTCAAAATTATACTTCTATTTACCTGCACGCAACTTTACTGTTAAAATGTGAGTCTTTAAATGTGTTTTGGAATTAACCTATAGTTCATTTTCAGAACTTGTAATTTTGATTTATGTGTGGAGTATATATATGCATATTTTAGAATAATATAAAAATAAAAGGAACAAAAAGAGAGGGAGAAAAACATATTCAAAGAACTGACCAAAACAGTAAACTTGTACATCGAAAAGGTTATACAAGACTGAGAAAAAGATGCAAGACAGGACTTAACATGTATGACAGAATCCATGAACTCTGGTGGGGGGGGACATAAGGGATGGGCATGGATGGGGGAATGAGTCTAAATTTGCTTAAGAAATGTATGAAATGCACTCAATAAAAATTAACTTATAAAAACAAAATAAAACAGCTGCTTTTGAATGAATGGAAATTTATAGTGTATTTTTTCTAGTTTCATTTCTGTTGCTGTAATAAAGCACCTTGATTGAAAGCAACTCAGGGCAGAAAGGGTGTGTTTGGCTTGAAGTCCATTACTATGGAGAGGGCGAGAAAGGAGCTTAAAGCACCATATCCACAATCAAGAGCAGAGACAGAATGAAAGCATAGACCCTGATGCTTGATGCTCTAGCCTGGCTTTCTCTTATACTCTTCAGACTCCCTACCTAGGGACTGGTACCACACTTCCTCTGTGACAGACATACCCACAGACCAACCTGACCTAGAGAATTCCTTATTACAACTCTCTTTCCAAGTGATTTTAGGCTGTGTCAAGTCAACAGTTAAGCTTAACTAGCACAATGATGTTCATCTCCAAGTATCAAACATTATAAGCCCCATTTTTTCAAACAAAGCATTGCCCCGTTTTTCAAACAAAGCAAGACTAAAAAGTTATTTAAAGAACTTGCTCATAGTAAATATTTTCTTTTGTCACCTTCTCCAGAGATAAAGGTTTTTTTTTTAACTTTTTCCTGATAATGCTTGTCAATGTAAAGAGCAGCTAATAAATCTTATAATTTTAGATAATTTTAATAGTAAGCATAATATTTAATTTATCTTAGGGCCCCTTTTATGTTCAAAATGAATAGTTCTATCAGGTAATTAACATCACTGGTTTTGAATAGAAGAATATATATTGCTACAATCTATAACTAGATTTAAATACTCAAGATTGTAATAAAAATGGAAATTTATTTGGCTACCTCAGAGTAAATGATTTCTGCATAAACCTCTTCATTTCTTTCAGCTTTCTTAGCTGACATTCCTTTCCTGTTTCCTTCACAAGTTCACACTTTATGAATAATTTCATATTTGTCACAGCTAGAGTTGCAGTCTTAGCAGCTAAAAAATAATGTAATCAGTTGCATCACGAGTTGAAGAAAGTGATAAAATTAGGAAAGCCAGAGCAGTGTAGACTGTAGTTTCCTCTCTAGCAACTCTCTTTCTCACCTTTGGTGAACATGGCCATCCTTCAAACTTTTACTTATATGCAGATAACTTACAAATTCTTATTTGCTAACCCTTCCTAATTGCAATCAGCGTCACGATTCCAACTGTCTCTTGGATCCTTCCATCTTAATATCATGTCGAGCCCTCAAATTTATTCGCCTAATTTAGTTCTTCTGCTGAAGAACTCTTCTTCTTGTTGCTCAGATCAAAGCCTTGGCAGCCATTTTCACTCTTTGTTCTTACACATATCAGTACTTACTAAGTTTAACTTTTCTCTCATAAATCTTTTGACCTAGGACTCCATACACACATATATGCACATGCATGCATACATTAGCATCTCTTTACATTATCCTCATTATTCCCTTCAATAACATTTCTACCTTTCCCCCTCCCACCTCCCCCAAACATTGATGCATGGTTTATGAACACTACATGTTGTTTTATCCCTGTTATAGCTTGGATAAATCTCCAGCATGTTATTATGAGTTTTAAATCTTTCCATGTTTGACTCCAATCTATTTTTCGAACATCATTCCCCATCTAGTTTCCTGTGCTTCCTATACTACAAAGAGTCTTGGGCATTCTGAATTCCATAATTTAAATGGCTTCATAAGCTTTTCATGAAATATCATTAATTTTTCTCTATCAATCAGAATTCTGAAAATGCCAACTTGAATTCTACTTATTCCCTCGTCTTCCTTGACGCCTATGAATGAGTTTTGTTCGTTTATGACATTATCTGCTACTTCTTTTTAAATTTTTTAAAATTTATTTTCTTATGTGTATGAATGTACCATGTCCTGCAATTCCGAGGAGGTCAGAAGAGGGCGTCGGATTCCCCGGGAACTGGAGCCAAAGATGGTTCTCAGCTGCCATGTGGGTGCTGGGGATAGAACTCAGGTCCTCTGCAAGAGCAGTTGATGCTCTTAACCGCTAGGCCATCTCTCCAGCCCCAATCTGCTACTTCTTTATCCTAAAATATAGCATCCTTTGGAATAGTCTCCTTTATCATATTGCATTTATAAGACATATTAAATTATATCTCATTACTTTTTCATAGACTTTTGAAGGTCATCTATTGCTCTAGAGGATCGAACTCTTGAGGGAAATTTGGTTAAGAAGAAATTTATAGCCACTAGCTGTGAAATCACAGCCAGCTAAAAAACTCAAAATAAGCTCCAAGCACTGCTATGTGAAATATTTAGTGCCTCTGGATCTTGGGTTCACCATTCATAAAAAGGAAGAGGGATATCCATTTTGAAAGAGTATTCTAAAGGTTAGTTAAAATATCATGTAGTGATAATCACAGAAGACAATAAATATGAGATTTAAGTGTCTCTAAGGAGCTCACTCACAGTAAGAATTGGTCAAAATCAAATTCATAACAAAAACATTCATTAAAAAAATAAAAAAAGATATAAGTGCAAAAAACCCAAACACCCAAATTATTATGACAATTTTAAAAATTATCACTTCTTAGAGGAGAATTTGCTCAGTTTCAAAACATTAAAAACACACATAAGACAATAAAGGGGAATGGGTGGGCGATGCAAGGTGGTGTGACAGAGCAGGAAAATCTGATTGTCAGGTCTTCTCAACCTGAAATATAACATAATGAGACACATGAACAGAGTCACCTGGACTCTTGCTGTCATTCCATTTGTTCTCCATATAACATGTAGAGAAGCACCAGAGTAGCTCCTAGATATTTGCAAACACATGGATTTGGGTTCAGAAGGCTATACTAATATCCTGACTTCTACAATGACATAGGCACATCCTTTGTTCCTCACTTAGCTTCTGCTTCCTTTTCAATACCATGTGACTAATTATTGTCTTCTCATGGGATTATTTTGAGTAGTTGTCTTAAATATGCCAAATGCAATCCATAAAATGCAAACGTAAAGAATTAAATATGTCCCATTTTATAGATTATCATATTATTAGGGTTAGGTTAATGAGATATACTGCATGGCTTGTAATTCTCTAATTAAGACCAGGATGTAGGTCTTTGTATATAATAGAACAGGAGTTTACCAATAAGGACATGATGGGACTGACTTTCAGTTCAAGGTAAGTTGAGGCTACAAAAGAAATAACACCAGAAGGACTGACCTTTAAAAATGGGCTCATTCAACTGTCATTTGTTCTTCCCCTCTTTTTTTGACCTTGGTGCTGCCAGGTTTCAAAAGCAGGATGAAATTCCATAAAACAAAATAATGTAATTAGCTGTTTATTCAAGGTATAACACAACATTGACTACTGGAAAAAAATAATAGCATTACGACAATTTGAATTAAATCCAGTGGGCAGAAAATTCAATAGAATATTACAAAATAAAAGCACACATTTTGTTTTGAGCCCTAAAAACCAACAAGGGAATGGTAGATACGAAGCTTTCCATGTGGAAATTTGTGTTTCTGTGCTCAGATTGGAGAACAATTGAAAGTGGCTCCCTACTGTCTGTGCTGCTGTGATGCTACACACAAGGGTAATTAGGCCCTAAATCTTGCCCCATGTGAAGGAACAGAGATAATTCAATTCAAATTCAGACAGTGCACAGATCTGCAAACTGAATTTAAAAGTACAGTACTAATCATTAATATTGTTTATATTTCTTGATATCACTTGGGGAACATTCATCATTGCCTTTCTAATTGCAGAAAAGATATTTATCTTGTAACAATAAATAATACAAAACAATATTATACGAAGAAGGTTGTCTGGGTTATAAAGTCCATTGTTTACATCAAATATTTAGAAGACAGTTCAAGTTGGTTAGTGTGACTCGTCACTGAAAATGAACTTAGTGTAAGGAAATATATGAAAAAGTTACTCCAAAACCTAGCCTTTATTATATATTTTAATTATTTCTGATTTGTATTTAAGCCTTCAGGCTTGGCCATCTTATTTAAGAGAAGGAAATGAAAAATCGAAACACCCATCACCTTTATTTAAAATTCTAAGATCAAAAGATATTGAGTCATCTCCCTTGATAAACCAGTCCCAGTGATGCTTTTGTCTTTACAGCTAATGATTAATTTAATGATTTCCATGCTATTTTTAATATTAAGATCTATAGTGCTTGATTAGAAGGTAAGACTTCAATATTTCTAAATTATACCTTGGTCTAAAAAGAAAGGTCCATATAAGTGTGAGGTGCCTTAATTCGATATGCATGGCCAATTAGTTGCAGAGGTCTGAAGTTTATGGGGATGAATTATTATCTCTAAATTTCCTAACAGATCAAATATCTATAAATTTGAACTTTTATCTTTGGTTGAAAATATAAAATTCCACCTTTAATCTTTCATACCTTGGGTAAACATGACTTGCCTTTAGAAAGCATGCCCACTTTCTAGGAACTTTCCAGAAGAACAAAAAGAGAAACATCAGATTTCTCAAGTCCACATCTTGAAATATCTATGTCACATTATTTCAGCTCAGAATTCTATACTTGGGTAAACTATCAATAAACCTTCAAGGAAAATTAAAAAGACTTTTAGACATTCAAAACCTCAAAATATTTCTTTCTAATCCATCATTTAAGATATATTCTGATTAGCTTACCATATTCTTCTACAGTCTTATACTTTTAAAAAATCTTTTATTGAATTTTTGTGCATTTCATACATCACTTCTCAGTTCAATCCAGACTCAGTTCCCCCTCCATGCCCCCTCCCCTCGCAAGTTCATGCAGTCTGCCATACATGTCCTGTTTTCCCTTCTGAGTCTTTTCAACGTTCTTCAAAGCAGATTATTTTTTGGGGCGGGGGGAGAACTCTACTGCTTCAGTCAGTTCCCTGTCCCAGTTCTTTTGTTGTTGTTGTTCCCTTCAATCCGTATTGTTTCAACATATGCATTTATGTATATCACACATGTACTAAAATCATGTCATCTGAAAATAAACTGTATGTTATTTCCAAATCATTTTTCGAGATTCACATTTTTCCCTTTTAATTTTATATTGCTCTAAAAATATGCAAACATACCCTCCACCCTTGTACCAAAATTATAAAGTCTGAAAATAGGTAGTAGGTTAATCCTAGAGTCTGTTAAGGGATTCACATTCTAAGAGCACAGTTGCTTTTAGATAGAAATATAACATTAATGTTACTCAGTTTGCCTTACTTGATGATAGCATCCACAAATGAGGGAATAACATTCGTCATTTGTTTTTCTGGGACTGTGTTACCTCATTTAACCTAATATCTTCTAGTTCCATCCATTTACCTGCAAAGTTCATGATGCCATCTTTCTTTTTTTTAAAAAAATATTTTTTATGTGTATGAGTCTATTGCCTGCATAGGTGTGTTTCCCTGTCGTGAAATACTATAGAAGTTGAGACAAGGTGTCAGATGCCTCAGAAGTAGAGCTACACATGGCTGGTAGCTGCCATATGGGTTCTGGGAATCAAATCCAGGTCCTCTGAAGAGCAGCAGCCAATGCTCTTAAGTCCTGAGCCATCTCTCCAGCACCTACATTATCTTTTTGTCTTTGCTACTTCTTTTTTTTAATATAATGCTTTTATTGATGTTTTGTGTATTTCAGACATCATTTTTCAGTTCAATTTAGACATACTACCTTTCCCTTCCTCCCACCCCATTCCAGATCCTGCACTCTGCCATAACTGTCCTGCATCTTTCTCTCAGTCTTTTTTATGTTTAGAAATTCATATTTTCCTCCTTTAATTTTACATTACTCTAAAATATGAATACATACTTTCCACCCATATACAGTAATTACAGAGTCTGAAAGTAAGTGGTGGATAGATTCTAAAACCGGTTAAGAGATTTACATTATAACAACATCATTGCTTTCAGATAAACAGAAATATAACAATAGTGTTGTTCAGCTTGCCTTTCAACTGGGGATTTGGTATTAGCATCCAGTCTTATGCTTTTTTCTTATGGTAAAATATCTATGACAAAAAGGCTACCACTTTTAAGCATACAGTTGAGTGGCATTAACTACATTTTCGTTGTTGCTACCAACGTCTAATCTAGTATCATCCCAAACAAAACATGCAAATCCATTAAACTGCGCCAGCTGCTTCCTCCTCCCAGCTCTCAGAACGGATCTTTCGACTTCCTATTTGTATCAACTTGACTGTCCTAGAATCTTTGGTAAGTGGAATAAGACAATATTTGACCTTTTGTGTCTGACCTATTTTACTTAATATATTTGCACACTCCATTCATGTTACAACACATATCACAATTTCTTTCCTTCCTTTTTAAAATTTCACTGTAGTATATACTCCATTTTGTTTATTAATTCATCCACCAATGCATATTTGGATTCTTACTCTCATTTGGGTCTTGTGAGCCATGCCATGAACATGGATTACAAATATCTAGTTTACTTAATTGCTTTAATTTCTCAGAGGATACATAGCTAGTAGTGGAATTACTGGACCATTTGGTGATTCTGTGATTAATATTTTAGTAAATAAGATCTGTTTTCTACAATGATTACATTATTTATATCTCCACTAGCAAAGCATGAGGGGTTTAATTATGGTAAATAAAATGATATTTTCTATTTTTTTGTTCTTTAGTGGTCATTCTAATAGATGTAAAGTGAAGCCACATTATTTTTAAACATTATTTCTAACATTTTCTCTCTCTCTCTCTCTCTCTCTCTCTCTCTCTCTCTCTCTCTCGTAGGTGCACGTGCTACAGTATGCATTTGGAAGTCAGAGGACAACTTTTGGGAGTTGGATCTCTCCCTCACTGTGGATTGCAGGGACTGAACTCAGATTATCAGGCTTTCACTACAAACCCAATACCTACTGAGCCATTCCATCAGCCCCAGATTATGGCTTAAATATATTTCCCTAAATCCTAGTGGTGTTGCTCCTCTTATTATATGCCTATTAGCTATTTGTATAAATTCCTTGGAGAAATGCCTATTGGAGTGTTTTGAGTTTTCTCTCTAAACTTGGTTGTTTGCGCTTATGATTATTGAGTTTTGGTAAAAAAAATATATATAATCCTTTTTTCAGATTTGTAATTTTCAAATATTTTTCATGATATGGCTTAATTTTTCACTCTCTTGATAGTGTCCTTTGATACACTAAAGTCTATGATTTTAATGATATTTAATCTCTTTTTCCTTTTTCCTTTGATTTGGTTTCTTATCCCAAAGAATCAATGGCAAGAGGAGTTCTCCTAATATTTTCATCTGAAAATGTTATATCTTTAGCTCTCACATTAAAGTATTTGAACCACTTTGATTTACTTATTATTTTAATTTTATGTGTATGAGTTAATGTCTACATGTATGTAAATGCACCCATGTTGTGCAATGCCTGTGGAACTCAGAAGAGGGTGTTGGATTCTCCTGGATCTGGAGTTATGAATAGCTGTTAGCACCATGTGGGTGCTGGTAATCAAACCTGGGTCCTCTGCAAGAGCAGCCAGTGCTCCTAACTGCAGAGTTCCCTCTCTAGCCCTAAACTGTTTTTTATGTCACATATATTAAAATTCCAACTTCATTCTTCAGCAGGTGGATGTCCAGTTTTCTTAGCATTTGCAGTAAACATTAGCATATCTCTAAAGAAAGTTTGCTAAAAACCCTTCGAGTATAAGCATGAGGATTTATTTTCAGAATCTCTTTTCTATTCTTTTGGTCTATCTTTATGATAGTCACTAGTCCTTAAACAGTTACTTAAGGAAGTGTTTCAATGAAACCAAAAAAGAAGACAACATGAGGTTTATGAGAGAGGCACACCACACCAGAATTAGAGTTGCAAAAAAATTCCCAAATAGCACTTGTATTGAGAGCAAAGGGGAGTCAGTCCAGAGTGATGGAAGGAGGCAGAAGTTTCCCAGTGCTAGTGTAAAGGGTAGAAAGGAATTCAATCAACTAGAGAGAAGGAGAGCTGTGAGGATAGAGAACGACACACTGTGGAGTAGAGGGAAGGGGAAGCCATCTGAAGCTGAGTTCAGGACTGTTTCCTTTAAATGATGTAGCAAGGTGGCTCCGTGCTACATCGGATAGTGCATTGGACTTCTAAATGATATAGCAACTGTGACACTGGATCTGGAGGAAATAAAAGGTGTGTGTGTGTGTGTGTGTGTGTGTGTGTGTGTGTGTGTTGTATGTAGGTGCTAATGTAGGTGCAAGTGTACCAGAATGAACATGTATGTGCATGTGTGGAGACTGGAGGCAGATAGACATCAGCGCTCTTTGCTCAACAAATCTCTACCGTTTTTCTTTCTTTCTTTTTTTTTTTTTTTGGTCTTTTTGAGACAGGGTCTCCCTGTAGCCCCAGCTGTCTTGGAACTCACTCTGTAGACCAGGCTGGCCTTGAACTCACAAAGATCTGCCTGCCTCTGCCTCCCAAGTGCTAGGATTAAAGGCGTGCGCCACCACACCCAGCAGGTCTCTCACTGAACCTGAAGGTCAAAGTTTTAGCTAAGTTGGCTAGCCAGTGGCCTTCAGGGATTTTCCCGATTCTGTCTCCTTGTTCTCCTCCTATCCCCCCACCCAGTGCTAAGGTTGCAAGGGAGCACCAGTATATCTGGCTTTTTTATAGTACTCATCAGCCAGTTTTATTTAATATTTTACATATTTGAAGAACTGATTAAAAACACATCTTGATTAGGTTTTTGAAAAACCCATACAAAAGGAAAATATGGTTGTGTCTTTTTTTAACTAAATTCGTTTGGATATTTCATTATACTAAAAAAAAATTAAGTCTTTAGTACTTCGGGTGTTAATAATAGCAGTTGGAAATAATACTGTTTCAAGTCCACAATTCAAATAAGTCATGCTTTCTTTGTTTCTTGATATATGGATTCTTGGAATATGTCTGAACTCAGGTCAGATTGTGCACAGGCACTTTACTGACTCAGCAATTTCTCCAATATCCTAAATTTACAGATTCTTTATATCATAATCTTTTCATTATTTATTAAATAAATGAAGACACTGACAAAAAAAACTTAGTTGTAATATAATAATGTATAGATTATACACCCTGAGTAGGGAGAAAACAAAGGATTGAAAGAAGAGGACAGGGCTGAAGTAATAAAACTAGCATGTTGATGTCCTGATCTTTTGCAATGGGGGTGAAGAAATACTGGCTAGGAAGTAGAAGTTTAACTACATTGTTTAAAATAGGAAAAGTATTTGATAGAAGGAATATGAATAGGAATGTTAAGAAATAGGAGAAGTGAGACAAG
Organism: Rhizomys pruinosus; assembly: GCA_009823505.1. Taxonomy (NCBI): domain Eukaryota; kingdom Metazoa; phylum Chordata; class Mammalia; order Rodentia; family Spalacidae; genus Rhizomys; species Rhizomys pruinosus. Next base: position 2,260,820 of record VZQC01004776.1, read on the forward strand.
CAAGGTGAGACCTATTATCTACTGTAATATTACAGAGTGGATGCGCTCTAAGAACGTTGTAAAACCCCAGACACCAATTCAATTCAATTCAATTCAGTTCAATTCAATTCAGTTCATTTCACAGTGATCACAAATGGGAAAGTTTAGAGACTGTTTAAATACTGCAAATGAGTTAGTAACAGATACTTAAGAAGTTTCCCTCTAAATAACAAACTACATATCTTTCTGTTTTCAGCCACATGCATGTCTTGTTTTAATAATGAAGAATTAGATACAAAATATAATAACATAAAACTCCCTGGATTGGATTAGAATTCGTAAATCTAAATAATTTGGGATACTGATTTGATGATGGCAAAATGTTGTTTGGTTAATGTGGAATCAGTGATGAGTCTTCTTAAATTGTGAGGACTGCGGTCCATGGAAGTAGAGCTACCACAGTCATCTTTTTTGTTGTTTGTTGTTTCTTAAAACAGACTTGTAGAGCCAGAGAGATGGCTCAATGGTTAAGAGCACTTACTGCTCTTCCAGAGGACCTAGGTTTAATTCCCAGCATCCACATCTTGGATCATAACCATCTGTAACGCTAGTTCCAGGGGATGTGGTGCCCTCTTCTGGCCCCAGCAGGTACTAGACATGCACATGCTGCACATACATATATGCATGTAAATACATAAGATAAAAATAATATGTATAGCCCCCCAAATTATAAAGGCCTTTTGCCTATAAGTGGGATATATGCAAGGAGAAAGGCAGTAAGTCCTTGTTGTCGAAGACCTGGTGTAAGCATGAAAAATGTTTTGAGACGTCACTTGCTAATGTACAATTGGCCTCTGAAATGCCAGAGAGCGTTACCAAAGGCCACTAAAGCAATACAGCAAAATATTGGTCTCCTTGAGACAAGCAAGACTCCTCTGTCAGTATCAGCTACACCTCAACTGCCTGGAGATACTGTGCAACAGTGGCAGCCATGTGTCTATATCTATATCTATATCTATATCTATATCTATATCTATATCTATATCTATATCTATATCTATATCTGTATCTGTATCTGTATCTGTATCTGTATCTGTATCTGTATCTATACCTATATCTATATCTATATCTATATCTATATCTATATATCCCAAATCTAATTGGCTATTAGCTCTCTCCTTGGAGGAATAACTCATAGCGGATGCAAAAAGCTTATGTCCTCTAGTGGTTAGGAGATGATATAAGCCACAGTAAGAACTTGTCATCCTTTATAGAGAAACCACAGTTTGTGGATTAGCATACCATCCAAGCATCTGTGTCTATGCTCACAGCTTAGCTTGACATAATAATTAGTACTGCTTAAATGCCTGTACATCCAATTGCTTGTGCTTTGTTAGTATGACTAAAAAGGTATCACTGGAAAAGCTGTCAACCCATGAAGGGAAACAACCTGAACAGACTAGAGTCCAAAATGACAACTCCAAAGAAAGTAGACTGTTTTCTTCTCACCCACTTGTGCCCCTTTCCCAAAGCCCAGGGAACAAATTGCGGAAGAGGAGGCGTGGTAGAATGTAAGGGCTGCGGAGAGATAGGGGTGAATCATGAGACTACAGCAATATAGTCTGGACTCCTAATTGATCAACATGCCTGTGCATACAAGCTTCTCCAACTGGACTATGGGAACCTTGGGTTGTTCAAAATTTGGACATAGATACTTGCAAATTTGTTTTACGTGAATGTTACTTACATTCATTGCTTATGCTTAATAATTTGGCTCACTTAAAAAATGCACCAATTACCTAATTGTATGGCAAACTGAGCAACGTCAATGTTATCTGAAAACAACTGTGCTATTATATTGTAGAATCCCTTAAAAATAAACAAAGGAAAAAATAATTAAAAATATATTTTAAAAAATTAATTTAATTTTTGTGTATTTCATACAGACCATCTCAATCCATCTTATTCCCTTCATACCCCCTTCTCCATAGACATCCTCTGCCAGCCCTCTGCCACTGGAATTCATGCACTCTGTCATTTGTGTTAAGGCCTATTGTGTCGTTAGTGTCCCCAGAGATTCCTCAGTGCAAGTTTATCCACTAAGGTCTAGTTAGCCTATCCAGAATTTCTTGCTTTAAGAAGATCGGCTCTTCCTTACACAGCAATAATCAGTTGCCAATATGTCTTTAGCTAAGATTGGGGTCTGCTGCCATTTTCTCTAGTTCCAAGGCGAGTTTTTGTCTGCATGGGTCTTGTGCATGCTGACACCATTGTTGTAGGTTCATATAAGCAGGGTCCCAGAAGAATATAGGACTCTGTTTCCATATGGTCATTCACATCCTCCCTGGCTCTAACAATCTTTCGGCCCTCTCTTCTACAATGGCTCCTGAGCCCTGGGTGAGTGAAGCTTAATATAGGAGTCCCATTCCAGGACCTATACTCTACAGACTCCTAATCTTCATGCTTTGGCTATTTGTAATCTTTTGCGTTCCTGACTTTCTGTTGCATGAGGGAGCTTCATTAATTAGAGTTGATATATATATATAAAACAGAGACTGTAAGAAGCTTCTCTTGCTACGAGCAGGTACAGCACAGTCCTGCTAAGGGAAGGGGAGCACAATGGCCACCTGCGGTCACTGTGGGGAACTGACCCCTCTGCACAGAGGTCAGTTGGTCACTTTCACAACCCAACCTAAGAGGTACTTTCAACTCAGATCCTTAGCCTAGAGGGCAGAACGCCTACCATTTGGTCATGCTTTCCTACCTACCCAAAGGCTGCTGGTCTCTGGACCAGAATTTCAGGCTGATGGCTGATGGCCTATCTTCAGCCTACACTCACTCACAATTCTCTACAGATGGTGGTGACCTGATTGGTCTCTGTCCAACCCCATGCTAGCCTACCAGGCTGGTGTTCTGATAGATTCTCCGTCCAACCCATTATCCACCAACACTCAAAATCCAAGCCTGCTTCAGCCTGTATGTGTGCAAAATAACGACACAGAGATTCTTATCTGATGATGAAAAGAATCCGTTTATTCTTCCACTGCACTTTGTTTTTAGATCAAGAGTGACTTCATATCTCATGGCCTGCTTTCAGAGCCCCTGCCTCATGTTCTGTAAATATCACAAGTTCTTGTTAGGGTTTGATCCCAGGGGGCTGTCTCACAGGTTTGCTGATGAAAGCAAGTCCTACCTAGGGCCATGTTTCAGTGTAAACAGACAAGCATGTAATTTAGCACAATGTAGTAATGGTGGCCTCTTTCTACCTATAAGAGACCTCACCATGTAGCCCCAAATGGTCTGAAACTCTCTCTGTGTAGGCCATCCCAGGTTTTCCTTAATCTCACCCAGTTCTCCCTGCCTCTTTGTCCCTAGTGCTGGGATTAAAGGTGTTCACCACCAAGCCTGGGTTTACTACTGTCATTTTAAAACATTTCTGAAATCAGAATCTGAAATATTTTTAAAATGTTTTCTTTAAAATTTCAAGTTTGCATCGAGTAGGATGTACCAGAAAGTGTCAACAGAAAAGTTGGCCCGTCTGAACATTGAAAGGAAGAAAAGCCTCAGATTGCTACAAACATCAAACCGCTCTATGGATCCTACTTGTAACAACTATTTATAATGAGTCCTAATGAAAGTTACCTTCTAGGTGCCACAAAGGAGACTTTCTTACCTCCCCCCCCCCATAGAACAAGGAGAAATATGATGATGATGTCGTTCTCCAACTGTAAATTGGAGACAACTATTATAGAGGTAATCTCTTATAAAACGGGTAAAACTGCCTTCTTGAATTGAGTAATAGACGTAGGAACTGTGAAAAGGATTATTCTCTATTCAGAACCAAATATAATACTAAAGTCTCCTTAAGCTATGCACTTAAGCAAAATATATTAATACAGGAGCTCTGACATCAGCAATGGATTATTCTACCAAGGAGATGTTGGCCAGGGGATTCAAGCCCACACAAAAGGTAAAGGCTCCTTGCCTCTAAACTGGATACCTGCAAGAAGAGAGGCAATAAAGCCCTGCAGTTGAAGACCTGACGTTAACATGGGAAAGATGCATTGAGACCACACATGCAAGTGTACAGATGGCCTCTGGAATACCAGAGAGTGTTACCAAGGGCCACTAAACCAATAAAGCAAATACGGGTCTCCTTGAGTCAAGCAAGACTCCACGGTCAACACCAGCTACACCTCACCTGCCTGGAAATACTGTTCAGCAGAGGCAGCCATATGCCCGTATATCCCAAATCTAATTGGCTATTGGCTCTCTCCTTGGAGGAATAACCCACAGCTGATGCCACAAACTTACATCCTCTAATGGTCAGGAGATGTTATAAGCCACAGTAAGACCCTGTCATATTTAACAGAAAAAATGTAATTCATGGATTAACATACCATCCAAACATCTGTGTCTATACCAAAGTAACCTACAATAACAATTAGTACTGTTTAAATACCTCTATATCTAATTGCTTGTGCTTCATTAGTAGGATCGAAAGGTTATTCCTGGACAAACTGTCAGCCCATGAAAGGAAACAGCCAGAATTGACAAGAGACCAAGACAACAGCTCCAGAGAAAGTAGACTGTTTTGCTTCTCATCCACCTGTGCCCCTTTTCTAAGCCTAGGGAACAATCTGTGGAAAAGGGGGCATGGTAGAATGTAAGGGCTGTGATTGTGGTGAATGGTGAAACTACAGCAATATAGCCTAGACACTCATTTGATCAACTTGATTGAACATACAGGCCCCCCCTGCTTTATGGTGGGACCAAGGGGCTGTGTGGGTTTGGGCACAAGTGCTTGCAAATTGGTTTTACATGAAGGATGCTTGTACTCATATATTATCGCTTATTGCTAAAAAATGAAAAAAAAACTGAGAGAAAGATGCAGGAGAGTTATGGCAGAATGCATGATCTGGGATGGGGTGGGGTGGGGTGGGGGGAAGGGAAAGGGAAATATGCCTGAACTGAATTGGAAAATGATGAATGAAATACACAAAGAATCAATAAAAAAGTAAAATAAAATAAAATTTCAACTCACAAATTGCTTATTTGTAAAGTAGAGGCAATTATAAGTGTTGTATGTTTGAGTCTCTAAATAGAAAAGTTATATTGATACAGAATTAAAGAATGTGGTATATCTACACAATGGATTCTATGCAGTGGTAAAGAAAGATGACATCATGGACATTGCGGGTAAATGGATGGAACCAGAAGCCATTATACTAAGTGAAGTAACATAGTCTCAGACAAACAAACAATGTATGGTGTCCCTCATTTGTGGATCCTAGCAACAAATCTCTATTTATAAGATAAACTGAATAATTCATTTTTTTTTCCTTTTAAGCAAATATAATACCTATGTTCCTCATCAACTTGTTATTTAATATGGGAATGTAAAGTAATATTTTTTCTTTACCTGCATACAACTCTACTGTCAAAATGTGAATCCTTAAGCATGCTTTTGTATTAACCTATATAGTTTATTTTCAGATGTCATAATTTTGGTGTATGAGTAGTGTGTATATATGCATGTTTGGAGTGATACAAACTGGGCAAAAGAACTGACTGAAACAGTAAACTTCTGCCCCAAACAGTAAGCTTCTGCATTGAAAAATTTTTAAAAAAGACTGAGAAAATGATGAAAGACATGTATGGCAGAATGCATGAGCTCTGGCAGGGTGGGGGGCAAGGACGGAGGAATGGGTCTAAATTTGATTAAGAAATGTATATAAAAAAGAAATGTTGTGTGAAATGTACAAAACTTCAATCAAAAAAGGATTTGACTTCTATCCTGAAACAACAACACATCAGAATCAGGATATAAAAACAAACTTATTAAAAGATATGAGGTTAGCCAGGCGTGGTGGCGCACGCCTTTAATCCTAGCACTTGGGAGGCAGAGGCAGGTGGATCTTTGTGAGTTCAAGGCCAGCCTGGTCTACAGAGTGAGCTCCAGGACAGCTGGGGCTACAGGGAGACCCTGTCTCGAAAAGACCAAAAAAAAAAAAAAAAAAAAAAAACAAAAAGATATGAGGTTAATATTTCTGCATTTTTGCCAATAGAGATTCTCAACCACTTCTTCTAAGATGAGCTACTGTAATTAATACAGACATACAATATTGAACAGTATTTAGAGAATTTCTATGTAGAGACCTTTTTGAAGAAAGTAAAAAAGAGAGTGTAATAGGAGGTACCTGCTTGCATAAAGAAGTAGGAAAAAGTATTCTGGGTTGACATCCATAGAATACTTTTTCTTCTTTATGCAAACAGGTACCTCCTATTACGCTCTCTTTCTTTTCTACTTTCTTCAGAAAGGTCTGTACATAGAAATTCTCTAAATAGTACTGTTTAAAAAGACCTGTATAGTCTAATTGCTTGTGCTGTATTAGTAGATGCGAAAGGTTTATTATTCCGGGACAAACTGTCAGCCCATGAAAGAAAACAGCCAGAATGACCAGAGACAAGGCAACAGCTACCAAGAAAGTAGAACGTTTAGCTTTCATCCACCTGTTGTGCGCCTTTCTAAGCCTAAGGAACCAAGCGTGGAAGGGGGGCATGGTAGAATGTAAGGGGTTGATTATGGTGAATGGTGAAACATACAGCAAAATAGCGGGACACTCATTTGATCAACTTGATGAAAATACAGGCCCCCCAAGGCTAGGGAGGACATGGGCATGGGCAATGGTGGGGGGTTTGGACAAGGCTTGCAAATTGGTTTTAGCAGTGAAGGATGCTGTACTCATAAATTAATTCGTATGTCTAAAAATGTTAAAAAGAAGAGATAGGATGATATGCAGCGAGTTTATGGCAGAAATGCATGAGTCGGGATGGGTGGTGGGGTGGGAGGGGAGGAAAAGGGAAAAGGGAAATATGCCTGAACGAATTGGAAATGATGATGAAACACACAAAAGCATCAATAAAAATGAAAAAAAAATTTTAAAAAGAAAAATATTAAATCTACTATATAAAATAAATTTGTGAACTGCTGAAAATGAAAAAAAATTACAAAAAAAGGAAATAAACATTTTTTTTCAATTTTTACTGAAAAAAAGGAAGTAGGAAAAATAAGGAAGGGGCATTAAAACAAATAAAGCAGGTCTCAAAGCTTTTAAAACAGCAGCTAGAGACGATTCAGTTTTCTGACAAACCTTCCCAAATACTGGAAAGCAGGAGCAGGTACATTTCAACACAACCATCACTGGTAACAAGTCATTCCTTTTATATTGATAACTGTCAAATCTAGATTTCTAACTGAAGCCATTCATTTTTTAAAATTAAAAAAAATTTTAATTTATTTTTGTATGTGTATTAATGTACTGTCTGCATGTAGGTTTGTGCACCCATGTCGTGCAATGCAGTGGAGGTCAGAAGAGGGCATCAGATTACCCTGGAACTGGAGTTCTCCTGGAATTGGAGTTACAGACGGTTCTTAGCTGCCATGTGGGTGCTGGGTATTGAACCCAGTCCTCTGCAAGAGCAGTTGGTGCTCTTAACCACTAGGCCATCTCTCCAACCCCCAAAGCCATTCTTTTTTAAAAAATATTTTATTGAAGTTTTGTGCGTTTCATTTATAACTTCTCAGTTCAATTTAGACTCATTTCCCTTTCCATGCCCCCCACCCCACCAGAGTTCATGCACTCTGTCATACCTGTTTTGTATCTTTTTCTTAGTCTTTTAAAAGAAGTTTTTCAAAGCAGAGGATTATTGTTTGGGAGAGAGCTTTACTGTTTCAATCAGTTCTTTGTCCCAGTTCTTTTGTTGTTGTTGTTCTCTCCAATTTGTATTGCTTCAACATATGCATATATGTGGTATGTTAATTCAAGAACCTGTTATGGGATTCACATTATAAGAGCACAGTTGCTTTCAGAAAAAGAGGAATATGACGTTAACATTGCTCAGTTTGCCTTAAAACTAGGTACTTGGGGCTAGCATCCACAGATGAGGGATACCATTCTTCATCTGTTTTTCTGGGACTGTGTTACTTCACTTAGCATAATGGCTTCGAGTTCCATCCATTTACCTGCAAAGTTCATGATGTCATCTTTCTTTACAGCTGCATAGAACTCCATTGTGTAGATGTACCACATTTTCTCTATCCACTCCTTGGTTGAGGGGCACTTGGGTTGGTTCCAGTTCTTGGCTATTGTGAAGGGCTGCAATAAACATGGCTTTGCTTGTATCTCTGCAGTAGGATGAGTCTTGTGGGTATGTACCGAGGAGTGGTATGGCTGGGTCATGTGGTAGGCTCATTTTGAGTCTTTTAAGGGTTCTCTATACTGCTTTCCATAGTGGGTGTATGAGTTTACATTCCCACCAGCAGTGTTCCACTTTCCCCACATCCTCTCTAGCATTTGGTATCATTTGTTTTCTTGATCTTAGCCAGTCTTTTCGGAATGAGATGTTATCTTATAGTGGTTTTAAATTGCATTTCCTTAATTATTAGTGATGTTGAACACTTTTTAAGATGTTTCTCAGACATCTTTACTTCCTCACTGCTGAAGTTTCTGTTCAACTCTTCACTCCATCTTTTCAGTGAGTCCTTTGTCTTTGTTTTTTGAGTAGTTTATATGTACTAGCACTTCATGCTCTGTCAGATGTATGACTGGCAAAGGTTTCCTCTGACTCTGGGTTGTTTTTTTTTTTATTTTCAAGACTTGATCATATTTATTTGTTACTTTTTTTTTTTTTTGGTCTTTTTGAGACAGGGTCTCCCTGTAGAACCACCTGACCTGGAACTTGCTCTGTAGACCAGGCTGGCCTTGAACTCAGAAAGATCCGCCTGCCTCTGCCTCCCAAGTGCTCGGATTAAAGGCGTGCGCCACCATGCCTGGCCCAAGAGCTAGAGGATTCTGCTAGCTCTTTTGGGTTACAACCTCCGTGGTACAGTGGTATCTGTTAGTCCAGGTATATCTTTCTCTCCTTTCTGATTGTTTCTTTTGCTGTACAGAAGCTTTTGGGTTTAATGAGGTCCCATTTGTCAATTTTTTAATCTTATTTCCTGTGCAGCTGCTGTCTGATTTAGAAAGTCTTTTTCTATGCCTATGTCTTGTAGGTTGTTACCAACATTTTCTTCTATTGCTTTCTGAGTTTCTTCTCTCCTTTCGGATTGTTTCTTGTACAGAAGCTTTTGAGTTTAATGAGGTCCCACTTGTCAATTTTTTATCTTATTTCCTGTGCAGCTGCTGTCTGATTTAGAAAGTCTTTTTCTATGCCTATACCTTGTAGGTTGTTACCAACATTTTTTTCTATTGCTTTCTGAGTTTCGGGTTTCCCATTGAGGTCTTTGATCCATTTGGAGTTGATTTTTGTGCAGGGCCAGAGGTAAGGGTTTATTTTTATTCTTCTACATGTGGTGATCCAGGTTTGCCAACATCATTTGCTGAAGATGTTGTCTTTCCTCCACTGAGTCTTCTTGGCCCCCTTTGTCAAATATGAGATGGCCGAAATTGTGCGTGCTCAAGTTTGGATCTTCAGTTTTGTTCCATTTGTCTACAGCTCTGTTTTTGTGCCAGTACCATGCTGTTTTTATGACTATAGCCCTGTAATATAGTTTGAAGTCTGGTATAGTGATACCCCCTGTATTGCTCTTTTCACTCAGATTTGCTTTGGCTATTCTGGTCTTTTGTTTTTCCATATGAATTTATGGATTTTTTTTCCAACTCTATGAAGAAACTCATGGGAAGTTTAATTGGGATTGCATTGAATCTGTGTATTAATTTGTGTAGAATGAACATTTTTACTATATTAATTTACCAATCCATGAGTATGGGAGATCTTTTCATCTTCTGATGTCTTCTTCAATCTCCTTTTTCAGGGGTTTAAAATTTTTGTTGAAGAGACTTTTGGTGTCTTTGGTTAGGTTTGTTCCTAGGTATTTTATTGATTTGAGGCTATTGTGTGTGGGAAGGTCTCCTTATATTCCTTCTTCAGTTGCTTGTTGTTGGTGTGAAGAAAACCTACTGATTTTTCTAGGTTAATTTTATATCCCACCACTTTATTGAAACTCAGTCATTTCTAGGAGTTTTCTGGTGGGGTTTTTAGCATTTCTTAGGTAACTATCATATCATCTGTAAGAGGGGATAGCTTGACTTCCTCTTTTCCAATTAGTACTACTTTGATTTCCCTTTCTTGTCTTACTGCCCTAGCAAGAGTTTCAAGCACTATTTTGAAGAGGAGTGGTGATAGGGGGCAGCCTTGCTGTGGGTTTCTTGTATATGGCTTTTTTTTTTATTTCTGTATGCATATCAATGTACTGTCTGCATGCAGGTCTGTGCACCCATGTCGTGCAATGCTGCGGAGGTCAGAAGAGGGTCTCGGATTCCCCTGGAGCTGGAGTTCTCCTGGAATTGGAGTTTCAGACGGCTCTCGGCCACCATGTGCGTGCTGGGGATCGAACCCGGGTCCTCTGTAAGAGCGGTCGGCACTCTTAACCGCTAGGCCATCTCTCCAGCCCTTGTATATGGCTTTGATTACGTTGAGGAATGATCCCTCCAGTCCAATTCCCTCTAGGACTTTAAGCATGAAGGTTGATGGATTTTGTTGAAGGATTTTTCTCTGTCAATTGAGATGATCATGTGTTTTTTGTCTTTCAGTCCATTTATGTGTTTTATATTTATTGATTTATGTGTGTTGAACCATCCCTGCATCTCTGGTATGAATCCAACTTGGTCATGGTGGATGATCCTTTTGATGTTAGTCTGTATGTAGTTTGCAAATATTTTGTTGAGAATTTTTGCGTACATGTTTGAGATGGGTCTATAATTTTCTTTTTTGGTTGTATCTTTGCCTAGTTTGGGTATTAGAGTGATGCTGGCTTCAGAGAGAGAATCTGGAAGATTTCCCTTTGTTTATATCCTTCTGAACAGTTTGAGTAGTAATCGTTGTAAGTCTTCTTTAAATGTTCTATAGAATTCTGCCGTGTAACCATCTGGGCCTGGGCTTTTTTTAGGTGGGAGGTTTTTTATTATACTTCCAATTTCCTCAAATATTATGGGTATGATTAAGCTGTCAATTTCTTCTTGGTTAAGCTTTGTCGATTTCCAGGATTTTGGATACTCATCCATTTCTCCTAGGTTTTCAAGTTTAGTAGAGTTTAGGTTTTTGAAGTATTCCCATGTGATTGTCTGGATCTTTTTGTTATCTGTTGTGATGTTTTCCCTTTCTTATGTGCTCCAGACCCATTTATCAGGCTGCCCATGGACTGTCTCCAACTATGTATTTCACAAATCTACATATTCCTTCTTCTCTTCTCATTGGAACTGTCAACCTTGATCTTTGACCCCAGTGCTGTGTTTCTTGAAAACTAATCTGGACTTCTCAACTCTATAGATTGATACATGCTATTCCTTCAACTCTAGTTGCCCTTTCTCTTGCATAGACCTTCAACCATGGAGAATATACCTGGCAAGTGTCTCCTCATTTGTAAGACCCATCTGCAGAAACATCCCATGACTAGACTAGACTTTTCTGGAGCCCCAAACACAATTCTTACAGCACCTGTAATGTCATCAGGTTTTTATGTCTCCTTCTACTTGACTGAAAGTTCCTTAAAGGAACAATCACAAATTCCACTGCTATTGGCCATTCCAGAATCTTTGTCCTAGACACTATCTAGTGGACAAATGTTTATTTAATAAATAAGTATGCTTATAGCAGTTATCAAATAACTTTAATGGGTGCAAATGAGCATTTATTTTAAAGAAGAACATATGACTTCTCAGAAAATGTATGAAAGAAACTCTGATTTTCAACTTGTCAAGTTACTGGAAAAAAAAGAATTTAGCTTGTTAAAGATAGAGATTACTGATAAATCCACTGATAGCTAGAGCATATAGAATTGGCATTATCATACACAACTGGTGGCACTAAATATTGCAGCTCTTATTATAAACAATTTAGAAAGAGTTTTAATAAACTCCTTAAACTCAAGCCCTCACTTTGGGGTTTGATCTAACTCTACTTCAATTAAGGGATAAATATACAAGTTTATTTATGACAAGATTGTTGTAGTATCATTTCTCACTGAACATACAAACAGATAGAAACACACTTAGAATCCTACTTGCTTATCAGAAAAATATAAAAATGAAGTAGACCAAATACTATGTACCATCTGACACAAATTTTTAAAATATGTGTGTATATTCTTGCATAAGCAAAAGAAATATAGGCAAATAAAACTGTCAGAGGAGAAATACTGGCTTTATCATAAATACTTATGAGTTATTTGAGTTGTCTAACATTTTCAAATAAATATTTAATATGTGGAAAATAAAGAAAGCATAAGAGATGCCTTTCTCCCCAATACTTAACTATATCAAATGTCAATATTTTGACATATTTGTTCCAACTCTTTTTTAAGGAATAGCAGGGCATAGTGCCACACACCTTTAATCCCAGCTCTTGGGAGGCAAAGGTAGGTGGATCTCTGGGAATTCAAGACCAGCCTGATCTACATAGTGAGTTCTAAGACAGCTGGGGCTACATCGAGATCCTGTTTCCAAAAGACGAAAGAAAGAAAGAAAGAAAGAAAGAAAGAAAGAAAGAAAGAAAGAAAGAAAGAAAGAAAGAGTCATTATCCCCATCTGTGTTCCCACTTCTTCCCCATCTCCACAGCCATAACTGCTACCTTTTTTTTTAATAACTGCTACCTTTTTTTATTGATGCTTTGTGTAATTCATACATCATTTTCCAATTCGGTTCAGGCATATTTCCCTTTCCCTTCCCCCCACCCCACCCCACCCCATCCCAGATCATGCATTCTGCCATAACTGTCCTGTATCTTTCTCTCAGTTCTTTTTCATTTTTTAGCAATAAATGATAATTTATGAGTACAAGCATCCTTCATGTAAAACCAATTTGCAGGCTGTTGTGCCCAAACCCACACAGCCCATGGGTCCCACCATCCAGTGGGGGCGGGTCTTGTATGTTCAATCAAGTTGATCAAATGAGTGTACAGGCTATATTGCTGTAGTTTCACCATTCACCCCAATCGCAGCCCTTACATTGTACCATGCCCCCTCTTCCGCAGATTGTTCCCTAGGCTTAGAAAAGGGGCACAGGTGGATGAGAAGCAAAACAGTCTACTTTCTCTGGAGCTGTTGTCTTGGACTCTGGTCAATTCTGGCTGTTTCCTTTCATGGGCTGACAGTTTGTCCAGGAATAACCTTTCGATCCTACTAATGAAGCACAAGCAATTAGATATATAGGTATTTAAACAGTACTAATTGTTATGGTAGGTTACTTTGGTATAGACACAGATGTTTGGATGGTATGTTAATCCATGAATTACATTTTCTTCTGTTAAATATGACAGG